>CM068959.1:76012205-76033857 GCA_035128595.1 Eptatretus atami | reverse complement strand
ATTTGTCATATGGGAGATAATCAGGGAAATTCAAGAGGTTCAAAAATCTAGCAATTTATAAAGTAAAACTTTACTTAAACGAAATTCATACTTCGGTATCATCTTGATACTTTCAGAATTCATCTATAAAACTACTTCATAACTATCGTTTTGAACACAAACTCTCGGTATCATAAAAACCTGCTCCGTTTGAACACAAAACTCTCGGTATCATAATCATCTCATAATCTTAAAATTTTCAGTTGCAATATTGACTCATATTTAATTAGTAGAAAAAAACATTACATCGATATCTATATACTTTTATTTCATGAAACAGATTCCAACTGCTACATTTTTATATTAAAGGAATTTTTTTAAAAATGATCCTTAACTACATATCGACACGAAAAACTGGTCATTTTCCACCTGATATATTAACATCCTTGATTTCATCAGGATTTACATCTTTAGCGTTGAACAAAAATAACAAATTTCACCTGCATATTACAGATGGTCTTTATTTTCTTTCTAAAGCTTCACCATAAGGTTTTTTATTTTTTGATAACTTTTTTCTTGTTCATTGCTTTTTCTAGTTTTTTGAATATATTGCCCAGAAGGAGAAGGAGAAACTTTTTGTTAGAAGATACTTTAATTGATGTTTCTTTCTTTTCAAGATATACTATTAAAACAAAAAACCCTTCCACTGAAGGAAATTGAAGAACTCATATTATTCACCCATAATGTTTATATCCAATCGTATGTTATAATTTAATCTTTGTTCAATTTAACATCTTGACATATTTCTCAGTATCTTTAACAAATGAAGAGATTGTTGAAACTTGTCTTTTCGTGTCTTTGAAACATTTGTATTTATTAAGTGAAAAAAAGTTGGAGGAGTAAAAATGGTTTTTTAAGCAAGATTCACCTATAAATTAAACGAAATTTTTCAATCAAGAAAATTTTAGTTGAGCAAAAAAGTTTTACTTCATAAATATTTTGGTGAATTAAATATTCGATAGCTGCTATGTTTGTTAATCACGAATATAAATATTATAAAAAATACCTTTCAAACCAACAAAAACAGCATTTAATCTATTTCATCAATATCTCTCACTTGGACCATAGAAACAAAACATTGTGATAGATGTGAATTATGATAATTCTTAAAAAAGAAATTATAATAAGACATCTTTCAATCATGCAAACACAAGAACAATGAAAAAAGGGAAGCTAAAATTCTCATTGAAAACATTGATGAGGGCATCTAAAGGGCATATAAAAATTAAAGTTGTTTCGTTTTTCAAGACCCTGGACCATCTTTCAATCATGGAAGCTGTTGATATGGTTTAACAAAGTATTGGAAACTATAATTAAAAACACATTAAGTGAAATGCAAACTTTAAATAAGTTTTATATGGCGGTAAAATTGAAAAATGGTAAGAGAAGACGAGTCGAAACTTACTTCCCTATATGAGTACAAACCCACACTTTATTCTCATTCATGTCAAAGATTTGTAAGTGTGATGTTTAACGATGCTCTCCAGAGACAAGAACAAGATGTTGATAACACTGTAGTAGGTCGTGGTTTTACTATCACAAAAATAATCTTCTTAGATATAACACATTTCTTAAAATTCAGATCTCTTCAAAAGCTTCTTCCTTATATTGATTTACCAAAGAGATAAACTTAAGAAAGCGGTTGTATAATATTCAAAACACAAGATAATAAATGTTTTCTATGGTCTGTTCTTGCTCACTTACATCCTCCACAATGGAATCATGAAAGGGTGTTAAGAACATAATAGAAATATGAGAATACATTAAATCTTTCAACATTTGAAGTTTCAATTGTCATTGAGAAAAATGACGTTTTTACAGCCCATTTTTCCCTGCTGTGCAGGGTTGGGCTTTTTTTTCTTGAGGCAATTTTTATAGGCCGATGCCCTTCCTGAACGCCAACCCTGGTCGCCTCTTATGACACCACACAGGATATGGTACACCTATTCTTACGCGGGCTACACCGGGGACCAGTACACTGGTAACTCACTTCACCGACCTCGGAAGGATGACAGGCTGAGTCACCCCTGGCTGTTAATTCAGGCAGCCAACAAGGCTTGAACTCAGGAACCCCCTATGGGATGCCCAAGCCACACACCCTTAACACTAAGCCAACACCAGGCTTAATGTCATTGAGAGATTATTCCTTAAATTTGAGAAAATGAATAATTCTATACTGTTAATGTATATGGATTAACGGATACAACAAAGTTCAGATATTAAAATTCAAACAACTATAAAAAATGATTGAAACCACACATTGACCTCCTCCACTTTTACTTCAAAGGAAAAATCACATTATGCTTTCATCAAAATTTCTCAAAGATTAACCAAATAACAAATATATAAGCAGAAAGTATAAACGTATCCTTGTAAGAGCAGTTCCTCAAACTCCTTTCACACAAAAGACGATTTAAATAAACATTCAATATTGTAGTAATCATAAATCAACCGTAATCAATTTACCAAAAGCAGGTTAAACATATTCATTTAGGATTTTAAACAAATCTATAAACCATCCGTTTGTATATATGCCGATTTTGGAAGTATCCTTGAAAAGATTAAAACACTGTTTCTCAAATCCAAATAAATCATACACAAATATATACAAAAACATACGCACTGTGGTTTCTGTTATTGTTCAAATTCATCTGTTGGTGATGAATACAACAGTTTAGAACTTTATAGAGGCGGAAGATGCCTCAGAGGAGTTTGTAAGACGATTGGAAAAGATTTGTATAAGACTAAGAGACAATAATGGTGAAAACCTATAAAACCAATGTCAGTTTAACAAGGAAGAGGAAAAACGGAATTTGAGAGAACAGTACTGTCATATGTTTGTGATGAGGAAAATTGAGGGAGGGGTCAAGGTTAGGGATCACTGTCATCTTACTGGTAAATATAGAGGGTCCAGCTCAATTCCCATTGTAATCTTAATTACAAGCCTCCAATTTTATTCCTGTCTTTCTTCACAAAAAACGCTCACTATGAACACATCTATTTATAATGAACTTTCAAAAGCGACATTCGGAAATATTTTCGCCATTCCAAACACAGAGAAAAAAATACATCGTCATTCCAAAAACAATTTATACATCCCATAACCCCATAATCAAGATTCTTGACACATACAAGTTTATGGGGAGATCATACATTGAGTTAGCATCAAATATTAAAACTTTCCCGAAGTCTTAAAATTCATATTTTTCAATCAAGAGGATTGATCCTCCTATCACAAAAAGGGAATATATCCGATATGACTTATGGATTCATTTGATAAGGTTTAAAGAAAACACCAACTTCCTTCAAGGGAGAGTTCTATGGTAATGTTGAATAATGCCAATATGTCTGATGAAAGATGATACACAAGCTAAAAAGGTTTGGGAGAAGTTTAAATATAAAGATCTTGGGAATATCATGATATTATTATCTTTATAACTGATGTACTGTTATTAATTGATGTGTTTGAAAACTTTTAGAACAGTCTGTCATAATAAAAAATTCTTATGGATTAGACCCCGCTCACTATTAACAAACAGCTCCGGGTTTGGCTTGGAGTGCTTTGTTAAAAATGACAAAACAAATTTGAATTAATTCAGTGATATAGATATGCTTTTAATGATAGAGAAAGCTAAAGAGGAGGAATTATTCTCAAGTATGTTCCAAGAGTATGCTAAAGCAAATAACAAATATCTTACTGATTATAAATAAGAATGATGGACAACTCTTACCTGATGTATTATTTGATCAACAATTTGTATGGGGTGGGCCATGTCTCAATATCTACCTTATGGGGAAACTTAATGGTTAAGAAAACATTATTGAAAAAGTTTTACTTGATATTGTTATCATCTCCTCTTAAAAAGAATTGATGAGGCTGAAGTTGGATATTATTTTGAGTTGATTTAAAATCCACGAAAGAACTTCATATAACATATAGACCTACCAGCTATGCCTCCGATAAAGAAAGTCCAAGAAAAGAAATGGTTAAGTGATTACCAACATCATTTAATATAAAGGGTAAATCTTCAGAAAAACTACCTACTACATTAAATGATAAAGAAAGTTATGTTTTACATCAAAGGAACTTGAGACAATATTTATCTGCTTGGGTTGAGAGTGAGAACAAATTCATAGGATTTTGAAAATTATAAAACAAAGTCCATGGTTAAAGGACTATATTGATTTTAATACAAAAAGTAGAAAAAAACGCAGAAACAGATTTTGAAAAGGACTTTTATAAATTAATGAATAATGCTGTATTTGGAAAGACTATGGAAAATGTTAGGAATCGAGAAAACATAAGACTTGTTTACATCTTGGAAACAGGCCTCAAAGTTAATTAACAAACCAAGTTTTGAACGGGTGGAGGTATTTCAGAGAACTTTTGTGCTATTCATTTGAAAAAAAGAGAGTATTGAAAATGGATAACCTATTTATATAGAACATCAATTCTTGATTTGTCAAAGTTGTTTATGTATGACTATTACTATAATATTTAAATTTAAAGTATAAGGATAATGTGTCATTTTATTATGGATACAGATAGTTTTATATTAGAAATAAAGACTGGAGATGTATATGAGGATATGATTGATAATATTGATTATATGATACAAGTAATTATAAATCTGGTGAGTGTTTGTTTTCATCAAATAACGAAAAGGTTATTGGTAAGTTAAAGATGAATTGGGTGGAAGGTTATGAGTGAATTTATAGGATTGAGATCAAAGGCTTATGCTTTACATATATTGAAAATAATATTGAAAGGTATAAAAAGAAGTTAAAGGGATAAAGAAAAAAATAATAAATGAAACAATAAACTTTATAACATTATTACAACTGTTTAATCTTAAAGAAGGAAGAGTATAGAAAAATGAATAAAATAAGAAGTTATAAACATCAATTATATACAGAAGAAATAAATGAAGAAAGCATTAGGAGCTTTTGATGATAAAAGATATATTTTAGAGAATGGAATTAATAGTCTCCTTATTTGTTTATAGTATAAGTGCTGAGGAACTACTACCATCTTTTACTGATTTATAAATGATAGAACCAAGCAATAACCAAACCAAATAGTGGAGATACAATCAACCTTGGTACTTAAATGGAAACATAAAGAATGTGAGAAATATCCAATAAGTCTTATTTGAAGAAATAGCGCGGGTAAAAGTAGATAAAACAAATAAGCGGATAAATTTAATTACAAATAAGTTAGAGGATGTAAAGAAAAAATTAATATCCTTGAATGGACTGAAAACTTTGATGGTTATCAAGTAAAAATGAAAAAACATTTTTCTATAATCTCAAAATGATATGTGGCTCAGGCGGTGGTCAAACAAGAGCATTGAGAGAAGTTTATCATTTTATTTCTGCTCAACAAAGATATTTAGACCAAGAACAAAGTTCTAAATAATATTTGTGATATGGTGATGAATGTAATAGGAAAATTAATTTATTACCTCAAATAGAACATGATCAAATATTCGTTGGCTCACTCTTTGAGTGGAGTAAGAGTCCGAGGGGGAGAGAAAATCATTCTCCTCTTTTGACCAAATAAGCCTTGATCAAGAAAACTTTCCCTATTAATTTGTATGAGGTTTTTTGGACCCTGAGACAGTCTCAATTTAACATGAGCTTGTATGGCAGAAAATCATACTTCTCTTTTTGTCCTGATGGGTCTCGAGTCAGAGAGTTCTCCCTATACATTTGTATGGCAGAAAATCATACTTCTCTTTTTGGCCTGATGGGTCTCGAGTCAGAGAGTTATCCCTATACATTTGTATGGGAGGAATTAGCCTCCTGTTTTGGGTTTCGGGGATCAATTCATAGTTTTCCCCATTCATTTGCATGGGTGCCTCAGAAACCCCATTAATCTACTACTGACATCTACAACTATTCAGGATATGGTGGACACTTTATTAGGAAGTTCAAACTTCTTTCTTCCTTCCTGTTTAAATTACTGAGAATTTTTCCAGTAATTAAAACATTTCATCGCCTATGTTGCAGCCCTCACACTCTCCTTGCCTGTGAACACCAATCTGAAGTCTAAATAGTCTGGTCTGGAATCCAACCCAGACTACACAGTCTCAAACTAAGTGCCCAACCTCTGCACCACCCTATCGGACAGTATATGAGTGGGGTGGGAGTGGGGAGAGGAGGAAGGTTTGTAAGATGTGGGGGAAGTTTGAGTGTGTTGGATATGAGGAAGTTTGAGTGTGCACGGGTGTGGGGAAGGTTTGAGTGTGTAAGGTGCGGGGGGGGATGTTTCAGTGTGTGTGGGTGTGGGGAAAGTTTGTGTGTGTGAGGTGCACGGGGAATTTTGAGTGTGAAGGGGTGGGGGAAGGTTGTTGTGTGTGTGTGGGGGGAAGGTTTGAGTGTGTAGGGTGCATGGGATAGTGAAGGTTTGTGTTGTGAGGTGCATGGGAAAGTTTAAGTGTTGTGTAGGGTGTAGTGGTGTGTGTGTGTGTGTGTGTGTGTGTGTGTGTGGTGCAGGGAATGCTTGAGTGTGTGGGGAACGTTTTAGAGGGTTAGTTGAGGAAGCATTTAGGGGTGGGTAAGGGGAAGCATTGAAAGGTTGGGGTGGGGAGTTAGGCAAAGGAGGGGATATAAGCTTTGAGAGGGTGGGGGTGGGGGGGGATGGTTGCTTTGAGAGGGTGGGTGGGGGTGGGGGGGATGGTTGCTTTGAGAGGGTGGGGTGGGTTGGGGGGGGGAGGTTGCTTATCAGATTCCATATTCCCAATTTTTCCATATTCCGATCAATTTAAAACATGTATTTCCAGAGAAAACATTAGTATTTTTCTTCAATTCAATATGGCTGCCAAACATATGACCTATCAATTATTCTCTTAACAAACCTGTACACCCATGGCTTTGGAAAATTTGTGTGAAGTTTCCCCTCAATTTGTCCAGTTCTAGAGAGGAAGATTTTATAAGTATTAGGTAAATCAATAAGGCTGCCAAACCATGTGACTGATGACATCATATGTGTCAACCTATTGTTCTTCATGGATAGGCAGTCATACGTGTAAAGTTTCACCTCGATCTGTTTAGCCACTTCAGAGAAGAAGATTTTTGAAGGTTTAAAAAACAAAAAAACAATATGGCTGCCGAATCACATGATCGATGACATATCATCATATTTTTTTTCTGTTAACCATTTTATCCTGGATGACCCTCAAACATTTTCATACTGATCAGATGTAACATTCTACATATGCAATTATGACGTCATAACGAAGGCACCTATGATGTCATAAAAAAAATCACTCATTCCCCATGAGGATACTTACTTTGTGCCAAGTTTCAATTTTTTTCCCTGGTGCGGTTTCAGAGATACAGAGGTCAAAGTTTTTCTGTTTTCCAATATGGTACTCTCTGATTCATCTCCACCTAATCATTGTTCATATGGTTCATTTCCTCCTACTCATAATTCATGATGCTCTGTGGTTCCACCGATCAGATAATCCCTCCTTTCTTTCTCTCAACCAATTAACGTTGAGGAATTACATTGTAACTTTACAAACAGAGTTTGCGTACTTCTTCTTCATCTGCTTACAGTTTTATCTTGAGGAGTGCAAGTCGAAAAGCTTTGATAATGTCTATTTTATTGAAATGCACATTTAAATTAACCTACTGCCTTTCCATTGATTATGGAAATGTTTCTTTAGCAAGAAATACACATCAAAATTTGCAAGCAATACACTACTCAGGGAGAATGTCTTCATTGTTGTCATAGCTTGTTTCACTGGCGGCCTCTATCTGTTTACACAGAATCTTGATGCTGAAACTGCGTAAGGTGGCCTCGTCATGAAGAAACTTGATTGGTACCCCCAAGGATGGGTAATAAAACGGCAATTTAGGATAGCCACTAAAACAGAAACTTTGAATGGGCATGATAATGGTAATTTGGGATTGTCCCTAAATGGCATGATAATGGTAATTTGGGATTGTCCCTAAATGGCATGATAATGGTAACTTGGGATAGTCCCTAAAATGCCAATTTGGGATGGGCACGAAATTGGCAATTTGGGATGGGCACTAAAATACTGCCTTAAAAAGGCAGTGTTGCCCACTTTTCATGCAGGACCATTGCCATCGATAAAGTATGCCAATGGGGGGGGGGGGGGGGGGGTGATAAATTGATAAAGGGAAAGAAGTTGGAAAGAAATCAAATTATGGGGTGGAGAGGGATGAGGCATACTTGGGGAAAATGCTTTGGGTGAGGTGGCAGTGGGGTGGACAAATGCTCAAATATTCTGCCACTTTTTCATGCACAATAAATACATGGTCCTGAATCATAAAAAAAGATAATCGAGTTAGAGCCTTCCATGAGCCTCAAAAAAAATGAATTCAACCAATATTAGATAAAGATCTTCATGAGTTGCTCATTTCGTTTTTGTGCTGCCAACTTAGTGGGATCCCAGGTGAGTAGGGAGAAAATGAGTTGTGCGGTACTCCCCACTCCCAATTTTACATGCAATTTGGGGAAAGGGGAAAACTTTTTGACCATTCTCTCAAAATATCACCCCTATTCCTCCCCATTTTATCATCTTAACAGCTTGGTGTCTTGGTATATTAACACTGAGGTCGATGTGAAAAACTTTCTGACCATCCTCACCATATTCCCACAACCACTCCTCCATCCCCAACCCCCCTATCAACTCCCCCTCCCACTCCCCATGCGCTCCGTCCTTTTAAATCACAAATCATCCCAAAGCAAACATTCTCTTACTACTGTTCCTTCTCCCCCACTCACCTCCCTTCTCCTAAATTACCTGACCTATAAACAAATATTAAGTAGGATGAATATTAATTGTATTGTTTCTAAACACCCACCTCCTCACCTCCCAAAAATATCCCTGATTTCTCCCCCTTCCAACTGACCAAGATCAACAAATATCAAGAGGATATGTTATTATTTTATTAAGTCCACATTTCTTGGTTCACTATAATGTTTATTAAGCAAGTTGAAAACCCATGACCCCATCCTCCTCCCCAACTCACACACACACACACACACACCTCCCGAACCCTTCATTTTATAACAACTTAAACATGATATGTGGTTCAGGAGGAACTCAGACAAGAATGTTGAGAGGAGTTTATCATTTTATTTCTCTGCAACAAAGATATTTAGAACAAGAACCAAACTAATATTCATATTATTTATCAACATTCTCAATGGTCTGAAAGTTATAAGAAAATAAACACTTTAATAATCCACAAAACAACCAAATGTTTATCGGTAGCCTGTATGAGTTCAATTCAGAGTACCAATAATTAATCAATTCTTCTTACTTTTGCCTTGTGTCTGGGTGTGTTACAGAGTGGTTGCCACAGCTGTACTCCCTCAGAAATGAAAGAAAAAAAGGCACATTCTTCACCTGCTGTTGCGTTTCCTCCCTTTTTACACATTGTGGTTTTGTGCCCACCCTCTGGCAAATAAAAACATGTTTTTAAGTTCAGGTTTCCTTCACCCAAACTACCTCCTTTGTTTGACTTCTTTTCAAGAATGGCGGTGTGGCATGTGGTGTGTGCCATAGGCTTTGTTTGCTTGCATGAAAGCAACTGATACTTTGGAAGCATGGACCATGATATTTTTACATATCTCACCATGACAGTTGAGTATCAATTGATTGACTTTTTAAACGTGAAGTATTAATTACTTTATGTGTATAATATTGTTACAGATTTTAAATCCGATCCGATGAATGCATACAAACACCCAGGTCCTCAGATAGTTATTTCCCTAAAGCATGTCGAGGATAGACCCATCCCCATGTCTGGTGGATTCTATATGTGATGCGTTGAGAAGGGTAAAGAATAGATTCCTCTCTTATGGAAAGCTCCTTTTACTCTTTACGACAGACACATTCATGCACGTGAGATAGCCGTTAGCCAACGGAGGCTCGACACCCACCTTTTTCCATCGACATTGACACCCGCTTCTTTCACCGACGTGACACCTGCCTTTTTCCATTGACGTTTGACACCCCTGTTCAGCACTCTATGGACTCCAACTGGATCTTTTTCATATCGGCTGAACATTGAGATGATAATTGTTGTTGGCGTTTTATGAGCGCTTCACGTTTTCGCTCGGTAATTCTGCAAATGGCTGCTTTCTGCCGTTCCCAGCACCACAGGCATGGCGTCATAGGCCAGGAATGGTCGCGGACGGGCGGGTTGTCACGACAATGATCGCAAATGGGGCGGGGTGGATTTGGCTGGAGTCTGCCCCACCCAGACAGGCCGCCTATAAAAAGAGACGAGAGGTCCGTTCTTGACCAGTCAGTTGGCTCAGTGACTCGGTGTCAGTCAGATGGCTTTTCCAGTCAGTCTAATAACCAGTCATTTGGCGTCAGTCAGATGGCTTTAGGAGTCAGTCGGACCAGTCAGTTTGAGCATCAGTTGGCGACGGTCAGTTTTGCGACAGTCAGTCAGACGGCTTTCCCAGTTGGTCGACCACCAGTCAGTTGGCGATAGCTGGTTGCGGTTCTGACAGCTTTGAGAGCATTTCAGTCAGTTCCAGTCAGTCAGTCAGTCAGCACCAGTCAGTCGGCGCCAGTGGGTTGGTGACAGCCTCAGCACTTTACAGCTTCTCACAGTTCCTCACAGTGCCTCAGCATCTCACAGCGCCTCAGTGCCTTACAGCTTCTCACAGTGCCTCATAGCGCCTCATAGCGCCTCACAGCGCCTCAGCTTCTCACAGCTTCTAACAGCTGTGCATCGGTTGTGGCTCCTGGTGGCTCCTGGCGGTGGGTGATGCTCGGACCGTTAATGTTTGTTCTGCTCGAGAACTGCTATTGGCGTACCTGATTCTTGGCATCCCTGGTTCCTGGGGGCGACGACGTGACGTTGATTGGTGTTCAAGCCTGTTTGTGAGTGGGTGCACGGCAAGGCTGGGTGCTGGCAATGGACAAGGCACGCTCACACATTTCAGGACGTTTTTATTTGACATACGACGACTTCCATTTGGTGAGCAAGACTGAATTTCTCTTCGCCCCTGAATGATCTGCTGGGTACCCTTGTCTCATGTTTAATTGTTAAGTAAGGCATCGTGATAAGCATCTGCTCTTTGTCCCTTTCTTTCTCAGTGCCTGAATGATTATTTATTTGCTTACGATTATTTTGATTGATTTTTATTTATTTATTTTCTTATTAATAAATTGCTTTGTTGACATTCCAACCTGTCCGTGCTTGTCCTTTCCTTCCATTGATCCAGCATTGTCTGAACCCAGATAGACTGGGAGGTAATTACCACACATATTGACCTGTAATAGTCAGCACGCACCAGCGGTTAAATGCTCAGCCACCCTAATTAAGATCTAATCAAGATAACATTGGCACTTTGCCGAGAGCACGCTCCCAGTTCAGGAAACCACGTGATCTCTAGTTAAAAGGCAAAATTAGAGGGTGGACACTGGAACTCGTGTTTAACTGATTGGCATTCGTGGTTCTAAAGCAACCCACCGTATCACAAAGTTAATCGTGAGCGGTGGTTACAGCTCCGGCTCTCCGAGGACAAACGGAGATTAAACCCCCTTATAATACATTCGGTACCCGTGGCCGTAACAATATATTTACGCTGACATTTGCCTTCCTGTAATTACAGGTCAAACTCTGTCAGTGAATTGGTAGATGAGGTCCAGCATGAATTTGAAGTACTTCAGAAACAACAAATTGAAATGAACGAGCTCCTGTCAGAGTTTTATGAAGTTCGAGACAAACTAAGAAGTGAAATGATGAGAAGCTATCATCAGCTGGCTGAAAGACCACTTCTCCTGACCAACCCAACTAATGTTGGACCAAGTTTAAGCATCGAGACATTATTCTCTGGTCTACAAGAAAGGTGAGTATAGTCATGTGCAAAAGCCTTTTATGCGAAGAAAATTTGTTGGTAAGAGGTACAAGTTCAGCTCCACCCAAGTCCCTCTCACACATGTTTTTCCTGACTATTATTTCCGAACTGAGAAGCAAGACGGAAAAGAAAAGATATACTCAAATGATGATGACCAAGGCTATGCAACAACAACAACAACAAAGCAGTCCCAACACTCAATTATGTTAAGGTACATACATTAAAATATTTAAATTGTACTGGAAGTGAACAGAAATTAATAATTAATTCGACTAACTTCCCCACCCCTTCCCCCCCCCCCCTTTTTTTAAACAGGACCAAAAGTACGACATTTGTGAAGTGAGCCATTACATGCTGTGAATTGGGAAAGGTCAAACATTCGGAGGAAGATGACAAATTCCTGGCATCCGATGCAACACAAGTTCCTCTCAAACAAAAATTGTATTATATATATATAATGTAGTTACCTGTACGTTTAATTTAGTTTAATTATGTTTGCTTTTTTCAATTATTTAATTATTGAACTCAAAAAAGAATAAAGGAAAAAAGAGGGGAGTGCACCCTCACCAACGACCCACCCATTCCCTTCCCTCACCCCCCCCTTTCTCCCAGTCCCATTGTATTGGGAAAGGGGGAAGGTGAGGGAGTAGGGGTGGATCAAAGGTGGGGGCGCACAATGTGGAGGGGGAAGTGAGGGATGTGTGTGTGAGTGTAACATGTGGTCTGTGAGTGTAGCATTCGGTGTGTGGGCATATTAGGTAGAAAATGGGTGTGGTTTCTTTTATTTTTTGTGGGTCAAAGGTGGGGGCACACATGGGGGAGGGGGAAATGATGGTGGTGTGTGGGTGTGGAATGTGGTGTCTGGGTGGGTCAGGGGAGTGGTTTATTAATTACTATTTTTTTATATTATTATTGCAATTACATTATATTATTATTTATGTCTTCTTTTACCAACTTTGTTTTCTGAAATTCCTGAGCATAAAACGAACCCAAAATTTCTTCTCCATTTAAATCTTACAATTAAAAGTCCAAGGAGCTGTGTCCATTGTATCAACAATTTTTAAAAGCTCACTCCTCCATCTCCTACTAACACATTATAATTATTTTAGTTTTGTATCCGCTTGACGGATTATAACTAAATTTGTCATTTCCCTTTGTGATATTAAAAAGGGTATTAAAGTTTCCATAGATAATAAGGATACTTCATATTCTTTTGTGGGGTCAAGTTGTAGTGGGTATGGAAATGAAGCTGTGTAATCACTTGTAAAATTTAAGCTAAGGATTGTGCTTCTAATCTTATTTAAAGGTCCATAGAATCAAAAATGCATGTTTGGTTTAATAAATAGATATGGCTTCACTTAACACTCAATCGTTGTTTTTTCTCTTAAATAAATATCTTGAAATAAAGACATTAATGTGGTGTCCTTGTACACTTGATTAGCACCCCCCCCCCCAAAAAAAAGCGGTAATGTGATTATGTCATATATCATGTGACCCACAACGTCACCTTAGTATTGAAATCAATATATTGATTTCAAGACCAAGATGTGAATGGTTACTCAGACTGACTTTGAGAAAGACTTCTAGAAACTAATGAATAATGGGGAAATGATGGAAAATGTAAGAAATAGACGAAACATGGACGAAACATAGAAAAAGACGAGATGAATAATGCAAGACTACATCTTGCAGACAGACTAAAAACTTAATAAACCCAGCTTGAAACAGGTTGAAATATATTCAGGTAACTTTTCTGCTATTCACATGGAGAAGGAAAGCATTATGATGGATAAACCTATTTACAGAGGAACTTCAGTACTTAACTTCTCAAAGTCAAGAATGTATGACTATTTATTTAACAACATAAAGATGAAATATGATGAAAGAGTTAATCTCCTTTATATGGACACAGTTTTATATTGGAATTTAAAACAAAAGACATTTTGAGGATATAAAAAAACATAAACATGTATCACACAAGCAATTATAAAAATGAGAGTAGTCTGTTCTCCATGAAAAATAAAAAGGTAATTGGAAAATTTAAAGAGGAATTGGGTGCAGCAATTATGAATGAATTTGTAGGATTGAGAGCTAAGGCTTGTGCTTTTGAATATTATTCGAAATTGGTGCTTCTAAATGTGACACAAAATTGAAAGGGATAAAGAAGAATGTAATCAATGAGACAATAAATTTTGATCATTATTACAACTGTTTCATTTTCAAGAATGAAGAGTACAAAGAAATGAATGCGATAAGAAGTTGTAATCATCAACTGTACTTTGAACAAGTAAATACAAAGGCTCTGGATGCGGATGATGATAAAAGATGCATTTTAGAAAACGGAATTGACACCCTCCTTTCGGGATATACAGTGGCCTGCAAAAGTATTCACCCCCTACCAATAATGTCACATTTAGATGTAGTACAAATTACAATTACGAACAAGAAAAAGAGCAATCTGAGATTGCAGACCCTCGCCAGGATTTCTTTTGTGTGGTGTATTTTGTGTGGCATTTGTGTACCGGTGTGTTATGTAATTAATGAGACATAATTAGAACTGCCACTTTATAACTGCTGGTAGTGATGACTGGATACCAAGATGTCCCGCTTGATCGGACACTTCACCCTGACCCATGACTTTTTTATTACTATTCATTATTCAATTTAATTTAGAATGGGATTAAAATAAATTCAATTCAAATCAAGTGGAAGACCAAAGAGGTATAGTCCTGCATTGGAGTAATGAGGAGGAACCTGAACAAGCAAAAAGCAAAGATGAAGTCATCATGAGGAACCTGGATATCATTCACATTTCAGTTGCTACTCCTCTACCCTCAAACCCATCCAGGCACAGCCAAGTGAGCCTTATTCAAAGAAAAAAAAATCCTTAAAACAAAAAGAAACCATATCAAAAAATTTAATACTTCTGGCTGCGAGACCATGCATCCTATCAAGTTAAAATTTAAAACATGTATTACGCATCACTACTAGATTATAAATGTGAAGTTTCACTTGGATTGATTAAGCAGTTCCAGAGAAAACATTATTTAATATTTTTCTTCAATCCATTATGGCTGCCAAACCATGCGATCTATCAATTATTCCCAAACAAACTTGTACACGTATGGATTGGGGAACATTTGTGTGAGGTTTCCCCTCAATTTGTACAGCCATTCTGGAGAAGATTTTTTATAGGTTTTAGGGTAAATCCAATATGGCTGCCAACCCATGTGACCTACGACATGTGTGAATCTTTTGTTCCTCATAGATAGGTGGTCATATGTGTGAAGTTTTGCCTCGATCTGTTCAGAGAAGAAGATTTTTGAAGGTTTTTTTTTAACAATATGGCTGCTGAATCACTTGACCGAAGACGTCATCAAAATTTTTTCTGTGGACCATTTTATCCCTAGATGACCCTTAAAATTTTTCATACTGATCACATGTAGCGTTCCACATATGCAATTATGATGTCACATTGAAGGCACCTATGATGTCATCCAAAAATCACACTGATTCCCCATGAGGAATATTTGTTGGGTGCCCAGTTGAAATGTTTTCCTTGGTGCAGTTTCAGAGATACAGAGGTCCAAATTTGTTCCGTTTTTCCAACATGGCAACCACCCCTTGTGACCTATGATGTCATAATTATGATGAAAACATTCTACACGGGGAGTCTCACCAATGGTGAAAATTTTGTCTCAATCTGGCAAGCAGTTGTGGTGAAAAACACACAGGTTGTGTGTGAACAAACAGACAGACAGACAGACAACAAACAAATGAAAACTCACTCATAGAGTGACAACTTGGCAAAGCAGCACAAAGTACAATAGCATTCGGTGGAGTGCATACCTCTGCCAAATGAAACAGTTCAGGTAAGACTTTTGTTGTTGATTGTGAATGTTTGTTGGGATGTAAATCAAAGTACATTATTTATCTTCTCACTTGTGGAGATTGTGGATTGCAATATGTTGGTAAAACTTCTCAATGTTTACATCAACGTTTGAACGGACATTGGTCTGCTGTATCGTCTGGAATTAAGACATTTATACAATCATTTCAATGAAATTGGACATTATTTTAGTCGTTGTTCTATTCAAATTATAGACTCAGTTAATGTTAATGATTTTGTTAATAAAGAGGAATGATATGTTATGCCTGGTGTTGGCTTAATGGTTGGGGTGGTGGGCTTTGGATCCAAGGGTAAGGAAGTTCAAATCCCACTCAGCTGTTGAATTAATACAGGTGGGGTTAACTCAACCTGTCATCCTTCTGAGGTCGGAAAAATGAGTGCCAGCATACTGGTATACTGTGTTGGAGTGGTGACCTGTCCAGGATTCCAGCTGGTATACTGTGTTGGAGTGGTGACCTGTCCAGGATTCTGCCCAATAGCCAAGAAGACTGCTTAGGCAGCATCAATGCTCTGCACAGAGTATGGTTTCAATCTCCTCCTAATGAAATGTTGAGCTTGGATGGAAAGAGTACTTTTGGATCAGGACACTATGTGTGATCTATTATTTGGGCCTTAATGACAGAGTGCAAGGTACTGGGTCAGTTTCTCAAGGTAATGTTTTTGGTAACGAGTATTTTGCTAGTCCATTCAGAAGGAGACCCAAAGGTCATGGGCATCATAGTCGGTGTCATATAGCTCCAAAAATGGAAATTTCAGGGCTAATTGATAAACTTTAAGGTTTTTATGAAGGAAAAGTTTTTCATGACTTTTATGTTCTTCTGAGGTCATGTTCCATACAAGTCTGAGCTAATATTCTCCGGAGTTTAGCACGTTTATTTGATATGTGCTTGTTTTTGGTCGAAGCTTTTTGTAGCAGGGTTCTGGTAAAGAAGTCTAGTCCCAAAGTTGATAAGATCCACGAGTTCTTGGTTTGTGATTTTTCCAGCAAGCAGGTAGATCGGCTTCGGCTTCATTTTATTTTTAGGGATACTAGTGTAGAGAGTTTATTACCAGATAAAGTGAGGGAGCAAACCCCATTGAAGGTATATTTCACTTTCACCAAGACCATAGGGCAATCCTTATTCAATTATGGAAAGTTTCTTAAAACTCTTGGGGTAGATACAGTAAAGGAAATTTTGGAAACTGACTGTGCATGTTCGTCTTCCCTGTGGACAGTAGTTTCTGGGAATTTGAATATAATTAGTAATAGTGAAATTAGGGATCCAATGAAAATGGGAGCTAAATATAGGGAAAGAGTAACTCAACCTTGGAGCTGCATTAGGTCTTCCATTGTGGATTCTATCTCTAATTTTGTTAACAAAATGTGCACCAAGTTTAAGTTATCTATAAACAGTTTATGCATGATTTAACAGATTTGTGGAAGTCCTGAATAATAGGATTAAGTTTTTCAGTAGTCGGGGTTTGCTTTCACTGGGTCGGTCTAAAGTAGAGTAGAGTAGGTCTAAAGTAGAGTGTTGAACAAGTAGAGTGTTCATAAAGACATTCGTGATCTCCATGATAGCTACATAATAGCTCCAGAGGATAAGGCTGCGAATAATTTTGTTGTGGTTTGTAAAAAGTTTTATGTCGAGGTTGTATGAAGAAAGTTAGGCATTAATACGGTTACTTACACCAGTATGGGAAATAGCACATATGTTCATTGTCATCAGTCACTCCAAGAGTCGACCTGTTCAGGATTGTGCCCAATAGCCAAGGAGACTGCTTAGGCAGCACCAACGCTTTGGACAGAGTATGGTCCCAATGGATGGATGGATGGACTCCAAGAGTCAAGTGATTCTCGTCCAACTTACAGGATAATTTGTGCATTGCATTACTCCAAGCCCATCCCTCGGTGTACTGCATTCAGAGCAGAGGGTGGTGGGCTCTTGACAGAGGAGTCTGAAGTGAAGGCCTGCTGGGCCAGTTACTTTGAGTGGCTGTCCCAGGCTAATCCACCAGCTGTTGAATTGGATGTCCGGGGTGTTACTATCCCTATTGCTGACCCTCCAATCAACTGTGATCCACCTTTGTTTGTGGAAACACAGTCTGTGGTGAACCAGTTGAAATAGAGTAAAGCTCCTGGCATCTGTAGCATCCATGCTGAACTTGTCAAGGCTGGTGGAAATGCTGTACAGATGTCACTGCATGCAGTTCTGTGCTCTGCTTGGAACACAGGCATCATCCCAACTGACTGGAAGAGGGGCCTTGCTGTCCCTCTCTGGAAAAGGAAGGGTGATCGCCAGGACTGCAACAATTGCCAAGGGATGATGCTGCTCTCAATGCCAGGCAAGGTCTTTGCTTGGATAATTCTTGATAGGTTTCACCACCATCTGCTTGAGCACCAGCGCCCAGAACAGTCAGGCTTTACACCAAAGAGGTCAACGATTGACCATATCCTTTCCCTTCAGGTCCTCACCGAACGCAGATGAGAGTTTCGGCAGAGGCTGCTTGTATCCTTTGTTGATCACTGCAAAGTGTTCGATTCAGTGAATCGGGATGCCGTCTGGAGGATTCTTGGTCTTCATGGGGTGCCACCACAACTGATCAAGCTGACGTCTGAACTATACTCTGGTACTGAGAGTGCTGTGAGATGTTGTGATACCATCTCCGACTGATTTCCAGTTGTTACTGGAGTTTGTCAGGCATGTGTACTTGCCCCCACACTTTTCAGCCTTTTATGGACTGGATTCTGGGGAGGATTTTGGCGAGATGAAGCTGCAGTGCATCGTTTGGGATGTCAAGATTCTCGGACCTTGATTTCTCAGATAATGCAGTCATCCTTGCGCAGACTGGATGTCCTTTTGGGGGTTTGGAGGTGCTGAAAGAGGAGTCGGCGCTGCTGGGATTACAGGTTTCTTGGTTAAAACTAGATCCAGGCTTTCAATGACATCTTGGATGCTGCTATCTTGTCTGTACCTGTTTGTGGTGAGATGTTGAGGTCATGGAGAGATTCACTTACCTTGCAGTGATATTCATGTCTCTGCGCTGTGAGCCAGAGGTCAATAGGTGTCTGGGTCAGGCCTGGGGAGTCATGGTTTCACTGGATCATGGGGTGTGGCACTGTTGGTACCTGTGCAGAAGGACAAAAGTCCAAGTCTTCAAGTCCTTGGTGCTTCCAGTCTTGCTCTACGGATGTGAGACTTGGACTCTGACCAGGGATCTGAGATGGAGGCTTAATTCCTTTGGTACCAGGTCTTTTCGGAAAATCCTTGGCTTTGCTATTCAGACTTTGTGTCCAAAGAGCAGTTGCTGAGAGAGACTCAAATGAGATTTGTTACCTGCATAGTCCGTGAGCATCATGTGGCTGTATGGACATGTGGCTCGTTTTCCTGATGCTGATCCTGCTCACCAGGTTCTCTCAGCGAGGAGCCTCATGAGTGGAGGAGGCTTTTGGAGGCCTGACCACATGCCTCATGGTTGCAGCAGGTTGATCGCCATCTCAAGGTGATGGGGATGGGCCAGGCATCTGCCTGGGGGATGGCCAGACGGTGGTCCCTGAAGTACCAGCGGAAAGCGGACGCAGCGACGTGCTGCTCCCACGCATGCTCCCATACCTGACCTGACCTGACTCCAGGATATTATCTCTGAGCATCTGGAAGTTTTCGTCAATAACTTCAGTATTAAATGTAAAGAGGTAAATCTTTTTATTCCTTGGCTTTTCTGGATCCCGAAACTTCATATGAACCCGTACAAGTATAGGTTTTTGCGGGTGCCAGGCAGTGTTCCACCAAACAGTTACCGGTTACAGTTAACTTCGGCTTACAATTTGTGAGGGAACTGTTCAGAAAATATTGTTCAGCAATTGAGAATTCTGGTATTAACATTTTCAGGAGCATTCATTATTCTTTATGAGTTCTTCGAGAGGATTAGATGCCTCAATATCAAGTCAGTTGAAGTTTTTGATTTTTCAATTTTATATACAAATTTGGATTTAGTACTAGTCAGGGATTCACTCTTCAAAGTGATTGACAAGGTTTTTATTTCACTCTTCAAAGTTATTGACAAGGTTTTTAGCTCTTTTAATAAGTTTATATGAGTCAGGTTTGATAGAGCATTCTTTTCAAAAAATAAATACTCAAGTTTTCTTTGTTTTAATAAGCAGACGTTTAAAGATGCTGTTAATTTAATTTAATTCAATAATTTTGTGTCTTTTTGTGGGATAATGTTTCAACAGGTTAAGGGTATTCCCATGGGAGGGAATTGCAGCCCCCTACTCGCGGACATTTTTCTTACTTTATGTAAATTTTAATTTATGTAGAAACTGATGAAGGAGAAAAAAAATTAGGATTATTTAAAATAATATCTCATACATGTCATTATATAGATCATATTTGTGTGGTTAACTATAATTTTTTTGACAGGCAGCTTCACAAGATTTATCCAGATAGCCTGAGTGCCAACAGGAGTAGTAATGAGTGTGCAGTTGTTGCATATCTGGATGTGTTGGTTGGAGTTGGACAGAATGGTTTTAGTTGAAGTGTATATCATAAAGTTGATGATTTCAGTTTCCTGGTAGTCTTGTACACCTTTCCAGGTTGCAATGTACCAATTAAAATGAGTTACAATGTCTTTTAATCTCAGCTAATTCGATTTGCAAGAATTTTGTTCAGTAAAGGATGATTTTGTGGAACGTGCTGAGAAGGTTTTTTTCCCTCATGTTAAACAGGGGATATTTGGCTGATTGTTTGATCAGTTCTTGTGAGAATGTCTTTAGACTCCATCGTCACCTTTTATTTAAGTTTGGTTGGTTTTCGTGTGAAGAAGTTACTTTTGCATTGCATCTGATATAATAATAATGAATTAATTATTTTAGTGAGGTAAATTATTTAATTAATGCTCTTGATTAAATATATTGTTACGGTTCTGGGAACCATACGCATACAACATACAGGTGTGCCAAGTCAGTTATGCCGTTAAGTATATGTGTAGACAGAACCCCTCCTTGAGTGTAGTGGGAAATCGAAGGGGTGCGTTGTGATGTTTTTTTAGTTAGGGTAATAAATCTTTATATCCCATCCTCCATTGCGATCCACGGTACCCGAGCGCTTGCAGCCTTCGGTTCACTGGCAACAACGTACCACGGTCCACCTGTTGTCTCTGGAGGCTCGTTTTTCCGAGACAGAATCTCCGCTGTCGCAGTTCCTATTCGGCTTCTCTAAACGCTCCAACTCTTTCTTGACGAGTCCACACGCATGGAGTGGGCGGGCCTCGCAAGTGCCTGGCCGAGGCCCCGCCTAGAAAGGGCGGACCCATGGGAGCCCCATCCAATCAGGGCGGACAGTGATGCCAGTTTTGACCAAGCCCCGCCCCACTGAGGGAGGTCTATAAACCACGACATCATCCTCAGTCTTGAGTTCTTTGGGGGTCGTTCGTTCAGTTATTTGGGGGTCGTTCGCTCTGTGCTTGGAGGCCGGAGTTGGTTGGAAAACGAAAGGTTCCCAGCTACTTGGCTCCGCTCACTTCTCGCCCCGACGGCCTGACGACTGGTCCCAGCCCACTTGAGCTCCTCCACGGACCCGAACTCCACACGGGCGGCTGTGCGACCTGACTGCACGACCGTTGGCAGGTGCCGCACCATGGAGCATTCCTTTCCCCGGACTCAGGTACTCGAAAAAAACTGCGACCTCAGCCCGCCTCCCTCCCTGGCTGCAAAGCTCCTTTGCCTTCAACTGGGTTTATTTTGTCCGAGTGTGTGTCTGAGTGTGTGGCGCCAGTCTAATATGTAGAAACTGTATTGTTCACGAAAAAATATTTTAAGTGTTTTCGATCATTGTAAATCTTGCCTGTGTATTCCCGTGTAA
>CM068959.1:75980107-76008701 GCA_035128595.1 Eptatretus atami | reverse complement strand
GCAACTCTTGACTGTTTCTGCAACTGGAGTGGACAGCATCACCTCATGTTCACAAAAAAACCCCCCCTACTTTGCTGCTCTTTCACATCCTCTTTCTGGTCTTTTCACCCAATCATTCAGGTCATCTTCCATCTGCTTGGATATCAGCCAACACCACCACATTGCATTAAAAAGATTAAAAAACCAATCCACTTAACTACAAACTGATTAGCTCACTTGCAATCATCAGCAAGGTCATGGAATCCATCATTGCCATTGATATGAAATTCTCCCTTTTCTCCAACAACCTCATCTCAGATCACCAATTTGGTTTCAGAATAGGTCACTCCCCTAAGGACATGCTGCTTCGACTCACCCAACAATGGATGGAGGCCCTCAATGTCAGACATGAGATCAGGGCCATTCCTAATTTTCATCAACGATCTATCTGACTGGAAAATCCCCTGCATTACCGACACCCACCGAAGGTGGACGGAGGTTATGTTTTCAACCCTGTATGGCTGTCTGTTGTCTGTTTGTGTGCATGATATCTCAAAAAGTTGTGGACGGACTTGGGTGAAGTTTGGTGGAGAGTTGGGGTGTAGGACACAAAATAATTGATTAGATTTTTGGTGACGATACAGATCCGGATACTAGAATCTTTTCAGTGAATCGACAATATTGAGAGAAGGGGGAAAAACAGTATGTAGCATGATATCTCAAAAAGTTATTGAGGGATTCAGACAAAATTTGGTGGACAGCTTGGGTGTATGACAAGGAGGAATTGATTCAATTTTGGTGAAGATCCAAATCCAGGTCAACATAGGCCAAAAGGACAACATAGGCCAGATTTCTAAAATTGTCAATTTTCATCCGATTCACTTGAAATTTGTAGAAGAGTTGCATATTTGGTCATTGAATTCAACCAGCAATTATTTTTGAGGTCAAATTTGTTTTACGTATTTTGCAAGTACCATCTGTGCTCTGCATGAAGTCTTCCTCTTGTTCTGTCTGTTTGTCTGTTTGTCTGTTAATCGCCTACAGGTCACAATTTTAAGCTTGACTTCACGAAACTTCACCACACGGTAGAGTTTGTCATAAGGAAGAAGTCTAGTCTTTTTTGAATCAAAAGGTCAAAAGGTCAACAACTTAGGAGAGATTTCTAAAATCCTCAATTTTCATCCAATTGACTTGAAATTTGAAGAGGATTTATATTTTAGGTCACTGAATACAAATACCAAATATTTTGGAGGTCCATATTGGCAAAAAGGTCAACATAGGCCGAATTTCTAAAATTGTCAATTTTCATCCTATTCTCTTGATATTTGAAGAGGAGTAGCATATTTGGTCATTGAATTGAACCACCAATTATTTTTGAGGTCAAATTTGTTTTATGGATATTGCAAATACCGTGCTCTGCACAACGTCTTCTTGTTACTTGCAAAATCGAAGATTCTTCAAGTATATTGGTCAGTCGATTTTGTTATGGGTTGCCGAAATAGGTGACCCTTATTGTCAGTAATTCTGTCTGTTTGTTTGGATGTTTGTTCGTTTGTCATCAGCATAATTGGTAGTAAACGTGGGCGGATTTTGACCAAACTCGGGTGGGAGGTACACCTTATGACCTAGTGCTTTGGAAATTGTGATGGTTGCTAGGGACGCTTTGGTTCCCTAGCAACAACCGAAAATCCTTCAAAATCGGTACCGTTCACGCGAAATCAATTCCGAAAGCCATTATCCCATGTAGGGTTATGAAATTTGGCACGAATGATCTACAGGTGATGCTCTATCAAATATATTCCGGTTTTTGTGATATATGGAATACTTTACCCGCAGAGCCCCCTACAATTAGGGTATGCGCGAAAATTGGTGAAAATTGAAGGCCCCCTAGCAACCAGGTGAGTGCATCGATACGAATGAAACTTTGCAGGTTCATGGTACTCAATGATACTACAACTTTGCCTCAGGACATATTGATCGATTTCGCTTAGGTCAGGGGTAAAAGGTCAATTAGTGCAAAAATCGATAATATGCGAGAGCTGGAGGTGCCTTCGCGCCAAATGCTACTCCTCCTAGGGTTATGGTTGGATGGTCATGAAAATTCACACTAATCGTCTGGAATACATTGTGCACAAACGATCTAGCCGGATTTTCGATTTAGATCTTTGTTCACCACAGCACCCCCTCGAACTTTGGGGATTTCCGATTTCAAACTGCATTTTCGGTACTTTTCATTCAAATGGATACAGAGTAGTTATCAGTAGATGGAACTGGATGAGATTTGATATGCATAATCTTAAGGTGATTCCCTATCGCTATATGACATCCATTTTGCTCTATATCTTATAGTTTCCATGCTCGGAGACCATCGCCGCCTACCGCTTGTTCTGTCTGTTTGTCGCCTACAGGTCACAATTCAAAACCGATCATCATGAAACTTTACGAAGTTGTAGAGGTAGTCTCAAGTGAGAAGCCTATTGATTTTGAGGTCAAAGGTCTTCTTGAGGTCAAATTTCTGAAATCGTTATTTTTGATCCGATTGACTTGAAATTTGAACAAGATTTGCATATTGCATCACTGAATTGGGAAACCAACTATTGTTGAGGTCAAAAGGTCAAACGTAAACTCAAGGTCAAACTTCTAAAATCATCAAATTTTATTTTTGAAAAATTGTCAATTTTTATCAGATTGACTTGACAATTAAATACCAATTGCATAGCACATTACTGAATTGGAAAAGTAACTATTCTGTGGTCAAAAGGTCAAAGGTCAACTCAAGGTCAAACTCCTAAAATCAACAAATGTCATCTGAAAAATCGTAAATTTTCATCCGATTGACCTGAACTTTGATCAAGATTGTGAATTTTAATCTTAATGAAATGGACAATTTGAAGTATCCATGGCAACCTTTGGAGAGGGGGGGTGGATTTTGCAAGTATCATGCTCTGCATGACGTCTTTTTCTTGTTTGTTTGTTTGTCTGCCTGTTTATCACCAACAGGTCAAAATTTTAAACAAATCTTCACGAAACCACCACATGATAGAGTTTGTCAGAAGGAAAAAGCCTATTCTTTTTGAGGTCAAAAGGTCAGCATAGGCCAAAGCTGAACAACTTTGGTAAGATGTCTAAAATCCTCAATTTTCATCCGATTGACTTGTAATTTGAAGAGGATTTATATTTCAGGTCACTGAATTCAACCACAAATTATTTTTGAGATCAACATGGACCAAAAGGTCAACAAAGGTCCAAGGTCAACAACTAAGGTGGTATTTCTAAATTCCTCAATTTTCACCTGATTGACTTGAGATTTGAAGAGGATATAAATTTCAGGTCATTGAATTCAACCAGCCAATTATTTTTGAGGTCAACATCGATCAAAAGGTCAACAAACGTCCAAGGTCAACAAGTAAGGTGGTATTTCTAAAATCTTCAATTTTCATCCGATTGACTTGAAATTTGAAAAGAAGTTATATTTCCATATCGCAAAAAATAGCAAAAGGACGTGCAAAATATATAGCATGATGTCTCAAATAGTTGTCGACGGATTCGGATAAAGCTTAGTGGACAGGTTGGGTGTGTGAAAAGGACAAATTGGTTCGAGTTTGGTGAAGATCCTAATCCTGATCTGGATAAGAGAACTATTTAATTTTTTTCAGTGATTCTTCACCATTGAGAGAAAGTGCCAAAAACGATACAGTACTGTATAGCATGATATTTCAAAAATGTATTGGACCCAATATGTTCTCGTGGATCAGGCATACGTAGCGGAGGTATGCACTCTACCGAGAGCCCTTCTAGTTTACATATCTGCTGACAACTCCACCCTCTGCCGTGACATCCCTCATCCTTCAGATAGGCAAGCAGCAGGTTAGTCCCCATCTTCAGACCTTGACAAAATCACAAGCTGGTCAAACACTTGGAATATGTCTTTCAATCCTGACGAATCTCAAACTCTCATTCTTTCTCTCCAAAAAGACCACAAGGCAAACCCTCCCTTCTGTTTTCTTCACAATCCTCTTCAGGTAGTTCAATCACTGAAACTCCTGGGTCTCACTGTCAGCCATGATATTTCTTGGGCAAACCACATTTCAGAGTTAGCCTCCAAAGCTAGTCACTGACTGAGCATCCTGCATCATACAAAGTCCTTTCTTGGCACATCTTAACTCCTATCCAACTACCAGGCCTTCACCTGTAGCTTGATGAAATACTGCTCACTCCTCTGGGCTGGTTCCCCTGCCTCACACCTTGCTCAGATTGACGCCATGAAAACCAAGATCTTCAAGATTATTACCATGGCCTTTTCACTTCGCCATGACAGACAGGTCGGTGGTCTCTCTGTCTTCTTCTGCCTCCTTTCTGGTCTTGCACCCTCTGCTATTTCCATACTTTGTCCAATCCTCCAGGTTTCTGTCGGCCAAACATGGTCCACCATCAACCCCCTTCTGTTGAAACTCCCAAAATCCAGCATCACTGCTCACTTCTCATTTCTTCCTCTGTTTTCCTGCCTGTGGAAGCAACTTACACCTCTTAAATCTCAATCTTCCCTTCAAGTCCTCAAAACAGCTCTTCACCACCCTCTCAGATCCAAAACCCATCCAAAATATTTTTGACCCCAATTAACCCACCATCCCCACCCCACTCCATCACCCCAGGCCCACCTCCTTCCAACTTTCCAGTTTTTCCTTCCTGGGAGTTTGGTTCTGTATCCATCTTGTCCACCCCTACGTCCTCCCCTACCCCTCCTGTCTCCTCACACCAATTGTTTCTCCAAGTCTCCCTCTATTTTGTCCTTCAACCCTGCTGTTGTGTCCCCCCCCCTCTGTATTGTTCCTTTTGTTCTTTTGCATTCTAATCTGTTTTGTGTTCAAGCTCTTCCACGTATGCCTGGTGTTGCCTTAATGGTTAGGGTGGCGGGCTTTGGATCCGAGGGTCCTGAGTTAAAATCCCACTCAGCTGTTGAATTAATACCAGGTGGGGTTAACTCGACCTGTCATCCTTCTGAGGTCGGCAAAATGAGTGCCAGCATGCTGGTATCCTGTGTCAGAGTGGCGACCCGTCCAGGGTTGTGCCGAATAACCAAGGAGACTGTTTCGGCAGCACCAACGCTCTGCACAGAGTATGATCCCAATCTCCTCCTCCTCTTCCATGTGCCTTGACCGAAAGAAAAGAAAGAACCCAAGGTAGTTCAATGAGAATAAGCAAGGAACAAAAGAGTTGAGTTGTGCAGTCAGCCTTGGTTTTGGTAGGTTAACCAGGAGTGGAAGAACACATGTATCCTGGAGTTGCTGGAGGGGGGCAAGGGGGTCATTGGGCTGAGAGAACAGAGGGAGATAGACAGGAGGAGATGAAGTAAAAAGCAGAGAAGCCACTGATCTGCCTGAGATGAGAGAGTAACAAGCCTTGTACTTATTTATATCCCTCATCGTGGGATATTTCAATTGTGTTGAAAGGTATAGATTCCAAAGAATCCAAAAGAGACGGATGTAACACTGGGTTCTCAACCTACAGGGGAGAGCACTACTCCCTTGAGCTACAGACAAAGGCATTTTAGGCTGTGAGTAGTTTTGATTTTTCAATAAAAGACTTGGAACAACAATCAGTGGCTGGCATTGTAGGGCAGCTTTGCTATACAGTCAGTGCAGAAGATGACATGGGTCATAATGAGGACTAGTAATTCAAGACTGAATCTCTTTCAGTGGCAAACCATTGAAATGGAGAGGTTGATTCATTTGACAATCCTTCCGGAGCAACAGGGTGAGATTGTGGGATTTTGCAGGATTTCAGAACATGTTTGATCTATCACATCCGCATCTAATCATTTCCAGATCAGGAAAGGGTGATGCTGCTGCTGTCCTTCACTTATTAGTGAGATGTGGGTATTGTATGATGCAATGTGGAATAACTTACAAATTGGAGAGAGTGTTTTGCAGAGTATCAGGAAGGTTGCTGATGTAGATAAGGAACAAGACTTGGCAGAAGATGCTGCATTGGATGCATTCCAACCTCCACTGGGAGAAGAAAGGAGATGACAGGGATCCATTGATCATATTGACTGCATGAGTGTATGAAGTCAGAAATGCCGGAATGATGGTGGCCTTGTACGCCACAGGCAGGGAGCTTGGCAAGCAGAGCGGGATGTGCCGAATAAATGCGATGGACGTACAAGCCCTTCCATGAGTCTGAAATCACTGTGAAAAATAATAAACAAAGCAGGCCAAAATCAGAAGTTGGGTGAAACAGCTCCACTAAAAGCTGCATTCTATAAAAAAAAAATTGCATCCTGATAAAATCTTAATGGTGTTGTTTCAACAATAATTATTGCTTCTTTGCATTCTTATTGAATATTAAATTTTGGTTTTGAATGTTTATTGTGGTTGTGCATTTTTACAACACTGAGGATAATTCTGTTTTTTTTGTTTATGTAATTTCCTGTCTTTGATTTTCGATTCATTCAATGTCAGTGAGTTGTTTCCCATTAGGAACATGAATAATTCTTTTAAATACAAATGTTTTTACCTCTTGTATTTGCACAAAAAGTACTGCCATTTCTTTCATGATAGACTGCTGGTTTCATTCCCTGGTCCAGTTCTAAAGCTTTGTCATAAAGTTGGTCTTTTAGAATTGTATCCTGCTTGGCTATTCATTCCAGAGACTGTTGGCATTTGTGGCATAGATAATGTGCACACTCAATTCTGGCTTCATCAAAAAAAATATATTTTACCTCAATTTTTGTTTCTTTGGGGATTAATCAATGTGCAATTATAGACCATGTAATTATGGCACTGACAATATATTTTTTTAACACCGGAGGTACTCTGACGTCCATTTCTAAAAATTAACTCTGTACTTCTTCGTGAGCTTGAGATTCCTGTAAAATTTTAGCTCCTGATCACCTTTGTTGTATACAGGTGAGGCTCGTGGGGAAGCTGTAACACAGAACGGATTAGGATGTAACAACGAAAAGAACAGTATGAAGAGAGAGTGGAAGGAACATACTAACAGGAGGGTTGAGGGACAAAAAAAGAGGGAGACATGGAGAAATAAGGTTGGAAGGGAAGAATGAGAGCAATGCGAGGACACAAGGGGTGAACATGATGAATACAGCCACAAATTCTCAATCACAGAAGCAGAAGGAAAAACTGGAAAGTGGTGGGATTGGGGAAGATTAAGTGGGGTAGAGAAGTACAGTGTGTTCCAAAAAGACCTGGACAACTTTAGTTGCTAATACATTTAGTACCACAAATGATACGATGATACTCATTGTTTTCTATGATACAGAAACTCATAAAGTTTTCCCTACTTTCAAGTCTAGTGGTTTAATGTTAAAGAAAATGGTGACTCTACAGGAGAAAGCTCAGTTCATGGAATTGTTCATCGAGATGAGATCCGACACGCAAGTTCAGCATAATTTCCGTACAAGGTATGGAAGGAATCCGCCATGTTGGATTAGTATCAGAATGTGGTACAATAGGTTTAAGGAGACTGGAAGTTGTCAGAAACAGAAAAGTACTGGTTGACCAAGCACGAGTGCAGCAGACATGAAATAAGTCCGTGAATCATTTCAACAAAGTCCCAGAAAATAAATAATTTGATGTGCATTTCGAGAACTGGGATGACCAACCACCACCATACACAGTATTTTGCATAAGATACTGAAGCTTTATGTCTCTAAGGTGCAGATTCTGCAGGAACTCAAATCAAATGACGGACTCAAATAAGGTGCAGATCCAATGTGTGTGCCTTGGAAATGCTCAATCGCAAAGAGGATGACTAAGATTACCTGAAAAAGGTCAAATTCACAGACGAAGCTTGCTTTCATGTATCGGGGAAGGTCAACCGGCACAACGTGAGGATCTGGCGCTCTAAAAACCCCACATGGTCATTAAACACACGCGACAATCCAAAGGTCAAATGTGTGGTGTAGCCTTCTCCATGATCGCTTGGTGGGTCCGTTTTTCTTTGCGGAGGATACAGTGACCTCAACAATTTACATGAACATGTTGAAAGGATTTGCCTTCCCACAGATTTAAAACGTGCAACCTGATATCATGTTTTTAACAGGACGGCATTCCCCCTCATTGGGCCTGAGTTGCTCAATCCATCCTGAATGAAAAATTTCCAGGTCACTAGATTGGCCGAGACAGACCAACTGCCGAACTCCCATGATCACCAGACATAACCCCCCTTGATATTTTTTCGACAACACCAAGGTGTAAAACCTGCAGAATATTAGTTCTTGGATCACAGCTGCATGCGCACTGATTGACGCAAACATCCTGAGCCGAACATGGAAATAACTCGTGTACCGCCTTGATGTCCTGCACGCGACAAACGGAGCTCCGATTGAAGTGTAATGAAGTGTGCATAAAACTTTATGAGTTTCTGTATTATATAAACCGAAGGGTATCGTTGTATCTTTTGTGGTTCTAAATATATTAACAACCAAATTTGTCTGGGTCTTTTTGGAACACGCTGTATAATGGTTGTGTGTTAGTGGGGTGTGAAGAGCGGGGACCTAAGGTAGTGCTGAGCAACTGTCTTGAAGCCTTGAAGGGAAGATGATATTAAAAAGACTAGAGGAAGCTCAACAGGCAGGAAGAAAGAGGAATGAATGAGTGGAGGTGAGCAGTGATTCTGGATATTCGGTATTTCACCAGGAGGGCTTACTGGCAGAATATGTGTGCCTTGCAGAAACGTGGGAGGTCGGGGGGGGGGGGGGGGGTCAGGACAAAGCAGAGCACTGAACGAACAGATGGTGCAAAACCAGAAAGGAGGCAACAGAAGACAGAGATACTTTACTACTTAAGTCAATGTAGCAGACAGAATGTCTCTCCACCATGACAAATGGTCTTGAAGTTCTAAGAGTAAGGGGAAGGGGGGGCATACACAATGTCTTTTGGTTGCAAATAAATACCAGTGTATGTAGTCCAAAGATGACCATTCTTTAACTAGAATTTAGGGTCAAAATCCCACCGTCATGTTTGATCTAACTTTGCTGCAAGCAATATGACCCAACATTGGGGAAAGGAGTAAATTGCAAAATATTAATGGTGTGTAACCAACAGTGGAACAGGGTTTTCTGCTGAACATTTGGCCGTATAAATGATGCTTCCCACGCCTCATGTTTTAGCTTTCAAAAAACGAACATTTAAAAAATAAAAGCATGCATAAAATAGAAGCAAACGTTCACTCACCAACAGCAGTTTCCAGGATTACAAGGGTGAATGTGTCGAGTAATCCTGTCGTGCAAACATTCTTACCACACATGTACAATGACACATCGCATGATACCCAAAAACAACGGTGGGAAAGCAACCGATAAATGCGCAAAGCTCGCCATAAACGCATGAATGCACCAACACTTTGTAATTCCCACACCTGTCAAGATATTCGCCCTGCATGCATGAAGTTTACAGTGCAGCACATGCCATGGCCTATGAAAGTGAGGATTTTGTTTTTGAGGTAAGAGGCAGAGAGGGTGAAAGTCAAACAAAGCATAACTTAATGGACAACACACAGTTCTGCACTTGGCATGATGCTTGGACACCTTCCAGCTGTCACTGCAGGAGCTCTTATCTTGCACAGTCAAGGAGAATCAAAAAGACTTTCCAGATGGAAAAATGTGAGCGGAAGCTGTAAGTGACTCGTTTCGATGAGGCAGTCCGAACAGCAGGAGATAATTTTTTCATCGGTTTTCTCTAACCTACTGCTATAATATTTCTGACACAGTATGTCAATTATTTTCCCTTCTCGTCTCTTATTTCCACTTTTACACCTTGTTTAATTGCATTTTTGAGCCTTTAATACCCATGGTTCTTTGCAAATGCTTACACAATTTCTCATCTTTCAAAACCATAGCATTAATGTCATTTACATTATAAAAACTAGAAAGGCACTCAGTAGAGCACATACCTCCGCCGCATAATGCCTGATCCATGAGAACATATCAGGCCCAATACATTTTTGAAATATCATCCTATACAGTACTATATTGTTTTTGGCCCTTTCTCTCAATCGTGAAGAATCACTTTAAAAATTCTCAGATCCGGATCTGGATTCGGATCTTCACCAAAATTTAAAGTTGCCGTCCTTGGCTGGTCACCTACAAACACAAAAAAATTCAAAGATTGCTTCAAAACTGTCAAATGTATAGACAAACAGGCAGACAAATGCAACAGACTAACATACCTGGCAAAAAAAAAAATTCGCCAAGCGACAAACAGACAGAGAGGGATGAAAACATAACCTCCTTCACCTTCGGTGGCGGAGGTAATTAGCTCTGGTGCAACCAATCACCTTCAAAATCACAAACCAAGTTAATTGGCCTCCACCTGTGTTCAATTGTAGTGATTCTGGTTATTTCAGAATAAAACCAGCTGTTCCTGCAGGTTTCCTCTGCTTGGTAGGACATTTCTCAGCAAAGACTCAACCATGAACACAAAGGAGCTTTCAAAAGATTTCTGGGATAAAGTTGTGGAAAGACACATATCAGGGGATGGGTATGTACATATTTCAAAGGACTTGAATATCCCTTGGAGCACAGTTAAGACTCATTAAGAAGTGGAAGGTGTATGGTACTAACAAGACCCTGCCTAGATCAGACCATCCCTCCAAACTAAATGACCAAGCAAGGACGACACTAATCAGAGATGCCACCAAGAGGCCAATGTCAACTTTGAAAGAGCTATATGCCTTTATGACAAAGTCTGGTCACTGTGTGCAGTTGACAACAATATCCCAAGCACTCCACAAGTGTGGCCTGTACGGTAAGGTGGCAATAAAGAAGCCATTACTCAAAAAACATCCCACCTTGAATCCCATTTGAGGTTTGCAAAAAGAACACTCCAGAGATTCTGAAGCCACGTGGCAAAACGTTTTGTGGTTTGATGAAACCAAGATGGAACTTTTTGGCCTAAATTCAAAACATTACTTTTGGCACAAACCCGTCACAGCACATTATCGAAAGAACGCCACAAACAGTTTGAGGGTGTGGGGTTTGGGGGAAGATTAGACTGTGTGGGGTGCGGAGGACTGTTTATGTGTCTGAGGGGTGTGGGGGAGATATTGTTTGCTTGGGGTGCAGGGGTAGGTTTGAGTGTGTGGGGTGTGGGAGGATGTTTGAGTGTGTGGGGTGTGGGTGAAGGTTTGACTGTGTGGGGTGCAGGGGAAGATTTTGATGGTGACGTGGAGAGGGAAGCATTTAGGGGGGTGGGGTGAGTGGCAAGTATTGAGAGGGTTGGGTGAGGTGGGAGGCAGAAAGGGTGACGTGAAGCTTTGAGAGGGTGGGGTCAGGGTGGATGCTTTTTGTGATTCCATATTCCCAACTTTGAGAGATGGAGAAATGACCAAGCTGTTAGGGTTAGATGTTAGATGTTAGATCATGGGATGGGAAATTAGGACAGTTGTTAAACACAAGGAGAAATGCTGCAATCCTGCAGGATTCCTCTGTAGGGGTTGGGGAGAGGGGGGGTGAGGGACGTTTGTAGACGAGGTGCAGAGTGGACAAAGCCTCAGAAAAATAATCCTTTTTTTAAGAAGAAGATACATATATCTTGAGATGAAGAAAAAGAGCGTTGCAGTGTTTGTGAAAGAAATACAAAGGTTAAAATGCATTCTTCAAATTATTATTTTCATGAAATGTAATATTTATCTAAACTAATAAATACCAGTGTGTGGTGTGTGGTGTGTGTGTGTGTGTGTGTGTGTGTGTGGTGTGGTGTGTGTGTGTGTGTGTGTGTGTGTGTGTGTGTGTGTGTATCAGTGTGTGTCTCCACCAAACTCAAAAAGCATGAACCGTAGTGGCCTGAAATTTTACATGCGTACGAAGGGAACTCAAAGGGAGTGCAAGAGTGAAAATTGGGTGTTTGGGTTAATTTAAACACCCATTTTGAAGATAATTAACGGCCTTGTTTAACCATGTCCTTTATCAGGCACATCCTCAGCCACCTCGCTGGCATCTTAAGGAGCATTCTGGTTACTGTCATCCCAGTGTTTCACAGGCAGGGTGACTCATGAATGTGTGTGCTATCTCTCGGATGGACGTTAAACTACCCGCCCCATCCCTCTCCCTTCCACAGATCTCCTCATGTCTCTGTTCCACACAATTGTTTCTTTCCCTCTCCAACCCCTCCTGTCTCCTGCTTCCCTTGTTGTACATTCTGTGTGTTCGCTCTCATACGAGCCTCGACAGTGTAAACAACAACACCAACAAAAAAAACTAGGCGTCACATTTGCCAGAATCCCTCCTCTCCTAGCTAGCCAGCAAGATAGGTGTCAACATTAAATATCCATTCCAGCTCAGTTGCAGTCTGTGAAAAATACAGAACCGCCCACTGCAAAAAGCACTGTCAGTAGCTGCACTGTTAACCATGACATCAGTCAGCCTACATAAGCTTGAGTAGTCTTTTATCAACAAATCACCAAAAATGACTTCTTTATCCTCGGTAGGCTCACGACATACATACACGTATGAAAAACACACCCTTGTATGATGTTAATGTGCTTGCCAAATGGATATCCCATACACACCTCCTCCCCCTTCCCGAATGAAATGAAGTCGACAAACTGATACATTGAACTGATGTGGTGTTGATAGGCAAAAGTGTAGACAGGATGGACCAAATAGCCTCCTGTGTCAAAGTTAGTTGTACTGTATATCCTTGCAAAAAAGAAACAAATGTCCTGAGGCCTTTCTTTTCTAATTTGTTGGTGCTGTCCCAATACTGTGACGTTTATGATGCTATATCTTGCTTGCTTCATATAATACATCTGTGCCCCCCAAAACATTCATGGTCAAGCAGTGATCTGTATACATATACAGTATACAGGTGTGTGTGTGTGTATACACTAATGAGCCAAAACATTATGACCACTGACAGGTGAAGTGAATAACATTGATTATCTTGTTACAATGGCACCTCTCAAGGGGTGGGATATATTAGGCAGCAAGTGAAGTCAGTTCTTGAAGTTGATGTGTTGGATGCAGGAGAAATGGGCAGGAGTAAAGACCTGAGCGACTTTGACAACGGCCAAATTGTTATGGCCAGACGACTGGGTCAGAGCATCTATGAAACGGCAAGGCTTGTGGGGTGCTCCCAGTCAGCAGTGGTGAGTACCTACCGACAGTGGTCCGAGAAGGGACAAACCACAAACCGGCAAAAGGGTGTTGGGCGCCCAAAGCTCATTGATGCGCGAGGGCAATGAAGGCTATCCCGTCTGATCTGAACTGACAGCAGGTCTACTGTGGCACAAGTCACAGAAAATTTTAATGGTGGTCACGGGAGGAATGTGTCACAATCCGCAGTCCATCGCACCCTGCTGCGTATGGGGCTGTATAGCCGCAGACCGGTCAGAGTGCCCATGATGACCCCTGTCAACCGTCGAAAGCACCTACAATGGGCACGCGATGGTCGGAACTTGACCTTGGAGCAGTGGAAGAAGGTCGTCTGGTCTGATGAGTCCCGTTTTCTTTTAGATCACGTGGATGGCCGTGTACGTGTGCGCCATTTACCTGGTGAAGTGATGGCACCAGGATGCACTGCGGGAAGACTACAAGCCGGTGGAGGGAGTGTGATGCTCTGTGCAATGTTCTGCTGGGAAACCCTGGGTCCGGCCATTCATGTGGACTTCAATTTGACACGTGTCACCTACCTAAACATCGTTGCAGACCAGGTACACCCCTTCATGGCAATGGTATTCCCTGATGGCAATGGCCTCTTTCAGCAGGACAATGCGCCCTGTCACACTGCACACATTGTTCGGCAATGGTTTGAGGGACATGATGAAGTGTTCACGGTGTTGCCCTGGCCTCCAAATTCTCCAGATGTCAATCCGATTGACCATCTGTGGGATGCGCTGGCCCGACAAGTTCGATCCACGGTGGCTTCACCTGGCAACTTAGAGGACTTGAAGGATCTGCTGCTAATGTTTTGGTGCCAGATACCACAGGACACCTTCAGGGTCTTGTAGAGTCCATGCCTTGGCGGTCAGTGCTGTTTTGGCGGCATACAGAGGACCAACAGCATATTAGGCAGGTGGTCATAATGTTTTGGCTCATCGGTGTGTATATACATACTTTACAATCTCCAACATCCTCCCACTTGACTGGTCATGTTACTGTTTATGCAATAACACCTTGTCAACATCAATAAAGAGCTAACTAGAAGGGCACTCGGTAGAGTGCATACCTCCACCAAGCTGATTAGTTTACGTTTTGTATCCCACTGACAGGCCGGATCTGGTTTCGGACTTGAACTAAAATTTGATCGGCTTGTTATTGTCACCTATCCAACTCATCTACCAAGTTTTGTCCGAATCCATCAATAACTTTTTGAGATAGCGTGCTAAACAGGTATATCGTTTTAGCCCGATCTCTCAATAGTGAAGAATCACTTAAAAAAATTCTCGGATCCAGATCCGGATCCGGATTTTCACCAAAATCGAATAATTTCGTCCTTGTTACACACCCAAATTCTTCACCAATCCTTGTCACATACCCGAGCTCCTTAGGTGTCCTGTTCACAAACAAACAAACAAACAACCAGACAGACCTGGGTGAAAACATAACCTCCATCCACCTTCGTTGGTGGAGGTAACAACACACCAACACAGTCCTATTGACACTCTGACATTCATATCGACACTCACCCAAACACTGATGCAAACACACACACACACACACACATGCACACACACACATATATATATATATATATATGTATGTATGTATATATACACACACATTGATATGTGATTATCCACATATTATACAGTATGTGATGATACATATTATACACACATATATTACTGTAACACGCTTCCTCTGAGCACCGAAGCAAGTGAACCAATTACCCAGTGGAGTAGCACGGCAATAAAGCTTAACGGACAATAATATGTCCCATCTGTTGTTTAACAGGTGAAACCAACATACAACATCAAATAGAAGGATATTTAATAACTAGTTTATTTATCCCTACTGTCTCCCTTTAAAACACCAATACCATTTATTAGCATCCCATAACAATGACTTTAAAACTCCCCAAAGTTACATTCACATGACAGGATGCAATTCAGTTTTGAATTAACTTTCAACTTTCAAGTCGGAAACTTGTCTCATGTACCCAATTCTTAATAAAACCCCAGGAGGATATGAACTAATGTCAAAGTCGGTTGTGCTCACATTGAGTGCTGGCTTTCCCCATTGAGTGCGCACAGATTAAAGTCCGACCGGCCAGTCACGTTGCAAGTTCCCGGAGGGTGATATTCATATCACCGAAGCAAGCTTATGAATCCGAGTCCACTAATTGCCTTGAAGGACCACATTGCAGACTGACAGTGCCGTAGGGTGAAAAGGAGAACATAGGCCATTTGACCTGTTCGATACAACCAGAGAGGAATTGCCTGCTTGGATGTCATCTCCGAGACACCAGCAAGGCATTAGGTTCGTCAAGAACCCAACGGGCCAGCAGATAAGATTGACCAGCATCTGTAGAGGTGCAGCTCGTTCTAGAGTCAGGGCTTTGGAGTTGCTGAACTAGTCGTGGCTAGCATGCAACATTCTCAATACCCTCTTTGCTCTTTGAGACGGTTTTAAAAGTGAACTCAGCCGCAGGATGTGCTACAGATGTTCCTTCTCTCACAGGTCACATTGTGTCCTCCTCCTTATTTTTGACACTCGGTTGGCTATTTTATGGTCGTGTGGCACAAGGTCAATGACAGCGGTTTTGCTCGTCTGGCGTTGAAGAGCCAAACTGTTTTCATCCTAAAGGCTCTGATGAAAGCCTTCTCATATGATGTTCTTGCAGCGGTAACTTCACCCTGGCAAAGTTCATGTGCCCCGACAGAACACAAATTCAGCCGTTTTCCCCAAGTGATTTGTTCAGTTTATTGGATATATTAGTCCATACACAGCTTTGTACAGGGTGCCTTTGACCACAGTAACCACAATACTTGTTTAATTTCAGTTACCTTTTACCACAGTATATATATATTATATATATATTATATATATAATTATATATAATATATATATATATATATAATATTATATTACGTTCACAAACATTTCAATGATGTGGTATATATTATTGATTCGTAACAATAAACACACACACCACACCACACACACACACACACCACACACACACACACACACACACACACACACACACACACACGCTAACGGAGCTGGATACTTTGTGACCAGGGAGGGCTCCAATAGCCTCTGAAACACGCACATGGAGATAACAACCAACGACACAAACACTCTTATCATTGCAAAATATATCTAATTTGCTATTTATTGCTCATCGCTGTGCTATAAAGTAATTACCGGTATGGTCAACATGCAATTCGGATTTGTGGGAATATTTAAGTCTAAAAATATGAAGCGAGGGTAGTCGATTCCTTCTCAATGCCTGTCCTTTCGAGTCGATAAAGATAACAGTCAGTTCCAGAGTGAATGCATGTGACTAAAGGGTTGGCATTTGTGATGTGGTTGAGCAAGGTGAGGAAGGGCGATAAGATGAAAGAAAAATAAGTGTGCTATTGATAGCTCGGTGATAGCTCGGTGATATTGATAGCTAACAGCTCGGTGTTCTAACAGCGTAATAGCACAAGATTATATCTCTGTAGAAAATGCTACATTGTCGACAGATTATCACACGTTCAAAAAGTTTCTTCCCTGACCTATTTAATGATATATTATGACCTGACGAATTTCATAGTTCAAAGAAAAGAGGTGGTTACAAGGGGATATGATAGAGATGTTTAAGATGATGAAAGGGATCAACAAAATATGTGCAGAAGAATTATTCAGCAGAGTAGACAGTGATAGGACCAGGGGCCATAGCCTGAGTGTAAAGAAGAGGAGAGTTAAGATGGTAGTAAGGCAGGGGACTTTTATTCATGGAGTAGTCAATGCATGGAATGGTCTCCCTGGAAAGATAGTGGCAGTAGAAACAGTTGATAGGTTTAAATTTTAATTAGATAGGTACCTGGAAGTTATGGAGATACAGGGGTATAGCGATGTTGGCAGGACTTTTAGGCAGCTCGAGCATTGATGGGTGATTGTGTGCATGTATGAGTGTTATTCGTAGGGGTGTTGTGTGGTTGATGATTGTTTTTTACCCAGGACTGTCTTCACCCATGCTCCCTCCCCTGGAAAGGAAAATAAATAAAAATGAAATGTGAAAAAACGCCAAAAACTAAAAAAAAAAAAACGCCACAAAAACACTAAAAAAAACCCAAAATTTTTACATTTTTCTTGTTTTGATCTAATGTTGATAAATTGGTGTGGTGGTGATGTTGCGCAAGCAAGATGGCCGAATTTCCTCAGCTTGGGTCTAATTTCCATGTGTGTATCCTTGTGTGTGTGAAGTACTCATGATTTGTAAATGGCCTGTTATTTTTCTTTGTAGGGCATGTCTGCAAAAGTTTCAGTTTGGGTCCATCAACAGAGTTTTGAAAAATGAAGAAGATTGAAAGAGCATGGTCAGTTATCAAATACGTCCATAATAAAATGTCTACCCCAAAGGAAATCAATAATGACCCAGTGGCAACACTGGAGAATGATTCTCTTTCATATGCCACTGCAAAAAAAAACAAAATAGGGGCAATATCCCTGGACGCTCACCTGGTAGAATAATGATAATGAGGAAGAAAATGCCTAAACTCCGTGTTTGCATTGCAATATTGTGTCCGAAACCCATCGCTTTCTGTACCCACCTTACCCAGTCACACCCAGCTGTCCCTGGACACTGTGTCCTTTTGTTCTGACAAAGTGGAGAGCTTGCTGTCAAACCTCGACTCAGATTCTGCAACTGGTCCAGACAGCATCAGCCCACCTGTCCTAAAAACCTGCTCCTCTGCTCTTGCTCACCCTCTCTCTGTTTATTCACCCTCTCATTTGCTCAATGTCATCTGCCATCTGCTTGGAAATCAGCAAACATCACTGCCCTGCATAAAAAAGGTGCAAAAACAGATCCCTGCAACTCCAGACCAATCAGCCTTCTCCCAATCATCAGCAAGGTTATGGAATCCATCATCGCTTCAGACATTAAATCCTTCCTCTTCTCCAATGGCTTGATTTCTGATCATCAATTTTGTTTCAGACCAGGTCACTCTACCCTCGATATGCTGCTTCTGCTCTCCCAACAATGGATGGAGGTACTCAATGCCAGAAATTAATTCAGAGCCATATCCTGAGACATATCACGTGCTTTTGACACGGTCGGGCACCCTGCCCTGCTCAACAAACTCTCTTCCGATGGTATCCAAAGCCATCTCCACTCATGGCTCACAGACTTCCTCTCCTGTCGCAGCCAACATGTGCCCCTAAATGGAGTTCTCTCGTCCCCTTTTCCTGTCCAGGCTGGAGTTCCTCAAGGCAGTGTTCTGGGCCCTGGTGTTCTTTTTGTGGTTTTCATCAATGATCTCTCCGACTCTCTGAAAAATCCTCTTTATCTCTTTGCTGATGACTCCACCCACTGCCAAGCCATCTGTCATCCCTCAGACTGGCAGGCAGCAGCTTCTTCGCTCACTGCAGATCTGGATAAAATCACAAACTGGTCCAACACATGGAACATGTCTTTCAATCCTGACAAATCTCACACTCTCACTATGTCTCTCCCAAAGGACCGTTTGGAACCCTCCCCCCCACCCTCCATCTACTTTCTCAACAATCCTCCGGAAGAAGTCCTTTCATTCAAGCTTCTGGGTCTCACTGTCTGCCATGATCTTTCCTGGGAAAGCCACATTTCCAACCTGGCCTCCAAAGCCAGTCACAGACTGGGAATCATCCATCATGCAAAGTCCTTCCTCGGCCCACCTGAGCTCCTGACCACATACTCGGTTACTGAAAAAAATTCTGAATTCAATTGAATTGAGAGGAAAAGAGGACGTAATGTGTCAGGTGTCTGATCAAAGTGAGGTTGCATCAAAGTGGGACGTCTATGATAGTTCACAGCCCTTATTGATTGAAAATATATACCTTTAAAAATCCTCTTCTCCAGAATGGCTTAGCAAGTCACCATCACTGCCAGCAGTGACAGTTCTAACATTAAGAGCGTACATAGAAAACCTTTCAACGGAGGAAATTGAAAATTTACCACGTTATAATAAGTTTTTGTCGGCAACCTGATGGAGTACTGCTCTCCCCTCTGGGCTGGTGCTCCTGCCTCCCACCTTTCTCTGCTTCATGCTGTGGAAACCAATTTTTTCATTCCTCGTTTTGACCTTCGAGGGGACGCCACAGGCAAACTGGCGGGAATCGGGAAAAACGTAAATGATAGTTGTAGTACTCGAAGAGCACTACTTGCATACCAACTTTCATTCGAAACAGTTGAAAACCCTAGGAGCTCGATTTATTGATTTTTTTTGACATTTTCGTGACCTTGTGACCTTGACCTTGGGATGAAAATGAAAAATCGAGCTCCGTGGGGCTATGCAGGTGCCATTGGGCTAACCAAATACCAAAACCCCTGCAGATTCGACAACCCCCTCGGAGAAGATGTAACTTGAAATCGGCTACCCCTAAAAACATGTTTTTTGGGCGTGGCTCCGCCCATAAGGGCGCAGCACGCCCATTCTCAGGAAACACAACTAGATCATGATATAAACCTCCTACCCAAATTTTATCAGGATCGGATCAAAACCCACGGAGCTATGCTCGGGACAGACAGACAGACAGACAGACAGACGACAGACAGACAGACAGACAGACACACCCATAACGAATATAGTGGTCACTTACTGACTCGTGAACCAAAAAATCCTCTTCTCCAGAACTGCTTGACCGATCGAGGGGAAACCACACACATGTTCCACAAGCCTTGGGGATACCAGGGTGTTCACAAATAATTCATAGGTCACATGGTTTGGCAGCCATATTGGATTGAAGGAAAATATTATTTAAAATTCGCTCTCTTGTATCACTTCATCGATCGATGTAAAACCTCACAAACATAATCTCACACCATTGCTGCATTTCGTGTAAAAATTATGACATCATAGGTCATGTGGTTTGACAGCCACATTGGATAGAAAAACGCACCTTATCCAATTAACATGAAACTTCGCAAACATTATCCCCTACCCAATTAGAGGCAGTGTGTAAACTTATGATATGATAGTTCAGCAGCCCTTATTGATTGAAAATATAAACCTTTAAAAATCCTCTTCTCCAGAATGGCTTAGCAAGTCAATCTGAAACTCAGTGTGCATGATCAACTAGACTTTGGGAATCTCGGGTGTAAAATTTAACTAGCATAACCCGCGCTCTGCGCGACATGTTGGTTTGGCGTCGCTACCTTCTCTAGAGACAGCTTTTATTAGACCAAGGTCAGAGAGTCAAGTTGACGATTTCGTAAGTACCAGTCTATGACTGCTTGTTTTGTTTTTGTTTGTTTGTATGTTGTTACTTACCAAATCTAAAGATTTCGTAAGTATTTGATGACTACCGTTTCTGTTTGTTTGTTTGTTTGTTTGTATGTTGTTTGTAGGCACGATAAACTCGAGAACGGAAGAAGCTACCAATGTTCAAATTACATCACGTGATTCAGGAGGGTGATGGCTAGTGCTGATTAGATTTTGGTCCAAATCGGTCAAAGGTCAAGGTCACGGTGAGGTCAAATATTCGATTTTTGATGGTTTGGTACAGATAACTCGAGAACGGAAGAAGCTATCAATGTCAAATTACACCCACGTGATTCAGGAGGGTGAATGGCTAGTGTCTGATTAGATTTTGTCAAAATTGGTCAACGGTCAAGGTCACGGTGAGGTCAAACATTTCGATTTTGATGGTTTGGTACAGAATCATCGTAGAAACTTCTGCGTTTGCGTCGCTACCTTCTCTAGAGACAGCTTTTAAGACAACGTCAGAGGTCAACAGTGACGATTTGTAAGTACCAGTCTATGACTGCTTGTTTGTTGTGGTGTGCTGGATATCTCAAAAAGTTGTGGATGGATTCAGATGAAATTTTCTGGACAGGTTGGGTGTGGGCAAGGACGAATTAATTCGATTTTGTGAAGACCTGAATATGAATCTGGATACGAGAAATTATATTAATTTTTAAAGTGATTCTTCACCATTGAGAGATCGGGCCAAAAATGATATATTGTTGCAAATCTGGAAGCTTACTGCACTCAACATTCATGTCCCCGTAGCTCAGTTATATCGGTAAGTGTGTGTTTCTAGTTAGAATCCATCCTCTGGGTCTAATGGGAATTAAATGTACGTGCGCTGTGAGTTATTTTATATTAGGATTTTTACATCCACACCATCTTCGCTCTCACAGCAACAACACTCTGCTCACGGCATCCTTATCGCGCGCTCGCCAGCAAGCGTGCGCGTGGGCAGAGTCTAACGTAGGCATGGCGTCCCTCTTAGCCAATCGGCAAGGAGCGGGCATCTCACCCTCTCCGTTTGCGACTCAACACGATGGCCATTAAGCACGCGGCCAGAGGTGAGGAGGTGGGCGGAGCCACAAACGCCTCTGCTCGGGACTCCGCCCAGAAGGGGGGAGTTGCCCCGCCTCCCGTGCGCCTGTCCAATGGAGGGCGGCCAGGAAATCGCGCGATGGTTCCGACCAATCAAGAGGCGAGTGGTCAGGAAAAGAGTCCCCACCCGCCTGGAAAAAGGGTGTTATTTTTGGACGAACGTGAGGAGATTGGTCTCGTCCGGTCGCCAGCGTCTGCTCTCATCTCGTCTGTCGCCGGCGTCTGCTCTGATCTCGTCCTCTGGTCCTCTGGTCTTCTGTCTCGTGTTGCTGCTGGTCTTCTGGCTCTCGTCTCATCGCTGGCTTTGGCTAGTCACGTGCAGAGGAGCGTGCGGGAGCCGACGCTGTCCTCCATACCCGGTGCTTGCAGCGGCATTGAGCTGCGGGTTCGAGTCCCGCCGACCCAGGACGTCGAAGACCACACGAGCGGTAAGGTCCATTTCATTTCGTTGGGTGTGCATCTGTCTGTGGGCCCGTCTTTAAGTAGGAACTGTTAAGTGCTTTTGCCTTGTACATACTGCATTTCTTATAGTCGGATAACTCTGCCCTTTATGTGTTCCTTCCCCACCTATTGTAAATAAATATCCATTTGTTGAATGTATCAGCTCGTTTCTTGTTTTCTCATTGGTTTAAACACGGTGCGTGTTGGAAATTTGGGAAGCGACAAATTGTACATTTGGACCGACGGGACCTCAGTAACCATCGCTCGGGTTACACATGGGTCGAGCACGACACACGGCTCGGCCCCTACGAGTGCCGTCGAGGGTGTGAATCCTCGTTACTCACCACGTGGGCCTCTAGGTATTTTGAAGTTTGGCAGATAACCCTTTCCCACGTGTTGATTTATTGACGATTCACGGTCCTCTAAGGGACCCGTACCTTTGGAGTTTTCTGAAAGGTACGATCTAGATTCCGGGTGTTCGAGGAGTCGACCCTACTGCTCCACCTAATGGTCGTGCTCGCAACCGACACCCGGCTCCACAACAATACAGCACAATATCTCAAAAAGTTGTGGACAGATTCGGAACGAAACTTGGTGGACATTGTGGGTGTGTGGCAAGGACGAAATTATTTCGATTGGTGGAAGATCCGAATCCAGATCTGGATACGATAATTATTTATGTTTTTTAAGTGATTCTTCACCATTGAGAGATCGGGGCCAAAAACGATATAGTACAGAGAACTGACAAGAAGTAAAAGACACCTTAAATTTATTCATTTCATTTGTATAAAGCAAGTTTACTCAGTGATTTGTAACTAATATTCAACTATTTATTTGCAGAAACGAGTTCCTGGGTTGTGTATGACAATGAACTATGCCTCGAACCCAGGGAGCACACAAACTTTCCGATTTTCAAAGAGGATGAATTGTTGGCCAAACGGAAGGTGGAATCAGCCAGCGTCAGATAGCTCAGAAACCTTGGCATTCTGCTTTCTATGGCCAATGAAGTGATTATGCAATTTCACCAGCGAAGGCAAGGAATCCAGAGCTTCCACTTATGTCGACCTGGGTACTCAGAAAGGTGCCTTTGAGCTTTCAAGCAGTCAATTGAGAACTCCCCTTTGCAAGCAGCAGATGTTGCAGAGGAGGCCAAGTTAGCTCAAGAACTGCCGTGCGGTACCTTCATCAACTGTTGCTGCTATGGAGGAGCATCTCAGAGGAAAACCTCTTCTTAGACCAGCCAACATTCAAAGGAGAAAGAAGTGGGCTGACTAAATGGCCAACAGACCTTTGGAGTTTAGGCAAACTGTCATTTTAAAGATGAGTCCCAGTTTAATCATTTCTGACAGTGGATGCATATGAGTCTTCGGAGACTTCCCAATCAAGAGTTATCTTTGAACCGATTGCAGCCAACTGTCAAACATGGTGTTTTTTCAGTGATGTGGGGCGAGCAATCTGGAGCACTGGTCGGTCAGAGCTTGTGGAGTGTGTTGGCCAACATCAACTCTACGATATACATTTCTATCCTTGGGGATGGACTTCTCCCTGTCTTCTCCACTGGTCAGATGGTCAAAAAACAACACTGTTCATGGAAGATGGAACTCCATGCCACACTGCAAAACAATACCAAAGAATGGCAGGACAGAAATGGGATCAAGTGACTTCCATGGCAAGTCGGTCTCCTGACATGAATTCCATTAAACACCTCTGGGCCATATTGGATCGAGCTGTGCGGAAAAAATTCCAGGAAACCAACGTCTCGGGCAGAAATTGCAAAACCTTTTTATGTGAAGCCTGGACAGAAGTCCCACAAGAAGAAAATTTCAGAACTCATTAGTTCTTTGCCTGAAAGAATAATAGCATGAAATCTGCAAATGGCAAGTCTACCAAATAGGAGTGTATGTATTAAAATGGATCATATAAACTTCAAATGTTAAATAAATTCTTTAAAAACCATGGTGTCTATTTTCTTCTGTCATGTCTCCATAGTGTGTCGCATGATATTTTCAAAAATGTAATGGGCCCGATATGTTCTCGTAGAAACAGCATTGCGTGGTGGAGGGATGCACTCTACCGGTGCCCTTCTATTTACTAATGGAATAGTTATAATATTACTCAATGCCTGTCTAATTAACGGGTTCTGGGTGATCAGCATGGAATCGCTGTGAGTTGATCCTCTCTGTAGTCGTCTGTGGTATGCAGCACATGACTGCGGTATGCAGTTAGCAAGGGTTCTCGCAGGTTCTGCAGTGCCACTATGTAGGTTAGAGCAAGAATTTGAAGCTTGACATAGGGTGCTGGCGATAGTTCACCTACGCTTTGCGAAGGACACTGTGGTTTTTTTTTTCAACATTTACCAACTAATGCTAGCATACAAGACTCCAAGTTTAATGTCTATCCGTGGGATGGCACACAAACTGATGCCTCACCCTGCTTGCGAAACGCCCTGAGTGACAGTTTATAACTGGGTTGAGGGTCTAACCAATACTATACAGCTCAGGAGTGAGTAATGGGTATGCTATCTCTTGGCCACCCTGCCACCCCACCTCACGAATGTGACCCATTGCCTGCCTCTTCTCAGTTTGTTCCAGTGTTTTATTTCGACCCCAGTCTGGTTTCCCATGGAGGGACATGCTCCTTGGTAATTTGCACAATGAGCGATGCATTATGAGTTCCTTCTGATATTTATCCATCATACTTTGAGATTCTTCTGTCATCATAGATTGGTTTATATATATGAGTTTTTCATAACCGAAAGCATTCAGGCTTTATTACCTTAGAGACTCGCCTTTCAGATATCTGGCTTTTGTGAGAACAACCTTGGCACAATAAGGCAGTTGGTATTCCTTGGCCAAGAGAAGCAATTTGATATGCTACTATATGTGCTATTTTTGTTAGAGATTGAGGGGGTAGACGTTGATATGGATGGGAATGTCAAAATTCTGAGGTAGGCCATTCTTTTGTTTCCCCAGCATGTTATGTAATGTCAGGAGAGTATTATTTCATACATTTTCAATACTTGTGGTAACTTCATTGGGCAACTTGCACAATCTGCACAACATTACCATAAAGTGTCACACACACAACACACACACACACACACACACACACACACACAACACACACACACACACACACACGGAAAAAAGTTTTGTCCAAATTCGTTGTATTATTATCAACAAAATTCTATTTTTCAAGCTTCATTGCCTGATACCTAAATATTCAAATACTGATTTATAGGACTTCATACAGGAATTACTTGCAACAGTTTTTTTTAAAAATAAAACAAACAACTAATTATTAACATATTTTATGATAACGTTAATTGCAGCAAAGTTGAGAAAATAATTAGGAGGTATGCTAATTCAAAGTGTTAATGGCAATTTTGGAAAGCAATTAGTATGATGTTATATTCTGGCAATTTTTCAATCTCCAAGAAATGCTGCTGTATTTATTTTTGTTATTACTAGCGTGCCTACCCATCGCTTCGCTGATGGTTTTAATCAAAAGACTCACAAACTATATTCACAAATTAAAAGACAGTATATGCACTTCACAAACATTTTGCATGTCTATCTGAGAATCTCAATGAAGATGTAAAATTAAGTGAAACACATGAAAATTGATCTTTTATGACACGTCATTGTGTTGCTGTCGTCGTGGCTGTCATTGTTGTTTGTGTGCTTCTTCCATGTACTATTATATATTTTTCTATTGCTTCGATAAGTATTAGTATAGAGAATTTTGGTTGCTCCTTCCATTTCCATCACACTTTATTCAAAGGGTCCTTCCAGCTGTATGTAATAATAATAAGAATAAGAATAAGAAGAATAAGAGGAATAATAAGAATATAATAGGAAGACTTACTGCACTGTGTGTCACAACCTGCGACACAAAATATATATTTTTTCGCCTCATCTGTTCAGTCAATCCCTTATTATCTTGCCAAAACTTCGTTTTGCAAGATCTGTTACTTTGTAAGTTTTTTTGTTTGTTTGTCTGTAATCATTGGATTTTTCACCTTTATATCACTCTGTAGAGCACAATTCTCATCGAAACTCTTGTGGGTACACATATCGTAGTATTATACAATACCCTTCAGCACACATAAAGGTCAAGGTCAAGGTCAAAGGTCAAGGTCACTTTGCGGTAAATCATGGAGGTCGCCGAAACCCTTATTTTTGAGTAATTTTAATCGAATCATCTCCAAAACTTTATGGGAATGTAATATATGGTCTGGCGCTCAGCTGATTAGTTTTTGGTGGCGATTGGCCTTGACCTTCATGGTTAGTGCCTAAGTCGAAATATTTTGACCCCAAGGTCAAATTTTGAAATCTTAGATACCATATCGTGTAGTACCTCATATGAAAACCTCGATGAGTGCTTTCTAGATATGTCAAGCTTGAGACATTATGACGTCATTTGGTGACGTTGTGAGGCAAACGCATATTTTTCATGGTTACTCTGTAGAACGATTCTCATCGGAATCTCTCGTAGGCAGATATTCCTCAAGGAGTCGCTCCTTATAGCAGCTCTGTTCACCTCAGTGTGACCTTAAAGAAGTCACACGTGGTCACCTTTTGGCAAGATACGGGTCACCCTAGGTGACATTGGTTTATCTTTGCTGCTGAACGGCTCAGCTTACATTCTCTAATCTGTCTCATCAACCTTGTGCCGTGACTGTCTGTGTTTGCAACGTGAATGAATAAGATTACATAGATAGATTAATCATGATTCTGAACAAGGGATTTACTTTATATGTTACCTCAGTTTTGGTGTGTGTGTGTGTGTGTGTGTCTGTGTGTGTGTTTTTGTGTGTGTGTGTTTTGTGTTGTGTGTGTGTGTGTGTTGTGGTGTGTGTGTGTGTCCCTATCCCTCTCTTCCACCCTCCCGCTCTCTGTTTACAATAAACCTTTTGTTCATAAAAAACCTGTATGTGGTCAATCGCGTTACGACTTCGTCATTAAGCACAAGTGAATGCGCTTTAACAATCCGGTAATGGGCTGATTAGGAAACACGCATTTAACGAGATATAAAAGATTAACTCGACACCTCTTATCCATGTCAGCCACTCCCATGGTTATATTAGAACGAACTGACTCATCACACGGTCACGGATGTTTAACCCAATATGAGGCCGTTCAATAAAATACGTAACTATTTTTTAGGAGGCACATCTGACTTGATTAAATCTTATACTAATAATTTTTATTCGACATATGATTAGATTTTCAGGGACCCTCATCATGATCATCTCTCGACTCAAACAAACAATGGAAATCTGATGCAACAAAGCCGGACAGTGTAGAACCAGCAGAGGCAAACAGGCCTAATGTGTTTGGCCCACCAGAAAACTAAGATGGCGGCCATCATTTTTGGCGGCCAAAAATCGACCCCAACAACAACAAGGACAAATGTGTCCAAGAGCAGCGTCCTAAAGGCAATAACAACAACAACTTCCGATATTTCGTCACGTGCCTTGATGGAGCCAATAGCGAGACCCGTCATGGAGGCTCCTGTCATGACGAGAAAAATCGTGTATTTACGAAATTACAATACATTAAATGGAATAATCTTTAAATAGTAACGTGAACTTTTCGAAACTTTAAAGCAAATGTCCGAATATATTTTAAAAAGTTGATGATAGACGGCTTTAGACGCTCTCAAAGGAACCCTCAATGCGAGATGTGTACAGTGTTTTAGTATTTAAGGAGATCCGGATCCTGTATATAAAAGAGCCGAGTCCTAAAGGTTTTGTCAAAAAGAAGAAAAGAAAAGAAAAGAAAAGAAGAGAAGAGAAGAGAAGAAGAGAAAGAGAGGAGAGAGAAGAGAGAGAGAGAGAGAGAGAGAGAGAGAGAGAGAGAGAGAGAGAGAGAGAGGAGAGAAGAGAGAGAGAGAGAGAGAGAAAGGGAGAGAGAAAGAGAGAGAAAAACCAGAGTATGGAGGAGGGCAGTGTGGAAAGCCCAGAACATGGGACCCAGCAAAAATGGAGTTGCTTGCTTGCAGCTGACATATCTGGGATGCTGGAGAGGATAGAAGACTTCTTCTAATAGAAGACCAAATAAAATAGGGACTGCATTGCAGACATCAGAAAGAACCCGAACAAGCAGAAAGTAAAGATGAAGTCATCAGGAGGAACCTGGATAAGGATTCAGGTTTCAGCTGCTCTTTCCTCTACCCTCAAACCCATCCTGTGCACAACAAAGTGAGCCTTATTTAACAGCAAAAAAAAAATTAAAAAGAGCCCAGATTCAAAAAACTAAACAATTCTAGCTGCCAAACCATGCGTCCGATCAGGTTGAAATGAAAAAATATATTCCCCATCACTACTTGATCAAAATTTGGAAGCTTCACTTCTGTTGATGCAGAGCAGTTTAAGAGAAATAATTTTTTAAAAAGATTTTCATTTCAATTAAATATGCCTGCCATACCAATGTGACCTATGACATCTTATATATTATTTCCAGTTTGTGGTTTCGTGTCGCGCTATCTCGACTTTGTTCTGCGCTCGAGTAATGTGATATTTGGCTTACATTATCTCAAAGACCACATATGAGGTGCATGTCAAAAAAAGTAAATAAAAGGTTCTGAAACAGTGAAATCGTATTCTACTTTCTGCATTAAAGAAAAATACTACTGATACTCTGCATCAGTCCTGTCTCAAACCACCACCACACCC
>CM068959.1:75964549-75979183 GCA_035128595.1 Eptatretus atami | reverse complement strand
TGTTGTTGTTGGGGGTCGATTTTTGGCCGCCAAAAATGATATGGCCGCCATCTTAGTTTTCTGGTGGGCCAAACACATTAGGCCTGTTTGCCTCTGCTGGTTCTACACTGTCCGGCTTTGTTGCATCAGATTTCCATTGGCTTTGTTTGAGTCGAGAGATGATCATGATGAGGGTCCCTGAAAAATCTAATCATATGTCGAATAAAAATTATTAGTATAAGATTTAATCAAGTCCAGATGTGCCTCCCTAAAAAAATAGTTACGTATTTTATTGAACGGCCTCATATTGGGGTTAAACATCCGTGACCGTGTGATGAGTCAGTTCGTTCTAATATAACCATGGGAGTGGCTGACATGGATAAGAGGTGTCGAGTTAATCTTTTAATATCTCGTTAAATGCGTGTTTCCTAATCAGCCCATTACCGGATTGTTAAAGCCGATTCACTTGTGCTTAATGACGAAGTCGTAACGCGATTGACCACATACAGGTTTTTTATGAACAAAAGGTTTATTGCTAAATACAGACGAGCCGGGAAGACGGCGAGAGAGTGGTAGGTGACACACACACACACACACACACACCACACACACAACACAAACACACACACCACAAAAACACACACACAGACACACACACACCACACACACACACAAAACTGAGGTAACATATAAAGTAAATCCCTTGTTCAGAATCATGATTAATCTTATCTATGTATCTTATTCATTCACAGTTGCAACACAGACAGTCACGGCACAAGGTTGATGAGACAGATTAGAGAATGTAAGCTGAGCCGTTCAGCAGCAAAAATAAACCAATGTCACCTTAGGGACCCGTATCTCCAAAATGACCACGTGACTTCTTTAAGGTCACACTGAGGTGAACAGAGCTGCTATCACCAGGAGCGACTCCTTGAGAATATCTGCCTACGAGAGATTCCGATGAGAATCCTTCTACAGAGTAACCATGAAAAATATGCGTTTGCCTCACAACGTCACCAAATGACGTCATAATGTCTCAAGCTTGACATATCTAGAAAGCACTCATCGAGGTTTTCATATGAGGTACTACACGATATGGTATCTAAATTTCAAAATTTGACCTTGGGGTCAAAATATTTCGACCTTAGGCACTAACCATGAAGTCAAGGCCAATCGCCACCAAAAACTAATCAGCTGAGCGCCAGACCATATATTACATTCCCATAAAGTTTGAGATGATTCAGATTAAAATTACTCAAAAATAAGGGTTTCGCGACCTCCATGATTTACCGCAAAGTGACCTTGACCTTTGACCTTGACCTTGACCTTTATGTGTGCTGAAGGTATTGTAATAATACTACTCATATGTGTACCCACAAGAGTTTTCCGATGAGAATGTCTCTACAGAGTGATATAAAGGTGAAAAATCCAATGATTACAGACAAACAAACAAAAAAACTTACAAAGTAACAGATCTTGCAAAAACGAAGTTTTGGCAAGATAATAAGGGAGTTGACTGAACAGATGAGGCGAAAAATATATATTTTGTGTCGCAGGTTGTGACCACAGTGCAGTAAGTCTTCCTATTATTATTCTTATTATTCCTCTTATTCTTCTTATTCTTATTCTTATTATTATTACATACAGCTGGAAGGACCCTTTTGAATAAAGTGTGATGGAAATGGAAGGAGCAACCAAAATTCTCTATACTAATACTTATCGAAGCAATAGAAAAATATATAATAGTACATGGAAGAAGCACACAAACAACAATGACAGCCACGACGACAGCAACACAATGACGTGTCATAAAAGATCAATTTTTCATGTGTTTCACTTAATTTTACATCTTCATTGAGATTCTCAGATAGACATGCAAAATGTTTGTGAAGTGCAATATACTGTCTTTTAATTTGTGAATATAGTTTGTGAAGTCTTTTGATTAAAACCATCAGCGAAGCGATGGGTAGGCACGCCTAGTAATAACAAAAAATAAATACAGCAGCATTTCTTGGAGATTGAAAAATTGCCAGAATATAACATCATACTAATTGCTTTCCAAAATTGCCATTAACACTTTGAATTAGCATACCTCCTAATTATTTTCTCAACTTTGCTGCAATTAACGTTATCATAAAATATGTTAATAATTAGTTGTTTGTTTTATTTTAAAAAAAAACTGTTGCAAGTAATTCCTGTATGAGTCCTATAAATCAGTATTTGAAATATTTCAGGTATCAGGCAATGAAGCTTGAAAATAGAATTTTGTTGATAATAATAAACGAATTTGGACAAAACCTTTTTCCGTGTGTGTGTGTGTGTGTGTGTGTGTGTGTGTGTGTGTGTGTGTGTGTGTGTGTGTGGTGTGTGTGTGTGTGACACTTTAGGTAATGTTGTGCAGATTGTGCAAGTTGCCCAATGAAGTTACCACAAGTATTGAAAATGTATGAAATAATACTCTCCTGACATTACATAACATGCTGGGGAAACAAAAGAATGGCCTACCTCAGAATTTTGACATTCCCATCCATATCAACGTCTACCCCCTCAATCTCTACAAAAATAGCACATATAGTAGCATATCAAATTGCTTCTCTTGGCCAAGGAAGTACCAACTGCCTTATTGTGCCAAGGTTGTTCTCACAAAAGCCAGATATCTGAAAGGCGAGTCTCTAAGGTAATAAAGCCTGAATGCTTCGGTTAAGAAAAACTCATATATAAAACCAATCTATGATGACAGAAGAATCTCAAAAGTATGATGGATAAATATCAGAAGGAACTCATAATGCATCGCTCATTGTGCAAATTACCAAGGAGCATGTCCCTCCATGGGAAACCAGACTGGGGTCGAAATAAAAGCAACTGGAACAAACTGAGAAGAGGCAGGCAATGGGTCACATTCGTGAGGTGGGGTGGCAGGGTGGCCAAGAGATAAGCATACCTATACTCATTCCTGAGCTGTATAGTCTTGGTTAGAACCTCAACCCAGTTATAAACTGTCACTCAGGCGTTTTGCAAGCAGGGTGAGGCATCAGTTTGTGTGCCATCCCACGGATAGACATTAAACTTGGAGTCCTGTATGCTAGCATTAGTTGGTAAATGTTGAAAAAAAAAACCACAGTGTCCTTCGCAAAGCGTAGGTGAACTATCGCCAGCACCCTAGTCAAGCTTCAAATTCTTGCTCTAACCTACATCAGTGGCACTGCAGAACCCCTGCGAGAACCCTTGCTAACTGCATACCGCAGTCATGTGCTGCATACCAACGACGACTACAGAGAGGATCAACCTCACAGCGATTCCATGCTGATCACCCAGAAACCGATAATTAGACAGGCATTGAGTAATATTATAACTATTCCATTAGTAAATAGAAGGGCACTCGGTAGAGTGCATCCCTCCACCACGCAATGCCTGTTTCTACGAGAACATATCGGGCCCATTACATTTTTGAAATATCATGCGACACAGTATGGAGACATGACAGAAGAAAATAGACACCATGGTTTTTAAAGAATTTATTTAACATTTGAAGTTTATATGATCCATTTTAATACATACACTCCTATTTGGTAGACTTGCCATTTGCAGATTTCAATGCTATTATTCTTTCAGGCAAAGAACTAATGAGTTCTGAAATTTTCTCTTGTGGGACTTCTGTCCAGGCTTCACATAAAAAGGTTTTGCTTCTGCCCGAGACGTTGGTTTCCTGGAATTTTTCCGCACAGCTCGATCCAATATGGCCCAGAGGTGTTTAATGGATTCATGTCAGGAGACCGACTTGCCATGGAAGTCACTTGACCATTTCTGTCCTGCCATTCTTTGGTATTGTTTGCAGTGTGGCATGGAGTTCCATCTTCCATGAACAGTGTTGTTTTTGACCATCTGACCAGTGAGAAAGAAGGGAGAAGTCCATCCCAAGGATAGAAATGTATATCGTAGAGTTGATGTTGCCAACACACTCCACAAGCTCTGACCGACCAGTGTCCAGATTGCTCGCCCACCATCACTGAAAACACCATGTTTGACAGTTGGCTGCAATCGGTTCAAAGATAACTCTTGATTGGGAAGTCTCCAGACTCATATGCATCCACTGTCAGAAAATATTAAACTGGGACTCATCTTAAAATGACAGTTGCCTAAACTCCAAAGGTCTGTTGGCCATTTAGTCAGCCCACTTCTTTCTCCTTTGAATGTTGGCTGGTCTAAGAAGAGGTTTTCTCCTGAGATGCTCTCCCATAGCAGCACAGTTGATGAAGGTACCGCACGGCAGTTCTTGAGCTAACTTGGACCTCCTCTGCAACTCTGCTGCCTTGCAAAGGGGTTCTCAATTGACTGCTTGACAGCTCAAAGGCACCTTTCTGAGTACCCAGGTCGACAATAATGGGAAGCTCTGGATTCCTTGCCTTCGCTGGTGAATTGCATAATCACTTCATTGGCCATAGAAAGCAGAATGCCAAGGTTCTGAGCTATCTGACGCTGGCTGATTCACCTTCCGTTTGGCCAACAATTCATCCTCTTTGAAAATCGGAAAGTTTGTGTGCTCCCTGGGTTGAGGCATAGTTCATTGTCATAACAACCCAGGAACTCGTTTCTGCAAATAATATTTGAATATTAGTACAAATCATTGAGTAAAACTTGCTTTATACAAATGAAATGAATAAATTTAAGGTGTCTATTTACTTCTGTCACGTTCTCTGTACTATATCGTTTTGGCCCGATCTCTCAATGGTGAAGAATCACTTAAAAAACATAAATAATTATCGTATCCAGATCTGGATTCGGATCTTCACCCAAATCGAAATAATTCGTCCTTGCCACACACCCAACATGTCCACCAAGTTTCGTCCGAATCTGCCACAACTTTTTGAGATATTGTGCTGTATTGTTGTGGAGCCGGGTGTCGGTTGCGAGCACGACCATTAGGTGAGCAGTAGGGTCGACTCCTCCGAACACCCGGAATCTAGATCGTACCTTTCAGAAAACTCCAAAAGGTACGGGTCCCTTAGAGGACCGTGAATCGTCAATAAATCAACCACGTGGGACAGGGTTATCTGCCAAACTTCAAAATACCTAGAGGCCCACGTGGTGAGCACCGAGGATTCACACCCTCGACGGCACTCGTACGGGCCGAGCCGTGTGCGTGCTCGACCCATGTGTAACCCGAGCGGATGGTTACTGAGGTCCCGTCGGTCCAAATGTACAATTTGTCGCTTCCCAAATTTCCCAACACGCACCGTGTTAAACCAATGAAGAAAACACAGAAACGAGCTGATACATTCAACAAATGGATATTTATTACAATAGGTGGGGAAGGAACACAAAGGGCAGAGTTATCCGACTATAAGAAATGCTATGTACAAGGCAAAAAGCACTTAACAGTTCCTACTTAAAGACGGGCCCACAGACAGATGCAACCAAAACGAAATGAAATGGACCTTACCGCCTCGTGTGGTCTTCGACGTCCTGGGTCGGCGGGACTCGAACCCGCAGCTCAATGCCGCTGCAAGCACCGGGTATGGAGGACAGCGTCGGGCTCCCGCACGCTCCTCCTGCACGTGACTAGCCCAAAGCCGCGATGAGACGAGAGCCAGAAGACCAGCAGCAACACGAGACCAGAAGACCAGAGGACCGAAGGACGAGATCAGAGCAGACGCCGGCGACAGGACGAGATGAGAGCAGACGCTGGCGACCGGACGAGACCAATCTCCTCACGTTCGTCCAAAAATAACCACCCTTTTCTCCAGGCGGGTGGGGACTCTTTTCCTGACCACTCGCCTCTTGATTGGTCGGAACCATCGCGCGATTCCCTGGCCGCCCTCCATTGGACAGGCGCACGGGAGGCGGGGCAACTCCCACCCTTCTGGGCGGAGTCCCGAGCAGAGGCGTTTGTGGCTCCGCCCACCTCCTCACCTCTGGCCGCGTGCTTAATGGCCATCGTGTTGAGTCGCAAACGGAGAGGGTGAGATGCCCGCTCCTTGCCGATTGGCTAAGGAGGGACGCCATGCCTACGTTAGACTCTGCCCACGCGCACGCTTGCTGGCGAGCGCGCGAAGGAGCCGTGAGCAGAGTGTTGTTGCTGTGAGAGCGAAGATGGTGTGGATGTAAAAACCCTAACTATAAAAATACTCACAGCGCACGTACATTTAATTCCCATTAGACCCAGAGGATGGATCTCTAACTAGAACCACACACTTACCGATATAACTGAGCTACGGGGACATGAATGTTGAGTGCAGTAAGCTTCCAGATTTGCAACAATATATCATTTTTGGCCCGATCTCTCAATGGTGAAGAATCACTTTAAAAATTATATAATTCTCGTATCCAAGATTCATATTCAGGTCTTCACCAAAATCGAATTAATTCGTCCTTGCCACACACCCAACCTGTCCAGAAAATTTCATCTGAATCCATCCACAACTTTTTGAGAATATCCAGCAACAAACAAACAAACAAGCAGTCATAGACTGGTACTTACGAAATCGTCAACTTGACCTCTGACCTTGTCTAATAAAAGCTGTCTCTAGAGAAGGTAGCGACGCAAACCAGAAGTTTCTACGATGATTCTGTAACCACATCAAAAAATCGAATGTTTGACTCACCGTGACCTTGACCGTTGACCAATTTTGACCAAAATCTAATCAGCACATAGCCATCACCCTCCTGAATCACGTGGTGTAATTTGACATTGATAGCTTCTTCCGTTCTCGAGTTATCGGTACCAAACCATCAAAAATCGAATATTTGACCTCACCGTGACCTTGACCTTTGACCGATTTTGACCAAAATCTAATCAGCACTAGCCATCACCCTCCTGAATCACGTGATGTAATTTGACATTGTAGCTCTTCCGTTCTCGAGTTATCGTGCCTACAAACAAACATACAAACAAACAAACAAACAAAACAGAAACGGTAGTCATCAATATACTTACGAAATCTTTAGATTTTGTAAGTAACAAACATACAAACAAACAAACAAACAAACAAGCAGTCATAGACTGGTACTTACGAAATCGTCAACTTGACCTCTGACCTTGTCTAATAAAAGCTGTCTCTAGAGAAGGTAGCGACGCAAACCAGAAGTTTCTACGATGATTCTGTACCAAACCATCAAAAATCGAATGTTGGACCTCACCGTGACCTTGACCGTTGACCGATTTTGACCAAAATCTAATCAGCACTAGCCATCACCCTCCTGAATCACGTAGTGTAATTTGACATTGGTAGCTTCTTCCGTTCTCGAGTTATCTGTACCAAACACATCAAAATCGAATGTTTGACCTCACCGTGACCTTGACCGTTGACCGATTTTGACCAAAATCTAATCAGCACTAGCCATCACCCCCTGAATCACGTAGTGTAATTTGACATTGGTAGCTTCTTCCGTTCTCGAGTTATCTGTACCAAACCATCAAAAATCGAATGTTTGACCTCGCTGTACCAAACCATCAAAAATCGAATGTTTGACCTCACCGTGACCTTGACCGTTGACCGATTTTGACCAAAATCTAATCAGCACTAGCCATCACCCTCCTGAATCACGTGGTGTAATTTGACATTGGTAGCTTCTTCCGTTCTCGAGTTATCGTGCCTACAAACAAACAAACAAACATACAAACAAACAAACAAACAAACAGAACGGTAGTCATCAATATACTTACGAAATCTAGACTGCTTGTACTTACGAAATCGTCAACTTGACCTCTGACCTTGTCTAATAAAAGCTGTCTCTAGAGAAGGTAGCGACGCAAACCAGAAGTTTCTACGATGATTCTGTACCAAACCATCAAAAATCGAATATTGACCTCACTGTGACCTTGACCTTTGACCGATTTTGAACAAAATCTAATAGCGCTACCCATCATCCTCCTGAATCACGTGGTGTAATTTGACATTGGTAGCTTCTTCCGTTCTCGAGTTATCGTGCCTACAAACAAGCACCCAAACACACAAACACACAGAGACGGAAGTCATCAATATACTTACGAAATCTTTATATTTCGTAAGTAACAAACAGACAGAAAGGGGTGAAAACATAACCTCCTTCACCTTCAGTGGCGGAAGTAAATACTAGGGCTGAGAAGTGCCAATATGTCATTACTATACAACATTAAAAAAAAAAAATTGGACCATGTGTCATGAAGCTTACCTGGATCAGGAGAAACATTCACTTAAATTCCCCGCAGACCTCCTTCAACCCTGATTTTTTTTTAATGCCGTGAACAAACTTTAGTACATCCTGGGTGATGCAGGTTGTGGTCAAGTTTCATTAAAATCATGTTTTATTTTTGGAGAAGAGAGCAAATACATATTTTAGGGGGGGCGTTCAAACGCCCCCTGAAGACCCCTTTAATGAGTGCAGATTTTGATGCGGTCAATACACTTTGGTACATCGACGATAATGAAGGTTGTGTTCAAGTTTCATCGAAATGGTTTGTGTGGTTTCGGAGAAGAGGGCAAATACCTTTTTGTGGGGGGGTGGGGGGGGGTGACTGACCCCACATCGACCCCTTTGATGAGTGCAGATTTTAATGTGGTTGACAAAATTTGGTACATAATGGGTGATGAATGTTGTGGTCAGGTTTCATCAAAATTGGTGTGTGTACTTTCGGAGAAGAGAGCAAATACCTATTTTGGGGGGCTCAAACCTCCCCCCCACCCAGATCCTCCCTCGAGTGTGATTTTTTTTAATGTCGTGAATAAACTTTGGTACATCATGGACGATGAAGGTTGTGGTGAAGTTTCATCAAAATCGTGTGTGTAGTTTCGGAGAAGAGAGGAAATACATATTTGGGGGGGGGGTCAAAACCCCCCTTGTCGACCCCTTTGATGAGCACAGATTCTGATGCGGTCGATACACTTTGGTACGTCAAGGGTGATGAAGGTTGTGGTCAGGTTTCATCGAAATTGTGTGTGTAGTTTCGGGGAAGAGAGCAAATACCTATTTTGGGGGGTTCAACAATTCCCCGTAGACCTCCTTAATGAGTGCAGATTTTGATGTGGCCAATAAACTTTCATTTTGCATTAGATATGAAGCTTGTGGCCAAGGTTCATCAAAATCGTATGTTTGGTTCAAGCGATAATGACTGAAGTGTTCACGGACTGACTGATTCGTTCACTCACTCATCTACAGACACTGCTCAATCGCAGAGGCTCACAAGACTAAAGTCCAGGTGAGCTAACCAGCAGATTAATCCACCACAAAAGCTGCATTCTGACTGTGCCAGCAGAAGTATCCCAACTTTGTTGCAACGAAGAGTATACCATCCATCCATTGGGACCATACTCTGTGCAGAGTGTTGGTGCTACTTAAGCAGTCTCCTTGGCTATTGGGCACAATCCTGGACGGGTTCACCACTCCGACACAGGATACCAGCAAGCTGGCACTCATTTTGCCGACCTGGCACTCATTTTGCCGACCTCGGAAGGATGACAGGCAGAGTCAACCCCACCTGGTATGAATTCAACAGCCAAGGTGGATTTTAACTCAGGATCCTTGGATCCCAAGCCCACCACCCTCACCATTAAGCCAACACCAGGCATAAGAGTATACTAGATACCAACAAGTTTGAGAATGCCCACAGGTCCTATCAAAATATAATTAGCTTAAATGGAACTTGACAGCATTAAAAATAATATTACATCTCACGTCGTCCCGGTGCACCAAAGCAATGTATTTTGCGAATGGCCAAATTAAAGGGAATCACACTCATTGGAGTAGCGTGGCTTCCCTCAGTCAGAATCCAAATCCTGCCAGTCCCTTAAAGTGAATGCTCAACAAATTATATCTCCCCCAAAATAGATTAATGGAAAGCAGGCCAAAATTGATTGGGTGCTTGCGATAAAAATGGTAGTTATCAGTGGACATGTGCATTTCATTCATAACAGTTTATTGAAGAGAGACACAGGATGACAAAAACAGAGAAGCTCGAGATGAAATGCAGACCTAAGCAATGAATAATTAGAAATAATTAAATACACACTCAATAAAATGAAATGCACTTAATACAATAAAGAATCTATGACACCACATCCACTCGCCCGCTCAAGCACAATGGGGAGAAACCAGGCAAGGTCTTGAAGGAAAATATGAGTGGGCAGCTCTCTAAAAGTAAATACGGGGAAGGAATGCAGTGTAGCACAAGTCAGCACTCCGGCATCTGTGAAGGCGAGCTCCCTTCTGCCCTAACACCACAGACCACAGAGAAAGAGCAAGCGTCCCCCTGCTCCGACCAACTCAATTTGCCTCCTCCCCTCTTTCAGCTTCCAAAAGAGCAAGGAGAGGGAGAAGTGAAGTGCAGGACAAAATAACGGAGAGGAAAGAGAGCGAATGAATCCGTATACAGGGTTCATCAGCCTGAACATGAACCAAGACACATCCAACTGCACCCCTCTTCTACCTTGCATAGGTGCTTTACAGAGAGGACATGTATGAATTATATTATGGGAATGCCAATGTCAATTCAACTATACCGCCCCTCACAGTATACATAAGAACAGGACAACTTCACTCTAATGGGTCCCTGCTTGCAAAAAAATGTTATAACCTACGTGAACATGTGGACCACACTAACTTAACATACGAGCTAATTTATACCCCCTCCAATGTAACAATATTATCCTATTTCAATCTTCAACGGAAAAAAACAATTCTGTGGACCTTATCGAGGAACAGATCAGAACCTCTGCAATAAATCAGCTCTGGAAGTTGCTTTGTTTGAGATAACACCCTCTTTCTCAGACGAAGGGTTGATGCCTGAAATGTCAGCGTTGCTTTGCTTCCTTCGGTGGTTTAAAAACAGTTGTCAACCTTCTGTTTATAAAACCAAATCGTTTTAAAAAAAATATGCCAGAGCCATTTTCCCATGCTACAGTTTACATCCACTGTCCCGTCAGCATCAATATACAGTAAGTGAACCCAACTACCTGCTCGACTTGCCATTATATACCAGAATTTCAATTTCCTCATTATCTTTCCTTGCCACCATAACCATTATCTTCTTGGCCTTGCTGCACATAACTGTACATAACTTTCATTATCCACATAACTGTATGTGCACACATCCCCCTTTTCCATACTTGCTGCACATAACTATACAGCAAATTATATAATCTTCCTTCCCTTTATCCAATCCATATATACCATTTGCATCTCTCAAATCTGTAATAACCAATAATCCGACATCCAATGATAATTTCCCCTTCCAAACCCTGTGACCAATTTAATAACACCCTAAGTGTACGAATAGGTTTAAGTGGTTTCATGAGAATGCAGTCCTGTCTCATGCTCATGCCCTGTGCAGATCTCTCCCTGAATTTATGATGCATTTTGGCTGAAGTTTTTATCCAGTCTGAATTCATCCTTCCATGTGAACCGTTAATCCACTTTCTGCTGATGATATCATATGGGGAGGTTGTGGGTCTACATTTATCCTTGCTGGCCTTTCTTCTTTCTCATCTTCTTCTTCTGTCTTCGCTTGTTTTCTCCTCTTTCTCTCTTTATATTTCTCCTTCTCTTTCTGTGGCAGTAACAGTTTTTGTATTTTTAGTATCCCTTGCATTAATGGTGCAATTTAGGATCTTAATGGCTTTCACAAGTTTCATGTCAACCAATTTCGTGCTGTCTGTGAAGCCATTAAAGCAAAATCAATGCTGTCCTGAAAGTCTGTTCATATAATCTTATGAAAATCCATTTGATGATCACGCACTACCTCTTGTGAGTAGTGATCCATGGTGAAGCTATCCCCCTTTCTGATTCCAAATTTCTTGGATAATTCTGACTACTGGTTGGAGTGCATGCTCTTTTGGAGACTTACTAGCACTAACCTGGAAAACTCGTACAATGAAACTAATATCCAAATATTTGTACAATTAACAGTTATTGTTATAAACTATTATAAACGTTGTTATAAACTATGAAGGTAATGTGCAGGGCTTGGTGAAATCCCTGCTTTTCTATGAAGAATTCAGAAGATTAAAATGGATTCCTTGTTCTGCATCTTCCTCCTGCTCACATTGCTGCTTTATCGAATCAATAATGATGCTCAAGATGATTTAGCCTGCACGGAAAATGAGTAGAGATATTGTTTGATTGTTCTCATGCTTCTTTGGGTCACCATTTTTAGGTTGTAGGACAAATGCAGTCCTTTGGCCAAGCCGATAAGTACCCTGGTTAAAGGAGTGCTTCGAGAGTAGAGATGAGAATGAAATGGAGCGTATCATATAAAATCATTACCTTGTTGAACAAAACAAAAAAAAACATTCCTCAAGAACAATAATTTTTCACAAAACAATGGGGAAGGTTTATTTTGCCCCCTCGGTGGATCATGATGCAGATATCAAATGTTGAGAGAAACTTTGTGCCAAGAAAGCTTTGTCATTAAATACCTTTCTTTCTCTGCTATGCTGAAGATTTAAAGGAAGAATGCAATGGGAATTGGGAAGGTTTATTTAGACAGTGAGGCACATATTAATTGAGGCTAAATTAATATAATATATTATTTACATTCTCTTCTGATGTACCATACTCCGTTACAGACCTTATTTGTACGTTTGTGTAGTGTATGTTTATAAAATCTGGTCAAAATTAGTCAAAGGTCAAGGTGAATGGAACCCACAACATGTAAAACACCTATTAGGCCGCAATTAGAAAATGTATCAACCAAATTTGTTATACATAACATTTCATCTTGTAAAACACTTGAAAAGTCAAATTTTCCAAATTTACCAAATTGCTGTTTCCATGGCAGCTATTATTTATTTGGATTTCGCAAGTGTTATGCTATGCATGACTTCTTTCTTGTTTGTCTGTTTGTTTGTCTGTGAGTAGAATATCTCAAAAAGGTATGGACAGATTTGGACAAACTTGGTGGACAGGTTGGGTGTGTGACAAGGACGAATGTATTCGATTTTGTTGAAGATCCAGATTTGAGAAATATTTAATTTTCAATGTTATTCTTCACAATTGAGAGATGGACCCAAAAACGATATATAGCATAATATATTTTCAAGACGTTTTCGTATCCTACCAAAAAGGGAGGACTTGGTGGATGAGTTGGGTAGGCAACAAGAACAAGCCGATTTGATTTTAGGTCAGATCCAGCCTTTCAGTGGGATATAAAACGTAAACCATTCAGCCTTGCAGAGGTATGCACTCTACTGAGTGCCATTCCAGCTTACTCTACAATTGTAATAAACTCACATCCAACGCAAATCTTCACCACTATAACAGAAAAACAATTAGCACAATACACCTGAACAGGTATTCAGAAAAGCTGACTGTACTTGTAACTGTTGAGAAGTTAAATCCAGTGATCTGAGATAAGGATGACAGGAAATTAGAACAATAAATTACACCTAAGATGAGAAGAACATGAAAAGTGAACTGTCTTCAGGTTCAATGCCACTACAATTGTCTGACATATCACTTTTTTCCCTCAAAGGAGACTTTTTACTGCCAGGAACTATCACTAAAGGTCACCCATCACTGTTCCCAGTAAATTATCCGATAGTAAATAATTTCCCAAAAATTGTTATCCAACCAAAAAGGGAGGACTGAAATCTCAATATAAAGAAATCTAAGGAAGCAGAAGAAAAGATTTGCAACGATGCATTGATCTTTTTCCTCACCTACCCGTGGGTTCACATTTGCCTCTGAGCTTTTTAACCTGGATTTGTATCTCGGCCCAGCTATAAATTGTCATCTGGGTGTTCCACAGGCAGGGTGATTCATCATTGTTTGCACCGTCTCTCGAATGGACTTATAATGTGGATCCTTTATGCCGGCATTCGTTGGTGGACATTAATGATCCTACGGTGTCCTTCGCAAAGAGTAGGTGATATATCACCAGTACCCTGGCCAAATTCCTGCTGTGACATCCTATGTCGTTGTGGCAACCTGTCCACTCCATATAAAATTGACTTCTCACAACCATCAGGAAGTTCACCATTGAGGGAAGACGATAGCGGAGTGGACTGTTCAATTTTTGTATCCCATTTACAAAGTTCAGGCCCGAGGAATTCATTACTAAAATAGGCAACGGATTCATCTCTTCTGCCTATTTTGTGGCTGTGGCTATGGCTGTCTATAGCTGCATCCAGAAATGGCTGGAGAGGATTAGCTCATGAATCAGAGAAAAGCCATTCCAAAAGACTCGGATCATTTCTCTTCCTGTCAAGTATACCCATCATTTTGCAATGCATTTTAGAGTTATGATCATGCCTTCACATGTATCTATATGTCTTGATGAACTTTATCTGTTTGTTTCTTGCAAAACAAAGGTATTCTTTTTGTTTTAAAGAGGTACTTAAATTTAATCAAACACAATTAACGCCCCAAACATTATTTTCTCTAAGCAATAGTATAAATCATATCATATCATATCTCTCTCTTTTTTTCTCTTTTTCTCTCTCTCTGTGTCTCTGTCTCTGTCTCTCTGTCACTCTGTCTGTCTGTCTGTCTCTCTCTGTCTTTCTCTCTCTATGTCTGTCTCTCTCTCTCTCTCTCTCTCTCTCTCTCTCTCTCATGAATCAGAGGAAATTATAGAGCATATCCGCATGTTCATAGAAATTTGATTTGCAATCACTGCAAAACTAATCAACAGTTGCACAATTAATTCTCAAACATTCCCCCAAGGTGAGCATTATCACAGCA
>CM068959.1:75940358-75961992 GCA_035128595.1 Eptatretus atami | reverse complement strand
AAATCTTCTTATAACCCTCTCCTGAACGGTGCTTCTCCACCACTTTGTCTGCCTTCTTTGGAAAGCTCCTTGTTCTTAATGTTTGTCTTGTTTATTGACCAAGTGAGTTGCACCTTAAAATTCCTTTGAAATGTGGGGGAGTTTATTTTTTAAGTTAAACCAGTGATTACAGATTAAAGCTCTTACATATATTTTGTAACCTTTCAAACAAATAATTTGCTCCTGAAGTGATTTGGAGTGGATTTGACAAAGGGTCTAATTACTTATACAACTGAGAATCATCTGATTTTCTGTGTTAATCTAACTTATTCCCATTTTATCTGCATTTTTTTTAGCTTTATCACTTTGGAGTAGTTTGTGAAGACTCTATATATTATGTTCGATTTTAAAACATCATGAAATAAGCTCAGGTGGCATCAACATGTGAAAACTTTGGAGTGGGGTGAATACTTCTGCAGGCCACTGTAGATCAAGGTAAAATTACTAACTGGAATTATCTTGAGAGATAAAAAGATGGCTGGATAGGAGGGGGAGGAATCGATTTGAACATTTTAAATTTGTTAAAGTTACACTTCGATTGCTGATTAGATATAGAGCAAGCTTAAAAGAAGGCAGGTTAGTAGGTTGGATAGAAAATTGGGTTTGGTACAGGAAAAAAAAAACAACAACAAGAGAAGTAATATGTGCATATCTCAGGATATAAATTACTACATAGTGGAGTCCTGAAGAGTCCATAATTTGTATCTGGATGAAACATTCAGGTTAAGGTTTAAATTTCCACATTACACAAAGCTTGGGGAAAAGGTAAATAGCTTGGTAGAAGAGCAATGGAAAAAGGAAAGATGTTTGGTGGAGGGGGGAATTTACTATAAAATGGCAAATGGATTTGGACATGTGTAAGGTGACAGATTTAAGGAGAAGCAGTGGGAATGTTGTCTATTTTCGTAATTGAGTAAATGTCCTCTTTGAAGATATGTGTTATGCATATTCCAAAACAGTTGACATATTTACAGGTTATATATCCGGAGAAAGATTTAGGAAGCAATGATGCAAGCAATGAACATCCATCCATTGGGACCATACTCTACAGAGCATTGGTGCTGCTGAAGCAGTCTCCTGGGCTATTGGGCACAATCCTGGATGGGTTGCCACTCTGACACAAAATACTCAAATGGCTCAATCATTCCAGCAAGCTGGTACTCATTTCGCTGACCTCAGAAGGACGATAGGCTGAGTCAACCCCACCTGGTATTAATACAATGACAAAGCAGGATTTGAACTCATGACCCAAAGATCCCAAGCCTGCCACCCAAACCATTAAACCAGCACCAGGCATAATCAACATGGTGCTGGACAATTTTTTTTTTTCATGGAAAATATAATTTTAGGATCCATTACGAGAGGCAAAACTCTTAACCAAAAGCCAGTAGAATATGCATTGTACAGAAGTCTGGTTGGGCCACATCATGAATAGGACTTAGTTCAAGACGACTCATTGTCAAAAGGATTTTTCTCAACCCGTGCAACAATGAGTTCATCATAGGGCACAAAGAATGGCTTCAGGCTGTCAGGTCTTAGCTCAGAGGCAGGGTGAGAAAATATGGGATTTTAACATTAGAGGAAAGAATATTATGTGAGTACATTAAAGAGGTATTTTAAGATATAAAACAGGATTAATCGAGGAGAAGCAGATAAGCTTCTTGAAGTGAAGGTGGGGAGAATACTAAGGCAGCAAGAACAGAGACTATACAGGGATTGCACAGATTTAATACGTGTAACAGTTTAACAGAAAGAGTGAGGGAGAGTTATGGGAGTAGAAACAGTTAACCATTGAAAAAAATTAACCAGCTAAATACCGAAAACAAACAGAAATAGTTTGGGTTGACAGCAGGCTCATATATATATATATATATATATATAATATATATATATATATATATATATATATATATATATATATATATATATATATATATATACATACATACATACATACGCACAGTGCCGAAAGAAGTCTACACCCCTTTCAAAATTTTCACCTTTTGTTGCCTCATAACCTGGAATTAAATTGCATTAAATCAGACATTTCCCACTTTTATTTACACAATTGTAACACACAAACTTCCAAGTGAAAAACAAATTCTACAAATTTCAGAAAATTAATTAAAAATAGAAAAATGGAATATCTTAGTTGGATCAGTGTCCACCCCCCTGAGTTAATACTTGGTGGAAGCACTTTTGACAGCAATTACACCTGTGTCTGTTGGGATAGGTCTTTACCAACTTTGCACACCTTGATTGGGTAATATTTTCCCATTGTTTTTCCTAACAGCACCGTTTTTCGTCGAGGTTTCAATCCTTTCAGCCCAGAACCTCTCCAAATGGCGGATCCACAACCCCAGTCGCAGGTTCACATCAGAAGATTACTCAACATCAATGGACCCACAACATTAAAGTTGTGTCCAGACAGTCCTTTCAGAGAGAAAGACCGAGATTTGTCAGAATTGGAAGACACATTCCAAGTGTTTGACCAGCTTGTGATTTTTTTTTTCAAGGTTTGAAGAGAGGGAAGAGGCTGTGGAGCCTAAATGTCTGAAAGATGAGGGATGTTACGGCAGAGGGTGGAGTCATCAGCAAAAAGATAAAGAGAATTATCCAGGACTGAGCCCAGAATAGGAATAGGACTGGGTCCAGAACACTGCCTTGGGGCACTCCAGCCTTGACAGGGATAGGCGATGAAAGGATTCCGTTGATAGCCACACGTTGGCTGTGAGCATCGAGTAGATCAGTAAGCCATGTGTGGAGTGGCGTTAGATGCCATAGGCAGAGAGTTTGGAGAATAAAGCACGATGCCAGATGGCATCAAAAGCATGAGATGTGTCAAGCCAGACGACCCTGATCTCATGTCTGAGCCTCCATCCATTGGGGAAGGTGGGGTCAACAAGCGTAGAAAAGAGCTGGGGTGGGTATGGAAAAAAAGCATGAAGTGATGATGGTTAGCCCTTTTAAAGGACTGGAGGGAAGGGCACAAAATATTCACAGTGAAGCATAAAGATTGGATCATCTGTTGGCCTCTTGTAGCCATTGTTGCATTCACTACAAATGTTTTCCTGATCTTTATGGCTCCATGTCTGTTTATTCCATCCATATTCGGTGAAGCTTCAGCTCATGAACTGCTGATCAGATAATCCCCGTTCTGGAGCAGTCCAGAACAGGAATTATCTGTTGATGTGTTTTGGACTATTATTTCTCATTCATAGAACCTTTGATTGCCCCGCATATGCCAAAAAATAATGGTAATTTAAGTGGGTGCTGTGAAATCTGAGGGATTTTACAACAAGCTTTTATGAAAAACTTTCAAGGTCTGACTGTTGCGCAATTTGCGGAGCAAGTTTAGTATCAGGCACCAAAAGTATAAATTGAGTGAACAGCATCAAATACACTGCTGCGGACAATTAAGGTAAAATGTTTCTGACATTCTTGTGACGACGAAGTACAACTAGAATGGCACTCGGTAGAGTGCATATCTCCGCCAGGCTGAACAGATTACGTTTTGTATCTCACTGAAAGGCCTGATCTGCATCCTGACCCTAACCAAAATCGAAACGGCTTGTTCTTGTCAACCACACACTCATCTATCAAGTTTTGTCATAATCCGTCCAAAACTTTTTGAAATTTTGTGCTACATGTCGTTTTTGGCCCCATCTCTCAATGGTGTCGAATCACTTTAAAATTCTTGGGTCCAGATCCGGATCTGGATTTTCATCAAAATCGAATCTATTCATCCTTGTCACACACCCAACCTGTCCATGTTTCATTTGAATCCATCCATAACTTTTTGAGATGTCCTACTCACAGACAAACAAACAAGAATGAAGTCATGCACAGCACAATACTTGTTAAATCCAAATCAGCAATAGTTGCCATGGAGACTAATTTGGTAATTTTGAAAATTTGACCTATGAAGTGTTTTATATGATGGAATGTTGTGCATAACAAATTTGGTTGATACATTTTCTAATTGCCACCTAATAGGTGTTTTACATGTTTTGGATGGCACTGACCTTGACCTTTGACTAATTTTGACCCTATTTTATACACATATACTCCACATTCATACAAATAAGCTGTGTACGTTTAAATCTTACATCTTGAAAAATTCCTGAGGTTTGGCAATAATAAAATCACAAAAATATGATTATAATGGGGTGAAATTGTTGTCATGGACACCGTTTATTCTTTGGCCCATGGGGGGTGGGGGGGGGGGGTTCTCATTGCCACTTGTGGCTTTTTCCACACCACTAACCAAGATGATGAGAACCTGAAAAATAGAAAGATAAATTGGAATTAATCATTTCTAATTTTTATACTCTAAGCTTGGTACTGAAGTGGTTTACCAATGGTGGGCCCTTTGAATTATGACTGGTGAACCTCAAGTGTTTGGGGACTAAGAGTTCAATATGATTTACAGGATCCTGAAGGGTTTTAGGGGTCTAAAGGTTATTGGGGGTCTCAAGGGTCTTGAATATCTTAAGGTTATAAATGGTCTGAAGAGTCTTAGGGGTCTCAAAGGTTCTTGGTGTTTGAAAGGGTCTTTTAGGTCTTAAGGGTATAAAGGGTCTTAAAAGGTCCAAAGGGTATGAAAGGTTTAAAATGGTCTTAAGGGATCTCAAAGGTATGAGGGCTCTTTAGGTCAACATATCTAAAAGGTATGTTCCAATCGTCTGAAATTAATAGACGTACTCATGTTAAAACAGAACATAATTAATAGACATACTTACAGAGGGTGACCAAGACTTCACCTCGACGAGGGTTCACCGTCTACCAATGTTTTTCAGTTTTATATTGTAACCATATATATATATATATATATATATATATATATATATATATATATATATATATAGATATCAAGTGAATCGGTTGAGAGTTGACGATTTATGTGACCTTGGCCTTTGACTTTTTTGACTTATTGACCTCAAAAACAATAGGCTTCCAACTTGTCACCACCTTTACCAGGAGGTGAAGTTTCGTGAAGTTTGGAGTAAAAACGTGACCTGTATTCGATTGACGTAAAAGACAGACAGACAGACAGACAGACATAACTAGAACAGCAGTCAGCAAAACAACAGACCAGTCCAACTAATATACAGAATTTGCAAATGTTTGATTTCGTAAATAACAAACAGACAGATGGGTGAAAACATAACCTCCATCCACCTTCGGTGATGAAGGTAATTAGTTGACATGAAATAACAAATTGCAGTGAGCAAATCCATATTTGCATAAAACAAACAGTTGCAAAAAACAACCCCTTCAAAAGCACAAACAATCAAGTCAAAATGTATTTTCTAAAAAAACAACAAAAACAGTCAGGAGTTTAACATTTTATCTGCAGAACAGCCTTCATCGGGTACTCTTTTGCATACCACACAAGCTCATGACAACACAGTGGAATGTTTATCTTTGAAGGAAGAACTCAGTTCCTGAATTCTATATGCAAAATAAACAAAGCTGAAATTGGAAGGGCAGCTTATCGGAACTGGTGCAGGCATGGCTTAGGTTAAGCCTGGCTGTCCCTTTCACTCATAAGATTAAGGTAAGGATGGCAAGCATGGGATGTGCTGTAACTCCTGATTGTTGAGCCCATCATATTGCATTAACATATCACATGCAAGTGTACTTGATAGTTCAACAGAGTTGCAGAGAAATGAACTAAATGGATAGAATGACAAGAAGTCAGAAATCTCATTGAGAGTGATTAAAAATAGAGATCAAATAAACCAAACATGAAAGTGTTAAATGAAAGGAAATTAAAGGAAAATTCGACTGAGGCCATTTATTCCTGTTACCTGAAACACCCTGCAACCCATACATACAGAAAACAGACGTTTTGGAACACTGGCCGCAATTTCCATTCAATCATCATGTAACTTTGTTTTAAAAAAATTATCCATGGGAGGCGATCCTGTGTTGAAAGCTAGTAGAGTGTCAATCGCTCAGGCGGTTGTGGAAAAAGCGAATTTAAAAAGTGAATAAATGCGAAAAAATGATGGCAGAAGAAACTAGAATAGGACTCTGATGTCGAGATATCGACCGTATACCTCCGCCCACATTAAATCATAACGATACTTGTACCAAGTTTGATTTAAATCCCTTTAGCTGTTCTCAAGTATCACATTTTTACCTGCCATGATCTCTGACCTTAGACCTCTTGATGCTGAAATCTAATCAGTTAATCCTTGCATCATAATATATACTTACACCAAGTTTGGTCAAAATCCCATCACGAGTTCACAAGTTAGCATGGTAACATAATTTTTATCTGAGACCTCTGACCTTTGACCTCTTGACCCCATAATCTAATCAGTTAATCTTTGCATCATTAAACAGTGGCCTGCTAAAGTATTCACCCCTACCAATAATGGCACATTTAGATGAATTACAAATTTTTAAGAAACTTTTTTTCCAAATGAACTTTTTTATTCATAACTGAAGAGATTAAACTAAACACTGTTATAGTTGAAGGTTATATGTCAGGAATACCTGCAAAAAACATGCACAGATCAAAATTCACTGGTTGTAAAAGTATTCAGTCCCTTCGGTCAGTACTTGGTGGAAGCACCTTTTACAGCAACGACTGCTCTGAGTCTTTGTAGGAGGGTCTCCACCAGCTTTGCACAGTGAGTTGGTAAAATCCTTGCCCATTCTTCACGTGAAAATTGCTCTAGTTCTGCCAAGTTTGGGGATCGTCGATGGACTGTAATCTTCAAGTCTCACCAGAAATGTTCAGTTGGGTTCACGTCAGGACTTTGACTGGGCTACTCAAGAACTTTTATTTTCTTCTTATTCAGCCACTCCAGTGTGGCTTTAGTTTTGTGCTTTGGATCATTGTCCTGATGAAATGTGAATCTCCTACCTAGTTTCAGATTCATGGCTGACTCAAGCAGCTTTACATCGAGGATCCTCCTGTACTTTGCACTGCCCATTGTGCCTTCTATCCTGACAAGCTTGCCAGCCCCTGCTGATGAAAAGCAGCCCCATAACATGATGCTGCCACAACCAGGCTTGACAGTAGGGATGGTGTTGACTGGGTGATGTGCAGTGTTAAGCTTTTGCCAGACATAACACTTTGAATCTAGACCAAAAAGTTCAATTTTTCTCTCGTCTAACCACAAAACGTTTCTCCACATATCTGGAGTGTCATCAAGATGCTTTTTCGCAGACTCCATACGAGCTTTTAGGTACATCTTTTTCAGTAATGGTTTGTTTCTTGCCACCTGTCCATAGAGGCCAGCTTTGAGAAGGGAACAGGATATTGTTGATTGATGAACACTGACCCCCATCTTAGACATAGAGCTTTGCAGATCTTTCAAAGTCATTTTTGGATTTCCAGTGACATCCTGAACCAGTTTCCTGCTTGCCTGGCTGCTGAGTTTGGTTGGACGACCTTATCTGGGGAGAGTCTGGGTGGTATGATATGTCTTCCACTTCTTAATGATGGATTTCACCGTACTCAAAAGGATAATGAGTTGCTTTGAAATCTTCTTATAACTCTCCTGAACGGTGCTTCTCCACCACTTTATGTCTGACTTCTTTGGAAAGCTCCTTGGGCTTCATGTTTGTTTTGTTCGTTGACCAAGTGAGTTGCACTTTAAAACTCCTTAGATAAGTGGGGGAGCTTAACTTTTAAGTTAAACCACTGATTACATACAATTGAAACCTATTACACTTATGTTGTAACCTTTGAAACAAATAATTTGCTCCTGAAGTGATGGAGGATTAATTAGGCAAAGGGTTTGAATACTTGTGCAAATGAGAATCATCTGATTTTCTCTGTTAATCTAACTTATTCACATTTTATCTGCATTTTTTAGCTTTATCTACTTTGGAGTAGTTTGTGAAGACTATTTTATAAATTTGATTTGAAAGCATCATGAAATAAGCTCAGGTGGCATCAAAATGTGAAAACTTTGGAGGGGGGGGGGGGGTGAATACTTTGCAGGCCACTGTACATACTTTACCAAGTACGACTTGTATCCCTTCAGCCATTCTTAAGTTATCGCGGTAACGCAAACCTAGCACGGACGTACGGAAGAGATGGCTGGAAGGACATAGCAAGAAAATTGAAAATGTAATGCCTCCAACGACTTTGTCAGCAGAGGCATCAAAAAAGTGAGGGTCTCAGCCGACATTCCACAGCGGTCAAGGATGGTTATGGTCGCCTATTATTAGTGGTGATAATAATCATAACAACTACTGCAGTCTTACAAGAAGTTGAAGCAGCATCAGACCCACACTAAACTGATTGAAGGAAGAACCGCAGACTCAGCTAGTCGGTCCATGTCTATATTCCGAATAATAAACCAGACAAGAAGAACCAACTCAAAAACCAAAATGATGATAAAATCGACTTTGGGGTGGTGGTGGTGGTGGTGGTGAGAGGAGGGACAGTCTAAGAGTGACGCTGGGTATGAAAGAGACGACGTGATGCTTTATTAACAGTGAAATTAAGCTCATTGTGGAGCTTGTACATTTATTACACACATTCAGGACAAAGTCATTGGAAGACATCAATGCACTTTTATACGGAATACAAAGACATTAGTAGATGATGAACAATGCAGTATTTGGAATTGGAACCTGGGATCCCAGCAGCATGAGCCATAGATTTTGACATTAACGCCAAACAAGCAACTGGAGCAAGGTAAGACTAAATCAGGAATAATAGAAATCAAAAAGTTTTTTTAAATCCGAATTTTAAAACAGAAGTTTCAGTTTCTCCAAAATCAACCCTGCTCAAGAGAACAAAAATAAACCTTAGTATTTTGATTGATCAATAATAATAGGTCGAGATGAAACATTACACACAAACAGGGGGGGGGGGGGGAAGTTGTAATTTGGAAACCATCGACACTTTGAGGTGTCCCATAAGTTTTCAGCAATTGTGCAATACAGAATTCCCATAAAAATACACTGTACAGGAGGCATGCATATTTACACTTAATACTGCCTTTATTGGATTTATCATTGTTTACTTGTTATTAGTACAGTAACGCCTTTATATTTGTAAAGTCTTCCTTAAATGTTGACATCATTACAGAAATTGCATAATTAGTGATAATGTGTCTCCAGTTGGTGTACTACAAAGACACACATTGAGTTATCTGTGTGACTGAGAGATAGCCTGCTTAACCCCCATCGTCATTGGTAAACAGAATGTACAGGCGAGGCGTGTGTGTGTTGTGTGTGTGTGGTGTGTGTGTGTTGTGTTGTGTGTGTGTGTGTGTGTGTGTGTGTGTGTGTGTGTGTGTTCCTTTTGGCGGAAACAGCGAGAAATACAGATTATGTCATCAGTGAAAATTAAGAATTATTCCACATGTCATTGTCAGAGATATGATGATTCCATAGCCCTGACCACTTTCTAAGTACAGTATATATTTTAATTCCTAATGAGTCCCTTTGCAGGAACTCTGTGGGAAGAAAGACAGGACTCGAGCAACATATGAAGGCAGTATCCGTTTGTAGTCGATGTGGTTTGTGCTGATGGAAACGATGTCCGACATGCAAAGCCGCTCAAAACCTTGTCTAAAAAGAAAGAAAATAAAAACAGCATAAAATTACCATGACTAAGGCTAAAGTATCTAAAATGAAATTGCATCTGTCCTTGACGCTATTATTGACTTTGTTGTCATCGAATTGATCTGGAGTTTCATGATAGTAAATCTCACTTTCGGACAACGAGGCAAAAAAGCATGACGAGAACATCACCCTGTGTGCTTTCATGTGCTCCATTTCACAGGGTTCCACAGTGTAACAATGTGAGTGGTAGATGGTGAACACTAACCATGCAGCAAATATGGACTTCATTTCAGCATTTCTTACTTCCCTCCTCGAAAATACTTCCCATTACATCCCTCCTCACAAACGCTTCCTTCCTTTTCTCATATGCGCTCTGCACATAATGCTCTAATAATTGACTCATTTGGAAATTACACATACAGGTGGTGTGTGTGTGTGTGTGTGTGGTGTGGTGTGTGTGTGTGTGTGTGTGTGTGTGTGTGTGTGTGTGTGTGTGTATGGTGGAAAATGCTGGAATCAATGGCATATGACAAATTTTTTAAAGATGTGTGAACCTTCTCCAGAGAGTGAACATAAGTAATTCTTTTACTATAGTTTTGTAGTGGTGAGGAAAAAAATATAAGTTCATATCAGCATTTTTTAAAATAGCTCTGTTTTTTGTAAGCATGCAAAGCAAGTCAAGAAGAGTATTTCGTAAATGTTTCACACCAATGAGAGGAAGTTCTCTACGTTGTACTACATGCTACAATCATCATTGCCATGATCATTTAAAGGCTAGCCCGGCCTGAAATATTGAGTCAATGTTATGTTTGGTGGATTTCAGATCAGCCATCGCTGATTAAAGTTCATGGTGTTGGACAATGAGAAAACACATCTGTGGTCAATCACATTCCCAACCTACTGGAGCTTCCATCAAGCATGTTGTGATTAGCAACAGCATTGTACGAATTCATTTTGGACGTTCCTTGGTAGGCATCAATTTGCAAAGATGAACCAAATTTACACTTCAGATTCCATACTTGGTCTTTTGGAACGGTGACGTCTCTCGTGGCTCAATGAGTGGGGTCCAGGCAGCGTGGTAATCTGTCGGGATGGAGGATTTCCACTTTCTCTCTGGCCTCTGGACAAGGTGGCCCGATCTGCAGCAGCACTCTGATGCCGATTCTGTGTGTCAGAATGTCGAGCTTCGGGATTTTGGAAGGAGAAGTCATTATGAGGTGAGATATGATGGTCGTAGAGATTTTGGCGGACATGGCGTCGAGGCTGAGCATTTGATTGGTATTTTGGAGAAATGGTGGAATCGCGTGAATAGGCTTCAGGTGCTGGCCCCCAGCTTTCAAGAGCTGCTCGTCCACTTCTAGTTACCGTTCCAGAGGAGGGTGCCAAGGCACAAATGGCACAATACTCGTTAATGCAGTTGTCTGGTGGAGCTACTGAAAGCCAGGATCCATAATAGGGTTGTTGCAGTTGTTGTTGTTGTAGTTCTTGTGTTGAACTAGTATGGATGACACTGCCTACATTCTCATCACTCTCACTGCAGTCATCAGTTTGTACCTGGCAAACAGGACAGTCACTGACAGTCATTGCCTCAGACATGCTGTTGCTTCGTCGTTGCGGTACTTCGGCTGGTACCCGAAGTAATGTTGAAGTCCTGTTCCTGGGGGAAACATCACTACAAAATGACATCCGAGCTTCAGAGTTCCAGCCAGACAAAGTCCCTTGCTGAGGCAGTGTGGCTAGCATTGCTTTTCCTGCTGCAGCTTTTACCTTCCCAATATCCTGACATTCCCTGCTGAGTTTGCTCCGTTCCCGGATCTTCCCCCCGCTCCAGGATTCTGTTACCATGGTGTTTGCTGTAGTTGTAATTGTAGTCTCTGGAGCAGTAGATCCAATGGAATGCTGTGGCACCTCCTCACCAGAATCACTGGCTCTTTCAGCATGGGCATCACCATCTGCTGCAATTTCCATCTCCACATTCACCACTGCATGAGGCTTATTGCCAGATTGGCTTTCTAATACAAGATGCCCAGCTTCACTTTGGCGAATGGGGCTCCTTAACTCAACTACTCCAGCAGAGCCAGGCAGCTGTCTGCGATGATCCTCAACAAAGCATCCTTCAGAGGTCCTTTGACTTTCTGGCTGGTTAGCCTCAGTGACTATGGCTACATTTAGAGCTGCCCTGGAACTGGCAGCAGCTGCAGCCGCACGCCATGTGGCTGCACACATACGCGTATTCATACGAGGACGCAGACTGGGTGCAGAACCTGGTCCGTTCAGGTGGCCAATTGTGGTTGCATCATGTGCGACTCGAAGAAGGGCCAAGGCACTGGGCTTCGTGCCATCTGCCTTGGGTGAGGGCTTCTTGTTTGGTACACCATGCAGATGGCTGTGCATAGCCTGTAGGATGTAGGAGGAACTTTGTCAACATCACGTAACCTTTGCATTTTTATTTTATCCCATGTTTTGTATGTACAAAAGGAGGGTAAGTCGGTGGGGATAGTGGGGGGGCATGGGGGTATGGGGAAATCGAAAAACATTTTTGGAGCTCAAAATATAACTTGTCTTCTAATAGCATCAACAAACTCACAGAATGTGTGACACTGACCAGAAACTACAGAGAAAGACTAACATCTGAACCGAGTTTTGTTAAATGGTCAGAGAGAAAACTTTTTGATTCCCTCATATACAGTACATTCAATGAGAACTGTATTTCCTTTTTAAACTTACATGGGATAATTACAGATTATTTAAATCACCTAGTAATGCATTTTCTCAATTTGTTTATATATTTTGGGAGGTTGATATATTTAAAGGCTCTTCTGGCTAAACAGTTACATCGGAGGGAAGAATGAGGTGGAAGTCGATTGCACATGTTGGAAAAAAAAGAGACCAAATGAGTGGAGATGAGCAGTGATTCTGGATTTTGGGAGTTTCACTAGAAGGGGGTTATTGGTGGATAGTGTACACCCTGCAGATTCCTTGGGGTGGGGGACAAATCAGCTTTCCAGCGAAACATTGAACCAGCTCGTTACGCCTCCTGTGACGACGTCACCGGTGGCATTGTTTTCAGGTTGCCATACGTGCATGTGAATTTTCTCTGCAACCGCTTATCTGATTGAAACAAAATTTTGACCATAGATGCGACTCCTCATGCAAAACTCTTTAATGCTAATTATGACATCATAGGCCATATGGGGTGGCAGCCATGGTGGAAAAATGGGAAAAAAAACTTTGGACCTCTGCATCTCCTAAACCACAAGATGGAAAAAAAAATGAAACTGGGCACCTGGCAACATGGGGCATAAGAGCGATTTGACTTTGACTATGACATCATCGGTGAAGTGACATCACGGTCAAAATTCGACAAATAGAACGCTGCATTCGATCAGTATGAAAATTTGCTCGGTTTATCTTGGGAAATATTTCAACACAGAAAAAAATTGACGTCATCTGTCATGTGGTTTGGTAGCCATATTGTTAAAAAAAAAAAAATTGGAAAAATCTTCTGCAGAGCAGCTGGACAAACTGAGGGAAATCTTTACAGACATGTACCCCATGAGTTGAGAATATTAGGATGATAAAGAATAATTGATGTCATGTGGTTCAGTGGCCATATTGGATTGAAGAAAAATATTAAATGTTTTTTTCTGGAACCGCTAATCCGATCGAAGCAAAATTTACCAACTATCATCAAACCATATAGCTGCATCCAGTGTGGAAATGATGACATCATTGGTCACGTGGTGTTACAGCCATATTGAATAGAAAAACGAACCTAATCTGCTCAAAACAAAACTTCAAAATGTGATCCTTTACCAAATATTGGGTGTTAAGGTGTTTCCTGTGTAACCTCGCTGGGGTCTGAAGCCACCCTGAGTGAGTGGTTCATGCTCCATCAACCTGAGTGAATGGTTCATGCTCCATCTCCCTGAGTGAGTGGTTTGTGCTCCTTCACCCTGAGCGAGTGGTTCATGCTCCGTCACCCTGAGCTAGTGGTTTGTTCTCCGTCACCCTGAGCAAGTGGTTTGTGCTCCGTCGCCCTGAGCGAGTGGTTCATTCACCGCCACCCTGAGCGAGTGGTTCATGCTCCGTTGCCATGAGCGAGTGATTCGTGCTCCATCATCCTGATCGAGTGGTTCGTGCTCCGTCACCCTGAGCAAGTGGTTCAGGCTGGTATAAAATATTTCTAGCAAGAGTAGTGGATCATCACTGCAAAGTCTCACATTGAAAGGCTGATTGGTTTCAGAGAAGAATTTTTTTTAATATGATTGACTTGGCATAGGGAATATTGGTTGAAATTTTCACCATCATCGGTCACATGGTCTCACAGCCATGTTGGACAAAAGCCTTATCCGATCAACGCAAAACTCCAAAGATGTGATTGGCCACCCATTCTGAATTTGATTTGATAAAGATGACATCGTGGGTCAGGTGTCCGATCGAAGCAGGGTTGTATCAAAATGGGGTGGCGTGTTGTTTTTTTTTCCTACCATAGAAATTGCATGAAATTTTCACCATAGCTGCGACTACTCATGTAGAATGGTTTTGTGATAACTATGATGTCATATGTCATGTGATGTAGCAGCCATTTTGGAAAAAAGGAAAAAACTTTGGACCTCTATCTCCAAAACCGCTCCATGGAAAAAATTGAAACTTGGCACATGTGACGTACTCCCCATGGGAAACAAGGGTGATATCCATACATATACATATATATATATAGTTTTTTTTAATTGAATAATTTCATATGTCAAATGCTTTATCCGATCAGTATGAAAATGTTTCAGGGTCATCTAAGGCTAAATTGTAATTGTCAAAAAAATTGATGATGCCATCAGTCACATGGTTTGGCAGCCATGTTGGTTTTAACATAAAATCTTCTTCTCTGTAACGGCTGAACAAATTGAGGTGAAACTTTACAGGTATGATCCCCTATCCATGAGGAACCAAAAGTTCTCCTCCTATGACATCATAGGTCAAATAGTTTGGCAACTGATTTTTTTGAAGAATAAACATTTTAAAATTTTCTTCTGCAGAACGACTTGACAGATCAAGGGGAAACTGCACTTACACGTTCCCCAAGCCTTGGGGATACCAGGGTGTTCACGAATAATTAATAGGTCACATGGTCTGGCAGCCATATTGGTTTGAACTAAATTCTTTAAAAAGTCTTTCTCTTGATCTGCTTCATCAATCAATGTGAAACGTCATAGTTATGATTGAGTAACCATGTGGAATATATGTTTTGAATTTCAACCTTATCGGAGGCATGGTCTGGCAGGCAGAATTATTTAATATCTTAAATCTGGGTTCAGGGATTTAAATCAAACTTCGTACAAGTATGTATAATGATATAATAATGTGGGCAGAGGCATATCTGGTTGCAACGTGACGTCAAAGGTTGTAGTACTCGTCTTTTTTTTCTCATTGCAGAACTAGCTAGGCCATAAACGTTTCAAGATGTTGTAGGCAATGTATGATATCAATGCGAATTTTAACATTGCTATCTAGAGAAAGGGTTGCCTGCATTTTTAATGATGGCTTTGATTGTAAAATATGTGAGGCCTATACATGTACCAAAGGACACTTTTCCTTTATAAATTTGCCATTTACAACAGACTTCATTTTTTAACAGAGACTCATTGATGCAAATGAATGAGGGAGTCATTGCATTATATAAAGCATCGTTTTAATTACAATCATGTCATGAGCTTAATTTCACAAGGATTTGAATTCAGGATTTACAACACAACGGATTAATGAGACACCTGTCGGAGTGTCTAGATGCAATGTTTATGGGAAGTATATATTGAGTATTTTTGTTGATTCATAAAATAATTACAAATAGTACTCTTAAACACAAGCATGTTATACAACATTCATAAAAACAAAAGGTTTCCTTTTCTGAAAATGTGAAACTTTAATAATCATGCACAAGACTGCATTAATTCATTGTTAGTGATAGGATCAAGAGTATCTCATCCTAAGGAGAAAATGAGCAACTCTGCACTTCCCTTTCATAGCTGCCATCCATTCAGGGTCCCCTTGGATTATCCTGGGAATCAACTTTCCATCTTGGGTTAAATGATTGACCTGCATTATGCAGGGAATTTCCCTACCCACTAACCTTTTTCTCCTCTTAGAATTTTAATTGCATTCAGCACAAGGCCGAGATCTCAAGTCGCACTTGCTCCTGTAGTTGGGAGAAAAAAACAAAAACCCCAAAGTCGCCTGTAATTTTATAGCAGAATAGTCCACCACCTTGTACAGCAAAGTGAGGACGAAGCTACTGCAATTTGGATGTATTACGTATGCACCACTAAAGATGGACAGCAATAGGTTTAGAGGCAGTGCAAGTTTTCCAAGCACACAGGTCTGTGCAGCTAACCGAAAACTCAACCATCTATTTCTAAACCTAACAGCTCCTCTGAAAGCAGTATTCACTTTTGCCAGCCAGTGGTACATTACTGAGAACCCTGGAGGGATTGATGCAGTGGTTGCAGAGTATCTCAAGGATATAAAAGAACCATTCTTCCATATTGCTTCTGATCATCATATGCCAGGCTTTGACACAACTGCTGAAGCCATCATTTATCACTTCCAGATGACAATGTAACAGCAAATAGCAGTGGATGTTAGGACACAGTAGTTGATGATCTCTCCTCTTGAACCTACCCCGATCTATCATGCCTTTTCAAGCACCTTCGAGCTCTTCCTCACTCAAACGTAGATCCAAAGTGCCTATTCAGCATGGTGAAGAAGATCAAAACGAATGAGAACTCTCTTTGTATCCCACAACATGTAACCTTCTCTCTCAAGATGACCCATAAAGCATCCTGCTAAGCAAGCAAAGACCTGGTCACATGAGAGCTTGCGAAGGCAGCAACATCAGTCACTAGTTGCAGACTCCAGGGTACAGCCAGGATGTTGCAGCACAAGACTAAGCCACGTACACAATAATTAACTTTAAAAGGATCTCATTGAAATTCATGGATACCTCACATGTGGAATTCCATGGACATGAACAAATGTTGTCATAATAACCAATAAAATTGTTTAATTGACAGATCTAAGGAAATGAATCAAAATTGAAGGAGATTTGCCTTCAAAATACAGGAAATACTTTGTCGGTGGTTGGCAAGTCGGTGGTTACTAAAGCATGTTGGTCTGCCATGACAGATTTCCATATTTATGATGCAATCATAATCGAAATTTTTCATCTAAAGTACAAGAAAAAGAAAAGAGGTAGTGGCCAGAGGGCTGAGGGGGTAAGTGGGGTGGGGGAAGGGGAGTCATTATCATTATTATTACTATTCCCATTGTTCATATTGGTTCACGAAAAAATATTTTCACGAAAAAAATAAGTGACCACTATATTCGTTATTGTTGTGAGAGGGCACTGAAGTTGGAACAAAACGAATGCTGGATGGAAAGCGAACATTCATTGCAAACTGGGTTTTTTATTTTTAGGTCAGAAATGCGATTAAACACATTTCTTGATGGATGCAATGAAGGCGAATTCAGAGAATGGAGAGAAAAACGCTGTAACAGTTGGATTTTTTAGGCAAGGTATGAATGAAAGGTCGAATTGAGAGCAGTTTGTTGAATAGAGAAAGGAGAAGTGAATTATGATGCAGTAATGAGTACCACCATGTGAAAGAGTTAGATGAAACATTATAAGATATAGTTTTTATTATTATTATATATATTATTATTATTTGAGAGAGTTTTCATTAGACTAGGTCATGGAAAGGTTGTAGAAAAAATCGTGAGGTGAATGGTGAATTTGGATCGGTAAAGGCAGAGGGTAGAAACAGATCACGTGTTATGGGGAAGCAGTGGCTATGAGAGATGTATCGTCAAAAGTGAATATATTATTTATTTATTTTAATAAGGATTGCGTAACGCAAGTAAAATTGTGGAGTGTACGGTGAATTTGGAACAGTAAACACAGAGTGATTCTGCTGGGCGATGAAAAGTATCCAGAAGAGTAAGAGAAACGTGGTACAGGTGTATGGATAGAAAGGATCAAAGAAATTATTATTTTTAAATGGATTTTTGAAGAATAGGTAAGATTCTGGAAAGGAAGGTTCTCGAGAAAATTGAAGGTAATGGCGAGAGTGGGTCAGCTCAAGTAGAATAAAGATGGTGTGCCGGCAGGAGGAGGAAGAAAAAGAAGAAGAAGGAGGAGGGAAGTAGGATTGGGACTCATGGTATGCAGGGAGAAGGTAATTTTTTCTTTTGATTTTTAGACAAAAACAGAGTGTTTATATTGGAATGGATGGTGGGGGAGGGGGCGTTGGGAAAGTGGGGAAAATAGGAATTGAAGGTAATAGGAGAGAATACAAATAAAAACGATCGTACACCTGGAGGGAAGATGAGTCGGCCTCAAGGAACCCGGTAAGACAAGGTCGATGAAAACTCACAAAATTAGCACGATTTTTGAAACAAAACCGAACTAGGAACACACAGAAACTTGTCGGTGAGAAAATACAGTTAAAATGGAACAGATAATGACCAAAACTTAACTTTGAGAAAGTCGGCAGAGACCCCTGAGAGATCTGCCATTGCTGCAAACCCAGAACCGGGATGACAAATAAACTCTCCCATGTGGTGAAGTTTCGTGAAGATCGGTTAAAAATTGTGACCGTAGGCGACAAACAGACAGACAAAAAAACAGACAGATAGACAGAATAACGAAATTGACTAACCAATATACTTGAAAATCTTCAATTTTGCAAGTAACACTTGGATTGTCAAAAAAAAAAAATTTTTTGCCAAGTAACAGACAATAAGGGGTGAAAACACAACCTCCTTCACCTCCGGTGGTGGGAGGTAATAAATAACATCAAAGATTTTTAATATAATATATAATAATAATAACAAGTCTGAAGACGATGGTTCACGAGCGGTATTTGATGATGTCGATTGTTTCAGAAGTCAAGGATGAGACAATGTGATAATGTTTGACCAAGTTATAAAAATGATCACATGATGTGGTACGAGTGACAGGTTATTAGCTGCAAAATGTCGAAAACCCGGTTTCGTTCAACAACTTTCAAAATTTGACCTTTGCATAACCTTTAAAGGTCACAAAACAATGTTGTGGACATTTAATAAGGAAACAGGATACGTGCTATAGCTTAATGGAGTTAGTTCATCGAAGAAGGTCGAAAACCCGGTTCGATTCCACAACTTTGAAAATTTGACCTTTGTGAACTTTAAAGGTCAAAGGTCATGGATTATGACCTTTGGTACAAAACTTCCTCTGGAACATTCCAGGAACAATATAACATCATGTAGGCTATATGCATTTCGCACTCTCGGATTATCCAGATTTGATGAAATCAGCGTAAAAACAAACTTGAAGGGGTACCACAGGCAAGGTGTTCGAGATAGAGAAAAATGATTTCAAGACTTTAGATGGAATGACCTCAACATTATGCATAAAAATATTGTCATCCTAGCTCTCAAAGTTTGGGCGGTCGTATGATTTTATGTCAAAATCGAAATTTTCTAAGTTAGTGACCTTGTGACCTTCACCTTGTGACCTTGACCTTGGGAAGAAAATGAAAAATCGAGCTCCGTGGGGCTATGCAGGTGCCATTGGGCTAACCAAATACCAAAACCTCTGCCAGATTCGACAAACCCCTCGGAGAGAGATTTTTATGTCAAAATCGCAATTTTCTAAGTTCGTGACCTTGTGACCTTGACCTTGGGACGACAATGAAAAATCAAGCTCCGTGGGCTATGCAGGTGCCATTGGGCTAACCAAATACTGAAACCCCTGCCAGATTCGACAAACCCCTAGGAGAAGATACAAATTGAAATCGGCTACCCCCTAAAAACACAATTCGCAATTTTCTAAGTTCGTGACCTTGTGGCCTTGACCTTGGGACGAAAATGAAAAATCGAGCTCTGTGGGGCTATGCAGGTGCCATTGGGCTAACCAAATACCGAAATCCCTGCCAGATTCGATGAACCCCTCGAAGAATTTTTATTTAAATCATATTTTCTCAGTTCGTGACCTTACTCGTGACCTTGGAAAATGAAAAATCGAGCTCTGTCGGGCTATGCAGGGCCATTGGGCTATACTAAACCCCTGTCAGATTCGACAAACCCCCGAGGAGAAGATGCATATTGAAATCGGCTACCCCCTAAAAAACACATGTTTTTTGGGCGTGGCTCCGCCCATAATGGGCGCACCACGCCCATTTTCAGGAAAACACAACTAGATCATGAATAACCTCCCACAAAATTTTATCAGGATCGGATCAAAACCCACGGAGCTATGCTCGGACAGACAGACAGACAGAAAGACAAGCCGGTAGGCGGACAGGGTAGTCTCCTACCCAATAGAACCTGAGGCGATGGGCCGTTCGATTGGGAATGACCTGATGATTAAGCACAAGAAAATTCATGATTCCAGCTTCAAGGGTTAATGCTGCAGATTGTTTTTTCGTTAAAATACCCCCACATTTAGAGGTTTTTCGGCCGTTGCTAGCAACGGAGGGGTCCATAGCAACGGTTCTCATTTGCACACAACTAGGCATGGTATGAACCTACCCACCAAGTTTCATCGAAATCGCCATTGTATTAACGGAGCACTGGACCGAACAGACAGACATACATACAGACATACAGACAGACAAGCCGGTAGGCGGACATGGGTAGTCGCCTACCCAATAGAACCTGACGCGATGGGGAATGACCTGAGATTAAGCACAAGAAAATTCATGATTCTAGCTTCAAGGGTTAATGCTGCAGATTGTTTTTTCTTTAAAATACCCCCACATTTAGAGGTTTTTCGGCCGTTGCTAGGCAACAGAGGGTCCATAGCAACGGTTCTTTCTCACACATAACTAGGACATACCATGAACCTACCATACCAGTTTCATGTATATCTTACTCATAGTCTCTGAGATATAACGAACTTCGTTTTTTATTGTTTTCGACCAGGTTCATTCAAAGTCTATCTTCTCCGACAGTTTTCATAGGATTCGGCTGGAATTTTATGACAATATGGCTGAATGTACTGCCCACAGTCGCTCGTGGCCCGATTTTGATTTTGGAAAAAATATTTTTTAATGATTTTTCTAAATTCAAAGTCCTTGCTCGGCAACGGTGGTCTCCATAGAACGGTTCTCATTTTCACACAACTAGGTCATGGTATGAACCTACCCACCAAGTTTCATCGAAATCGCCATTGTATTAACGGAGCACTGGACCGAACAGACAGACATACAGACATACAAGCCGGTAGCGGACATGGGTAGTCGCCTACCCAATAGAACCTGACGCGATGGGCCCGTTCGATGGGAATGACCTGAGGATGAAGCACAAGAAAATTCATGATTCTAGCTTCAAGGGTTAATGCTGCAGATTGTTTTTTCGTTAAAATACCCCCACATTTAGAGGTTTTTCGGCCGTTGCTAGGCAACGGAGGGGGCCATAGCAACGGTTCTTTCTCACACATAACTAGGACATACCATGAACCTACCATACCAGTTTCATGTATATCTGACTCATAGTCTCTGAGATATAACGAACTTCGTTTTTTATTGTTTTCGACCAGGGTTCATTCAAAGTCTATCTTCTCCGACAGTTTCATAGGATTCGGCTGGAAATTTTTGACAATATGGCTGAATGTACTGCCCACAGTCGCTCGTGGCCCCATTTTTGATTTTCGAAAAAATAATTTTTTTATGATTTTTCTAAAATTTCAAAGTCCCATTGCTAGGCAACGGTGGTCTCCATAGCAACGGTTCTCATTTGCACACAACTCGGTCATGGTATGAACCTACCCACCCAGTTTCATCGAAATCGCCATTGTATTAACGGAGCACTGGACCGAACAGACAGACAGACATACAGACATACAGACATACAGACATACAGACATACAGACATACAGACATACAGACATACAGACATACACGACAAAACATATCGACGGAAAAAGTGATAATAAGGGTAGATCAAAAAATAATTTTTTTTTTTTCGACTTTATCGACTACCCAACAGACAGATATACAGACAGACAGACAGACAA
>CM068959.1:75925138-75937654 GCA_035128595.1 Eptatretus atami | reverse complement strand
CTCCATTCTCTGAATTCGCCTTCATTGCATCCATCAAGAAATGTGTTTAATCGCATTTCTGACCTAAAAATAAAAAACCCCAGTTTGCAATGAATGTTCGCTTTCCATCCAGCATTCGTTTTGTTCCAACTTCAGTGCCAACTCACCCTCTCACCCCTCCCTCTCAAAGCAACCATCACACTCTTCTCCCTCCATGTTAATGTTGCCTCAAAATAATCGATAAAGAATAGAAGAGAAACCATTTGTGCCAACTAAGAGGTTCTAGAAGTGTGACAGCAGGGGGGGATCATTCAAGCAGGTCTGATTTTTCTTTTGTATTGGATTCCTAATGGGGAGAGCTCAGGATCTGTTATAAATGGTCTGTGCTCACACTGTTACCCATATGGGTGATTTGTGCTGTTTATTCTGGGATGTTGGTTGGTTTACATAAAGAAACTGACTTGATGTGATCCAAAAAACCCAACTCTCTTTTTTTTAGGGTTTCTGTTCCTGTAAGCGCCTAAGTTCACCAATTTTGCTCTACGCAAGGTACGGCGGGCCGACGCCCTCTTTGAATGACAGAAAACGTCGGCGGCCGCAGAGTTTCTGAGGGCCTCAGGGGTGCCCTACGCCCGTTATGGCTATTATTTTGGCAGGGCCGTAGGTCGGCCGTGGAATATATAAGCGCGGAGTTATAACTTTTTTCATTTCTACGTTCGCCCGTAAGCATTTCTGACAAAGCCGAAAACAAAAAGAACTTGGTAAATAAAAAAAAAAGAACCCACTCGTACCGTCCGTTCTGCGCCGCACGATTCGCCATTAGGGCCCCCCTGCGGTCGAACTTGTGTCCACCTTTGCGGGCCCACCTTGCGGTTCTGCCCTTTGAAAATTCTATGGGCCGCCGCAGGAACGCCCCTTTAAAAGTCACCATGCGACATTTCAAATCAAAGGGACCGTACAAGCAACCCCACGTTTTCGGGTTTTCTCCACCAATTTCTAAAAATACGGCCATTGCGGGGCTACCCGGGAGAAAAAATAAAAAACATATGTGACTTGCTACATTGTGTGGAACCGTGAAATACTGGCGGCCGCCCTATAATGGCTAGTGGGCCGATAGTATTTGGGATACCCACGGGCCGCCATGGCAAATGTTGACCTTTAGGGCCTTAACTGAACCAGTGAGATACCCCAGGGCCGCACTTACGAGGGCGATAATTCCTCTGCTTCGGGTTTTTTTCCCATGAAAATTCCCTTATCAGGGCAATGGTTATTTCATTTCCGAAGGGCAGAGATTGCTTTGGAAATTAAAATGGATGCACTTAATCAAATCCAGCAGGTTTCAAACCAATTTTTGAAATCTCTTCACATGTACACGGCCAAAGATAACAAATTAATTCAATCATTAACGGGCAAGACGAATGCATTATTCATGTAAAACACTTACTTTTGTAAGGAGTATTTTAAAAAAAACCAAAACATGGGAATATTTATTTTGCAAGGGACATTTTAAAAATACATCTTTGCCCTTGTTTGCACCATTTAATGTTGTTACCAAGGCTGCATCTCAAGTTTTAAGCAACATTATTAAAATTGCAACTTTCTCATCTTTATATCCCATTTCATTCTGGCATTGAAACGTCCAATTCTATATTCATAAATTGATGATGCGTCACTTGAGCTTTGGGTACCATTAGTCTTGAAAAAATAAATTTTTTTTAAAAATCACCATTCTTCTGCAAAAGTTTGGGCCTTCCAAATATGAACTGGGTTGATTTGCTTGGAATCTGTTCTCATTTCTTTCGCCTTGTCATTTATCAGTGATTTCAGTTTCCTTTCCCTTAATCAATGAAAGTTAGTTTTCTCTTCAATAAATCAACTGAAAATCCTCATTTAACTTCTATTTCTGTTCAAATGGACGAAGTTTATGGCAATTTCATTTGTTTTTTGGCAGCTTCGAAAAAACCACTGATAAAAACATATTTTAGCGTCGTTCGTTCCATGATTGCTGCTACTCCCAGGTTTAACTTCCCATGCACTTCTTTGTAGTTTTACTAATTATTATCCTTATGTTGTTATCCTGTATGGAATTTTACACATGCAGAGTGTAAGGTCCATGAGATTGAAGGAACCACGTGAGAGAGATAGAGAGATAGAGATGATAGAGAGATAGGGAGATAGAGAAAATGGATAGGAAATCTAAGGATATAGAATTTCATTTCATTATTGCTATTGGGTCATGTAAAAAATTTTATTTTGTGGACCTTAATCTGTTTTTAAGATTTGTTTTAATCTTCACCTGAAAACTTAAGTTGCCTTTTGATTCCAATAACAAAACCATTACAAGTTGTTTAATTTAAAAACAGGTTACAAGCACATGCTGTTTTAATTCATAAAGCAAAACTAATGGAGGTGTGAATGGAAGCGATAATATGAACCGGGAAATGGCACATTTGGAGGAGTTGGTAATAAACTATCCCAGGGAGTTAAGGATATTAAAAGTGAGAGCAAGAAAAACATAAAAGAGACAATTTCAGAGATTGGCAGACCCTCACCCAGGACTTTTGTGTGGTGTTTTGGTGTAGTTTTTGTGTGGTGTATTTTGTGTGGCGTTGTGTACCAGTGTGTTACATAAATTAATAGAAGACCATAATTTAAAAACTGGCCACTTAATAAACTGCTGTCATTTGATGGACCGGTACCAAAGAACGTTCCCGCTTTGATTGGAACACCTGACCCAGAACCCATGAAGTTTTTTGTTATTATTCAATTTGAATTTAGAATGGGATTAAAAATCAAATCAAATGGAAGACAAATCAGTTACCTCCTGCATTGGAAGCAATCAGAAAGAAACCCCAAACCAGCAAAAAAAGCAAAAGATGAAAGTTTCATCAGGAGGGAACCTGGATTAGGATTTCACATTTTTCAGCTGCTGCTTCCCCTCTACCCTCAACCTATCCAAAGGGCGCAGACCAAGTGAGGCCTGGATTAAATAATTAATAAAGAGAAACCCAGATTCAAAAAATTTAATAATTTCTGCTGCCAGGGACTATGCATTCCATTTTTCAGTTAAAATAAAAACTTGTATTCCCTATCCACTTACTAGATTCTTAATTGTGAAGTTTTCACGTGATGGTTAAAACGGTTCCAAAAAAAACATTATTTCAATATTCTCTTCAATTCCAATATGGGCTGCCAAACCCATTGTTGACCTATTCCAAATATTTCCTTGAACAAACTTGTACACACCAAGACTTGTGAATATTTTTGTTGAAAATTTGCCCCATTGATCTGTGAAAGCTGTTCTGGAGGAAGAAAGATATTTATTGGTTTTTTGGGGTATTATCCAATATGGACTGCCAAAACATGTGAACTTATGGATGTCACATGTGTTGGAACCTTTTTGTTCCTCACAGATTAGTGTGTCATACATGTTTAAAGTTTTTGCCTCGACCTGTTCGGTCACTTCAGAGAAGATTTTTTGAAGGTTTTTTTAAAAAATTTTTTTTAAAAAATAATATTGGCTGCCCATCATTGATGGCGTCATCATGATGTGACAATACATGGCCGATTTTGAAATCCACCAATTTTCTGGACCATTTTTATCCTAGATGACCCTCATGTGCCAACTTCCACATGTGCCAAGTTTTACAATTTTTTTTTCCATTGGAGCGGGTTTCAGACACAGAGTTTCCAAAGGTTTTCCCTTTTTTCCAAACATTGCTGCACACCATTGTGACATATGAGTTCATGATTATCATTAAAATCATTCTTCATTAGTAGTCGCACCTATTGGTAAAAAATTTGTGCCAAAATCAGTAAAGCGGTTTGCAAAGAGAAAACAGAGAAATTAGCATGACGACATTAACATATGGGACGGGATACCCAATTAAGATAACCACCAGGCCAACTTTCAAACAGAGGCATAAAAAGAGGGGATAATTGTTATTAAATTCATTGACGAACAAGTTGGTTTGTTGTGTGGGTTGTATGGGAGAAATACAGGGCTGATAGAGGGCTGAACTTGTGACCACTTCCCCAACCCTTGCTCTTCACAGGGGAGATGGATGAGCTTGGAAGCCATGTTGCTGGTCCGGTTGTCTGTCATAATTGAGGCGGGCAATGAGGTTACGAGTGTAAGCTGGAACATTAGACAAACAGTCGGGTGTTCTTTTCATGCTTCTCGTAGCCGTGGGTCTCAGCTGCATGTCTTTGCCTGTGGAACACCTTTTTCCCAACCGGGATTGGTTTAGTCGCTTGCTTGCTGGGCCTAAAACCAGCGGCTTTCCCTCTTGGCTCTTCACTATCAGCAGGAGTATGTATGTTCATAGGGGAAGGGAAACGAGCGCATGGCATTATTTGCTTGATTAATCTTTCACACAAGGTTGTAGATTCTTTGAAATTAAATTTGGCATTGAGGATTTATTATCCCTCTCAAACTTAATCCCCAATATTTGCATATATGCAAACAATACCAATTATTCAATCACAAAATATTCTTTCAGAAATTATATAAAATTACCCTCCTAGGGAAATTTTGAAACTTTTATTGGAATAAGGAAAGTTACCTTTCACCAGATTGAAGTGACGTTTTCAGCTAGGCTTACCATCAAAGTTGCAGATTGTACCACCCAGGAGATATTTTAAACAAAATTGACAAAAGATTTGTTCATGCTGTGTCAGTGGAACATAACAACATCGCAGCTAAAAATCCGGCCATTACTGTGTTCATCCTTATCTAGGAATCCATCAGGGGCCAGTGTAGAGTGGATGTCGGTGCAAGGCCAAAAGCAGTGCTGATGCTTAATTTCAAGGGGCAAGGTTCAGGTCCTCATTATGATAGTGTCTGTTGTTACCAATGGGACGATGCTGAACTCAATAAACTCTTTCCACTTTATTAACTTAAATGATTTGCAACCAGGCAATACTCCATGCATGAGGAAAACATGAATGGCATCGAGTTGTAAGCTTTTACAAAATTGTATCATTTGGTGTTCAAAATTTATTGGTTTCAGTTAATTGGGCAGCTAATGGAAATGCTTAACATTGAAATCTCCAACACATGGTGCCACCAGACTCTGCAGGAAAGTTTATGCTCAAATGTTTTTTATGCTCAATGACTTTTCTACAGGGAAAACGCTTGTGGAAATGACATTCATGTATCAATATCGACATGCCTTATTGGGAAGTTCATGAAGTTGGCTTTCTATCGGTTTCCGATTGTAGGATTGAAAGAAAACTTTGTCAAAAACACCAATAGTGGAAACGTTATTGTGATGGTATAACAGGATTTGCAAACATTAGGGAAAGTATTTTTTTTCAACGTTGTTCAAACACACAGCCTTCTATAAACTCCTTCCAGGGTTTCATTATGGCTGTACATAGGTAATTGACTTTAAGAACAAGAGGCACGTGCTTTAAGATTAATCGATGGGCGAGTTAATGAAAGAGGACAACTTAATTGTTTTTATTGTGTCTATTTCTCACCAAAAGGGAGTGTATTTTTATAGTCCTCTTCACGGGCTTGTGTTAGCATGTGGCGAGGCCATGATGATCATATTGGTTCATGGGAATGGCACAATGTGCTGGACACTTTGACAAAACAGCACAAAGTAGAATGACACTTGGTAGAGTACATACATTCTGAACAAGTTGGAAACAGCTCATGTTTTGTATCCCATTGATGGGCTGGGATCGAAAAAAAAAAAGAAACCAAAAAACGACACCCCCCCAAAAACACAAAAAAACAAATAAAAATCTAATCTGCTTTGTTTTGGCACCTTAACCATACTCATTCCACCTTGTTTTGTTAATTAACTCGTCCCACAACTTTTGAGATATAGTATAAATATAAAAAGTTATTTGGCCTGATCAATTTTAGAAATTGGCTGTTGTTGGAACCTTTTGAACCATTATTTTTTTTTTTTTTTGTAAATTAATTGGTGGTTGAAATTGTTGGAACTGATATCCAAATCCTGTTCAAATTTTTTCCAAGTCAATCACTTGAAATTTGAGGGTTTTAGAAAGTGATTACTAAGTTATTGACCATTTGGCATACGTTGACCTTTTTGGGCACGTGGTTGAACCTCAAAATAATTGGATGGTGTATTCAGGTGAGCTGATCGTTGAAAATCCTGTTCAACAAATTTCAAGTCAATTCGATGAAAATTGGCAATTTTAGAATTGTGGCCCATATTCACGTTTTGGGTCTATGTTGACCATGACAATATTGGACCTCAAAAAATTAATAAGGGATTGAAATTCAGTTGACCTGATATGCAAATGCTCTTTCAAATTTCAAGTTAATCCGGTGAATTAAAAATTGAGGGATTTCAGGAAATTCGGCCGATGTTGACTTTTTGTCTGTGTACGTTGCCCCATGGTGACCACAAAAACAATAGGTGGTTGAATTCAGTGGACCGGATCTATAAATCATTTCAAAATTTCAAGTCAATTGGATGAAAATGAGAATTTTTTGAAAATTGGACAAATTGGCCTTTTTGATTTTTGGCGGATGTTTACCTAAAATAAATAGGAGGTTGAATTCATGCGAATGGGACATGTAAATTGCTCTCAAATTTCAAGTCCAATATGGAAAAAATTGAGGACATTTAAATTTTTTTTGGCGCCAAATTGGCCTTTTGGGCCGGTTGTTTACCTCAAAAATAATTGGTGGTTGAATTCAGGATGTAATATGCAAAATCCTCTTCAAAATTTCAAGTGATGAGAATGAAATTTGAGGATTTTAGATATCCCTCCCTTTAGTTGTTGTTTCCCTGGGACTATGTTTGACATTTTGGTCCCATATTGACCTTCAACAATAATTGGCTGGTTGAATTCAGTGACCTGAAAAGAAATCCTCTTCCAAATTTCAAAGTTCCAATTGGAATGAAAAAATGAGGATTTTTGAAATCCCACCTAAGTTGACCTTTTTTACTCGCTGTTGACCTCAAAAAATAATTGGCGAAGTTGAATTCAAGTGAACTGAAATATAAATCCTCTTTAAAATTTCAAGTAATGCAGTTGAAAAAGTTAGAGGATTTTAAGAAATTTAGTAACCTTATTTGTGACCTTGGGCCTATGTTTGACACTTTTGGTCCATGTTGATCTTCTCAAAATAATTGGCTGGTGAATTTCAGTGACCTTTAAAATATAAAACTTCTCTCATATTTCCAAGTCATTCAGATGAAAATTTGAGGATTTTAATTAAACACCAACCAAGTTGTTGACCTGGGCTATGTTGACCTGTTGGTCTATGTTAACCTAAAAATAATTGGTTGGTTGGGATTCGGTGTGACCTGAATATAAAAATGGACTTTAAAATTTCAAAGTTTCAATCAGATGGAAAATTAAGGAATTTTAGGAATCTCTCAGCTAAGTTGATGACTTTTTGCCTATTTTGTGACTTTTGGTCCATGTTGACCTTCAAAATAATTGGGCTGTTTGAATTCAATGACATGAAATATAAACGTCCTTTAAATTTTCAAGTCAATCGGATGAAAATTGACTGATTTTAGAAATCCCCGCTAAGTTGTTGACCTTATGGCCTATGTTGACCTTTTGACCTTTTGACCCTCCAAAACAATAGGCTTCTTTCTTTTTTGTTTTTGTATACATTGTCGAAAGGATGTATGAAAGCTAACACACAACGCAACAGCGAGGGGGGCATTGCCGAGACAAGAGGGGTGAGAGTAGGAAGGAATAAAACAGTGGGGAACAGAGGACATAAAGAATTCTGTGGAGAACCAGGAGACATAAGGAAGAACAGAGGACATAAGATTCGAGGGATGGATGGGGGGGACGATAAAGAGGTGGTGGTGAACAGCTGTTTTTGGAAGCGGCCTGGAGGGAAGAATTGGATTGAACAGAGTGAGGGAGTTTCATTCCAAAGGGCATGGAAAAAGAGGAAATGAGAAAGAGTGAGTGAGCAAGTGATTTTGTGATTTTGGTAGGATAAACCAGAAGGGGGTGTTGGCGGACCTTGGAGCACCCTAACGGAAAATATGGGAGGGGGGCGGTGTGGCACATATTGCGCAGACAGAGCAGAGGGGGGCGAGACGGAGAGGGAAGACGGTAGAAGATAGAAGAGACCACGTCGACCAAAACCTGCGGTAGGAGGGCCCAAAGACTCAGCCTTCATCGCGGAGATACGCAATGATCCGAAATGCTTGGTTTCTACAGTGGAAAGCCAAGAAAGGGTGGAGGGAGAAGCACCAACCCCAGAGGGGAGAGCAGGTTACTCCATTAAGGGCTGTGGACAAAGCTTTGTATGTTGGTCAGGCGAGTCAGGTGGCCTGAAGGAAGGACTTTGCACGATGGAGGATTCCACGTCGGCGCTGGCTATTGGAGGCCAGTTTTGGAATGTGGCTTTCCCAGGAAAGATCATGGCATGATAATGAGACCCCAGAACTTTAAAGATAAGGAACTTCTTCCAGAGGGATTGTTGAGAAAGTGGATGGGGGGCGGGGGGTTCACAAACGGTCCTTCGGAGAGACAAAAGTGAGAGTGGTGAAGATTTGTCCGATTGAAAGACATTGTTCCACGTGTTGGGAGCATTTGTGATTTTAACCCAGATCTGCATTGAGCTAAAGGAAGCTGCTGCTTGCGTGGTCTCAGTGGATTGACCGGATGGTAAGGCAGATGCTGGGTCATTTAAGCGCAAACGGATAAACAGGAATTTCCAGAGAGTCGGAGAGATCATTGATTAATGAAAAACCAGATAAAAAAACAGAAGCCCCAGGAGACAGCTTCCCTGAGCAACCTTCTTGCCTGGACGAGAAGGAGGGGATGAAAGAACTCCATTTTAGGGGCCACACGTTGATGTGACAGGAGAGGAGTCTGAGAGAACATGAGTGGAGGAAATGTCCTTGGATAGCATAAGGAAGAAGAGTTTGGTGAGCAGAGGGCAGGGTCCAGGACTGTTTCAAAAGCACTTTGATAATGTCGAGAGATATGGCTCTGGTTCATGCCCAGGCATTGAAGGGACTCCAATCCATGTTGGGAGAGAGAAGCAGCATAGTCCAGGGGAGGGTGGACCCTGGTCTGGAAACCAAATGATGACCGGAAAATCAAGCCATTGGACAAGAGGAAGAGATTTAATGTCTGAAGCGAGGATGGATTCCATAACCCTTGCTGATGATTTGGAAGGAAGCCTTGATTGGTCTGTATTGCAGGGGATCTGTTTTAACAACCTTTTATGCAGAGCGGTGATGTTTGCTGATTTCCAAGGCAGATGGACAAGATGGACATTGAGCAAATGAGAGGGTGAATAGAACAGACAGAAGTGTGAGCAAAGAGCAGCGGAGTGGGTTTTTAGGAACGTGGGCTTGATGCCGTCATGGACTCGGTTGCAGAAATCTGAGTCAAGGTTTGACAGGGCAAGCTCTTCATCTTTTCAGACGAAAAAAGGACAACAGAGTTCCATGGACAATTGGGGTGCGACTGGGTAAGGTGGTACATTATAAAGCGATGGGTTTCGGAACACAAAAATTTCGATGCAAACATCCGAGAGTTTTAAGGCATCGCTTTTTCACAACGTGCAGTATCAGCAGTGTAGCCAATTTGAGGGTAAGGAGGGGAATGGAGGGGAACATTCACCAGAAACAGATTTGGTTAAGATGCCACCAGGATTTTGAGGAGGGAGAAGAGGTTTGCGAGTTCTCAAGACTTGAGCTGAGAAAGATTGTTGTTTTCTGGCTTCCTTGAGTGGTAGATACACACTTCTTCTGAAACTTTATGGAACGGGACTGAAGAGATTACCCTCAGTTGTATTTGCTAGTCCATGAGGGAAAAAGGCAAGTTGTTTTCAGGGACAACTGCCTCGCCCACAAGCTTCAAGTGAACCATGGGTGGGGAGGAAAGGGTTAGGATAACTGAAAATGAAAGGGGATAAATCGGTGCATGAGGGAGAGCAAGTTCTTTTGACAGAATTCCCAGGATGAGTTTGTGTAGAAGGAAAGTAACGATGGAGACCACTCCAGAAGTTTGATGGCTGCTTGGGAGACCTGCCAGGTCGGCTGAGTGAAAATGCCGGAACTCGACGGGCGGTGAGGTGGTTCTCTGATAACAGCCAGAGAGATGTCCACTTATGACAAGCTCGTGGTCAGAAAAAACCATTTGGAGTGGAGGAAGAACAGCAGATATTTTTCAGAGAAATTTGTCAAAAATCAGATCCAAAAGTGATAAAGTACCATTGGTTTTGATCTGGGTTGGGAAATTGACTGATTGAGTCAGTCCCAATGAGTCGCAGAAAGCTTTGCTGGTATGCCATGACAAGTGAGAGAGGTACCCACACCCAGCCAACTGGCATGATGACAATATAAGTCACCACATGTGAGGAAAGAGAATTTGTATGAGAAGATAGAAGTTGCTCCATGTTTTCGGATAGTGAAGTGTAAATGGAGTCATCCACTGTTTGGTGGATGGTACCAGTCAACATATAAACATGAGGTTGGAGTGGAGGGGAAGCCGTAGCCAGAGGTATTCTGGGGGGTGTGGGAGTGAGGGCAGTGCATGGAAAGTGAGGAATAAGAGTCTTTGATGAAAAGAGCAACTTCTCACCAGGATGAGGCTAAAGGCCCTGTCACACCTTGATGATTTAAGCCAGCGTATGCCTGACATATGCAAAAATTTGGCTAAAAACGGTGGCACACGTCGAATACGTTATGGGTAAGTTTGTATTACGTTAAGAGCACGCTGGCATAACGTCGTAGTACGCTGGCTTTTTTTTGTAGTACGCTGGCATACGTCTTTGTACGCCGAGGTGTTAGACAAATTTTCCATGCTTGAAAATTTTCGACGTATTGCCAGTATGACTCACACGTTCTGGCATAATGCTGGCCATAAGTTGTAGGCACGTTATGCGATCGTTGACACACGTCGACACACGTTACTTGTAAGTTACTCATAAGTCGAAACACGTCGGGTAATGTTTAGCGTACCCGAAACTTATTTCTAACCTATTGAGTAACGGTGTTGTAGGCACGTTACACGATCGTTGACACACGTCGACACACGTTACTTGTACGTTAACTCATAAGCCGCGAAACACGTCAAGGTAATGGTTAGCGTCAGTGTTCCAGACTCCCTGTTTTTTGTTTTTTTTATTCGGTATGACGGTGATGTTTGCCACTTCGATTTCTATTGCGGTTTAAATATAATTAATAGGCTGCCGCTCAACGATTTAAATCATAACCGCACTAGAAATGGAAGTGTCACACATCACCGTCATACGAAAGAAAAAAAAAAAAAACCATGGAGTCTCTGGAACACTGAACGCTTTAACCATTACCGTCGACGTGTTTTGACTTATGAGTAACGTACAAGTAACGTGTGTCGACGTGGTGTCAACGATCGCGTAGCGTGCCACAACTTTTATGCAGCGTATGCGGAATGTGTGTCATACGTCGATAACGTCGAGAAAATTTCAACATGCTGAAAATTTTCTCGACGTACTCGGCGTAATGATGACGTATGCCAGAAACTACCGACGTTATGCCAGCATGCTCTTAACGTATACAAAAACTTACCCATAAACGTATTCCGACGTTGTGCCAGCTTGGTTCGGCAAATTTTTTCATACGTCGGCATACGCTGGCTAAAAACGTCAAGGTGTGACAGCGGCTTCACACTTCGATGTCTAGTGCGGTTATGATTTTGAATCGTCGAGCGCAGCCTATGAATAGCGACGATACGTGATCGTCGGCGATACGCTTGCCGCGCTATGGCATAAGTTAGACTATCGTTGGGCATAGGTTGTGAACGCCGACAACACGCTTCAGCATTCGTTGGTAATAAGTTATCTATATGTGATTAAAACGTTCTGGTTACGTTACTAATACGTTATGCATACGTCCAACACGTTATTATACGCCCAAAACTTAAAAAAACCATCAATAGTTCAGCGTACGCCAGCGTTTTACATACATTTTTGAGACCTTGCCATACGCTGGCTAAAATGTCAAGGTTGACAGCCCCTTAAGGTCTGTCATACGGAGGAGGGAGTAACCAGCGGAGAGATACTTGGGAGTCAGAGACGTCTTGAGGGAGGAAAGTTTCTGTTCGTCAGATTATGTCTGGTTTGTCAGTGGCAACCTGCATGGAAAATCTGTAAGGTTTGAGCGAAGGCCCGGATATTTGAGGTACACACTGTTAATTAAGAGGGAGGGGAGGAGGCTTTGGGTGCAGGGGAGGGGAAGGGGAGGGTAGGACAAGGGAGGAGTGGGGAGAGGTAAGGAGAGTTGTTGAAAGAGTGTGGGGGATTATAGAATGGCTAGGGAGGGGGCTGGATGAGGAGGAGAAAAGGCTCTGTGGTGCTGGGGGGAAAGGGGGGGCAAGACAGAAGGCAGTTGAGGATTTGAGGAGGTGGAGTGATGAGAATGGAGGTGAGAGGGCAGTGTTAGGAGGCAGCTTTGTGGATGTGAGGGGGGGGGGAACTTGATAAGGGTGAGTTGAGGGGGGTGAATGTGGGAAAAGGGTGAGTGGGGAGAGTGAAGGAGAAAGTTGAGGGGGTAGTTTCGTGAGAAAGGTGAAGGAGGGCTT
>CM068959.1:75900406-75923210 GCA_035128595.1 Eptatretus atami | reverse complement strand
GATTCTGCAACCGGTCCAGACGGCATCAGCCCACGTGTCCTAAAAACCCACTCCGCTGCTCTTGCTCACACTCTGTCTGTTCTATTCACCCTCTCATTTGCTCAATGTCATCTGCCATCTGCTTGGAAATCAGCAAACATCACCGCTCTGCATAAAAGGTGTAAAAACAGATCCCTGCAACTACAGACCAATCAGGCTTCTCCCAATCATCAGCAAGGTTATGGAATCCCATCATCGCTTCAGACATTAAATCCTTCCTCTTGTCCAATGGCTTGATTTCCGGTCATCAATTTGGTTTTCAGACCAGGTCACCCTCCCCTGGATATGCTGCTTCTGCTCTCCCAACAATGGATGGAGGTCCTCAATGCTGGGCATGAAACCAGAGCCATATCTCTCGACATATCAAGTGCTTTTGACACAGTCTGGGACCCTGCCCTGCTCACCAAACTCTCTTCCTATGGTATCCAAGGACATCTCCACTCATGTCTCTCAGACTTCCTCTCCTGTCACAGTCAACGTGTGGCCCTAAATGGAGTTCTTTCATCCCCTCTTCTCGTCCAGGCAAGAGTTGCTCAGGGAAGCGTTCTGGGCTCTGTTTTTTTCTGGTTTTCATAATCAATGATCTCTCCGACTCTCTGGAAAATCCTGTTTATCCCTTTGCTAATGACTCCAGCCTCTGCCCTACCATCGGTCATCCCTGAGACCAGCAAGCAGCAGCTTCTTCGCTCAATGCAGATCTGGGTAAAATCACAAAATGCTCCAACACGTGGAACATGTCTTTCAATCGGACAAATCTCACACTCTCACTTTGTCTCTCCGAAAGGAACGTTGGAACCCCCCCCCCCCCCATCCACTTTCTCAACAATCCTCTGGAAGAAGTCCTATCTTTAAAGCTTCTGGGTCTCATTATCTGCCATGATCTTTCCTGGGAAAGCCACATTTCCAAACTGGCCTCCAAAGCCAGTCGCCGACTGGGAATCCTCCATCGTGCAAAGTCCTTCCTCGGCCCACCTGAGCTCCTGACCACATACAAAGCTTTTGTCCACAGCCTTATGGAGTACTGCTCTCCCCTCTGGGGTGGTGCTTCTCCCTCCCACCTTTCTTGGCTTCACACTGTAGAAACCAAGGCATTTCGGATCATTGGTATCTCCCGCGATGAGGCTGAGTCTTTGTGCCTCTCACCGCAGGTTGGTCAGTGGTCTTTCTATCTTCTACCGTCTCCTCTCCGGTCTCCCCCCTCTGCTCTGTCTGCATATTGTCCCACCGCCCCCCCCCCATATTTCCGTAGGGTGCTCAAGGTCCGCCAACAACCCCTTCTGGTAATCCTACCAAAATCACAAATCACTGCTCACTTCACTCTTTCATTCCTCTTTTTCCTGCCTTTGGAATGAACTCCCTCACTCTGTTCAATCCCTATTCTTCCCTCCAGGCCTTCAAAACAGCTGTTCACCACCACCTCTTATCGTCCCCCATCCAAATCCTCGATCTTATGTCTCTGTTCTCCTTATGTTCTCCTGTTCTCCACAGATCTCTTTATGTCTCTGTTCCCCACTGTTTTATCCTTCCTACTCTCACCCCTCTTGTCTCATGCCCCCCTCGCTGTGCGTTGTGTGTTAGCTTTCATACGATCCTCGACAATGTATACAAAAACAAGAAAAGAAAGAAGCCTATTGTTTTGGAGGTCAAAAGGTCAAAAGGTCAACATAGGCCAAAGGTCAACAACTTAGCTGGGATTTCTAAAATCATCAATTTTCATCCGATTGACTTGAAATTTAAAGACGATTTATATTTCATGTCATTGAATTCAAACAGCCAATTATTTTTGAGGTCAACATGGACCAAAAGGTCAACATAGGCCAAAAGTCATCAACTTAGCTGAGATTCCTAAATTCCTTAATTTTCATCTGATTGACTTGAAATTTAAAGTCCATTTATATTTCAGGTCACCGAATTCAACCAACCAATTATTTTTTAGGTTAACATAGACCAACAGGTCAACATAGGCCCAAGGTCAACAACTTAGGTGGTGTTTATAAAATCCTCAATTTTCATCTGAATGACTTGGAATATGAAGAAGATTTATATTTTAGGTCACTGAATTCAACCAGCCAATTATTTTTGAGATCAACATGGACCAAAAGGTCAACATAGGCCCAAGGTCACAAATAAGGTACTATTTCTAAAATCCTCACTTTTCAACTGATTGACTTGAAATTTTAAGAGGATTTATATTTCAGTTCACTGAATTCAACTCGCCAATTATTTTTGAGGTCAACAGCGAGTAAAAGGTCAACTTAGGTGGGATTTATAAAATCCTCATTTTTCATCCAATTGACTTGAAATTTGAAGAGGATTTCTTTTCAGGTCACTGAATTCAACCAGCCAATTATTGTTGAGGTCAATATGGACCAAAATGTCAACATAGTCCCAAGGGCAACAACTAAGGAGGTATATCTAAAATCCTCAATTTTCATCTCATTCACTTGAAATTTGAAGAGGATTTGCATATTACATCACTGAATTCAACCACCAATTATTTTTGAGGTAAACAACGGCCAAAATGCCAATTTGGGCCAAAAAAAATTTAATATCTTCAATTTTCATCCAATTGACTTGAAATTTGAAGAGCATTTACATGTCCATTCGCTGAATTCAACCTCCTATTTATTTTGAGGTTAACATCGGCCAAAAGGTCAAAAAGGCCAATTTGGTCCAAATTTTCAAAAATTCTCAATTTTCATCCAATTGACTTGAAATTTGAAAATGATTTATAGATCCGGTCACTGAATTCAACCACCTATTGTTTTTGTGGTCACCATGGGCCAAAAAGTCAACATCGGCCGAATTTCTGAAATCCTCAATTTTAATCCGATTAACTTGAAATTTGAAGAGCATTTGCATATCAGGTCACTGAATTCAATCCCTTATTATTTTTGAGGTCAATATTGGTCAATCGGTCAACATAGGCCAAAACGTGAATATGGGCCACATTTCTAAAATTGCCAATTTTCATCCGATTGACTTGAAATTTGAACAGGATTTTCACATCAGCTCACTGAATACAACCATCAATTATTTTGAGGTCACCACGTGCCAAAAGGTCAACGTATGCCAAATGGTCAATAACTTAGTATCACTTTCTAAAACCCTCAATTTTCAAGTGATTGACTTGAAATTTGAACAGGATTTGGATATCAGTTCAACAATTTCAACCACCAATTAATTTTAAGGTCAAAAGGTCAACACAGGCCTAATTTCTAAAATTGATCAGGCCAAAAACTTTTTTATTTAATCACTATATCTCAAAAGTTGTGGACGAGTTATTACAAAACAAGGTGGATGAGTTGGTTAGGTGACAACAACAAGCAGATTAGATTTTGGTTCGGATCCAGCCCATCAATGGGATACAAAACATGAGCTGTTCCACTTGTCAGAGGTATGTACTCTACCAAGTGTCATTCTACTTTGTGCTGTTTTGTCAAGTGTCAGCACATTGTGCATTCCCATGAACCAACTATGTCATCATGCCTCGCCACATGCTACACAAGCCGTGAAGGACTATAAAATACACTCTCCTTTGTGAGAAATAGACCACAATAAAACAATTAAGTTGTCTGCTTTCATTACTCGCCCATCGATTTAATCTTAAAGCACTGCCTCTGTTCTAAAGTCAATTACCTATGTACAGCCATCAATGAAACCCTGGAAGGAGTTTATAGAGGAGCTGTGTGTTGACACGTTGAAAAAAAAATACTTGCCCTAATGTTTGCAAATCCTGTTATACCATCACAATACGTTCCACTAGTTGGTGTTGACGAAAGTTTCTTTCAATCGCTTTACAATCGGAACCGATAGAAGCCAACTCATGACTTCCCATAAGGATGATCGATTGATACATGAATGTCATTTCCACGCGTTTCCTGTAGAAAAGTCATTGAGCAATAAAAACATTTGAGCATAAACTTTCCTGCAGAGTCTGGGTGGCACATGTGTTGGAGATTTCAATGTTATACATTTCCATTAGCTGCCAATTAACTGAAGACAATAAATTATGAAACAACCAAATGATACATTTTTGTAAAAGCTTACAAACTCGATGCCATTCATGTTTCTCATGCATGGATGTATTGCTGGTTGCAATCAGTTATAGTTAATAAGTGAGAGTTATTGAGTTCAGCAGTCGTCATTGGTAACACAGACACTATCATAATGAGGACCTGAACCTTCCCCTTGAATTAAGCATCAGCACATGCCTTTGGCCTTGCACGACTCTCACTCTACACTGGCCCTGATGATTCCTAGATAAGGATGAACACAGTATGTGATTTTAGCTGCGATGTGTATGTTCACTGACACCATGTACAATCTTTGTCATTTGTTAAAACTATCTCTGGTGGTACATCTGCAACTTTGATGGTAAAGCTAGTGAAACGTCACTTCAATCTGTGAAGGTAACTTCCTTATTCCAATAAAAGTTCAAAATTCTAAGGAGGGTATTTATATAATTCTGAAGAATATTTTGTGATGAATAATTGGTATTGTTAGCATATATGCAATATTGGGATTAAGTTGAGAGGGATATAAAATCCTCATGCAAATTTAATTCAAAGAATCTACAACCTTGTGTGAAAGATTAATCAAGCAAATAATGCATGCCTCGTTTCTTCCTCATGACATACATACTCTGCTGATAGTGAAGAGCAAGAGGGAAGCGCTGGTTTCAGGCCCAGCAAGCAAGCGACGACCAATCCGGTGGAAAAGGTGTTCACAGGCAAAGACGATGCAGCTGAGACCCACGGCTACGAGAAGCATGAAAAAGACACCCGCCATGTTGTCTATGTCCAGCTTACTACTCGTAACCTCATTGCGCTCATTATGACAGACACCGGACAGCCACATGGCTCCAAGCTCATCCATCTCCCCTGGTGAGAAGCAAGGGTTGGGGAAGTGAGTCACAGTTCAGCCCTCTATCAGCCCTGTATCTCTCATACACCCACACAACAAACAGACTTGTTCGTCAATGATTTATCAACATTATCCCTCTTTTTATGCCTCTGTTGACAGTTGCTGGTGGCTTTATCTTTTTGGGTTATCCGTCCATATGTATGTCCGTCCATGCTAATTTTCTCTGTTTTCTCTGCAACCGCTTATCTGATTGGCACAAATTTTTTACCATAGGTGCGACTACTAATGAAGAATGATTTTATGATAATCATGACGTCATATGTCACATGGTGTGGCAGCAATGTTGGAAAAAGGGAAAACTTTGGAACTCTGTGTCTGAAACCGCTCAATGGAAAAAAAAATTGAAACTTGGCACATGTGAAGTTGGCACATGAGGGTCATCTAGGGATAAAATGGTCCACAGAAAAAAAATTGGTGATTTCATCGGCCATGTATTGTCACATCATGATGACGCCATCATGATGGCAGCCATATTATTTTTATAAAAAAATTTTTAAAACCTTCAAAAATCTTCTCTGAAGTGACCGAACAGGTCGAGGCAAAACTTTACATGTATGACCACCTATCTGTGAGGAACAAAAGGTTCACACATGTGACATCATAGGTCACATGTTTGGCAGTCATATTGGATATACCAAAAAACCAATAAATATCTTCTTCTCCAGAACAGCTTCACAGATCAATGGGCAATTTCACACAAATATTCCCCAAGTCTTGTGTGTACAAGTTTGTTCAAGGAATAATTGATAGGTCACATGGTTTGGCAGCCATATTGGATTGAAGAGAAATATTAAATAATGTTTTCTTTGGAACCGTTTAACCAATCAACGTGAAACTTCACAATTATGATCTAGTAGTGATAGGGAATACAAGTTTTAAATTTTAACTTGATGGAATGCATAGTCTGGCAGCCAGAATTATTAAATTTTTTGATCTGGGTTCTCTTTATTATTATTTTTTAATCAGGCTCACTTGGCTGCGCCTGGATAGGTTTGCGGGTAGAGGAGCAGCAGCTGAAATGTGAATCCTATCCAGGTTCCTCCTGATGACTTCATCTTTGCTTTTTGCTGGTTTGGGTTCTTTCTGATTGCTCCAATGCAGGAGTGTACTGATTTGGTCTTCCATTTGATTTGATTTTAATCCCATTCTAAATTCAATTGAATAATAACAAAAAAACTTCATGGGTCTGGGTCAGGTGTCCAATCAAAGCGGGACGTCTTGGTACCCGGTCATCACTGCCAGCAGTTATTAAGTGGCAGTTCTAATTATGTCTCTTATTAATTATGTAACACACTGGTACACAAACGCCACACAAAATACACCACACAAAACTACACAAACACCACACAAAGTCCTGGTGAGGGTCTGCAATCTCTGATTGCTCTCTTTATTGTTTTTCTTGCTCTACTTTTATATCCTTACCTCCTGATAGTTAATTACCACTCTCCATGTGCATTTCCGGTTTCATATTTATCGCTTCCATTCACACCTCATTAGTTTGCTTTATGAATTAAAAACAGAGTGCTGTACCTGTTTAAATTAAACAACTTGTATGGTTTTGTATTGATCAAAGGCAAACTTAAGTTTCAGGTGAAGAATGTAAACAAATCTTAAAAACAGATTAAGGTCAACAAAATAAAATTTTTACATGACCAATAGCATAATGAATGAATCTATATCTAGATTTCTATCCATTTCTCTATCTCCCTATCTCTCTATCTCTCTATCTCTCTATCTCTCTCACGTGGTCTCATCTCATGGAACCTTACACTCTTGCATGTGTATTCCATACAGGATAACAACATAAGGATATAATTAGTAAACTAACAAAGAGTGCATGGGATGTAAACCTGGGAGTAGCAGCATCATGACGACGACGCTAAAATATGTTTTATCAGTGGTTTTCTGAGCTGCAAAACAAATGAAATTGCATAAAACTCGTCCATTTGAACAGAAATAGAAGTAAATGAGGATTTCAGTTTGATTTATTGAAGAGAAAACTACTTTCATTGATTAAAGGGAAAGGAAAACTGAATCAACTGATAAATGACAAGGCCGAAAGAAATGAGAACAGATGTCAGCAATCATCCAGTTCATATTGGAAGGCCCACAACTTGCAGAAGATGGTGATTTTTAAAAATTTATTTTTCAGATCTAATGGTACCCAAGCTCAGTGACGCATCATCAATTATTGATATAGAATTTGGACGTTTCAATGCCAGAATGAAGTGGGATATAAGAGAGAATGTTGCATTTTAATAATGTTGCTAAACCTTGAGATGCAGCTTGGTAACAACATTAAATGTGCCAAACAAGGGCAAGATGTATTTTAAAATGTCCCTTGCAAATAATATTCATGTGTTTTTTTAAAATACTCTTACAAAAGTAAGTTATGAATAATGCATTCGTCTTGCCGTTATGATTGAATTTAATTTGTTATCTTTGCCGTGTACATGTGAAGAGATTTCAAAATGTGAAACTGCTGATTTGATTAAGTGCATCATTTTATTCCAAGCATCTGCCTTCGGAAATGATAACATTGCCCTGATAAGGGAATTTTCATGAAAAAAAACCCGAGCAGAGGAATTATCGCCTCGTAGTGCGGCCTGGGTATCTCACTGGTTCAGTAAGGCCTAAGTCACATTTGCCATGGCGGCCGTGGGGTATCCAATATCTATGGCCACTAGCAATTATAGGGCGGCCGCAGTATTTCCACGGTCACACAATGTAGCAGTCACATATGTTTTTATTTTTCCGGGTAGCCGCATGGCGTATTTAGAAATTGTGGAGACCGAAAACGTGGGGGTGCTGTACGGTCTTTGATTTGATGTCGCATGGTGACTTTAGGGCGTTCCTGCGGCGGCCATAGAATTTTCAAGGCAGACGCAAGGTGCCCGCAAGGTGACCACAAGTCGACCGCAGGGGGGCCCTATGGCGAACGTGCGGCCAGACGGACGGTAACGAGTGGGTTCTTTTTTTTTTTACCAGTTCTTTTGTTTCGGCTTGTCGAATTGCTACGGCGAACGTAGAAATGAAAAAAGTTATAACTCCGCGCTATAATTCCACGGCGACCCTACGGCCTGCAAAATATAGCCATACGGCGTAGGGCCACCCTGAGGCCACCTCAGAAACTCTGCGGCCGCCGCACGTTTCTGTCAATTCAGAGGGCGTACGGCCGCCGTATCCTTGCCGTAGAGCAAATGTGACTTAGGCCTTACAGGACAGAAACTATAAAAAGAGAGTTGGTTTTTGGATCACATCAAGTCAGTTCCTTTATGTAAACCAACCAAACATCAGAATAAACAGCACAATCACCATATGGGTACAGTGTGAGCACAGACCATTTATACAGATCCTGGCTACTCCATTAGGATCCAATACAAAGAAAATCAGACCTGCTTGACTGATCCCACCCCTGCTGTCACACTTCTAGAACTCTTAGTTGGCACAATGGTTCTCTTCTATTCTATTGATCGATTATTTTGAGGGCACATTAACATATGTGCACGTGCATCACACACTTGGAACGAGCAAATCAGAGACAATTTAGGCAGTTAGTTTTGAGTGTCTTTAAAAGGAAACTAGCTCACATATCGAGCTGAAGGTATTGTAAAGCAGTTGCCTCATGATGCTGTGACTCCCAGATTTAGATGCCATATACTCTTGCTCATTATATCCTTATGCTGTTATCCTGCATGGAATATACATGCAAGTGTCAGGTTCCATGAGCGAGAAAGTATTTGTAGAATGTTGGTTATTCATAAAACTTGTAGGAAGTTCATGTTGATTATATAAAAATAAGCCTTTGAGAATTCCTCATTTTCTGATGATGTTCAATAAACAGCATTTTACAAGCAATTTATAACATAATGAATTTTGAAAGACCTGATTTGCTTTCAAAAAAAGTGGTTCAACAGCAAAATTGCAAACATGAGAATTTCAGCTTGCTTATTCCATTTCTGGCTTTATCGCTTAACTGACCATCAAAAAAATGAGACAACACTGGATGTCACTTCAGATGCAACTGCTAACCTTGGAGGAAGTGATGCAACTTCCTGGGGTACTCTGGGTGCCAGTGATGCCATCTTTGTGACATCAATTTTTTTTTTCTCCTCCGTAGTCAGGAGGGCAATTAATGGGAAAGTTTTTGTTATCACCTTCAGGGATGCCAACCAGCGGGTTTATCCATGCTCCTTTAATTAAATTCTGGGTGTGAAGCAAGGAAGACAGAAATCAGTAGGTACCATGTCTAAAGTCCTTGGTGTGACTGCCAGTCAGTATTGAATTGTCAACTTCACAGACTCAAAGCAGACACTAATGATGACGCGACCCGGTCTCGTCGATAACTCAACATGTTAAACTGCGTTAAAAAAAAAAGATGTATAAATGTAATCTCAGACTAATTTTGAACACCATTGTCAATCGGTAAAGCAAATGTTTCAAACTTAATAAATAGCGATTATATTGTCACCATTGATATCAGGAATGTTGTAAGCCTGGTACACGTAAAGTCAAACAGAAATGTTGATATGCAGGAAATGATCTATTCATGAACATTGAACTCATCAGGCAGATATGGAAATACATTAGCAGGCAGACAGAGACAAAGTTGATTGACAAACTATGAAATGATATTTGAAGCTTAACGAATTCAGGGTGTTGTCATTACTATGCCATTTTGTGAAATAAAATTTTCTTTTGCATTGATCTTTGAGCCCTATGCTGTCTGTCTGCAGTGCGATGTGAAGCTTTGCACTTTATTACATCAACAATGTACAAAGGACTGAATAAATCTTACGAATAGATCTATCTGATAATACTCTACAGAGAAAACGAGATGCAAGAATATTCAGAATATTCATTTACTGAGAAAATGCATATCTGATCACGAATTTTAATCCACTGCTTGCATAATTATGTGCAAGGGACTCTAATAACAAACAGATTGTTCATAATTATGATCGACAATGAAACCCTCTCTTGTTAAACAGATTTATAGGCAGTGGATTGATACGCAGTTGAATTAATACAATGGAAACTAGAATGGCAGTCAGTAGAGTGCATACCTCTGCGACGTAATGCCTGATCCACGTGAACATATCGGGCCCAATCCATTTTTGAAATATCGTGCTATATATCGTTTTCATATTATATTTATATATATATATATATTATATATATATATATATATATCTCTCTCTCTCTCTCTCTCTCTCTCTCTCTCTCTCTCTTCTCTCTCTCTCTCTCTCTCTTCTCTCTCTCTCTCTCTCTCAGAATCACTTGAAAAATTAAATAATTCTCGTATCCAGATCAGGATTTGGTTCTACACCAAAATCGAATCACTTAATTATGGTCACACACCCAACCTATCCACCAAGTTTCATCCGAATCCGTCCACAACTTTCTGAGATACCGCGATATATATAATATATATATATATATATATATATATATATATATATATATATATATATATATATATATATGCCTGGTGTTGGCGCAGTGGTTAGGGCAGCGGCTTGGGATCCAAGAGTCCTGAGTTCAAGCCCCGTTCGGCCACTGAATTAATACACCAGGGGGTTGACTCAGCCTGTCATCCTTCCGAGGTCGGCGAAATGAGTACCAGTGTACTGGGCCGGTGTATACCCCGGTTAAAATAGGTGTATCATATCCCTGTGGCGACCAGGGTTGCGTCAGGAAGGGCATCCGGTGTAAAACATGTGCCAAATCACTATGCGGATCATACGGATGATCCGCTGTGGCGACCCCTAATGGGAGCAGCCGAAAGAAGAAGAAGTATATATATATATATATATATATATATATATATATATATAATATATATATATATATATTAGTTTAGCCATATCTCTCAATGGTGAAGAATCACTTAAAAAATTATCGGATCGGGATTCGGATCTTCACCAAAATTGAATAAATTCTACATTGTCACACATCCAACGTGTCCACCAAGTTTCGTCCAAATCCGTCCTTAACTTTTTTTGCGTATCGTACTATATATCATTTTTGACCTGATCTCTCAATGGTGAAGAAGCATTTTTAAAATTCTAGTCGTCGGATCCGAATCTTCACCAAAATCTAATCAGTTCGTCCTTGTCACACCCCGAACCTGCCCACCTAATTTCATCTGGATCCATCCATAACTTTTTGAGATATCCTGTACACAAACAAACAGACAGAAAGGGGTGAAAACATAACTTCCTTCACCTTCGGTGGCTGAGATAATAAAGCTTCAATATTGACATTTGTCCTCCTCTGATTGCATAAATATGGTGCCAGAGCAACGTCACTTTGAACTAAAAAGTTTTGGTTTTATAATATTTGAAGAATTATAACTATCTTATCAAAGGTTTACAAGAGCAAGGCAGAAAGTTGTATGAATTATATACTTATCCTATGCAGTAGGACATGTAAAGTGGGATCCACTCGTTGATCATTTACCATTGCCAAAAAACTGGAGCAGGGCCAGGTCGATGGAGCGCTTCCAGCGAGATGCCTTCTTGAGAGCAATTCCATAGCCTGTGGTGGCAAAGACCTTCCCGCTACCGATAGTCACTAGTTTGCAGCCTTCATCCTTGGCTGCCATATAGTTCAGCACGGCGGCATCGTAGATAAACGCGTCCAGTTTCCTGATTAAAAAAACATCAATGCAGGATGGTAAAAAAAAAAAAACAGCATTATTTTCTTTTGCAAAGTCTGTGATGGTTTGATGCCCCATGGAAAGCAAGTGAATACTCCTTCAGCATGCACCACCTTTTGGATCAGGTGTAAAACAACACTTTAGAAATAAATGGTTTCAGCTCTTGGCTTGAAATAACCTTTATATGCCTCATTGCCAAGATGGATACCATTCCATTGCTTTTTCATGCCCAATTAAGCTTGCACATCCAGAAAATTAAAAAAAAAAACATTGCGATAATATCACTATAAAGCCAGACAAACAAATATAAGATACAGTACAGTCTACTCAAGATGAACAGTTGATAAGATGAAACACATTTACTTGCTCATCTCACGAAGTTGGATTTCCATTAGATAAATGAGGAAAAAAAAAATTATGAAAGGGAAAATGGATATTTTAAAATTTGAGCCAATTATTACATAAATGAACCACCCAGAAATTCATTGTATACATGTACCAAGTGAAATTGCTTATCGGTTAGCCTCCACTGCAAAAATAACACACAGCTTAGGTAATCGGAATACAACTCCACGAGATTGCACAGTTGTTTGCCAATGTAATAAACGTATGACATGATCAGTACCACTTTCAGGGCCCCAAGTAATTACACCTTCTTGTGGAGTTGAGCAAAACAGAGTTATTTCCTCTCCACACGACCTTATCCCGAGCATCTCTGCAGAGTATCTGATCTCTGCATCCCCACACTTTGCCCCTCCTCCTCCTGCCAACTGCATCCATATCATAGACCTTCCTGACCACATCCCTCTCCCTCCTAAGCACAAGCCCCAACCAACACAGACATGCCTCTCATGTCTTTTCTCTCATGCAAATTACTCCTGCCCACTGATTTTCTCATTTTTCTTCATTTCCCTCTGCTCCCTCACAAGGCCCAGGCCTCCATTCCATTATGTATGGCATCGGCATTTCAGCTTCATATTTTAAAATGAGTTATAAAGATAAGATGTGTCGTTTAATGTGAATTTTCAATCAATGTGAATCATACTGCAGATGCTCAAAGGAAAAAAAAAGGCAAACAAAAGTAGTGAGGTATCGCATTGGAAACGTACATACAACCACAACTTTAAATACCACAATTTCCAGCTAACACATAAGACTTCCCAGTTGTGAAAACATCATGAAAACAATGTGTCAAACATTGTGAAAACATTATTTTGTAGGGTTTATAAAACATCATTAAAACGTTTTTGTAAAATAGGACCACTGGATCTGTAGCTTATCTGGGCCCTGGCCTAATGTTTTAACCCAAATTTGGTAGCATTCTGACTGGTGGGTCTGGAGAGGAAGGTTTTTGTAGGAATTTACACGATTTTCCCAAACATTTACTAAGTCGGGCATTTTGACACTTTTGGTCACGTGATCGGCATGATTTCCGCAATTTAATCAACATCCCTATCCTGGCCTAATGTTGCAACCCAAATTTGGTAGCATTTTGACTGGTGGGTCGGGAGAAGAAGATTTTTGAAGGAATTTACGGGATTTTCCCAAAATTTGACAAAGCTGCCTATTTTGACACTTCCGGTCATGTAATCAGCATAACTTCAGCAATTTAACATCTCCATCCTTTCATAATGTTGGAACCCAAATTTGGGAGCATTCTGATTGGTGGGTCTGGAGAAGAACATTTTTGAAGAAATTTACTAAGTTGGCCATTTTTACAAACTTCGTCACGTAACTGGAGCGAGCTTTGGAATCCCTGTTACTAGTCAGGAGAGGAACATTGCTGCCATATTTCAGCCGGTTTGGCCGGAAAAGTCGAAATAGGAGACGGATGGATGGATGGTGTACAATGACAATACTTTATCTGGAATTTAATTTCCAGAGAAGCTAAACACATTATTTTCATATCATTACCTCCATCACTGAAGGTGGACAGAGGTTATATGTTTTTCACTCCTATCTGTTTGTCTTTCTGTTTGTGAGCAGGATTTCTCAAAATGTTAGGATGGATTTGGACGAAATTTGGTGGACAGGTTGGGTGTGTGAAAAGGATGAATATATTTGATTTTGGTGAAAATCCGGATCCTGCTACGAGAATTTTTTTAAGTGATTCTTCACCATTGAGAGAAGAGGCAAAAGACGATATATAGCACGATATTTCAAAAAGTTGTGGGTGAGTTATGACAAAACTCAGTGGATGAATTGGTTCGGTGACAAGACAAGTCAATTAGATTTTGGTTCAGGTCCGGATGCAGATCCAGCCGATCAGTGGGATGCAAAACGTAAGCTGTTCAGTCTGGCGGAGGTATGCGCTCCGAGTGCCATTCTAGTCCTTAAGTGATTATTCACCATTCACAGATTGGGCCAAAAACAATATAAAGCATGATATTTCAAAATGGCAGCGAGTTGTGACAAAACTCTGTGGATGATTTGGGTTGGTCACATGGACAAGTCGATTCGATTTTGGTTAAAGTCCGGATGCAGATCTGGCCTATCTGTGGGATGCAAAATGTAAACTGTTCAGCATAGCAGAGGTATTGCCGTTCTAGTTTCTACCAATTGCTGTTCTCGTTTTGAAAATGTTGTCAAATTGCAAATTAACAGCATAAATGTCGAAATGCTTTTAAAACGTTGCAATCTTTTTGGATAATGTTTGTTAAACCCTATAAAATAATGTTTTCACAACATTTGGCTCTATCATTTTTCAAATGCTGTGAAAATGTTTTGTGTTATCTGGGTTATTCCCACCTTTTATGGGGTCTGCCTGAGAAGGTTGTTGTCCCAAATGTTTCACGAACCGGCTGGCCAGGCCTCATAATGTTCGACTGATGGTGTCAGGAAGTTGAAATTTGTTCAGGGTGTCTGCAATAACTCGCCTTTTCTTCAAGAAAGACAGCCTGGGATCATTAACGGCCACCAGGTAGTGAATGCAAATAGCAGGGACACCACCGGACCACCCTATCTAAAGGCCCAGTCACACCTTGACGTTTTAGCCAACGTATGCCGATTTTTGAAAAATTTGTCTAAAACGCTGGCAACGTTGAATACGTTATGGGTAAGTTTTGATAACATTGAGAGCACGCTGGAAAACACTGCCATATGTCGTTGCACGCTGGATTAAACGTTGTACTTTTCGGTTGTCCTCAAATTTTTGCATGCTTGAAATTTCACGACGTATGCCGGCGTATGACTCACACGTTCCACTACGCTGGCCATAAGTTGTAGGCACGTTATGCGATCGTTGACAGACGTCAACACATGTTACTTGTAAGTTAATCATAAGTTGAGACACGCCGAGGTAATGTTTAGCGTACCCGAAACTTATTCCTAGCCTATGAGTAACGTGTTGTAGGCACGTTACGCGATCGTTGACACACGTCGACACACGTCGACACACGTTACTTTTAAGTTACTCATAGGCTGAAAGACGTTGTATAATGCTTAGCGTGCCTGAAACTTATTTATAACCTATCAGTGACATGTTGCTAACACGCTACGCGATCGTTGACACACTTCGACACTCCTTGCTTGAAAGTTACTTATACGTCGAATCATGCCGAGTTATTGTTTAGGGCAAAAGAGGCTTTTATCTAACCTATGAGTGACGTGCTTTGCACCTGTGTGTAACGCACTCCGCCGCATATGGCGTATGTAGACGTATTTGACGTTTACCGGACGACTACAGAACTTAACGAACGAGTTCCCAACTACAGATACCAGATATGATGTAATGGCAGCGATTAGGGGAATTGGTAAATAAAAAGGGGTTCACAGGAGGAACCCGTCAGTGTTGCAGACTACATAGCGAGTGCATGTCCATGACATTACGAGAGATGGAGTATCCGGCAACGATGACACTACAATATCTACCTGTCCTCCAACATCAGCATACCCTCATCGATTTGGCACTGCACCAGTTGCGTGCCAATAGAACCGAGAGAAGAAGACGTGAACGGAGGAGAAGGTACTGGGTGACACCATGGATCGGGATTTGATTTGCAACGATAAGATTTGCACCGATAAGACACCAGTTGATTTGCACCGATAAGAACACTTAAGTGTAAACAATTGCGATTGTTTGGCGCAAGCGTCTATTTTCAATAGTGAGTTTGAGCGATTTAGCACGTTGAATAGAAACGCTTCAAATTTCCGAGCGCCAGCGTCAAAAAACAAAGGCGGTGACAGCAATTTAAATCGTTCATTGTAAACAATTAAAATAGTTGAGTGGCACCGTTTAAAAGTCGTTGAGTGTAAAAAAATCCAATTGTTGAGCGCAAGCGTCTACTTTCAATAGTGGAGTTGCAGCCATTTAAATCTTTGAGTGGCAGCCTATGAATAGCAAACCCCACGTCACGGCAAAGATAAACTGCCGCACGATATGGATAAGTTGGCTATCGTTGGGCATAGGTTGTGAACGCCGGCTACACGATAATTATTCGTTGGTATACCATATCTATAAGGTATCGAAGCGCTCTATGTACATTATTAGTACCTTGAGCATTTGTCCAACTCGTTATGAATACACCTAAAACGTAAAAAACAAGCCATAGCTCATTGTTGAAAAAACCCCAAAAAAATTAGCCGCGAAGAACTTCGAACAATGGTGCAAAGATGTCTCCTACCCGTGGACACGCGGACGCAAGGAGGATCCATCATCACCCACACCCTCCCCATCACACTCACCTACTACTGCCAACATGAACAAACTACTACTAATACTGATACTGATACTGATACTGTTACGGCTGACATGGACATCGACTCAAAAAGGAGTCGAAAACACTGATGGGTTCCCCTTGTGAAGACCATTTTTATATACCAATTCCCAAAACGCTGGGAACACGTCATTATATGGCAGTTGTAAGTTAGAAACACGTTCATTTAGTTTTTTTTGTCGACCGGAAGACGTCAATGGAATAGTCTACATACGTCAATGTGCGTTGGGACTACGTAAAAATTGGTTCAAAGCACGTCAAACATAAGTTAGAAATAAGTTTCGCGTAAAAAAGACATTACCGCGACGTGTTTCGACTTATGAGTAGCTTACAAGTAGCCTTTGTCGACGTGTGTAAGCGTCCGCATATCATGTGTACAACTTATTCCCATCGCATGCGGAACGTGTGTCATACGCCAAGTACGTCGTAAATTTTGAACATGTTTAAAATTACTTGACGTACTCCACTTACTACGACGTATGATAGCGTACTTTAGCGTTCTATTCACGTATACCAAACTTACCCATACCGTATTCGACGTGCGCCAGCGTTTTAGACACATTTTTCTTAGGTCGGCATACGCTGGCAAGATCGCCAAGGTGTGACTGTGATGTTGACACTTCCATTTCTGCGGCGGTTATGATTTGAATCGTTGTGCGTCAGCCTTTTAATAGGCTACGTCACGTCATCGTCGCGATACGTGCAGCGCGCTATGCATAAGTTAGACTATCGTTGGGCATAGGTTGTGTAGGCCGACAACAGGTTCAGCATTCGTTGGAATAAGTTAGCTATAACACAACGAAACGTTCTGTGTCCGTTACTAATACGTTATACATAAGACCAAGTCGTTATGAATACGTCCGAATCTTTTTAAAACATCAAAGTTCAACGAAGCCAGCGTTTTACATACATTTTAATACGTTGCCATCGCTGGCTAAAACGTCGAGGTGTGACTGGGCCTTAACATGTTGCATTCTATGTGCCTGTTGTTTATGTCCTTCATAACACCCTTAAAACAGTAAGTTTTCTATTTAGAATGATTTTCAATTTTGTTTGACTGCCAGGGAGACAGAGTAAAACTGTTATCTCACTCCTCTCAGCACATGCGCGGTCAGCATGAATTCAGAGCCAAAGTACGGTTAAACGGCAAACTCGTCACTCTTATTCATGTTCTGATTTGTGTTCAAAATATAGCATTCAATTTAAGTAAGTTGTTCCTCGATCATAAACTGATACTTGACAGACAGGACTGACGGACGGACAGACGGACAGACAGACACAAACCTATTGCTTAACCCTGCTTTTTGCTTCGCATGCATGGGGTAATAACAAGAACAGTGTAATTTTATGGTATCAGTCAATACTTCGTGTCTCTGCCTTTTGCCTTTTTATTTTACCCATGCGTCATCACTCGTTTCGTGCCATCACTCTTTTGCTCATTCTTCCTGTATATGACTGAAGCACTCGCACAGGAATATCACGCCAAATATCCTGTCGTACATTCCACAGTTCTGTAAGGTTAGTTGGATTCCTCTTGTTCGTCTCTGTTTCCAAGTAATCCCATTTGGCCTCAATGGGACTCATATATGGACTCTGGGGTGGCCATTCTAACATTTTGAGCACACCAGCTGTAACTTTGTTCCTCGAATCCTGTTTTACTATCGTGAAAGTGTGTTTTGGGTCATTATCTTGTTGGAAAATGAATCCTCATCTGATTAAACGACTTCCACTCGGAACTGCATCGTGCAGCGGTATCTGCTTGTACTTCTCTTTTGTGAGCATCCCATTGATTTTAACAAGTTTTCTGACACCAAAAGCTGAGACACAACCCCAGACAGTCACAGAGCCTCCCCTGCGTTTAACAACAGGCTGAAAACATTGCATGTCATAATATTCTCCAGGTGTTCGGCATACAAAGTGACATATTTTAGATCCAAAATGTTCAAACTTCGATTCATCAGAAGAGAGTACACAATTCCATTGTTTACATCTTATTCTGCAGTCTCAGCAATGGTTTTTTTGCTGCAACTCTGCCATGGAGACCTGCTGCAATCAGCCATTTGCACACAGTGCTGGACAAGATGTTAATGTTCAAGCCTGCTCTCATTTAATTTGTCAGCTACTGACTTGACTTTCTTCTTTCGTGCAAGCTGAGCAACCTCAAGTGCATGTCTTGCCTTGGGGATCTTCTTCTGGTTCTTCCTGGTCTTTGATTGTCTTGTACCGAGCCAGTTTATTTCAGGCGTTTTAAAATGTACCCCATACCATTGTAGGACATCTTCATCTTTTCTGCTACTTCTTGATAGTGTGCCCTTCTCACAGAGTTTGTATCTTCGCATGCTGTTCTGTTGAAAGTCGCTTCCTTGGCACCATTCTGAACCCACTCCGAAACTTTTAAGCAATGTAACAAGCTGATTTAAACTAATATCACATATTCACTGATTTGCAACTTTTCTGGTGGTTTCTTGAAATTCGCATTAATGTAAGTGGCGTTGATTACTTCAATAATTTATTATCATTTACTGTACAAAAATCCACAAACTGTTTACTGCACATTTTCTTTGTGGTAAGTGGATATTATTAGCATATGATAATAATTATGGACAGCAAAAATATAACTTTTTCAATTTCTGAATATATTTTTTTTATACTTAAAGGTAACTGTGATATTAAGTTGACTTTCACAGAACATTAAATTAATGTCTATCTACATTGCACACTTCAAACTTCCCACAATGTTAAAAGGAAATAGCACTGATTCTGGAACAGCTTAAGTGTCCAGATTCTTGAATACAAATGGCCAGGCAGTTTCACCAACATTTGCAGAGGTTTAAATCACCTTTTCTTTATTTAAAACACTCCAAAAGCGTCGCTAAAAAAAACGTGCCTTTTCCACAAAACCACACGTCCCGCCATACCGGGGAGCAGTCGCTTTCACCCGCTTGCAGCGGAGATGATGCCACATGGGTGAAGCATAAATATGCATGAGGCAAAACATGAAAATGCATGAGGCAATACATGCGCCGAGCATGAATATGCATGAAGCAAAACGTGAATATACATTTTACATTCATGACTTCGCAGCACTTCGGCAGACAGTTCTTTGGCAGACAGCTCTTCGATTGAAGAGCATGGGAGGAGTCTATTTTTTTATATATAATCCTAGCCACCTGGGTTTAATTGATTAGGTGAGAGCTAATTGGTTATTCCCTGCATTCACAAGTGAGAGATGTGAGTGGGTCTTTGTTTTTCATTTATATGTTCACCGCTTTTGACATTTACACATGGTACATGCTTGGGAACCTCAGTGGTGCGTGTTTCTATCTGCGCTGTTGCTGATGATTCGCCAACAAGTGATGGAACTGGTCGGCAGCTGAAGGGGTGTGTAGCATTGGGATATTCATGTATGTACTGTTTGTGAATGTCTTTCCAGCTGTGGAAGAACTCTGTGAAGAGTTTGAAACAGCAAAGGGCTTATGTTGCGTAGCCTTTCATGGGTGCTTTATGCAGCTTCCTTTGGCAAGAAGAGCGTGGCAGGAGTCGATTTATATGTATTCCTAGCCACCTGGGTCTTGACTCAATAAGTATTCAACCCCTTTCCGATGACACTCCAAATTGAGTTCAGGAGCATCCAATTTCATTTGATCATCCTTGAGATGTCTCTACAACTTGATTGAAGTCCACCTCTGGCCAATTCAATTGGCTGGACATGATTTAGAAAGAAACACACCTTTCTATATAAGGTCCCACAGTTGACAGTGCACGTCAGAGCAGAAACTCTACCATGAAACCCAATGAACTGTCTGTAGAACTCCGAAATAGAATTGTGAGGAGCATAGATCTGGGGAAGGTTAGAAAACAATTTCTAGAATATGGAAAGTTCCCAAGAGCACAGTGAGCTCCATCATTAGGAAATGGAAAGAATATGGAACTACTCAGACTCTTCCTTGAGGTCGTCTGACCAAACTGAGTAACCAGACAAGAAGGAACTTGGTTAGGAAGGTGACTAAGAAGCCAATGACTACTCTGACAGAACATAGTTCCTTGGCTGAAATGGCAGAACCTGCTGGAAGGCCAACAATCTCTTCAGCTCTTCACAAATCCGGGCTTTATGGGAGAGTGGCCAAATGAAAGCACACCTGAGAAAAAGGCACATGACAGCATGCCTGGAGTTTGCAAAAATGCAAGTGAAAGACTCTGAGAGCATAAGGTAAATATTCTGTGGTCTGATGAGATGAAAATTGAACTCTTTGGCCTGAATGAAAAGTGCTATGTCTGGCAGAAACTGAGCACAGCTAAAAAATTAATTTTTTTGTATACCTTGTCGAGGCTCATATGACAGCTACCACACAACGCACAGCAAGGGGGGAATGAGGCAAGAGGGGTGGGAGTGGGAAGGACAAAACAGTGGGGAACAGAGACATTAGGAGATCTGTGGAATGGAGAGGGATGGGGCGGGAAAACAGGGTTATACAAGATGGACCATTACAGGCACTTTCAGGAAGGGAAAGCAGGGAATTTGAAGGAGGTGGGTTTGCGGTGGCATTAACGGGGGTAAGAAAAGATCGAGGATTTGTATGGGGGATGATAGGTGGTGGTGAACAGCTGTTTGAAGGCCGGAGGGAAGAATAAGGATTAAAGAGAGTGTGGGAGTATATTCCAAAGGCGTGGAAAAGAGGAATGAGAGATGAAGGTGAGCAGTGATTCGTGATTTTGGTTAGTTTATACCAGGAAGAGTTGTTGGCGGACCTTGAGTGCCCTTCGGAAATATGATGGGGACAAATCGCAGACACCCAGCAAGGGGGGGGGGGGCGAGACCGCGAGCGGAGATGGTAGAAGACAGAAAAGACACCGACCTGCCTGCGTTGAGAAGTGAGAGGCTAAAAATTCAGCCTCATCACGGGAGATGCCACTGATCCGAAATGCCTTGGTTTCCAAAGTGTGAAGCGAGAAAGGAGGGGAGGCGAGCACCAGGCCAGAGGGGAGAGCAGTACTCCAATTGGCTGCGGAAAAAAGCTTTGTATGTGGTCAGGAAGTCAGGTGGGCTGAGGAAAGACTTTGCACGATGGAGGATTCCAGTTGGTGACTGGCTTTGCTGGCCAGGTTGGAAATGTGGCTTTCCCAGGAAAGATCATGGAGATAGTGATACCCAGAAGCTTGAAAGAAAAGGACTTCTTCCAGAGAATTATGAGAAAGGGGATGGGGGGGTGGGTGGGGGGGGGTCCAAAACGTCCTTTCGGAGAGACATAGTGAGAGTGTGAGATTTGTCCGGATTGAAAGACATGTTCCACGTGCTGGATCAGTTTGTGATTTTACCCAGATCTGCAGTGAACGAAGTAGCTGCTGCTTGCCGATCTGAGGGATGACAGATGGTGCGGCAGAGGGTGGAGTCATCAGCAAAGTGATAAAAAGGATTTTCCAGAGAGTTGGAGAGATCGTTGATGAAAACCAGAAAAGAACAGGGCCCAGAACACTGCCTTGAGGAACTCCAGCCTGGAGAGGAAGAGGGGATGAAAAGAACTCCATTGGTTTAAGGGCCAACGTTGACGCGACAAGAGGAAGAAGTTCGCGAGCCATGAGTGGAGATGGCCTTGGATACCATAGGAAGAGAGTTTGGTGAGCAGGGCAGTGTGCCACACGGTGTCAAAAGCACGCGATATGTCTCGGGATATGGCTCTGATTTCATCCCCATCATCACCCATCTAACAAAATTTAACCATGAATCATGGTGGTGGCAGCACCACACATGGGGATGCTTTTCAGCGGCAGAAACTGGGAGACTTTTAAGGATAGAGGGAACAATATATGGAGCCAAATACAAGCAAATCCTTGACGAGAACCTGATTCAGAGTGCAAAATACCTTAGACTGCAGCAACGATTTACCTTCCACCAGGACAATGACCCCAAGCATACAGCCAAAGCAACACTGGAATGGCTTCAAACCAAGAACGTGAAAGTCCTTGTCTCTCGCATGGCATCGTCAGCAGCTTTCCCAGTGTAAATGTTGTAGTGTTGGGGAGGTACTGGCAGTGGATGGTTCGAACGGATTGCACGTATCTGTGATCTGTTGCATGACCTTACGTAGGTCACCACAATCTCGTTTCATGCGTGCAGGTTTCAACTCGGCTGTTGCGTCTTCGTGAACTGTAATTCCAACGATTTCCCGAACTGTGGCGATACAAGCAGCCCGACTTCGTTATCATCCACCGCAACCTGGCACTGAAGTTGTTGGTGGCGGATGATAACCCCGTGACGCAGCGTCGGCGTTAACAGTCTGTTCGAGGGTTAGGTCCACCGGACATCGACTGAATGGATGGGCAGTCCTTCTCACAGTGAAGGCGCCTGCCTTCAAGATGTCATGAAGCCCGGGATGCATCTCATCAATTTTGAGCAGGTCCAGTTGGAATTTGGAGAGCCAATGGGAGTAATTGACATGATTTGTCACGAAGAATAATGCTATGA
>CM068959.1:75873471-75885957 GCA_035128595.1 Eptatretus atami | reverse complement strand
TAAATGTAAAGCCATTGTCCCCCTGTAAATGAAAAGCCATCATCCCACCATAAATATAAAGCCATCATCCCACCGTAAATACAAAGCCATCATCCCATCATAAATGCAAAGCCATCATCCCACCATAAATGGAAAGCCATCATCCTACTGTAGATACAAAACCATACTCGTGCCAATAAATGCAAAGCCTTTGTCCTGCCATAAATGCAAAGTCATTTTCCCACCTTGAATATAAAGCCATTGTCCCACTGTAAATGTAAAGCCATCATCCCAATGTAAATGTAAAGCCAATGTCCCGCTGTAAATATAAAGCCACCATCCCAATGTAAATGTGAAGCTATTATCCTGCCATGAATGTAAAACCATTATCCCATGATAAATATAAAAACATAATCACACAATAGATGCAAAACCATCATCCCACCATAAATACAAAGCCATTGTCCCGCTGTAAATGTAAAGCAATCGTCCCACTGTAAATGTAAAGAAATTGTCCCGCTATAGATGTGAAGCCATCATCCTGCCATAAATGTAAAGCCATCATCCTGCCGTAAATGTACCGGCATCGTCTCTCCGTAAATGTAAAGCCATCATCCACTGTAAATGTAAAGCAATCATCCCACTGTAAATAAAAAGCAATTATCCCACTGTAAATGTAAAGCAATCGTCCCACTATAGATGTAAAGCCGTCATCCTGTCATAAATGCAAAGCCATTGTCCCGCCGTAAATGTAAAGCCATCATCCCGCCGTAAATGTAAAGCCATCTTCCCGCCATAAATGTGGAGCCATTATCCCGCCGTAAATGCAAAGCCATCATCCACTGTAAATGTAAAGCAATCATCCCACTGTAAATAAAAAGCAATTATTCTACTGTAAATAAAAAGCAATCATCCCACTGTAAATAAAAAGCAATTATCCCACTGTAAATTGAAATTATCCCACTGTAAATCGTCCCACTATAGATGTAAAGCCGTCATCCTGTCATAAATGCAAAGCCATCGTCCCGCCGTAAATGTAAAGCCATCATCCCGCCATAAATGTAAAGCCATCATCCCGCCGTAAATGTAAAGCCATCATCCCGCCGTAAATGTAAAGTCATCGTCCCACCGTAAATGTAAAGCCAACATCCTGCTGTAAATGTTAAAGCCATCATCCGCCGTAAATGTAAAGCCAACATCCTGCTGTAAATGTAAGCCAACATCCTGCTGTAATGTAAAGCCAACATCCTGCTGTAAATGTAAAGCCAAATCCTGCTGTAATGTTAAAGCCAACATCCTGCTGTAAATGTAAAGCCACATCCGCCCTGTAAATGTAAAGCCAACATCCTGCTGTAAATGTAAAGCCTCGTTCCAGCCATAATGTTAAAGCCATCATCCCGCCGTAAATGTAAAGCCATCATCCCGCCGTAAATGTAAAGCCATCATCCCGCTGTAAATGTAAAGCCATCGTCCCACCGTAGATGTAAAGCCAACATCCTGCTGTAAATGTAAAGCCATCATCTCACTGTAATTTTAAAGCCATCGTTTCACTGTAAATGCAAAACCATTGTCCCACCATAAAATTTAAATCGTGACTCCATTATTTCTGCAAAACAATCATCCGGCTGTAAATACGGTTTTTTTGGACAAATAATATTTCACCATTAATATGGAAAATAAGCCTCAGCAAGTCACAACACCATTAAACTTGTGAGAAATGCCATTCTACGCATTTCATTTGTGTGAGACTATGGTTCTTCATGTCAGTATAAGCTAAATTCAACTTTATTTTGTTTTGACAACAACAACAACAGCAACAACAACAACAACAACAACAACAACAAACGAACAGTGTTGACCGACCTGGCTAAATGATTGTGATCTTTTACACGAGAAGATTTTTCTTTATTTTTATCCACTCACATCCTCCTCCTGATGTATATTTTGGTCAGATTATGAACAAAGGCAAATTTTATCAATTGACGCATCAATTAAACAGAAATGGTAATTTATGTCTCTCATTATACTCTCATAACTCTTTTTAATGATGCAAAAATGTGACACACACCCTGTGGTGCATTCCTTGGTGAAATCACCTCGTGGACTCTAACTTCACATTAAACGTCTATCTCTACCATCTGAACTTTGGGTCTTCAACACCTTTAAATATTGAGTGTGTTTGTGTGTGTTTAGGTGTTGAAAGATAAAACTTGCTTGTGTGTGTCTACGTTATTCCAAATATATCTTCACCAAGTTTTCCCAATCAATCTTCTTTGAGATTGACAAATATGCAGTCACAACATTCGGTACAAAGTTATTCTTATTCATGAAATTCAATTACAGTTTCCATTGTCTGTTACTCAAATATTATCGTAATGCCATCCTTCAATGCACAACCGATTGATTCTGGATCGATATAATCAATCGCTGTCTAATGGATAGAAAGCTCTTTATAATCAATAAGTGAAGCAAAAGTCGCCTTTTATTGTCTAATTGATGACTAGTTGTATTGTAGCGTAGCAGCTGTGTGTTAACAACACATTAATTGCTTTTCCCACTGTGCACATACTCGATTCGAATGGATTATTTTGCCTTCAATGCCAACGACCTGCAGTGACAATATCCCAAATCTTAGCGATTGTTTAATAGAAAACAGGCAACACAAATATACCAAAGCCATGTGGAGTCCAACGGAGCTGCTTGACTCATTCATCCGTTTAGAGTGGTTTTCATACAGAAAATAATCATTATTGTTTATTTAGTGAATTCTTCAAAAAAGTTATTGGAAAGAAAAGAAAAACAAACATTTAAGGGAAACAACTGAAGTTTCTCATCGCAGACAAAGTTTTTGCTTTACAACAGAAAGGACAGTTGAACTTTTAGATTTTAAAGTGGAAGATTAAAAAAGTGAGAGGGTCTCATTATGCCCTATAAACATGGTGATGCCACAGAAACAAACGAATAAACACAAACATATTCACCAAACATATTCACACAGAAACAGTAGTCAAAACTACATATCTGCAATCACAAAGTGATTTATTTTTTTCATTTTTGGGACTCTTCGTCAACTCATCTTTGGGACCCATTTCCTCGACTCCTCTTTGGGATTTCTCTTTGGAATCCTTGTCCCCTCCTTCCCTGGGGCAGCTTTATCGCATCAATACGTATTGCCCGAGTTCTCATTAACTCAACTCGTGTGATGTTTAACATTTACTTGGACTGCTATTAAACAATGGACTGCTATTAAGCAAAATGAAGTTAAACAGACAAGATATTCCCATAGATGTCCTGTTATAATGGGAGGGGACGGGAGTAGTTGTGGCGGCGGAGTTCCCAGAGCACATTTTTCGTCACCCTAACATGACTTTAACTTCACTTAACAACATATTAGAGACAAATATTACACAAATCAATAAAAAAAACATAAATGAAATACACGAATGGACAATTAAATGAACAGTTACAGGGGTAATCACGAAAATGTAGCGCCAAAATTGCTTGTTGGGACGGGTGAGGTGTGGGTGTAGAGAGTGGATGACAATACACTTAAAACATAGATACGTCGATTCAAAGTACAAATCGAGACTTCCGAGGGAAAAGTCTCGACTTCGATGCTGAAAGATATGGTATCTATGCAAAACATTGCACGCACTATGTGGATGTAAAAATGTCGTGGTAGCCACCATTTATGGAACACGTGCTCGTGGCCATTGTAGCCTGTAATACATCAAAGCCTGAAAATAAATACGAAAGTACTTAAGCAGAATTTACATGCACGAGAAACACCTGTTCTGGAAAGTCGTCTTACCGCCCCTCACACGCTCTCCCCTGCCGCCTCGCAGAGATTTTAAAAATATTTTTTTACCCTGGGTCCTACCAACATGTGCAAAATTTGGTGGAGATTGGGGAAAATCCTCAGTCATCCTTTCACCACCACCTCCCCCTCTCGCAGGGGGGAAGGAGGTTTCCTTGTGCCCAGGCCCTTTAAACGCCATATTTTTGTTATTGGTACACCTGACCGCAAACTCACCTCCTGGTTGGTGAAGTAGTGAAGCAGAGGTAATGTTCTCGTGTGGCAGACGGACATTACTGTTCACAGATCGTGCTGTTTTGGCTGTTATGGGACGCAAACTGTACTTTACTGCTTTACCAAGCTGGAAGTATACATATTGTTACGGCTGTGGAAATTCGCAATACACCATAAAGGGTCCTTAGATCAGTTATGACGCTAAGTTTATGTGTCAGATAGTCCCACGTTGTTTAAAGGAATTCGTGTGATTCATCGGGCTGCGACTCTTTGAGATAGCCGTTTTTCTGTTCTATCGTTATTTTGACCGTCCAAGACTTCAAACGAAGGCCCCGTGGAAGGCCTACAACGGCGCGCGAGTTTTCCGCCTTTTTGCGGCGCCGGGGCTGACGGGAGAGGCTGCGAGAGCTCGCTGGCGATTGGTGGGATACGGGGTGTGAGGCGGCCATGAGGAGAGGAACGCCCCTTTTCGAGGAGCTTCTCGAAAGGCTAGAGGAGAGGCGGAGCCAAAAAGGTGAGCGAAGGGGCGGAGCCCGCGCTATATAGGGCGGACCACGCGGGCTCTCTCTCTCCTGCCTGGATCATCGTGTTGGATTCTTCCTCTCTCTTGGTGGACGTCGTGTTTGAGCGCTCCTCTTCTTCACCCTGGATCGTCGTGTTTGGATTCATCCGGCTCTGGATCGTCGTGTTTGGCTCTTCGGGCTCTGGATCGTCGTTTGGATTCGTCGGGCTCTGGATCGTCGTGTTTGGATTTGTCGGGCTCTGGATTGTCGTATTTGGATTCGTCGGGCTCTGGATCGTCGTGTTTGGATTCTCGGCTCTGGATCTCGTGTTTGACTCTTCGGCTCTGGATCGTCGTGTTTGGATTCGTCGGGCTCTGGATCGTCGAAGTGGGCTCTGGATCGTCGAAAGCTCATCTCTCCCTCTGGGCGCCAAGTCGTGAGGGTTGCGAACAGTGGTCCGGGTCGAGGCGCGCACGAGAGGAGAGTGCCGAGAGGGCTCGCCGACCGTCGCCCCTCGAGGGGGCAGGTAACCAGCACGGTCTCGCGGGCCTATTCGGGCACCCACGGCCCACGGCATAAAGGTTTACGAACCCCATCTACCCCCTGCTTATGAGAGGGTTTTTCTTTGCTTTTGTATGACTGCTGTTGCGCCGTGTCCCTATAAGTAGACCTGTGTAAGTGCCTGTAAATTACTAATAATTATAGTCGTCATATTGCTTTTGCTTCTATGTGCCTGTACATTGCATGACTGCCTTGGCTGTATATACTGGCTAGTGAATAAATGTCCTTGTGTGAAATGTATCCCGTTCGTCGTCTCTTTCCCCATTGAAAGTGCCATCTTGCATCGTGGAATAATTAGGTGGGTTTTAAACACCCGATAAATAATCTGAACCGTCGAGGTCGGCGATAACACCGCTCAGTTATCCCTTGTAGTACGGCACGAACCGCTTAAGCGGTTCGTGTCCGAAGCCGACCTGCGGCGCGGTGCAGCCCCTCGGTAGGTTATCTGCGCGAGTACTTAGGTATATCGAATTTGGCGATTCACCCTATCTCGCGCGGGTTAGAATGCGACTGGGCTGTGGTGAGGTTAAATCCCCACCCGTGACTGGTTTCTGGCGGTAGTTCCAGGAGGTCACGACGTGAATTGTCCGTCGGTGGGCGACGCGGCTGCCATTGAGGTACGCGGCCGATCGCACGCCAGGCGGGCCAGAATTTGTAACAATATATATGGACTCCTCCATGAGTTTTACAGCATATAAAATAAACAAGGTCTTCCCCCAGCCCCACTCCCCTCCCCTCCATAACCCCCTCTCTCACCACCTTAATTAACCTCCACACTTTGGCAATGCAGAAATAATTGTTCATGCAATGTATATAACAATATGAGGAGTCAAAAGTTCGCAGCAACAACAACAACTGTAAAGAAATCTAAATTGATCGCAAGATATTCCAAGTACAACAAGAAAAACATTTGAACATTTCGAGCAACACATCCAGCTGGAAGTTAGAACAGAGAAAATGTGGAATATTCACGATTTTGTTGAGCAATGTAGTGTGAAATTGTACAATATAAAACTTGCCTCCCAGTGAAGATCTCAACAGCAGAGGACCCACAAAGGCAATTTCCAACATCCCATCACAAACTCTTTGAGGCTATTTCTAATAGCCAATGCCCTCAGGTTAGCAACGGGTCTTATTGACCTACATGCACTCTGTTTGAATCCTGGCAGTGCTAACTTTTCCCAGGTGGTGGGAGTATTCAGTAGCATGATAGTCAGTGATATTTCTTTCTGTGTTTTAAGTCCAGTTGCAGCTGATACATTTCATAATGAGGTGAATAAAAAAAACAACAACAACAGATTCCATTGCAGAAAAGCAAACTCACCCAGTCTTGAGGCTGCGGAGAGCACCAGATACAGAGATCTGGTTGTATTTCGACATGTAGTTGTGCATTGTAGGGTAGTTGTTACGAATATTGCGCTCTGTACTTCCACCTGGAACCGTCCCAAAACGAAACGTTCGTGGATTCTGAAACTGAGTCACAGAACACAAATTTCATCAAGCAATTCAGAATTACATGTGGGAAACTAAAGTAGTGTTCTTCTTTTCACTAATGCATTTAAACCATAAACTTGGGATATTGTACATGATTGAAGTGATGTCAGGTCAAGCCAGATAAGATATGTGGCTTGCCGCAGGTACCATGTAAACCTGTAATAACCTGTTTCATGGTCGGGTTGTCGGTGACTAAGCCATCTCCCCCACCAGGTTTTCTGGTGAGGAGGGTGTATGGATATGGACACCCAGCAGGATTAAAAACAAAACCTGTCAAAGGGTGGAGGAGCTAATTATGAGCCAACGGCCATCCATATCTAGTGCTGAACTGTGTGTCTGAGGATGAACTCTTGCAGTTGGGTTACTTTTTTTTAGGAGGGTTGGTGGCAGGATTTGCAATCTGGCCACTGTAAAACCCTTTACTCTGCAAAAAGCACCACAAGCGCAAAGAAAACAGAAAACCCACTCTGTGGGAGTAACCACTGTGCAGCTGCCCTGGGAAGGGCAGGTCACCAGATGACAAGATTGGGGCAAAGCCTTCTGGATCCCCACTCTTTGATGATGGGAAGAAAAACACGGGGTAATCTTCCTGGGTTGGATTGCGATCGTGTGTGTCAGGGAGGTGCTGAGGTGTTGTCCACCAGACGGCGGTCTCCTTGGGTTAACCTGAGGCAGTCCCTTCGGGTGGGTGCCTGTAATGTCCTATCCCTAAGAGATGATGATCACCTGTCTCTGTTATCATCTGAGCTCAAGCGTTTCAACATCGATATTGCAGCACCCTGAGGTTCGGAGACCGGATAGTGGTGAGATCATGGTGGGTGGTTACAACTACTATTGGTCTGGTCACTCTGATGGGTTACTTTGCCAAGGAGTTGCTGTAGCTGTATCCAATAAGCTGAGTCCAATGATTTATAATTTATGTAACACTGGTCAATCAGCGTATTATGAGACGAAGGATTCATCACTCCTTGGATGGTGTTTCCCTGGTCAGTGGAAATGCTCTGACTGAGGTGAGTGATCTCACTGTGAAGGACACATTCGATGCCACGCTCGAGTCTGGTGAAGCAGTGCCCCAAGTGAGATACTCTTATAGTCTTAGGGGATTTCAATGCATCAACTGGAACAGATAAGGATGGTTATGAGACATGTTTTGATTCCCATGGGTCTGGAACTGTGAACCAGAAGAGCACTAAGTTCCTTCACTTTGCAAGAAGTCATGGACTTAGGGTGGCTGGTTCATGGTTTCCGCATCCATAGGCTGATTGCTGGACTTGGTATTCCAACGCTGATGGTGTGGCAAAGGAGATTGATTATGTGCTCTTTGATGGTCACAGGAGGTTGACCCAGAACTGCAAGGTCAACCGGAGTGCTCAGTTCCTCAATACCAACCACAGCGTTGTTGTAGCAACTCTGAAGTTGCAGCTTAAATCCAAAAGAATGGTACCGGGGGAAAAATTTATATTAATGTTTATCTAATTGTAACAAATGGAGTTTAGAAATGTAACTTTTATGCTGCAAGTTGAATTGGCTGTATTTCTGGCCAAAAGACTTTTGCCCTAAATGTTAAGAAATGTGTTGTTCTGGAGCAGAGTGACCGAGCTGATAACAAACGAACCTTGCTTAGAAATGTACGAAGTGGCTTTTCGTCTAAAGGACACGTCTGCAGTCTGGGTTGAATAGCCCCCACCACTCTCTCATGAAAGTATAAAATGCTTTGAAATGTAAAATTGTTTCAGTGCAAGTACCTGAGAAAGTATTATAATCTCAGTGGCTTGTGCTCTTTGAACTGACCAAGTACGAAGTTAGGATAAAACTCTCTAATGTAATGAGGAAGTGAATTGAATCGGGTTGGTCTAACTGTTAACTAAAGTAAGAATAAATGAAATAGAAGATAAAGAATATTGCAATCAATGGGGATTCTTTAGTTCATTGTATGAGGGTGAAAAGTGTATGGTGGATAATTAGAAAATAAATTGTTTCACAAAGAAAGACTTGTGTGGACATCGGTTTTCAGTGTTAAGGGGTTTTATGCAGGATTTTATAACCAAATCGGACAAACGATAAACTCTGTCTGAAGTCAAATAGGATTCCACAATCGGCCAGTTAGAATCCTTCAGGAGGACAACGATCACAACAAGGTGGGTTTTAAAAATCCACAACAGTTGGCGCCTGGTGACTCGGATTCGAACCGACGTTGGTGCGGTGCTCGTGACCGGAGGTGCTTAATCTGCCGGAGGCAGTGCCTGGAGGAACGACAAGTGCTTGAGCGAAGGTAAGGGAGAGCGCTCTCAGCAGGTAACACATTTCGAACAAAGAAAAGTTCATTGTCAGATAATTTTATTGAGAGAAAGAAGAAGATCCGGCGGAGAGAGTCCGTTTAAAGTAAACGATAATACTGTAGTTGTTTTAGAAAAGTGCTGGAGAAGAAGAGGAGTCAGATGAAATGAGCATGACGAAGTGACATGCCACAGACCGCGCATAGGACGCGTGAGATATATGTTTGCATTGATACCTGATTGGAGAGATACCCCATCAGTTAGGTAAGGCGGTATTCTCAGGGCAAGGCCTACCATTGCACTTCAGGCGGGAAGGATGACCCCTGCGATTTCCCCAAATGTGGAAAGTCGACTGTAAATTTGTAGAGATGCTGGAGATGATTGACGGCTGGTGCGTAGCGGGTGATTTGCATTGAGATGCATGTGTTTCTGAGAGTAAAAAATGAAACTTGTGCGAGTCCAATATTCACTGCAATGAAACGTGTTCTGTTGGGATTTTGACGATATTTTAACAACCAAGGAAGAAATATCAGGCAGAGAGTCAAAATAAAACAGCCTGGATGTCCATGGTTTGGTGCTGATAACGCGCGAAGGTCGCAGTTGTGTGTGTGAATTCAATTCAATTGGAATTGGATGTGATTGTGAGCTCGCTGGAGAATTAAGATTTCTGGACATGTGATACATGAATGTCTTGTTAGAAATAATAATATTGCAACAAATTAAAACGTGAAGAGATGGACATTCATAAAATAAATTAAATAATTAAAACCACCTCAGCAAGACAGTCTGAGGACGAACTCGTGCTGAGTTGAGCTGTGGGTCTGTTTGAAATGGCATGTTATGCATTCTTGGCGTTTTGGTTTCACGCGAAGGTCGCAAACTACACTGTGTGAGACCCCCCTCCACTGGATCTGTGGGGTGGCATGTCTTTACACTGAGTCTGGGTTGAGTCTTAGCTTTAAGTGTGAAATTCGATTCATATGCAGATTCAAGAGGATGGCGGCTATTGTGTCGAAGTGTGCATGCCTTGGCAATGACTTTAAAATAAGATGCAATGCTCGTTAGTGCGTGTGTTGAAGCCATGACAGAGCAATGCTAAACTGTGGGTTTTGCTTGTCTCAGAGTGTTTTCTTTTTCTTCCCACCGGATGTGGAGAGAACTTCCTGTTCCTTGTTACTTGGTGTTTGTGGCACACCCTCTCTACTGAATCTGTTTAAAGTGAAGTCCATTTAGGAAAAAGTGTTGAAGTTTTATTTTTTTTTTTAAACCATAGGGATTTTGAATAATTGTAAATAACAATTGTGAATGTGGATATACTGTATTCGGAATGTGAAGTCTTGGGAGTTGAGCTCTCGCTGGCATTGTGATGATTTGTAATTACACAACCCGGCGGGTTTAAGTGCTGGGCAAGCTCTGAGGACGTGTCAGAAATGTTTCGAAGATTTGATCTGAGTTGTAACCATTGTACTTAAAAGATGTGATTTAAATGTAGAAACGTGATTTGGAATGATTTTTAATGATTTGATGATGTTTAGCACGTGGGGCGATTCACAGATAATTGATGATTCCCTCGGATGGACGTTGAAATATGTTTTATTCGTCTGCGAATGTTGAGGTTCCTGAACCTGTGCTGGGAAGGCAATGGCAACAACCCAGTGTAACCCTTTGATCGATTCAGTCAAGGTAAATTCATGATTTAATTGGATAGACGCTGAAGATTTAATTTTTCATTTATGGATTTTAAAAGGAAATATTTATTGTTTTGACCAAAAAGTTGTTTAAGAGAGTTTGGATGTTTATTAGTCTGAAGTTTAAGATGCTTTCTCCAAAACTGGGAAAAATTTGGGGAGGGTCTCGCTACATGTGTTAACAGAGTGTTTGAGCTGCAATTTAAATGATATTCGCCTGATGACAGATTTGACAAGTGATTTGACAATTTTTGTACAACTGTTTAAAATATTTATTTTTTGATAAAGGAAAATGGATGCGTAATTGAGAAGGTCGGGAAGTGATAGATGGTTTGTGTATGTGAGTTGGAAAAATGGCAGCATGTTTGCGTTTTGGTGAGAGAGAAGTGGATAGATGGAGAAATGTCAGAGATTTAAAATGTCGATGGAAATAGCAAATGAGATGGATGTTTTGAGTATACGTACAACTGGGATTTCTGTATATTTAGCATGTTGTTTTGGGAAATAACAAGGAAAGGGATTAAAATATTGGTATGACATATAATGCAAGTTAAATGCTTCTATAAGAACCTTTGTTAGTCTTATTGAAATACCTTACCATGACGTTTATTGATTAGTGTTTAATTGATGCTTTGTTTGTTTCGGAGTGTTGAAAGCAGTCTTTGAGAAATGTACGATTTTGTCTAAATGAAGCTTGGAAAGAACTTCCACACAAAGATTGGACAACGGGAGAACCCAGATTTAGGTGATTGGCATTCAACACGTGATCATGCCCCTTCCTGAGGAGATAAGATGGAGCAATGTGGGAAAAGAAAGGAAAAAAACCCACTGAGGAGAAGGTTGAGCAAAGTCTTAACGTCAGCGTTGTGTGGTGCCTGCGTGGAGGAATGTTCTCAGCCACACTCTCGATTGCCGCTCTGCAAATACATCATGAACTTGCTGTGGTTGCTTCAATGTACAACAGGCCTGGAGTTCCACACTGCGAGTCGTTTACAACATGTGTTCCTTTTCGTCTCCTTCAACCCAGTGTCCGGCCCAAGCTTGTACTTGCCCACATCTACCTTCTCCTCAGCTCAAGGAGTCTTCGATTGTGTTTCCCGTTGGGTGCTGCTCTATCCACACCCTGACCTGTTTATCTTCTGACTTCGGGTAGCATGTTTTCAATGTGTGACACGTGCTGATGAACAGGCCATAAATTAAATGGAAACTCACTCATTTTCTGATATGAGCACTCGCTGCCATTGTTGATTGAACTTGAGTAATGGAAATCTTTTCTCCTTCAGGAACGGGACATGGTAATCATGTGTAAAAAAATTATTCAAATTTTCCTTAAAAAAAAAACGGGGGAGTGTGGGGGAAAAATTTAATTAATGTATTCTAAATTGTAACAAATGGAGTTTTAGAAATGTATTTTATGCTGCAAGTTGAATTGCTGTCCTTTCTGGCCAAAAGACTTTTGCCCTAAATGTTAAGAAATGTGTTGTTTTGGAGCAGAGTGACCGAGCTGATAACAAACGAACCTTTGCTTAGAAATGTACGAAGTGGCTTTTCGTCTAAAGGACACGTCTGCAGTCTGGGTTATAGCCCCCACCACCTCTCTCATGAAAGTATAAAATGCTTTGAAATGTAAAATTGTTTCAGTGCAAGTACCTGAGAAAGTATTGGAATCTCAGTGGCTTTTACTCCTTGGAACTGACCAAGTACCAAGTTAGAATAAAACTCTCTGATGCAATGAAGAAGTGAATTGAATCGGGTTGGTCTAACTGTTAACTAAAGTAAGAATAAATGAAATGAAGATAAAGAATATTGCAATCAATGGGATTCTTTAGTTCATTGTATGAGGGTGAAAAGTGTATGGTGGATAATTAGAAAATAAATTGTTCACAAGGAAGGACTTGTGTGGACATCGGTTTTCAGTGTTAAGGGGTTTTATGCAGGATTTAACTCTCTCTTTT
>CM068959.1:75837393-75873297 GCA_035128595.1 Eptatretus atami | reverse complement strand
TATATTGGATAATTAGAAAATAAATTGTTTCACAAGAAAGGACTTGTGTGGACATCGGTTTTCAGTGTTAAGGGGTTTTATGCAGGATTTTATAACCAAATCGGACAAACGATAAACTCTGTCTGAAGTCAAATAGGATTCCACAATCGGCCAGTTAGAATCCTTCAGGAGACAACGATCACAACAAGGTGGGTTTTAAAAATCCACAACAGTTGGCGCCTGGTGACTCGGATTCGAACCGACGTTGGTGCGGTGCTCGTGACCGGAGGTGCTTAATCTGCCGGAGCAGGCCTGGAGGAACGACAAGTGCTTGAGCGAAGGTAAGGGAGAGCGCTCTCAGCAGGTAACACATTTCGAACAAAGAAAAGTTCATTGTCAGATAATTTTATTGAGAGAAAGAAGAAGATCCGGCGGAGAGAGTCCGTTTTAAAGTAAACGATAATACTGTAGTTGTTTTAGAAAAGTGCTGGAGAAGAAGAGGTCAGATGAAATGAGCATGACGAAGTGACATGCCACAGACCGCGCATAGGACGCGTGAGATATATGTTTGCATTGATACCTGATTGGAGAGTACCCCATCAGTTAGGTAAGGCGGTATTCTCAGGGCAAGGCCTACCCATTGCACTTCAGGCGGGAAGGATGACCCCTGCGATTTCCCCAAATGTGGGAAAGTCGACTGTTAAATTTGTAGGATGCTGGAGATGATTGACCGGCTGGGTGCGTAGCGGGTGATTTGCATTGAGATGCATGTGTTTCTGAGAGTAAAAAATGAAACTTGTGCGAGTCCAATATTCACTGCAATGAAACGTGTTCTGTTGGGATTTTGACGATATTTTAACAACCAAGGAAGAAATATCAGGCAGAGAGTCAAAATAAAACAGCCTGGATGTCCATGGTTTGGTGCTGATAACGCGCGAAGGTCGCAGTTGTGTGTGTGAATTCAATTCAATTGGAATTGGATGTGATTGTGAGCTCGCTGGAGAATTAAGATTTCTGGACGATGTGATACATGAATGTCTTGTTAGAAATAATAATATTGCAACAAATAAAACGTGAAGAGATGGACATTCATAAAATAAATTAAATAATTAAAACCACCTCAGCAAGACAGTCTAGGACGAACTCGTGCTGAGTTGAGCTGTGGGTCTGTTTGAAATGGCATGTTATGCATTCTTGGCGTTGTGGTTTCACGCGAAGGTCGCAAACTACACTGTGTGAGACCCCCCTCCACTGGATCTGGGGGGTGGCATGTCTTTACACTGAGTCTGGGTTTGAGTCTTAGCTTTAAGTGTGAAATTCGATTCATATGCAGATTCAAGAGGATGGCGGCTATTGTGTCGAAGTGTGCATGCCGTTGGCAATGACTTAAAATAAGATGCAATGCTCGTTAGTGCGTGTGTTGAAGCCATGACAGAGCAATGCTAAACTGTGGGTTTTGCTTGTCTCAGAGTTTTTCTTTTTCTTCCCACCGGATGTGGAGAGAACTTCCTGTTCCTTGTTACTTGGTGTTTGTGGCACACCCTCTCTACTGAATCTGTTTAAAGTGAAGTCCATTTAGGAAAAAGTGTTGAAGTTTTTATTTTTTTTTTAAACCATAGGGATTTTGAATAAATTGTGAAATAACAATTGTGAATGTGGATATACTGTATTCGGAATGTGAAGTCTTGGGAGTTGAGCTCTCGCTGGCATTGATGGATTTGTAATTACACAACCCGGCGGGTTTAAGTGCTGGGCAAGCTCTGAGGACGTGTCAGAAATGTTTCGAAGATTTGATCTGAGTTGTAACCATTGTACTTAAAAGATGTGATTTAAATGTAGAAACGTGATTTGGAATGATTTTTAATGATTTGATGATGTTTAGCACGTGGGGCGATTCACAGATAATTGATGATTCCCTCGCGATGGACGTTGAAATATTGTTTTATTCGTCTGCGAATGTTGAGGTTGCCTGAACCTGTGCTGGGAAGGCAATGGCAAGCAACCCAGTGTAACCCTTTGATCGATTCAGTCAAGGTAAATTCATGATTTAATTGGATAGACGCTGAAGATTTAATTTTTCATTTATGGATTTTAAAAGGAAATATTTATTGTTTTGACCAAAAAGTTGTTTAAGAGAGTTTGGATGTTTATTAGTCTGAAGTTTAAGATGCTTTCTCCAAAACTGGGAAAAAATTTGGGGAGGGTCTCGCTACATGTGTTAACAGAGTGTTTTAGCTGCAATTTAAATGATATTCGCCTGATGACAGATTTGACAAGTGATTTGACAATTTTTGTACAACTGTTTAAAATTATTTATTTGTTTTGATAAAGGAAAATGGATGCGTAATTGAGAAGGTCGAGGAAGTGATAGATGGTTTGTGTATGTGAGTTGGAAAAATGGCAGCATGTTTGCTGTTTTTTGTGAGAGAGAAGTGGATAGATGGAGAAATGTCAGAGATTTAAAATGTCGATGGAAATAGCAAATGAGATGGATGTTTTGAGTATACGTACAACTGGGATTTCTGTATATTTTAGCATGTTGTTTGGGAAATAACAAGGAAAGGGATTAAAATATTGGTATGACATATAATGCAAGTTAAATGCTTCTATAAGAACCTTTGTTAGTCTTATTGAAATACCTGTACCATGACGTTTATTGATTAGTGTTTAATTGATGCTTTGTTTGTTTCGGAGTGTTGAAAGCAGTCTTTGAAGAAATGTACGATTTTGTCTAAATGAAGCTTGGAAAGAACTTCCACACAAAGATTGGACAACGGGAGAACCCAGATTTAGGTGATTGAGCATTCAACACGTGATCATGCCCTTCCTGAGGAGATAAGATGGAGCAATGTGGGAAAAGAAAGGAAAAAAACCCACTGAGGAGAAGGTTGAGCAAAGTCTTAACGTCAGCGTTGTGTGGTGCCTGCGTGGAGGAATGTTCTCAGCCACACTCTCGATTGCCGCTCTGCAAATACATCATGAACTTGCTGTGGTTGCTTCAATGTACAACAGGCCTGGAGTTCCACACTGCGAGTCGTTTACAACATGTGTTCCTTTTCGTCTCCTTCAACCCAGTGTCCGGCCCAAGCTTGTACTTGCCCACATCTACCTTCTCCTCAGCTCAAGGAGTGCTTCGATTGTGTTTCCGTTGGGTGCTGCTCTATCCACACCCTGACCTGTTTATCTTCTGACTTCGGGTAGCATGTTTTCAATGTGTGACACTGCTGATGAACAGGCCATAAATTAAATGGAAACTCACTCATTTTCTGATATGAGCACTCGCTGCCATTGTTGATTGAACTTGAGTAATGGAAATCTTTTCTCCTTCAGGAACGGGACATGGTAATCATGTGTAAGAAAAAATTCAAATTTTCCTTAAAAAAAAAAACGGGGGAGTGTGGGGGAAAAATTTATATTAATGTATTCTAAATTGTAACAAATGGGAGTTTAGAAATGTAATTTTATGCTGCAAGTTGAATTGGCTGTCCTTTCTGGCCAAAAGACTTTTGCCCTAAATGTTAAGAAATGTGTTGTTCTGGAGCAGAGTGACCGAGCTGATAACAAACGAACCCTTGCTTAGAAATGTACGAAGTGGCTTTTCGTCTAAAGGACACGTTTCAGTCTGGGTTAATAGCCCCCACCACTCTCTCATGAAAGTATAAAATGCTTTGAAATGTAAAATTGTTTCAGTGCAAGTACCTGAGAAAGTATTGGAATCTCAGTGGCTTGTACTCCTTGGAACTGACCAAGTACCAAGTTAGAATAAAACTCTCTGATGCAATGAAGAAGTGAATTGAATCGGGTTGGTCTAACTGTTAACTAAAGTAAGAATAAATGAAATAGAAGATAAAGAATATTGCAATCAATGGGGATTCTTAGTTCATTGTATGAGGGTGAAAAGTGTATGGTGGATAATTAGAAAAAATTGTTTCACAAGGAAGGACTTGTGTGGACATCGGTTTTCAGTGTTAAGGGGTTTATGCAGGATTTTATAACCAAATCGGACAAACGTTAAACTCTGTCTGCAGTCAAATAGGATTCCACAATCGGCCAGTTAGAATCCTTCAGGAGGACAACGATCACAACAAGGTGGGTTTTAAAAATCCACAACAGTACCATCCCAGCCTTGGCTGGATATTGACAAGCTCAAGATGAGAGGGTAGCTGTCGGAGAATTTGTGAACAGGCTGAGTGGGGATTTGGGTGCTTTGGGGAATCCTGAGCAGTTGTGGAGTGCCTTCAAGACCACCATTCTTGATGTTGCTGGTGGATGTCTTGGAATTCACCGCAGCATGAAGAAGAATTTTGACTCTCAAGGGACACTGGATACCATTGAGCAGGGCCGCAGGGCAAGGCTTAATGGCAGCGCTGAGCTGTTCAAGGAGATAAGGAGTAAAACTCGACGTGTGCTGAGGGTGGACAAGGAGGCGTATGTGCAAGGAATCTGTGAGGGGGTGGAGCATCACCTGTGGTCAAGTGACTCTCGTTCTGCTTACAAGGGAATTCGTGCATTGCTTTCCTCTGAGCCTGTTTGTCAGTCTAACTGCCGTTACAGTGGAGGGTGGTGGCTCTTGACAGAGGAGTGAATTGAAGGCCTGCTGGGCCGGTTACTTTGAGCGGCTGTACCAGACTGATACACCAGCTGTTGAGTTGGATGTCAGGGGTGTTACCATCCCTATTGCTGACCCTCCAATCAACTGTGATCCACCTTTGTTTGTGGAAACACAGGCTGCAGTGAACCAGTTGAAATTGGGTAAAGCTCCTGGGATCTTTGGCATCCATGCTGAACTTCTCAAGGCTGGTGGAAATGCTGTACTCATGTTGTTGCATGTCGTTCTGTGCTCTTCCTGGAACACAGGCATCATCCCAACTGACTGGAAGAGGGGCCTTGTTGTCCCTATGCAAAGGGAAGGGTGATCACCAGGACTGCAACAACTATCAAGGGGTGATGCTGCTCTCAGTGCCCGGCAAGGTCTTTGCCCGGATAATTCTTGATAGGGTTTTCCACCATCTGCTTGACTACCAGCACCCAGAGCAGTCAAGCTTTAAACCAAAGAGGTCAATGATTGATCATATCCTTGCTCTTTGGGTCCTCACCAAATGCAGACGAGAGTTTTGGCAAGGGCTGCTTGCAGCCTCTGCTGATCTCTGTAAATCGTTCGATTCAGTGAATCGGGATGCTCTCTGGAGGATTCGTGGTCTTCGTGGGGTGCCACCAAAACTTATCAATCTGATGTCTGAACTGTACTCTGGTACTGAGAGTGCTGTGAGATGTGGTGGTACCATCTCCGACTTATTTCCAGTTGTTACTGTAGTTCGTCAGAGGGGCGTATGGCCCCCACACTTCTCTGCACTTGTATGGACTGGATTCTGGGGAGGATATCGGAGAGATCAAACTGCGGTGCATCGTTTGGAATGTCAAGATCTCTGACCTTGATTTCACAGATGATGCAGTCATCTTTGTGTAGAGTCGGGATATCCTTTTGGGGGCTCTTGAGGTGCTGAATGAGGAGTCGGAGTCGCTGGGATTATGGGTTTCCTGGGTCAGAACTAAGATCCAGGCTTTTAAAGACATCTTGGCTGCTGCTATCTTGTCTGTACCTGTTTGTGGTGAGGATGTTGAGGTCACGGTGAGATTAACTTACCTTGGCAGTGATATTCATGTCTCTGCTGGCTGTGAGCCAGAGGTCAATAGACATCTGGGTCGGGCCAGGGGAGTCATGGATTCACTGCATTATGGGGTGTTGTGCTGTCTGTACCTGTGCAGGAGGACGAAAGTCCAAGTCTTCAGGTCCTTGGTGCTTCCAGTCTTGCTCTATGGATGTGAGACTTGGACTCTGACCAGGGATCTGAGATGGAGAAATAATTCCTTTGGTACCAGGTCTCTTTGGAGAATCCTTGGCTATTGCTGGTCGGACTTTGTGTCCAACGAGCAGTTGCTGAGAGAGACTCAAATGATATTTTGTATCTGTATAATCTGTGAATGTCAGCTTCAGCTGTATGGACATGTGGCTTGTTTTCCTGATGCTGATCCTGCTCACCGGATTCTCTCAGTGAGGGAGCCTTGTGAGTGGAGGAGGCCAATGGGCCGACTACGTGATTCATGGTTGTTACAGGTTGATCAGCATCTAATGGAGATGGGGATGGGTGAGGCATCTGCCTGGCGGATGGTCAGACGGAGGCCCCTGGAGTACCGGCGGAAAGTGGATGCAGCAACACGCTGCTCTGGTGCATGCTTCCATACCTGACCTGACCTGAAATGCTCTCTAGTTTATGTAAACAAATAAAAAGTGGAAGATTAGTAACTTAAACAGGAATAATATGCACAAGATGAGAGGATTCATTGTGAGTTGTCAAACGTAAAATTTGGAATGTCAGAAAATCTGAACACAAAGATCCCAAAATAATGAATCACGAGAAAAATAGCTCAGCACTTTGATGCAATGGAAAAATGAAGCTCGATAGTGTGGCATGAAATTATAAAAAGAATGTCTCAGATCATGAAAAAGGCAGAATTGAGCTAAAGTATTACTAGTGTTATCCATGCCTTTCAGTTAATTTCATGGCATTGGGTAACCTTTCCAACCAGGTATAATTCAATAAGCTTCAATAAATAAGTATAATTCAATAAACCTGCAATGAAAATCCGACTTTGGGAGTATTTAACAGGGAATAATAAATTGATTCTGACGTGGAGAACAGGAGGTAGTTAGTGGTGGTGGAAAGCCATACTGTTCGCAGACCACTGCAGTGTTCACAAGTCGTGAACGTTCCTGCGGATGATAACCAACCCTGGACAGCTCACGAATCAGTCATGTGCAGAAATTTCTGCTGAAATATGATGAACTGTATGGCAAAGACGAGAAATGTTAATTTGCTCAAAGGTCACTTATGTTGCAAATGCATAGGACATCTGTCAGTTTGAAAACGATGCTAAATGATATGTACCACATCTCTATGCATTGGAAACGTTGATGTGCATGAAATTTATTTTGTGTACAGAGGTCGAGACTCATGGAATGGGAATAATTACCTCATGCTCCTGAACTCCTTCCTCTTGTCTCTGAAGGGTGATGGCCTCAATAATTATACCCCTTGTGTCATGGTATTTTACAAAAGTGTTCAATTCTTGCCAAGTATTTCAAGTAAATAATCATATTTAGTTGATCCATCTTGTAACAGGCATTCTTCTACTTCTTCTACTTCTTCTCCTTCTTCTACTTCTTCTACTTCTTCTTCGACATATACTTTTCGTGGCATAATCATGTTATCGGATTCATCTCCTTGTCTTCTGGTTATATGGTCAAAGTATCTCATGATTCTCTTAATTGTCATTCAAAGTTTTGTTAATGTTCAATTGTCTTCTTCTACTCTCTTTTATTATTTTGGCCATCCATTATACCCAAGGTATCCGGTATGATTGTACATTGGGAGTGTACTTACCTTTGAGCTGTCTAGTCTGGGTTAGATTATCGGCCCAACAACAGAGAGAGACAGAGAGAGATAGAGAGACAGAGAGACAGAGAGAGACAGACAGAGAGAGAGACAGAGAGACAGACAGAAAGAGAGACAGACAGACAGACAGACAGAGAGAAAGAGAGAGTGAGAAAAGAGGGAGAGAGAGAGAGAAAACTGGACGCCACTTGGTAGAGCACATACCTCTGCCAGACTGAACGGTTTACATTTTGTATCCCACTGATCGGCTGGATCTGCATCTGGACCTTACCCAAAATCTTATCAATTTGTCCTTGTCACACACCCAACCTGTCCACCAAGTTTTATCATAATCCAGCCAAAACTTTTTGAAATATCATGCTATATATCGGTTTTGGACATATCTCTCACTCGTGAAGATTGAAGAATCATTTTAAAAATTCTCGTATCTGGATCTGGATCTTCACCAAAATCTAATTCATTCATCCTTGCCACACACCTCAAGGAGTCTAAGTGGTTTAAAGGGTGTCAATGTCTTCAGGAGTCCAAGGGGTACAAAGGGTCTTAAAATGTCTAAAAGTGTCTTAAAAGGGAACCCAAACGCAAAAAAAAATTGTGGGGGTGATGGTAGATGGGAGATTGTGGGGGATGTAGAGAGGGGAGTGGTCACCGGTATACTGTACATGTGCTGGTAGCTGGGTAGAGATGGCGTCACAGTGTTAGTTTCGAGTGATGGCCATTTCTTCCGCTTAATCGTGGGGATGGCATCCCCTCTCAATCATGGCGGATAACCACAACATCTAGCCATCTCTGTTGTTTCATCACAGTTCTCTGTAAAATGTTCAAAGCACAAAAGCGAACATTTTGTCGGCCTGATCCACACTCGGGTATTTCAGACAAACCTCATCCAATTTCTGGTAAAGTTAGTGTCTTTCGGCCATTAGTGTAGCATGAAACCATCTCGGTTTGTATTACGACAACCACCAAGGATGCATCGATGAGGCATAATTGTGGCAAAATCGAAAATTATTCTCCGTTTGAGTTAATCGTATCGTGATGTAACCCGAAGACAGTACGAATCTGGCGGTCGACTTGTTCGACTTTTGATGTGATGTCACGGCTAACTTGTTCGACTTTTCAACTTTTAATCGCAAAAAAGAAGATTTCGACTTTTAATCGCAGTCACCTCCTTTATTAATCGCAAGTCGAAAAAAGACACAACATATCTATTTTATAGTGTATCAAGGGATACATTAGCTTTGAGGTGGTCTGAGTGTTTGGGTTCCCCTTTAAGGCATCTAAAGAGTCTAAAGTATCTAAATGGGGTCAAGGGGTCCAAGCGGTCTAAAGGGTGTAAATGTTGAAAGGGACTACGGGGGTATAAAGGGTCTTAAAAGGTCCAAAGGGTCGAAAAAAGTCTAAAAGGGGTCTAAAACGTCGAAGGGGTCTAAAAGGTGTAATGGCTCCAAACATCGATATGTCTAACATGTATGTTCCGATAGCACGTAATTAATAGACGAAATTAATCGATAGAGCCAAGATCAAAGAATAAGTAATTAATATACAGTACATACTCATGGTCCAACTCACATTCAAACAGAACGTAATTAGAAAACGGACTCATGTGGGTTGACCCAGGCTTCACCTCAAAGAAGTTCACCAGCTACCCGTGTTTTTGGGTTTTATATAAGTGCTGCAGTGGAGTGAACATGGTGCAACAAGAGGTGATGAGATCGAGAAATAGTGTGGAGGGGGTATGGAGAAGGACGAGGAGGCCCATGGGAGAGAGATGTTTGTGAAAGAGAGCAGGTGGTAAGAGGAGAGGGAAGGGAAGAGGTCTGTCAAATGCATGTGATCGGCAGGTGGTGGCAGACCTAAACTCACAAATGGTCTCCCCGGAGGAGATCGGCGTGACAAGGTTGTGGCCTGACATCGTCATCTGATCAGGTACAACAAGGCATGTCATGTTTGGGGAATTGCCAGTACTTTGGGAAGAGAATATAGAGGTGTACGAGAGGAAGAGGAAAGTATGGTGAGCGGAAGAGGAGTGTTGGGAGAAGGGTTGGTGAGTTTGTCAGCCATTTGAGGTGGGGTGTGGAGGGTATATTGGCAATTCCTACAATGCATTACTTGCTCGACTCGGAGTGTGTGGAACGGAAAGGAGGATGTGTGTGAGAGTGGGCCAGGTTGCGATGAAAGGCTCACTTTGGATTTGTAGGAAGTTTATGGAAGCAGGTCCAACGGTGTAGGTTGAGGTTGATTGGGTGGTGGTTATTTCAGCCCTCGAAGGGGGAGTGATTGAGTGTGGAAGAGATATGGAAAGATGTGTGTAATGGTTGTTTATTTGAGCAGTGTCTGTTATGTTGTTAGTTGGTTGGTTGTATGGTGTGTGTGTGTGTGTGTGTGTGTGTGTGTGTGTGTGTGTACATATTAGAGGCAGTCAATAAGTAACCTTCAAATGCTGATATAAATTTGAGAATGTAATGTGTGTAGTTGTTGAAGACAAATGTTATATCTATAGGTAAGAGTCATGTTTTGCCTGTTTTAGATCTGGCAACATTGAGCGTATGACATCAGTCGAGCAGTTCCAAGATGGCGGCTCCCTCAGAAGTATGCACCAGAGAGGAGCAACGTTCTGTCATCCGTTTCTTGGGAAGTGAGGGTGTGAATCCCAGTGAATCCGTCGCAGAATGAAAATGCAATGTGGTGACACATGTTTATCAATGCAGCAGGTGTACGACTTGGACAGGAAGTATAAAAGTGGAGTTCTTTCAGTTTGGGTGTGAGTTGGCGAGGCACACACCTTGCAGACACTTTGCGGAACCCCAGCACGTTGTGAATGATATGGTGTGCTAAACCATGGCTAATGTTCAATTCAGAGACCACTTCATCCAGCGTAATGTGACGGTTTTCTCTTAGCACGCGCTCAACTCCTGCAACCATTTCTGGTGTGTCAGCTGTGTGAGGCCGGCCTGAGCAAGTAGCATCTGCAACACTGGCCACTCCACTTTTAAACTGTCCAAAGGGGAGATTTTTGTGAGGAACAAGGTGCTCGTAGCTGATCCTCGTCCAGAGAGAGAGAGGGGGAGGAGAGAGAGAGAGAAGGAGAGAGAGAGAGAGAGAGAGAGAGAGAGAGAAGAGAGGAGAGAGAGAGAGAGAGAGAGAGAAACCAGAGGTGGGAGAGGGCATGTGTGGAAAGCCCAGAACATGGGGACCCAGCAGAAATGGAGGTGCTTGCAGCTGACATATCTGGGATGCCGGAGAGGACTCGCCTACTGGGTCAGGGTACCTCAGGGATGCGGCTGCATGACATATCATGCCACATCGTAACTGCCCATCTTCCCCATTCTCTCGCATATTTAGGCTGGCGCAACCCTTTAGGCTATGTGAGGTGAGGGAGAAAACAAAAGCCCCCACTTTTCTTTTCACCACACTTTCCTTTTCTTCTCAAGTTCTTCTCATCTTCTTCTCCCCTGATTTGAATGGTGACCATGTGTCCCTTGTGTAAGTAAGATTGTATGAGAAAGAATACGTGTGTAGTTAAATCTGCTGTTATGTGCCCTTTTGCTTTCTTGCTTGTAAATACTCGCTTTTAAGTGATTGCTTGCTGTGTGTGTGTAAATAAATAATTGTTTGTTGCTATTTCAATTTGTCATAGTTTCATATTTCCATTCGGTCATCTGTCATAGATTTCCAAGAGGTTGCTTTTTCTGTCATTGGGCGAAACAGTGTACAGTATAGTTAGACGGGAAGTTGTACCCCATGTGATATGCTCTGTTAGCTGGTGCTGCACCTATCTCTTCCACTCAGCAGAAGATCACCAGGTGTGGCCCCGACGTGTGGGCTCGAGTTAGGTTCCTGTGCCAATCGAAAGGTATCGCAGAAACATCGAAGCGTAACCTTGCTAGGCCAGTAGTCCAAGTCAAGTGGCTACGGCTGTGTAAGAACTACAACCCATTGGACCACGGAGTTATCTGTGGTTGGCAGCCTCAGTACTGAGAAACTCGAGTGCTTCGCCTAGTGAAGAGCCTCAAACCCTGGGCTGTAACAATATATACATATATATATAATTATTCTATATATATACACACACCCACACACACACACACACACACACACACACACACACACACACACACACACACACACACACACACACACAATGTATTGTGTGCATAATCAATCGGATGAAAAATTACGATTTATGTGACCCTCACCTTTGACCTTTGAACCTATTAATCTCAAACAATGGGCTTGTTGCTACCTCTACCAGGTGGTTAAGTTTTGTGAATGTCAGAGTAAAAATGTGACCTGTCGGTGATTGACATACAGACAGACACAGACGAAAATAGAAAAACACAAATAGAAAAACAGACGGAAATAGACCAAATCTACCAATATATGTGTGGATCTTCGATTTTGCAAATAACAAACAAAGAAAGAGGGGTGAATACAAAATCTCTGTCCACCTTCGGTGGTGGATGGAGAGTAAGAGAAAAAGAAAGAGAAAGAATCTGAAGTATCATCCTCAGCCAATACCACTTTCTAAATGTATTAAACCTCTTCATGTCTACTTGACCTAACATCACTTGTATTTTAGTCTTTTTAGCTTGGCTGGGGGCTTGTATTGTGGGTGCTGTCCATGCATCCGTCTTTACAGTACTCTAAAATCACTGGATGTATTTATTTCAGATTCAGTACATGTATGCAATAACATCTGTGCATGAAACATGTCAAATTATTTGGGATTCCAAGCCAAAAGTCATGGAACACGATTTTATTTCCGAATTTTGGAGATGATTAAAATAACTGGAAATCACCCGCTCCTCGTGGGTGTTAATGGGTGTTAATCTTCTTCGTTCATATGCAGCACAAGGCTGAAGGATAGTATAATTGGTTGAGGGTCGGCTGTGCCACTGATGGATGCAATGACCTCTCCTAGTTCGGGCAGGAATTTGGAAATTGGAACTGGCCGGCGATAACTCGCCTACCCTTCATAAAGGACACCATGCCATGTGATATTTAAAGTCCACCAACGAATGCTGGCAGACGGAACATCCATTTAATGTCTATCCGAGGGATGGCACACACATTGATGAATCACCCCACCTGTGAAACACCAGGTTGACAGTTTCCATAGCTGGGTCGGGATTCAAACCCAGGCTAGACAGCTTAGAGGTGAGAGTGTGTACCTATAGGGCTAGGCCATCTTGTCAGCCCATGGATGTGAAGGATACCACAAAATAGTAGGCCATTTTGTCTTGATTCCGTGGCAAACTGTCCCAGTTTTAGATGTGAAAGTGATATGGATATTAAATTCGGTTAATTTCAGGATAATAATGATGTTAGTACATCGAAAATAAGCAAATTGATGAATGGCCTCCTCTCGTGTATAAGTTTCCTGGCACTGTATTTCGTTGTGCAATCTTGTAATTAGTTAAAATTTGGAAATGCTTATTTCATGACACATATGTAAATGATAGCTCAAACTATCTTTTGAAAGTGATTAAAATACAGCAAATATTGTTCCACACCATGGCCTGAATCAAAACATTCATTATAATAATTAAACACGATGTCACTTAAGAATAAAAAGTTTTTAACTAAAAGGTTCAATTATCAGATAGAACCTTTTGATTTGAAGGCGACGAACAGCAAATACCACCCGTCGCTTTGCTAAAGGGAATACGAAGAGAGTGGGGGAGAGATAGAAAAATAGGGGAGAGAGTGAGGAGGAGAGGAAGGGGGAATGAGAAGGGGTGGGGGAGGGAGGTGAGAGCAGGAAGGGCGGGGAAGCGAGGAGGGGTGGGGGAAGGGAAGGCAGTGTGAGAGGAGAGGAAGGGAAGGCAGCATGTGGGGAGGGGGAATAGAAGGCACCATAAGAGGAGAGGAAGGGAAGACAGCAGGAGGGGAAGGGAAAGAACATGAGGGAGGGGAAGGAAGACAGTGTGGAGGGGAGGGAAGACAGTGTGAGGGGAAGGGAAGGCAGCGTACCGGGGTGAAAGTGTTTTTAATTGTCGATTGGGAAAGCGAACTTGTTGCTGTGGCAGAGTTTGGTTTCTTTGAATCTACATTCACAACTGTCAATAATAAGTACTCTCTCTGGTGATTGGTTTTCAAATGTTTTTGCATATTGGACGTATCACAGTGATGAGCAATGTCTAATGAACAAAGTGAGCATGCAACTTTTGCACTGTCTTTTTAACCTTCCTTTAACCATTCCAAAAGTAGTTCCAAAGTGCACTTCTGGACCTTTTGAACAACACGTTGTCAAAACTTTGTCAGTCGATGTATTGCTTACCCATCCATCAGCAAAGTAATCATCACGCATGCTTTACCACCAAACTCGAAATGCCTTGCTATTAATTTAAAAGGAACGCACCTTAAGGGCGTCTCTAGTTTGCAAGTGATTTGCTTTTGCTGCTACATTGTAAACGGGATACCCCAGGGGCATGTTCCTTTTCAATCAATACCATACCAGGTCATGTGTAACCGGAACATGCCCAACAGGGACGAAAAAAAAAATTCCCCCCAAAAAACGCTTATTTCTGTGAAGGAGGAATAACTGGGAATTGATGTTGATTCTGGTTCACTACTCTATTCCTTTTGATTCCATGGGTGGAATTGAGTACAGTACTATGGAATCCATTCCGCCCACATTGTTAAGCACTCAAGCTAGCACTCCAATGAAACAGTTGATAAGGAATGGTTGGTGGGGTCATACTAAACATTGTCCGGAGACGACCGAAGATAAACACTGTCCAGACACGTCAAGAGATAACCACCATCCAGACACATCCGGAGATGTCCATCGTCCAGATGCGTCCGGAGATAACTGCCGTCTGAACACGTCCAGAGTATCAAATAATGTGCGAATACAACTCTCTGGACATTTATAAGCATTGCAGCAGAAATGTGATAACCTCAAGAATCTCTTAACCTGAACTGAATTTCAAATTTTTTATGTGGAAGTTAGTTTTTGGCCACGAGGTTTCATGGTTTTGAAGTTATGGAGGAGATGCACACACTGACACATGCATTGACATAAATTCACACTGACATATATAATTACAGATTCTCGCAAATAAAATGCTCTATATTAGTGAACAAGCTATGAAAAATAAATGTGCGTTTATTAATTTCAAAATAAAATTGGAAAACAAGATACCTTTGAGTCACTGAGTCCCGAAACTTGCTCCACATACTCCTCCTGGATCATAAACGCTGCCAGGTTTGCAGTGTAACTGGCCAAGAAGATGACAGAGAAGAAGGCCCAGACAGAAACCATAAATTTGCTTGTGCTTCCTTTGGGGTTCTCCACTGGTACAGAGTTGTTGAAGACCAATGCCCAAAGCAACCACATGGATTTTCCAATCGTAAAGGTGGATCCACCAGGTTCTGCATGAAAACACAAAAGAGAAACAGGAGCCTACATTCAAGACAAAAGCATCATCAATGTGCATCATCATTAAAGGCATCAAAATACATTGGAATTAAGGTTTAATATGTTCTGATGAGAACAATTCCTCACTTCGCGTAAGGGAATTTGATGATGTGGATGTGACTTTACGAATCGGAATAATGCTGTAATATCTGCAGTATGTGTGTGTGTGTGTGTGTACGTATGTATGTATACAATATATATATATATATATATATATATATCATATATGTTGTAGCGTCAACAGCTCGACGAACATTGAGCTCGGCGTGGCGGGAGATTAAAGTCCTGCGATGTCCCGAGCGGCTCAACTCCCGTGAAGATGTTCTGAATTGATGGCGGACAACGCACGTGCGGGTCATGAGGAGAGACATGAGAGACCTTAAATTTTTTTAACCCGGCGGGTTTATTTCCAGAACCATAATAATAAAAAGAATCAGGAATGACTGAACTCGAAGGAGAAGAAAATGGCGGATTGTGGTGGGGAAGAAAAGGAGAAATACCGAATAGATAATAATTAATTATGTACAAATAGGTAAAATAAATCTCAAGAAACTAAGGCCCCTCAAACCGGACTCAGTCACAGAAGGGAAGGGAACAAAAACCAGGGGACTCAGGTCTGAGGCAGCGGGGATGAGCAGTTGATGAGGAGGGATGAGGAGGAGGACAACAAGGCGAGCAGACGATGGCAGGACGATGAGGAGATGGGCAGGACGATGAACAGGCTCCAAAAACTCTGGCAAAAACCACAAGGACAGGTTGGAGTTTTATTTATTTATTAAAGACTTGAAATATTAATCACGACTATTTTCTTTCCTCTGCATACCTTTCTTTCAAGAAAGACGACGCATTGTTCAGATTTTAAATGTTCATAAACTCGACAGTACTCTTGATTGTATGAAAGTTTTCCTTGGGCGGTGTATCGTAAACCGTGGTCTCGATTGTTCCCTACAAAACCTGCATTACCTCATTTCCTCAAAAGGTACCTTTATTTCATGATATAAGATGCGTTGTTCAGTCTTCAAATGTACACCAGAGGCCTGAAGCCTATGACATATACGGAGCGAATTAATTGGCGGCAATTTGATGTTTTTTGAGGAAAGAATTGTGGATGGAGTCATGCCAGGGAAGCCCCACTCTGGACGAGCAGACTGACAGAGCGACTGGCAGAGAATATAAAGACTGTTTTCCTGGTGTGGAGGAACATACTTACCAATGACGGAAATCCGCGCTCACAACTTCAGTTATGCAAATTGCTGCAGCACAATAGCACTACTGTTTTTTATCACGCCATTGACAAGGACTTTATGCCACGCCGGTATGATTTTAAGCATTGTTCACCCCGTCATTGGCAACTGTGACATACAATATTGGTTCGCGGGCACCAGCAGTTGGTTCGTGGGCACCAGCAGTGACCACTATTTTCGTTGTGTCTGTGTGTCTGTTTGTGACTCTCTCCAGAGCATAACTCCGTGACGTTTGATGCGATCTTGATGAAACTTGGACACAAGTTAGATAGCATGGTCTAGTTGTGTATTTTTGTATGAGGGGCGTTCCACGCCCCTTATGGGCGGAGCCACGCCCACTTGAACTTTTTATTTATTTATTTATTTATTCTCGATTTTTTTCAATTGTTATGTCCTGGCAAAATGCACAATTGTTATGCTATATTTAGCTAAGTTGCCCCACTAGTGGGGCAACTTAGCTAAATATAGCATAACAATTGTGCATTTTGTGAGGAAAGCACCAAATTTGGCACACTAGTAGCCTAACATATTATGAACAGATTTGGATATTGGGCCATCTCAAATTCAGCCGCTGATGGCTGTGGCAGCCATTTTCCACTGCCATCAAAAATTTTGAGATGGCACAATATCCAAATCTGTTCATAATATGATAGGCTACTAGTGTGCCAAATTTGGTGCTTTCCTCACAAAATGCACAATTGTTATGCTAAGTTGCTCCACTAATAGACAAATGCTACAGACCAACATACTTGGCAAAAATTTTCGCCAAATAACAAACAGACAAACAAACAAACAAACGACCCCAAATGCCACACCCTCTCCTTTGGCCAGGATAAAAATTGAAACTTGGCCCGTGACAAGTACTCCTCATGGGGAATAAGCTTTTTTAATGACATCATAGGTGCCTCCGTTATGACATCATAATTGCATATGTAGAACGCTACATCTGATCAGCATGAAAATTTTTGAGTGTTATCTAGGAATAAAATGGCATACAGAAAAAAATTGATCACATCATCGGTCATGTCATTCGGCAGCCCTATTATTTAAAAAAAAAAAAAGAACCTTAAAAAATCCTCTTCTCTGAAGCGGCTGAACAGATGGGGGTGAAACTTTACATGTCTGACCGCCTACCCATGATTAACAAAAGGTTCACACACATGACATCATAGGTCACATGGTTGTGTAGCCATATTGGATTTACCCAAAAACCTACAAAAAATATTTTTCTCCAGAAGAGCTGGACAGATCGAGGAGAAACTTCACACAAATGTTCCCCAAGCTTTGATTGTACAAGGTTGTTAAGGAATAATTGAGAGGTCACATGGTTTGACAGCCATATTGAATTGAAGAAAATATTAAATAATGTTTTCTCTGGAACCACTGAATCATTCTAAGTGAAACTTCACAATTATGATCTCGTCGTGATGGGGAATACATGCTTTAAATTTCAACTTGATCAGATACATGGTCTGGCAGCCAGAATTATATATATGTTTGATCTGGGTTCGATTGTTGGTTTTTTTTGGTTTTTTTTTTACTTTTATTTGAATAAGACTCACTTGGCTGTGCCTGGATGGGTTTGAGGGTAGAGAAGTAGCAGCTGAAATGCGAATCCTATCCAGGTTCCTCCTGATGACGTAATCTTTGCTTTTTACTTTGGTTGGGTTCCTTCTGATTACTCCAATGCAGGACTTGTACCTATTTGGCCTTCCATTTCATTTGAATCAAATTAATTTTAATCCCATTCTGAAATCAATTAAATAATAATTTTAAAAAACGTCATGGGTCAGGGTCAGGTGTCCAATCAAAGCGGAGTTGCATCAAAGCAGGACGTCTTGGTACCCGGTCATCTCTACCAGCAGTTGTGAAGTGGCAGTTCTAATTATGTCTCTTATTGATTACGTAACACACCGGTACACAAACGCCACACAAAATACACCACACAAAACAAGTCCTAGTGAGGGTCTGTAATCTCTGATTGCTCTATTTCTTGTATGAATATGTTGTAGAAGCTGATTCGTGCAGATGAAATTTTATAAACGAACCGTAATACGCGAGAACACAGCTTGCCATTTAATAGGATGTGTAAAGGTTGAACTACAGACTTTGATGAGAGTTAGTTTGCCGTTATTTGCATAATTGTAATCAAACGTAAAAACCGATAAGCTCCTAGATTCTATGACTTTAGGTGTTACGAGTACAAACTGTTAATTTGTCTTTGATGCAGTGCAAGTCTTTCATCATGTCGAGGCATAGTTTGCCAACTGGAACATCTGAAGGCAGAGTTGCCTGTCATCCCGTGTTCAAAACCTGTTTAATTTATATCGATTAATTAAGCAAAATTCAAAATGCTCTAAGAGATCTAACTCCTTGCAAGCTAATGTACCACGAGCCATCCAACTCACACCGACACAGAACACAGTTCATACGTTTTAACTACAGGTGTTGTACAGACATGACTTTGCAGTCAGAATACTTCTTCTGAGCGGTCCGCATCTTACATGATTTTACACCAGCAGTCGAGTTACATAGATAAATATTGTCACATACACACAAAGTAACATTGGTGTGTACGGAAGGTGGGGTGTGGGGGGAGGGGATGGAAATATTTAATTTTTCACATTTGTGTTTACATCAATTAAATAATATTAGAATTGCATCTGACATGATGTCATTGATCTATTAACCCTTTTGGCACACAATACTTCTCCGCAAGCCGTCTCCTGCAACATAAGCATAAAAGGACACGACCAACAATTTAGCAAATGCCTGGTCCAGGTTTCAGGTCTGAAGTTTCAAGTTTGGTCTTCCTCTGGGACTATGCTTGTATGTAATGCGCACCAAGTCGTAAATACTGTTATGGAAATGGCTAAAGGGGTAAATGGGGAATAGATTAAAATAGTTATTTAATAGTGCATGTTAGCATAAATGTGATGTAATTAATGGAATTAATGAGGCTGTGTCGAATCTGGGGTTTAGAAGCTCTTTTCACCCTTCCCCCAGTGTTTGTGTTTCACCCCATTTCCCCTACATACATTCTGCAATGTTCCCCATGTAATCTGTCCATTTGTTTTACCTTTTTCCTCACAGCAAGAACAGAACTGTAAGAAAGGTCAAGTAAGGGACTCCCCATCACGCAACAGCAACAAGCTAGGCGCATGAACAAAATCTTACTGGCCCCTCTCGCAAGCCAATCAGTGTCGGCGTGGAATCCTCTTGTGAGGTCAGTCCAAGAAAGAGCTCCAGAGAAGATGCAGTGGAGAGCCCAGGTGGTGTGTCCATCCCGCACTGAGGGAATATATCCTGCTGTTGGGCGGAGAATACCATGCTGGCTGAATATCCCACAGTGGCTGTGTGGATTTTGTACTTAGGAGAACTGGCTGAGTGGAGATCATGCGCTGCGATAATTACCTCACAGACAGGTTCCACCAGTCACTCTAATCTATATAATCAACCTCCTGCTGTTTCCCTTATGAGTGAGAGGCTATTAAGTTAAATAATTAAGATGTTGAGATACCAGGCAAGAGGGATAATTGTTTTCACATTCATTTCTCAGTTGTTTCGCCACTTGTGGTGGTGTTCTCTTCTCCTCTCCCCCACTTCAGTTATGTTTGTGTAATAAAACCTCATTGATGAGGCCATTGTGGAGATGCATAAGTTCAAGTGTGTTTCGTTAATCAGGCAAAGAAACCCTTTAGAAGGGTGAATTGGGATCATGCATTTAAAACGCCATTTAAAAGCGAGCCATCCATAAGCACAGCTCGGCTTATTTCTGTTGGGGGGGTTCATTACAGCCAGATGGTTTTCAACCACCAGTACGTACGCATATTAAGGGTGGAAGAGGGGACAGATTTGACCCATTCCTGCCTGGTGGACGAGTCGGTCTTTAGAGAACCCGTGACCATTACACTGGAGCGAGAAGTGGGATTTGGACCAGTGGGGTGGGGGGGGGGACGACAACAAGCCCCCCCCCCTCAAATTCAAATTAGAAGCAATTGTTTAAAAAAAAAACATTTCACTGAAAATTTAATTTTTATTGGGTTTATTTCAAGCACTATGGAGACTTCCCATTTACAAGCGCTACTCCCATTTCCCAATGGAGGAGGGGGAGCATTAGGCTGACACCACCACATTCCCAGGAGAGATGGAAATGAAGAGCCCACCAGAGGGTGCAGCAGAGTCACTCACCTCCTCCCCCGCACCCGAACCCAGTGGCCAGAAACTCCTTAGAACCCCAAAACCCTTGATGGCCATGTTCCAGAACATGGGAGCCAATATCAAGGCTGGCCAGGCCAAGCAGGACAAAATAGCTACCAAATTTAAGGCCAACATGAAGGCTGGCAGGGACAGAATGGGACCCACACAGTACAGGAGCAAATGACAGCCAAGCTTGAAGCTAATGGGGCTGACTTGGCAATATGAAAGCCAACCAAGCTGAGCTGACAGAGCAGATGGCAACCAACCAAGCGAGGCTTGAGGGGAAGTTAGATGGGTTACAAGAAGTGAGGGGGATGAGAATAGAACCAAACAAACTAGAAGAAGATGTATCAAAGAGTAAAGGGAGCACGGAGGAATTAAAAGAGAGACAGAGAAAACCAGAACAGGGGGAAAACAAGAGAAAGAACAATCAGATTGCAGACCCTTGCCAGGACTTCTTTTGAGTGGTGTATTATTTATGGGTTTTCGGGTAAATTAATTATGGCTACCAAACCATGTGAATAATGACATCATATGTGTGAACCTTTTGTTCCTCATGGACAGGCAGTCATACGTGTAAAGTTTTGCCTCGATATGTTTAGCCACTTCAGAGAAGATTTTTGAAGGTTAAAAAAAAATAAATAAATAAATAAACAATATGGCTGCCGAATCACGTGACCGATGACATCATGATTTGTTTTTTCTGTGGACCATTTTATCCCGAGATGACCCTCAAAAATTTTCACTCATTGGATGTGGTGTTTTACATCTGCAATTATGACATCATAATGAGGGCATCTATGATGTCATAAAAAAAATCACACTTATTCCCCATGAGGAGTACTTGCAATGTGCCGAGTTTCAATTTTTTCCTTGGTGTGGTTTCAGAGATACAGAGGTCCAAAGTTTTCCGTTTTTCCAATATGGCTGCCACACCACGTGACCTATGACACCAAAATTATCATTACAACATTCTGCATGAGTAGTCACACCAATGGTGAAAATTTTGTCTCAATCCGCCAAGCGGTTGCGGAGAAAAACATGAAAGTTCTGTGCGGACAAACAGACAAACAAACGGAACCAACTGCAATACCCTCTCCTTCGGCAAGGATAATAACCCAGAAACAAAAGAACTGAAAATAAGTGAAGAAAGAGCAAGGAGATTAAAGACAGTCAGAGGAAACCAGGAAAAAAACACATAAAATGTCATTCCCCCCATTGTTTTAGTAATTTTGCTGTATGGAGTTAAAGAGCTTGCCCATATTTATTTACTAAAATGGGTACAAGTCTATCTGTCAGCCATCTTGGATCAGATCACAAAATAAAGTTAGGTGCAAGTGTATGCCATCGTGTACTGTGCTTGCGCCACGTAGGAACAAAATCGGACCATGCATGTTTGAGAAATTGTTGGGGACATGTTTAAGTAACAAAATGGCCGCCAGTCGGCCATCTTGGATTTGATCTCGAAAATAAATGACGTGCATATGTAAGCCATCATTCTTTATCTGTGTGCCAAGTTTGAACAACATCGGCAAATGCATGTCCAAGAGATGGTTGAGGACGTGTTCAACATCAGGATTTTTTTACAACTAAAATGGCCGCCAGTCGGCATCTTTGATCGCATCGTGAAACAAAATGATGTGCATATGTAAACCATCATGTGTTGTCTTTGTGTTAAGTACGAATATAATCGGTCTATATATGTCCGAGATATGGTTGTGGATGCATGCACGCACGGACACGAAAATCAAGACCAAATCCACGTCCCCATTTTGGCCTAAGTCCAATGGGGGCTAATAAAGTGTGCAGAAGGAAAAACACCAGGATGTGTTGAGGCAGTGTGGTGTGGAGTGTGTGCAACTCCACAGCTACATTACTCGCTTGAAGGAGAGGTATGATCGCAAGGTGGAGCCTGCGATTTCCACCAAGTACATGGACGCACCCAGACATTATGCAAATGGGAGCTAATCCACTAAAAAGAGGTCCGCATGGAGACTCTTCCCAAAAGGGTGTGTGTGCCTGAGTGCGTGTGGAGCTGGGTGAAGGCCGCACATGAACTGCCTGTGTCGGAACTAGTTGCCAGGCTGTAGGTATGCACGGCCAACACTGAACCGCCGGTGTGTGAAGCGTGTACTTCGGTGCCCAATGAACTACCGACGGGAAAGGTCAAAGTCATGCCACCAGTGTGTGAGGACATGGGTGCATGCAAAGGGAGGGCACGAGCATGAGTAATTGGAAATGTGTGAATGTAGTGAGTGTGGGGCATGGCAGTGTGAATAGTATGGATGGAAAGAAAGGAAGAAGAATGCCACAGGGGGAGCCGCCAATAGTAATGGACTGGTCAGGAACAGAACCAGAATGGCTCTCCACAGAGCTAAAGGGACCGGCTCAAGTGGAGCCAAGGAACAAGCCAGAGGTGCCAAATGACGGAGCACATAAGCATGGAAATCCCAGTCTATAATTAGGTGGAAGAGGTTGTGCTCCCTCCGGGTCTTTTGGAAGACCCAGAGAACTAAACGAAGATGGCGCAGAGTGTGCCTGCCACATTTCCCCTGTAATCCTAGCAGAAAAGGATGGAGCCGCAAGGCAAATTGGGCTGAGAGATGTGTTCCCCATGAGCTCGAAAGAAAGGAGGGGGGCAACGTGAGATAAAGTTTGGCGTAAGGGTGGGGGCACCGAGACGGTTAGTGAGGGGTCCCGTGTGGGCCCTGTGAAGAGACCAGCTGAACAGTTGGTGTGGCGGCCGAGGCTGCAGGGCTCCGTGGGGATTCCTCTATGGCCCAGGGGGATAAGGTAGGGTATAGAGATCGGATAGAACAGACTGACTGTGACAGAGATAGAGGGATGGATATTGTGACTTTCTAAATTGATGTTTAAATTGTGTGGGAAGAGAAAATGGAATTATAAAAGCTCAAATTGGTATAGTTGATTGGATTTTAATTGGATGATCTTTTGGTTATCATGCCTTCCTCCTCCTCCCTTCTCATGTCCCAACATGATAAAGGATGAATGGAGGAATGGATGATAAAATGAGTGGATGTAATTTGTGGAGTGTGTGGACCCAAATTTATCGGAGTGAAGATGTGAAGAGAGTGTGCTGTGAGTAAAGAAGTATGAGAGTATGAAGAGAAGCACATTCCTCTATTAAGATGAATCCCCATCTTAGTCAGATAGTTAGAGAGGATTCAGACATCTTGGAAAATGGTAGCTACAACGGTGCTGGTGCTGAATAAAGTGAAGTAATTAAATAATATGGGTACAAATATGTGTATGTTCATGGCTGGGAGTGTGGTACAGTCAGGGCCGGATTAAGACCTTGAGAGGCCCTAAGCACTGAAAAGATTATGGTACCCCCATATATAGGTAATCCAAAATAAAAAAATTTCTAAACGTAAAATGAAATCTATTTTTCGAAATGAAACAAAACTTACAGTAAGGTTTATTTACAGTAAACACTATGGCATCAGTATTAATTGGAATAAAAATGTGTAAAAAAAATATTCTTGTATATGTATTTTTTTTTTCATTTATTGTGGGCCTTTTTGTGGGCCCTGGTTCAGCTGCACATTTGCACCTGGTCATTGTAAATCCGGCACTGGAAAAAAAAACTCTGTGGGGCCTCTTCCCTTGAGGCCCTAAGCATGCTTATTTGCTTAATGGTTAATCCAGGGCTGGATGCAGTGTTTAGAGTGGTGAGAGGAGGAACCAGGCTTGGGCCTCCTTGTATCATGAAGCCACCGTGAAACGCCAGGTGAATGATTAATTAGGAAACCTGGTGCCCAGGAAAGAAGCCCCGGTGTAGAGTAGAAATACTTTCCCTTCACACCATTCAATGTCTGCGGCCGCTGGGAAAGAATGAGAGTAAGGCAATTGAATTTTTGTGAGGACCCACTGAGCCACAAATTATTAGGATAGGGGAAGGCACGTCCCATAGAGCCACTCTGCAGGTGAGCCAGGTGAGGCCATGCCACTCCATACCTTCAAATTCCTATGTGTGCCTGTGCTTCCTCCTGGGAAGAAGAGAATTAGAGTTAGCGATAGTTTAGAGGGACCAAGGGTACTAAATAGAGTTTAGAGGAACTATGGGGAGAGAGAGGAGGAGATTGGGACCATACTCTGTGCAGAGCATTGGTGCTGCTTCAGAGCAGGTTTTGGGTCGCTGATGACTTCGCGTGATTCGAAGGTTGTAATCACATTAATAATCGTTGGGCAATTATTTTCTTACAATTGAAACTCAAAATATGCTAAAAATTAACTTTTAAGTCAAAACTTTTGTCAGTGTCGAAAAACAGACCGGAATTTACCGAAGATGCTATGACGTCACGTTCTCCGAAAACTTGTGAACATTCGGAAACACTGTGAACAATGGGGATGCGAATCAGAGAGTGATTTCAGCGGGATGAATTGAGTGTTTTCATTCCGATATTGCCGAGGACGAGTCGGAGGATGATGGGAATTTATACTATGGAGTTCTGGCCCTGAGCCATATAAATTGAGCCACTTGCAATGCCAGAAAACGGCCTATTTCTGTACAAGGCAGGACTGACTGCCCGAGTTTCACATGACAGACTCCACCAGAAGATTGGTTTGTAGATTTTCATTTTCTTGTTCGATGCATAAAATAATGTAAACTTTGATTCGTCTGTGACTTGATATAATAATTTTAACCTCAGTCACTCAAGATCAGAAATAGAATGAATCAATAATGGACCAAATATATTATACACCGTAGCCTTGGCGTTGAAGTCTTTCTGACAGCTGAGCTTGACCCCAGCGAAAGTGAACGGTTAGAACAAACCCCAACTTTCAAGAGACTGTTGGGCATATAAATACCAAAACATGTTTAGCCTATTGGGAAATATTCTACCAATTTACAAAAAAAAAAGTGGAAAATTGATCAATTTTACAATTGAAATGAAATAGCCCAATTTGCTGATGCTGTTAAAAAAGTAATTTAATCAACAATAAGTTGATTTGTTGAGAATTTTTTCATGCTTGTGTTTTTCAGAAAGTTATTTATGTGTTTTTCCATGTACTCTTTAAGAATACATTTCAAGGTTTTTCTCACTTAAACTCAACAATTGATTCTTGACAGAGCAGTATCTGGAGAACTTGTCAACCAACAACTCATATTCACAGAGTGGTGATCAGATGTGTTTATGCCTTCGTAATCCTCGGCTGTGAAATGGTCACCACAAATGACAAGTATATCCAAAGGGTCCTCTTTACCCGTTTTCTTTGGGGGAAAATTCGCCCGTTTTGTTGTACAAATCGTATCCACTGCCGGCGAATGTTTGATTCCTTCGGGAATCGGTGGGAGGATTACCCGTTTTCCAGCCATTTTCGCAAAACATGACGACACACGTACGAGGCATGATGTACAAATATCCAAATAACTTTGTTCTACAATAATTAAAAAAAGGATAATATAGACAGTTGCAAGCTCAAAAAAGCGAAAGAACGGCCCGCTGAACTGGACACTTCTTCAATGAGCGAGTGACGTCCACTTTTGTTTGGAGAACGTGACGTCACCATCCATATATGGCACGCGCTGTTTTTTTCAACAAGCCTCGAGAAATAACAACTTCGGAGTTAAATTTCATTAATTCTCCCAATAGTTAGGCAACCACAATAGCATCCAACTATTTAATGCACATATAATCATATTGATAAATTTTCAGAACATGTTTGGTGACCCACAACCTGCTCTTTAAGCAGTCTCCTTGCTATTGGCATATCCTGGACGGGTCGCCACTCCAACACAGTATACAGCATGCTGGCACTCATTTTGCCGACCTCGAAAGGATGACAGGTCGAGTTAACCCCACCTGGTATGGGTAGAGCTACAGCATAAATAGTTAGTGGGGCAGGGTAGAGTTAGGATTTTAATTTGTTTCAGGTTAGGATAGGGAAAAGCCGGCCATACTGCCTGTTGTCACCAGCATCTGCTTGTGCGACCACCGCCGATCTGTTCACCTGCCTACCTGCCTGCCAACCAGCCATCATCATGTAGCGTGAACAATTGCTGTGCCTTACAAGTTGGCTGATGAACAATGAACTTGGCAGATACTGGAAGTGAAGGGTGGAAGGATGGGATGCCCACCCCAACTCCTCCCCCTCAGAGTCCAGAGTCACTCCCCACCCTATTAGGAATCGTTAGTTTTGGATTATTGGGATCGAGTATAAGTACTGTGTCTCGTGCAAGAATGGATAGGAAGGTTTTTCGACACTTAGACTCGGAAATGAACTGTTTTGTTGCACTGAATGTGGGCTAGACTCGGAGGGAAGCTGTTTGTATCCAAAATAGACAACCAGACACAGTCCTTTGATCCAGACTCGGTACGAGTCTTCCGGAGGGGGTGGGGGGAGAGCGCTGTTACAGAAATGGCTTAAAGGGTAAATGGGGAATAGATTATAATAGTTATTTCATCGTGTATGTCAGAATAAGTGTGGTGTAATTAATGAGGCAGTGTTAAATGAGGTGTTTAGAAGCTCTTGTCACCCTTCCCCCAGTGTATGTGTCTAACCCCATTTCCACTCCTTACATTCTGCGATGTTCCCTATTTGTTTTGTCATGGTGACTATCTTTTTACATGTATCATTTTCTACATGAACATCTGGTGCAGGCTGAACTAATCCACCAAGCTTGTTCCTTACATGCTGACGCTATGCAAGCAAACGATGGATAGCGGGGCGCGGTTTGAAACTAGGAACAACCAATCAACCCCGAGTACTCTTCTCTCCGAGGGCAGGAAATGGATTTAAAAGGAAGAAGAAGAATCCCTTGAGAGCGAGCAGCCACGTGGGATGGTGAAGCTTTCAGAAGTACCAGTACCAGTGCTGCTCAGTTCTTTTGGCTTCCTTTGGTTCTCTTCATTCTTCCTGGTTCTCTTCGTTTTCCTTCGTTTCTATCAGTGGTTCCAAACTTGCTTCCCGCGGATTACTCTCATCAACCAGACAAACTTTCTTACTTCGCAGGCCTTCATATTCGACCCAGATTTCGAGGAACATTAACTGCATCTCGGTGGAATCAACACAGAGGAACTTTCCTATTTCCCAGACTTGGTATTTTCATCAGTTGAAAATCAACATTTCGTGACGTGTTTCCTGCTGGTGCTTTTGACCCGGATTCCGAGGAGCATTGGCCGCATGCATCTTGGTTGAACGTACGTCATTACTCCCGTCACTACGTCTGCTGAGTATGATGGAGACTTGGAGACTGCCAGCGTTCATCGCTCATCTCACCACTGTATGACCACACGTAATTGGAAATTCTCACACACAATCTCTACAGTTTCACCCTTCCCCTCAAAGCATGAGCAAACTTTGAGAAAGGTTGGTGGGTGATCTGGTGAGGAGATCCCATCAAACGCTAGCAACGAGCTAGGCTAGGCACATGAATGGAATGTGGCTGGCCCTCCCAAACCAATCAGTATAGGCGGGGGGGGGGGATCTCGCGAGTGGTCAGACCAAGAAAGAGCACCAGAGAAGAGGTAGTGGAGGAACTCAGGGGTGTAGCGATCCCACTCTGAGTGAATATATCGTGCTGAGGTGTGGAGCACACCATGCTGAGTGGAAATTGTGCTGAGAGAAGGACAAGCTATGTGGAGATCCCGCCAAAGAGAATATCTCACGGTGGTTTGCAAATCGGGCACCGTGATCATTTCCTCGCTGAAAGGTTCCACCTGTCTCCCTAATCTGTCTTGTCAACTTGCTGTTGTGTCCCCTGTTTCCTGTTTGAGTGAGAAGCCGTTTATTCACTGTTTGAGTTGTTTGTAACCATGTTCTCTTCTCCTGCACCGTTTTGGATTGTGTGATAAAACCTTGTTGAGAACCTGTTCTGTGGCCATGGTGGGGATGCAGGACTCTAAGCGTTTTTAGGTCATTGGGTAAACAAATCCGTGAGATGGGCGAATTAGGATCGCGCATTTCAGGTGCCATTAAAAGCGAGTCGCCAACAAACTCCGCTCAGCTTATTCCTCTCAACAGGTTCATTACTGCCCGACAGATTTTAACTGCTAGCACATCGGCAAATTGAGGATGGAAGAGGGGAAATATTTAATCCATTCCCGCCTGGTGGACGCATCGGTCTTTCGAGACCCCATGACCGTTACAACACCGCACTCTCGGAAAGGAATGGGGATTGCCATGAAAGAGGATGGTGGGAGATGTAACATATCCGCGATAGTTGGTGAGACAAACGGCATTTTCATAATTGCCTTGAAGTCGTCATTGACTTGGTCGCACCTCTATGGGAGGTAATTGACGCCGTTGTGTTTTCAAGTTTCATCCAAAGGTTGATCTGCTGTTGATCCCTTTACACCAATCTAGATCTGTTTGCTTGTTGCACACATCCACTCTTCTTGAAAGGTATCACAATAATATATTCACACTGTTCTATGAGAATGAATAATAATATCTTCACACTCTCTATGAGAATGAATTATAATGATATCTTCACACTACTCTATGAGAATGAATTATAATGATATCTTCACACTGCTCCATGAGAATGAATTATAATGATATATTCACACTCTCTATGAGAATGAATCATAATGATATATTCACACTCTCTATGAGAATGAATCATAATGATATCTTCACACTGCTCTATGAGAATGAATTATAATAATATCTTCACACTGCTCCATGAGAATGAATTATAATGATATTTTCACACTACTCTATGAGAATGAATTATAATGATATCTTCACACTCTCTATGAGAATGAATCATAAGGATATCTTCACACTCTCTATGAGAATGAATCATAAGGATATCTTCACACTCTCTATGAGAATGAATCACAATGATATCTTCACACTGCTCTATGAGAATGAATTATAATGATATCTTCACACTCTCTATGAGAATGAATCACAATGATATCTTCACGCTCTCTATGAGAATGAATTATAATGATATATTCACACCATCTATGAGAATGAATCATAATATCTTCACACTGCTCCATTGAGAATGAATTATAATCATATCTTCACATCACTCTCTGAGAATAAATTGATAATATTTTCACACTGTTTTATAACAATATATAATTATGTCACGTTTACTATTGTTGTTGTATTTGGAAACGTCGTTTACAGTTTGCACATTTTTATCCCCTAGATAAGAATGGAACGTCGGCACAGCCAGTCCACTCACATCTGAATGACTGTTTTCACATCCATTACATCGACTTCCACACTCCACGAGACAGTGTTTCTGCTCATAGTAAACCCACAAGCAACAGCCCAGAGACAATCAGGCAATTGTTGAGCAATTCTGCCACCCTTAATGAATACTGGAAATTGCAATATCACTGATGTAGTTATATAGATGAGGTCCACAAACAGATGAATGATCCACGTGAATATTACAGATGCTCCTCGGGTGGTATGTTTCATTGACGTTTAGCAACAGCTGGCACTGCCAATGATCCTGGGGTGAGTTCCCTTTCAGTTACCACCATGCTGTTCATTTAAGAGCTGTTGAAGCAGCAAACTATATATCCATTTCTGGTTTTATTGCAAAACTCAATGGCCTTCCAGCACATGCGGCAGGTGTTTTCTCTTCAATTTTAATGAGCAAAGATGACTTTTTTTTAGCAGCGATTGTTATTTCATCGGTTGCCTCTTTGCTGCAGCAAATATCGTACAAGGGGAATCAAAAAGCATTTCCTCAGACCATTAAGGAATGGATGGTTCTGTGCTAGCGAAACCCATTAGTTTCTACACTTCGTTGGGCACAGACACTTCTCATTTTCTCTAGTTTCCAGCCAGTGTCACATATATTCCCCCAAACGTTGGGTGTTTCGATCTTCATGTCATTTGAATGGAAGTTATGTTTTCGGCTCCGAATCTTTGTCATGTGAAAAATCTTTTTGACTCCCTCTTGTTACCTCTGCCACTGAAGGTGGACGGACGTTATGTTTTCACCGCTGTTTGTTTGTTTCTTTGTTTGTCTGTGAGCAGGGTATCTCAAAATGTTATGGACTGATTCGGACAAAACTTGGTGGTGGAAAGACAAGGACAAATTGATTCGATTTTGATGAAGATCTGGATTCGAATCTGGATTCTAGAACTTCTGAAGCCATTCTTCACCATTGAGAGATGGGGTCAAAAACTATGTAATTACGAGGTCCGTCTAAAAAGTAACGGGACTGAGCCTGCTGTGTACTCCACTTACACAACTTGAATGAACAGGTGCGTCACAGTCTTTCGCAACATTCAAGCAATATATATGATTGGTGATGGTTGACTGCGCTCATTGTGTGATTTTTTACAGGTCGTGCTTTACATGTTGTCTCGTCTGAGTCGTCGCGCTATGAGTCGTGAGCAGAGAGTCAATCTGAAGTTTCTTGCCAAGCTTGGCAAAACACCTTCCAAGTCCTTAGAATGCTGCAGCAAGTCTAGAGGAAGAAACGATGTCACGTACACATGCATTTGAATGGCAGAAGAGGTTCAAAGAGGGACGGGAGAGGTTGAAGACGATTCATGGTCTGGAAGACCCTCAACGAGCAGAACGGCAGACAACATCGAGTGTGTGAAGCACATGGTGCACGCAGATCGTCGACTCACGATGCGGATGATTGCTGAGGAACTTTCCATCAACAAGGACACTGTCTGGAGCATCATCACTGAAAATCTCGAAATGCGCAAGGTGTGCGCAAAGAGGTCCCCAAGCTGTTGTCCAGGACCAGAAACAGCAAAGGTCACTGTCTGTCAAGACATTATCGAGCGCTCGAGGACGATCCAGACCTGCTTGGGTGAGTCATTACTGGCGATGAATCATGGTATTCAAATACGATCCCGAGACCAAACGGCAGAGTCGTCAGTGGAAAAGTCCCATCACCAAGACCAAAGAAAGCAAGATGTCGAAGTCGAAGGTCAAGGTGATGCTCATCACGTTTTACATCAAGGGCATCGTTCCACTTCGATGGTTCTACCACACGGTCAAACAGTGAATCAATACGTGTTCAAGGAGACCTCCGGCGCCTCATGAGATCAGTCCGGGACAAGAGGAGGGATCTGTGGAGAACAACGCCTGCGTGCTCCCCATGATAACGCCCCTGCTCACAGTGTCCTGAGCATCCGAGAGTTCTGGCGGAGAGAACGTGCCAACTCTCAAGCAACCCCCCGTATTCGCCAGACTTGGCCCCTTGTGATTCTTTCCTATTCCCAAGCTCAAGGGTGATCAAGGGGACCCGATTTCCTGATGTGGAGGCCATCAAAAGGCGGTGATGACGGAGTCCGGAGGATTCCAGAAAAGCCTTCTGGGGTGCATAAAGCGTGGAAGAAGAGATGGACAAGTGTGTGAGACTGGAGGGAAACTATTTTGAAGGAGACAAGCTGTGATTTCAATATATTTTTGGAATAAAATTTCTGTGAAGTCAGTCCCGTTACATTTTAGGCAGACCTCATATGATATTTCAAAACATTGTGGACTGGTTCGTGCGAATTAGTGGACATGTTGGGTGTGTGACAAAGACGAATTGATTCCATTTTGGTGGATATAAAATGTAAACTGTGTATGTAGCCTGGCAGAGGTATGCTCTCAACGCAGTGCCATTCTCATAGATTTGAATGATTCAATTTATCTCCTACGAGTCAGATCGATTTCAAAATAAATCTGCCTAAACGCAAAAGAAATTTGAACAGAAATGTTTTTTGCTTTTTATGTTTGGAAAAGCCTCCTGAACACATTAAAATTAGAAGGGCACTCAGTAGAGCGTTTTCCTCTGCGACGTAATGCCTGATCCATGAAAAAAATATTGTTCCCAATACATTTTTGAAATATCGTTCCAGATATCGTTTTTGGCCCCATCTCTCAATGGTGAAGAATCACTTTAAAAATTAAATAATTCTCGTATCCAGATCAGGATCCGGCTCTTCACCAAAATCGAATCAATTTGTCCATGCCACACACCCAACCTGTCCACCAAGTTTTTTCCGAATCCGTCCACAACGTTTTAAGATATCGTTTAGCCTATTTCTCAATGGTGAAGAAAGAACTTAAAAATTATTCGATCAGGATCCGGAATCAGATGTTCACCAAAAATGAACCAATTCTTCCTTACCACACACCCAACATGTCCACAAATTTCATCCAAATCCGTCCCAAACTTTTAGATATTCGATATATCGTTTTTGGCCCGTACTCTCAATTGGGAAGAATCACTTAAACAATTCTAGTAGCTGGAGCCGGATCCGGATCTTTACCAAAATCTAATCAGTTTGTCCTTGTCACATACCGAACCTGTCCACATTTCATCCAGATCCTTCCACAACATTCTGAAATATCCTGCACACAAACAAACAAACAAACAGACAAACAAATAACAAAAAGACGTTGTGCAGAGCACAATACTTGCAAAATCCACCCCCTCTCCAAAGGTTGCCATGGATAAATCAGATCGTCCATTTCATTAAGATTAAAATTCACAATCTTAATCAAAGTTCAGGTCAATCGGATGAAAATTGAATATTTTTCAGATTGAAATTGATGATTTTAGAAGTTTGACCTTGAGTTGACCTTTGACATTTTGATCTCAAACATAGTTGGTTTCCCAATTCAGTGACACAGGATGCAAATATTGTTCAAATTTCAAGTCATTCAGATGAAAAATGACAATTTCAGAAATTTGACCTCAAGATGACCTTTGACTTTTGACCTCTAAATCAATGGACTTCTCAGTTGAGACTACTTCTACAACTTGGTGAAGTTTCATTATGATCGGTTTAGAATTGTAATCTGCAGGTGACAGACAGACAAACAGACAGACAGAATAACAAAATCCATCCATCGGGACCATACTCTGTGCAGAGCGTTGGTGCTGCCTAAGCAGTCTCCTTGGCTATTGCGCACAATCTTGGATGGGTCGCCCCTCTGACACAGGATACCAGCAAGCTGGCACTCATTTTGCCGACCTCGGAAGGATGACAGGCAGAGTCAACCCAACCTAGTATTAATTCAACAGCCGAGTGGGATTATGAACTAGGATCCAAGGATCCCAAGCCCACCACCCAAACCATTCAGCCAACACCAGGCATAGTAACAAAATCGACTGATGACCAATATACTTGAAAAAAATCTTCGATTTTGCAAGTAACAAACAAACAGAAAAGGGTGAAAACATAACCTCCTTCACCTTCGGTGGCGGAGGTAATTATCCTTTGCATCGGCATACAAAATAGGATTTTTTGGGGGGCAAGATTTCAAAAAAACAAAAATAAAATGGAGGATTTGTGGAATATTTTTTAGAAGTTGATATTATAATGAAAAATGTTTCTATTTCTGTGTTTTTTTTATTTTTATTATATCAACAAATGTAAAGCAATTTCTATTTTGTGGTAAATAAACATAATTACTGATATTTTGTGGCAAAAATGTAGTTTCTTTACACAAAAATTAACCAATTTTGGGAGAAAATACCAAATTTTTGAGAACTTTCTAACACAACAATAATTTTGCTCAGAAAATGTTCACATGCTTAATGATATGTTTAAATAGCATTTCAGATAACATATCAGAAGCATCTTTAAAATTATGACCCATAAAATAGTATATTCATAAAATAATGGAATAGCCTAGTCATAAAATATGAAATAACGCCTTGTTTTTGCATGTCAGTGGATGAGCTTAAGAATTAAGAGCAAGTGCAAAATATATGATTTGTCTCGTTCCTCCAAGGATACAGTGACGGACAGAAAAAAGAGGCGTTCATGGACTTTTAAAGGCAGCAAATGAACATTGTGATTATTTAAATGTGTGCATTGGACAAAAAGTTCACAGTGAATGTAATTGTTCACACACAGACGATAAAAGAGTTGCTAGAAAAAGGAAGTAAAACAAGAAAGGTGATGATCGATGTACTTTGCATTCAGGTGGGACAGCAAATTACATTTAGTGAAGACTGTTTGTTTTGTAGCAAGTGCATTAATATCACGAGAAGCAAAAGTGTTACAAATAGTTTTGTAAAGTCAGAACAGATAAGTTTCAAGATGAGATCTATGAAAATAGTAAAGAAAGGAACAACAACTGGAGAAAGACAGATATGGCTAGGATCGAGTATTCTCATGATTTGCATGCATCGGATGCAGCTTATCATCAGTCTTGTCGTGTTATGTTTAGAATAGGAAGAGACATTTCAGATGATAGTAATGAACCAACCACGAAGAAAAAGAGAGGTAGACAAACGAATGTTGTGAGGGAAGCTGCTTTTATAAAAGTTGTTCAGTATCTTGATGCAAATGACGAAGAGCAAATATCTCTCATTAGTCAAATTGAAAAGATGAAAGACGACCTCAGTGATGTTGATGGCCCATTTAACTTCCCTCACATGAAATTGAGATGAATATTTTACTTTGGTGAAGACTTTATATTTGCCAAAGTCAATGGAAAGTCAAACGTGGTTACATTCAGAGGTACAGCATTAAATATCTCTCCAAAAACTTTTACTACTTTTATTCTCTCATAAAAAGTTACCTGAAAGAAGAGAAATTGAAGATAATTGAAACAACGACAAAACTGATAAAAAATGATATTCGGTGTGATCCAACATCGGGAGATATCAATACACTAGAGAAATGTATTAACTATATTCCAGACTCCCTGCAGTTGTTGAATGATCTTTTCGTTGGTAAGGATACCACAGGAAAACAAGCTGCTGTAGGACAGACCAACATGCAGGCAGTTAGGCCGAGAGTTATTTTTGCTCCTCAACAGATAGATCTTGGTATTCAATGCCATCTTCATTTTGGGCAAGATTTTTGGTTGATATGCTAAGAAATCTTGAATTTTGTTGTTCATATGCAGAAGTACAGAAACCAATAATACAGATATCTCTGGTTATACACTTGGTCAATTTGTACAGTTTTTAGCTGATAATGTCAACCACAATATACAAACTATAGATGGTTCACAGGGTGGGAATTATAGCTACTGTGACACCTGGTACCAATATATCCAGACGTATAGCAAGAATGAAGACAGCAGCTGAAATGTTCAAGTATTTGGCAAAATCAACTTACACTTCCATAGTTTCCAATAAACTTCAGAAATAAGGTATGATCCTCTTTCAAATGTTATCAGAGAATAAGAGATACAACATAGATATTTTATGGAAGGAAATCTGGCTACTCAGACCAGTGTAGTCACCCTGGAATGGTACAATGCAAATCATGCATAACAGTGGAACATATCCAGGCAAATTATCTGTTGTATTCATGCCAATGAGTGAACTAAATCCAAATGATGAAACATGAATATATTAAACACTCCATTTTGTCATCCATACATCCATTGGCACCATACTCTGTGCAGAGCATTGGTGCTGCCTAAGCAGTCTCCTTGGCTATTGGACACAATCCTGGACAGCTCACCACTCCGACACACAATACCAGCAAGCTGGTACTCATTTTGCCAACCTCAGAAGGATGACAGGCATAGTCAACCCCACCTAATATAAATTCAACAGCAAAGGGGGATTTGAACTCAGGATCCTAGGATCCCAAGCTCACCACCCTAACCATTAAACCAACACCAAGCATACATTTTGTCAGTGATCAAGCAAAAAGGAATGCTGTCTCCCCTATTATC
>CM068959.1:75822703-75835642 GCA_035128595.1 Eptatretus atami | reverse complement strand
TCTACTTTATTCTTGCCCCTCAAAAATCCAATTTGTATTGCATGGTCGAGGGAGGCTTTTTAATATGTTCTAGAGGCAATGACGAATATAGAGAACCAAAAATTATTTCTTGCCAAATTTCTTTTGGGTCTGACCAGATGTTGATTGGACTATATACAGCAAAAAAGATCAAATGAGAAGATAAAAAAGTAAAGATAACCAAGCAAATGATAATTCAAAATAGTTTAAATAGTCAATCTCAATCATTGTATGAGGTTAGTTATTAAAGAAAGACTAGGCAAGGATCATACAATCAAATGAAGGATTTCATTACCAAAATTTTCTGAATGTAATTGTAACATTTCCTTATTGCATGTACATAAAGATGGCAGTTTTGATTTTACAAGACGGATTTAAAAATACACTGTTAAATCAAAGCCCATCACAATAAAGCCTTTTACAGTCAAGTACTGACATTTAGTTCGGTGCTTAAAGAGGGTGGGGCCACATTTTGATTTTGAAAGGCCGATTTAAAAATACACCTGACAATTCATGACAGAAATCCTCTTAAAAGTGGCTTCTTTATACTTGATATACTTAGTGGTTTATATGGAGGGATTCTTGGTGCAGGTTTCTTGAGTTACGCATTCAATAGTAAGTATGCATTATCGTTCACAATGCCCATCAGAAATGATGCTCTTGACTGGCTGCAAAAAACCCTTTTAGATTTGTTACCATGTGTAATACGCAGGATGCACCCTAACTTCCAGATAAAAAATTTTACTGAAAAAAAAATTGTGCATCATATTGAGCAAATTACAGTATATCTATTGAAGCAAGGGCAAAGCTGTACTCTTCCTTCCTGCCCAGGAAGGAAGAGTACAGCTTTGTGTGATCAGTCAGCCATGTCATATGTCCTTCCTCATCCATTGGTGTTTATGGCATAATTTAATGCCTTTCCCACACTCATACACAGATGTGTTCTGCTATTTCCTGCCCAAGTTCTCTCTCCCCTCCATATCTCTTTTAAATTATACCTTCTCTCCAAGTGTCTGATCATCGTTCCATTTTAACCCTCACCTCCCCTGCCTTTCATGTGTCCACCTCTCACCAATTTTCGATTCAACTATTCCATAATCAGCACTTCTAACCACTTTGACCTCTCCTACAAGGACATTACTTCATTACCTGATGTAGTTTGCCAGTGTGAAACATTCCTGATAAGTCAGTGATGCGGCAGACTCCATACTTTCTCTTCAGGGATATGCTCTCTACAACCTACATCAATCAGCCTGTCCAATACATTGGAACAGATGACACTGTCTATGTTTGTAACACAATTCCCAACATTCCTTAAATATCATCCTTTCCACTCTGAACATGCTGGAGTATCTCCAGCTGCATCTTCCCTGACACAACAACCTCATGTTGTGACAATGACACCATCTATGAAGCCATCTATACTGACATGGACCATCTCCTATCTGCCCATTCTCACTCTCCATTTTACTTTTGTGGTGATTTTAACTGCTACCACATTGAATAGTGGCATGTGAATCTGTAACTTCCAAGCATAGCATAGGAGCGAGTATATCCTAAGCAGCAGGTTTCACCACGTCACTCCAATTTTCAACCAGAATGTCACCAACAGGTTCACTCTCTCTGCTGGATCTATCAATGTAAAATTTTTTTAGTAACACATCTTGTACCTCATCATCTCCTCTTTTCCTCATCAGGCCTTCATTCAGTCCCATGGAGTATGTTTCTCCTCTGTGGGCTAGTGTTACTAGATCTCAACTTGCATCCTTGGAAGCAGTGGAGTCCAAGGCTGAGGGTAATTGGAGCCACTTGGTAGAAGGCTGAAGTGCAGGGCATACTCCTCTCCCACTGCAAATAGGTTGGTGGCCTTGCAGTTTTCTACCAACTCATATTTGGTCTTGCTCCGCAAGTCCTTTTAACTATTTATTCCTCACAATCCACACCAGCTCAAACTCGCTTCACTACAAATGCAAACATCATTGCCCATGCAAAATCTCCATAAACTGCTCAGCTCCACTTTATTTTGTCCTTTTCTCCCAAGTTGCATTGAATTACCTCTCTGAGTCTGCCCAGTCATATTTTTCCCTCTATGCCATTAAAATGGCAATCACAATCCCCTTTGTGACATCAACTATTCCTCTTTCCATATGATTTTTTTATATTCTCTCCGAGTCTCTTCTCCAGTTGACCTGAACTCTTTTCCACATTTACCCAATTTAACAGCTTTTTCTGTCATCTCACATGTCCCTTGCCTATTCCCTCTCTTCCCATGTCCTTCTATTTTCCACTACTTGTGCTCTGTGTCTGTTCCTTTCCTTGTCTATTTCTTTGTCTACCATTTCCCCTCTGCTCCATTGCTAGTGTTAGCCTCTCATCCTTCTCTCATCAGTTCTTCTATCAGCTTTGATCTGTTGAAAAAAGATTGAGCAAACAAAGTAAAAGGGATGATAAAAATCATGCTGTGGGAACCTTTTCCACTGATCAGGCTTCGATTGTAACCCACGGGGCTGAGATATTCAAAGAAAAACACAGCAACAGCTGATAGTACGAGGCAAAGGATGAACATCATGACCCATACGGCAGCACTGAATGGTTCTGCGGATGGGGCGAAGGATGGGAAAAGGTGGCACAGAACAAAGAAAAGGAGGTGTAAGATGTTATATAACTGCTGGAACCTAAAATCAGACAATGTTTAATAAGAAAAGCATTATAATAAAATGCCTGATCTATCCAGAAATTTCAGGTTATGTTGGACTATTTGACAACATGGCAGCTGATACTAGCTCAGTGTCATTGATCAAAAAAAATGTGAAACAAGAAATACTCTTAGGCTATTTATCTTTGGCTTTGGGAATAAATTGGGACAATGCTAGCATTGAACCTGTTGCTTCACTGAGGGTAGTTGAAAAACATAACTTTATATAACTAACATAATGTTATAGTTATATTAGTTATATAACTAATAACTAACTAACATAAAACATAACTAACATAATGTTACAGTACAGTAATATACTTTATTGACAGTCAATATTTGCGATTCTTTTATTCCAGAAAAATTTTGTTTACTGCTAAAAACCGAGCAACAATTTTAGTAATATGCACACTTATTCACCAAAAAACAAGATTAAGAACAAGCAGAAACCCGTGAAACATCCGCACAATGTAAAACGTGACTTTAAGTCCTCAACTCCCTCCCCCCCACAACCCCCAAAGCATCACACCTCCCAACCCAAAGTCCTCAGCCTCTCCCTCCCAACCCGAAGGTATCAATCTACTCCCCAATCAAGACTTCATACCCATTCCTCCCAGCACAACTCCTCAACCCCCCCCCAAAAAAGTCCTCACCCCCCCCCCCATTCCCAACTTTGTCCATTTTACCCCCACCCCCAACAACCCCAAATCCTCACCATCCCACTCCCAACCAAAGCATCAATCGCCTCCCCACTTCAAGCCTTCAAACACTCTCCTCACTCCACCACCATTCTCAACCCCCAACCCCCACCAAAGTCGATCCTCACCCCCGAAAGCCTCAACCTCCCCTCCCAACTCTGTCCCATCTTTGCTCTCCCCCACCCTCTCCCAACCCAAACTCTGTCCTCCCCTCCTCACTCTCCTCCCACTCAAAAAAGCAAATAGGCATTCCCACATCGAAACAGTGCAATATTTAACACTTTCCGCTCTCCTATCATGCTGTCACTGACTACACAGAAACCAATCACAGTCACCTGTCCAACTCACAATCCCACAAAATATGCGGAAATAATCGCAAGGATCTGTGTTACATCCATGGTGAAAGCTCTGCTTGAAAGAATGCCACATAGTTATTTGGGTGGTGTATAGACAACAGACCGCTGTTTCAGTTGCTAAGGCTGATCTTCACAAAGTCTGTTAACGTCTCTAACTCAAAATCCTTTTAACTGTCGCTTTGGTCATTTTCCAATGAAGGGAAAAATTGGGAGGGCATGATGATTGTGAATATGGCATTGGAGACCGTATGATTTTTTTTTCCAAGTTGAAATTGTGGGTGGTGTCAGGTGAACTGGCCAACCAATCAGTATAACGGAATGTTACACACACACACAACACACACACACCACACACACACACACACCACACACCACACCACACACAACCCACACACACGGACAGACGAACAAGCATATTATTATTATAGAAGCATCGCCTATGGACAATAGATAGTCATATATGGGTTATGGTGTTCAACTGCCATCAGCGAAACAATGCCATGGGTTGAATGCTGGAGGCCAGGATGAAGTGCATATCCGTAGAGGCCTAGCTTGGCACGAGACAAAATGCCGTAATGACGTCCCAGAGGTAAAGCTGTAATTATGTCCCAGTGAAAAGAGTGCGACAGACAGAGGGACGAATGGATGAGAAATCCAGCTCCTTTAATACATCAATAATATTGATAAAAGCAATTATATTGCTACGCAGGAGGGGTGGGGGGTAGGAAAGCATAACTAGAATGCGTTAAGATAGCATGGTCCATGTGCTCGAGTAGGTTCGATTTCTCTCATGCAACAAGGGACACATTAAGTTAATTTGTCCTGTTTCTATGCACACTGAGGAAGGCGGTGTTGTTACCAATAGAGACTGGCAGAGGATAAAAATTGAAAACGGTATTACCTTCCTGTCAGACAAGTATGAGAGCGCAGGACTCATTAGTGCTTCATGCATAGACCCATCAACATCCCACGTGGCTTGCCCTGGATAAGAACTTTAATGCCGGTTCAGCCTAATGGTGGTAATGGTGCCGAGGAGGGAGGAAAGCTGAGTGGTTGCATGAATGCCCTCTCTCCAGAGAAGACAGAAGAAATATCATACCATATCGTATCATATGCATTTTGGGCTGGGAGTCAATTTGGCCTGGTGGGAGCATCATTTATTGGCAGGGGGAGGGAGGGGTGTGCACCTGTACTGCTGATGCAGTGTCCTCTGTCGGTTAAGGCGCTGTCACACCTTGACGATTTAGCCAGCGGTTATTGCGACTTGTGAAAAATTTGTCTAAAACGCTGGCACACGTCGAATACGTTATGGGTAAGTTTTGTATACGTTAAGAGCACACTGAAAAACACTGCCATACGTCGTAGTACGCTGGCTTTCATCGTTGTACTTTGTGGTTGTCCTCAAATTTTAGCATGCTTGAAATTTTACGACGTATGCCGCGTATGACTCACACGTTCCGCTACGCTGGCCATAAGTTGTAGGCACGTTATGCGATCATTGACACATGTCGACACACGTTACTTGTAAGTTACTCATAAGTCGAAACACGTCGAGGTAATGATTAGCGTACCCGAAACTTATTTATAACCTATGAGTAACGTGTTGTAGCACGTTACACGATCGTTGCACACACGTCGAGGCACGTTATGCGATCGTTGACACACGTCGAGGCACGTTACTTGTAAGTTACTCATAAGTCGAAACACGTCGAGGTAATGCTTAGCGTACCCAGAAACTTATTTCTAACCTGTGAGTAACGTGCTTTGAACCTATGTGTAACGTACCTCCAACGCATATTGACGGATGTAGACGTATTTGATTGACGTCTTCCGGACGACCACAGAACTTACTGAACGTGTTCTAATTTACACTACCGTATAATGGCGTATTGGCAGCGTTTAAAAAAAAACAACAACAACAATAACTTCCGATATTTCGTCACGTGCCGTTACGTCACGTCGATTGCCTCTTCAGTTTGCTCATGTCTTATTCTTAGTTCCTCCTCTGTGAATATTTTCTGTTTGAGGATATTGTCTACGTCGACGTCGAAACTTAAAAGCAAATGTCCGAATATATTTTAAAATTCGTGATAGACTAAAAAAAATAATAATAATAATAAAAAACAACAACAACAACAACAACACTTCAGATATTTCGTCACGTGCCTTCACGGAACCGAGGGAAAAAAAAGAAAATGTGCCTTGACGGAGAAAATAAGTTTCGGTATGCTAAACATTACCTCGATGTGTTTCGACTTATGAGTAACTTACAAGGAACTTGTGTCGACGTGTGTCAATGATCGCATATCGTGCCTACAACTTATTCCCAGCATAGCGGAACGTGTGAGCCATACGGTGAGTACGTCTAATTCAGCATGCTTGAAATTTCACGACGTACGAGACGTACCACGAAATATGACAGCGTACTTCATCGTTTTTCAGCGTGCTCTTAACGTATACACAACTTACCCATAACGTATTCGACGATGTGCCAGCGTTTTAGACGAATTTTTCATAGGTCGCATACGCTGGCTAAATCGTCAAGGTGTGACTGCGTGGTTGACACTTTCAATTCTCAGGCGGTTATGATTTAAATCGGCGTGCGGCAGGTTTTTAACAGGCTACGCCACGAGTTTCGTCCGGCATACGTGCAGCGCGCTATGCCTAAGTTAAACTATCGTTGGGCATAGGTTGTGAACGCCGACAACAGGCTAAGCATTCGTGGTATAAGTTATCTATAAGACAACGAAACGTTCTGTGCCCGTTACTAATATGTTATGCATACGACCAACACGTTATGAATACGACCAAAACTTTTTTAAAACATCAAAATTCACGTTATGCCAACCGTTTTTACATACATTTTTATACGTTGCCATTGCTGGCTAAATCGTCAAGGTGTGACAGCGCCTTTAAGGCGGGAACTTGGAATTTGGCTGGAGTGCCGGAAATACTTTGCCGAGTCTTTGTCAAAAGACAGTGTGGGATCTTTATGTCCAATAGCTAATGATAGCAGATGGATCCCTAGCTTCATCAATCCATTAGAGGGATAGAGGAGAACAGAACTGCAAAATGGTTACGAATAAAAATAAACTTCTTTTAAAGCAACTTTTGATAAGTTGTTACACTCAAAAAATGTGAGAGCAAAGTATTGTGTTATTTGGCCTGTATGAATGTATATGCTTAAGAATCATGAAAGGTAGATAATATTTGTCTCCTTTTATAGAAAGGAAAGCTCAAGAAGAAAGCTTTTATAGAAAGGAAGGCTGAAATGTAGGCTCAAGAATATCTATTTCAGGAATGAGCTTTTTCAGAAATAACATATTGTGTTACAGAAAGCTTGTGGTACACCATGGTGTTGCTGATTGTATGGGACAGTGTTGATGTCGCAATCATGAAAGGTGTATGACAAGTGATCACTGTAATATACCCCATGGAAGTCATGTCTGTATACATCAGGTTGGGTAAACATCTTTATAAACTATCACTTCACTTCATCCAGATATGAAAAGTTCTTGAAAACAACGACAATTTCAAAACATGATGGGTACCGATCTGGCACTGGGCCAGTCGAGTCGATTTTAATAAGAAGCAACAGGTTCTAATTAATCACAAAAGCTAAGTATGTGGGTTAAAAGGTATAATTATGTACACAGCACCATGTAGGCTCTTCAGGTGACAATTATTGGTTTGGCTCAGCATATTATCTTCAGATTCTATGTCATTATCTCACAAGTAATGCCTTTAGTTCAAAGGACCACTTTGATTGTCGATTGCTTAAAATATTTTCAGGGTGGCAGGATGCAGTGCCCTCTGTCCTAGAGTTATGGCACACATGCACACCAGAGTTATGGCCTAGAGCTATGCACAGTCACCTCTGAGCTGTCTAGCCTGAGTTTGAATGTCAGCCCAGCTATAAACTGTGATTCTGGTGTCTTGCAGGCAGGGCGAGGCGTCAATATGTGTACCATCCCTCGGATGGATGTTAAACTTGGTGTCCTGTCTGCCAACATCAGTTGGTGGACGTTAAAGATCCCACGGTGTGCTTCATGAAGAGTAGGTGAACTATCGTCGTCACCCTGGACAAATTCTAAATTCCTGCCCTAACCTACAGAAGGGGGCACAACATCAGTAGTACAGCTGTGCTCCCCTCAGCCAATGATGTTACTTGCAGTAATGTGTGGTATACAAAAGAAAACGAAGAAAACGTTTTTTTTTTACATTGTCATTTCTTAAGATTGATCTTTACTCGAATAATAAAATATGCCAACGAGTCGTCTTTTTTTGAGCCGTATGGTGAACCAAAGTCATGAGATAGACTGTAGTGGCAATTGTTTCCAGGATTCTATTGATAAGTTATTGAAGTTTTACAATGTCAGCAGCAACAGTAAAGCATAACTGGAAAATAACGTCGATAATGAGATTCGGACTGAGCAGTGTATGACGCAATACATACCTAGAAATGCCGATGGAGAAACAGTTCCATTGCTCCGCGCCACCATAACACTGATGCCGGTTTCCACAAAAGGCACGGAGAAGTCCACCGCATTGGATCTCTCCTCATTGATTGTCAAAGAGCCCACAGCAAGAGCAGATTTGTTGTTGACAACCTGCACACAGGGAAAACTACAATAACCTTATAAGGGCAAGGTTTGGGTAATTTATTTTCCTCGAGTTAATTTATTTCCCATCAGTTCATAAGATAATTCAGGTAATTAGCAGCAGATTGGAATTTAAGTCGAGCTTCAATCTCCTGATAATTTGTTAAAAGGAAAACAAAACTTCTCAATCAACTAGCAATGCAGAACCTTCAACAATGTCACGACGAAACTGCAATTTTGTTCTGAAAATTTGGAAAAACAAAAATACAACACTGATCTAGTATCACTCGATCAACATTCAATATCAACCAGGCTCAGTGGTGTAATGATGAGAGTCTGCTCTCAATCTCGTAGGTCAGTGGTTCAAACCCTGACTGAGTCATAACAAAGACTCGTATGTGCTACTTCCTTGCTTGATGTTCAGCATTTAAAAATAGGATGGAACATGAACAAACAAACATAGGTTGGCAGCCAGGGTTGATGGGGTTAGTGACCTCCTGCTGCTTTGAAGTTACTTCATGAGAACTCATATTATGACACTGTTGATAATTCTCTTTCCAGGATGGGCACCAGCCTAGCAACCCAGAGATTGTGGGTTCAAGTCTAACAGAAAGCAACAATATTAAGTATTTCAATTCAATATGTCTGATAACTGAGCTTGTCTCAGGAGGACTAAAACTTTGCTCTTGGATTGCCCATAAAATACAACTGGCCCACAAATGTTCTTCAAATTTGGAGCAATCCACACTTGTTGCTATAACATTTAAAAGCCTCAGGACAACTGCTGCTCTTTCCAACACAGTGCTTCCCACACCCCTCTTGAGATGAAGACCAGACAACAGAGCAGTGCACATGATCACTTTGGCTACAATCAACTTCATTTTATTCAGTGCTGTGAAGTCTCATATTTTTATTTCAAAGTCTAATCCATCAAGAAACAAAATCTGAGAAAGTAAATACATTCAACATTTCCTCCAACAAGCTTAATTCAGGATAATATTATTGTTTCAAAATTTTTGACACCTAAATCTTCAACAAGTGGTCCGGTTGCCTTTTTATCTCTGTAAAGGAACCAATGTACAGGGAAATCCTCAAACAAAGGTTTCATGGGTTATTTTTGTATAGTGTCGAGGCTCTTTGAGGGGCTAGAACAAAGAATGGATCACGACATAACAGATTGAAAAAATATATATATAGAAAAAAGAGGGGGTGACACACCAATAGCATGGTGGAAGGACAAAATAGAGGGAGACTTGAAGAAATAAGGGATGTGGGGAAGAATTCGGGCAAGGGGATGACATGTTAAAGTGTTATCCAAAAGTGAAGGAAATGCTAGGATCCCACGACAAGATCGTTTCTGATTAGAGTTAGTCTAGATCTTCCAAGAAGTAAAATTTAATTAAACTAGAATGGCACTCAGTATAGCACATACCTCCACCAAGCTGGACAGTTTATATTTTGTATCCCACTGATGGGTTGCATCTACATCCGGACCTGAACCAAAATCTAATCAGCTTGTTCTTCTCACCTACCCAACTCATCCACGAAGTTTCGTCCGAATCTGTCTACAACTTTTTGAGACATCATGCTATATCGTTTTTGGCCCTACCTCTCAATGGTGAAGAATCACTTAAAAATTAAAAATTTCTCCTCTCTGGATCTGGATCTTCACCAAAATCAAAGCAATTCATCATGGTCACACACCCAAGCTGTCCGCCAAGTTTCGTCAGAATCCATCCACAACTTTTTGAGATATCCTGCTCACAGAGAGACAAACAGACAGATAGACAGGGGTGAAAACATAACGTCCACCCAACTTCGGTGGCGGAGGGAAATATAGGATTAAATGTTTTCCTGAATATCGAAATTCTTGCTTCGGCTTTGCGGTCGCAAGCTTATCACATGCAGTTTTGTCTGCAAGTCCATCATATGCCAGTGTTATAATTTTGTTCTCAAACATATTAATGGCTTGAATGTTGGTTACAATTTGGAAGAGCTGTCTTCCTTTGATTGACCTCATCGTGCTGCATTTGTTGCGGTGGTTTCAATGAACATTTGTATTGTGATTGACTGGGCCTTGTTTTATATTACAGGCTAAGGTGCCCCTGCCTTTAGTCATCATACCTTCTGGGTAGCATATGCGGTGCTTGCTTGGGTAGTGGATGAGGTGGCATTTCATGTTGGCCCAGACATTAGTGATCAACAAAGGTTGTATGACTGTCACGTAACACTCACAGGGAAGAGTCCAATTTGGTGTTGGTAGACAAGGTCATTGGCCTGTATCATTGTTTTACGTCATATCTGCCTGTGTTTTATTTGTCATATTCAACTGCAACATTGACATCATTACTATAGGAAAGACAAATGGCATCATTTTGGTCAATTTTTTTTTTAATGTCCATCAGCAATATTGAATGATTTAGCAACACAAGTCACCGGAGAACGCAGCTGAGAGAACATCACGACTGTACTTTCCAGGGAATTCTGTCCATGGAACTAACAACAAAACCCCGAGAGGTGGAGAAGCAGTGTGCAAGCCAACATTTTAAAGCTTTACTTTTGGATGAGTATTTCCACTTTAATAGCTTCATCAGAAAAACAAAACAATAATGAGCATGAGAATGCAATGCATTTGCCTAGTCCTATATACTGTTTGACTGCAGTGAACATGGAGTACTTTCTTTCCTAAATGATTCATTTGCTTAACCGGACATATGAACCCACAGTCGACACCAACTTGTTGATGCTCCCAGCCAAAAATGGAAACATATTGGACATTGCAGAAGTCATTGCACCTGTAGCTCAACAGTCTTCCAGACGTTGAGGAAAGATAGCAAATAAACTCCCAAGAACTTGGCCAGTTTCGTCCTATTTTAAATTCCAATTAGAGCACACTTTCACAGGTTGGACTGGAGCATTGCGTTGCATGCAGTGACTGAATTGTAGGCGAACTTAACTTGCACCATTTAGGATGAATATAATTATGCACTTCATTCCTTACGCAGATGCAGGTTAGCAAAATAAAGTAATTTACCATGGTTAACACCTGCAATGGCATCTGCTTACAAAGCCTGTGTTCATTTATCATCTCTGGTAGATTTCACCAGTAGATAACAGCTCTGTTAAATCGATGGAGCCATTATGTACTGGTGAAATCTACCATGTTGGGTGCAGGACTGCAAAACACCTTGTAACAAAATCTATCCCTGATGCCATGATGAATGTGGAAAAAAAAACCCACGATGAAATCGAGACTTATCCAATATCCATGACAATGCCTTCCTTATACAGTACACTGTTTTTGGGACAATGAGGCACAAATTATTGGATGTTACTGCAATTAGTTACAACTAGTACGTGCCCGTAAAAATATAAAAAATAAAAAATTTAATAAATAATATTCAAACCGCGAGCAAGAAACAACAACCACACAGGCCGTTTCTTCGCTCTCGCGTGCCCGTACGTGAGTGGCCCAGAAGTTCGCATAGCGCATTTACGATTATTTGCAATTTAGTTTAAATGGCCAATTATTCAATTAGCGCCAACGTAATTTTGCCTTTTCGCAATGTCGTCGCAAGGAAAAACAAAAAGAGAAGAGAGGAGGAGAAAAATTTTTTACTTCCTGGTTCGGAGCATACCAGCACTCTGATGTTACCGAAATTTATGCACGTCTAATAGGAAAACGATCATAACTTGGGGCATTGTGTTTATCTATAAATGCGCATAAGAAATCGAGAAATTTATTAGAATACACGGTCATCACTCTCCGAGCCCGTACGTTGTAACCCGTAATGGGAACGTGGCTGAGGTTCCCTTCTCCCATCGGCCATGCCCACGCAACAACGTGTTGTCATTGTTGGTAAATAAATGGCCATAACTTGGGAGGCACTTGTCCGATTAATATCGAACCTTGAAAAGGCACATCCTCAGGTCCCCAGCAATATATCTGGCAAGTTTCAATTAGATCGGACCAGTGGTTTTCGAGAACAGCGGTCACAGACACACACACACACACAGAGACCACACACACACACACACACACACACACACACACACAGAGACACACACACACACAGATTGCTGGAATTATAGATAGATGTAACAAAGGCCAGAGGATGATTGTGCTTATTTTGGAAAATATATTGTTGCTTCGGCCCTGGTGCACAACTTGTATAGCATTCCTCCATTAACTTGCATCTTCTCTTCTCTCAAACACTACCCCAACTTCCATCTCCCTTTTGTTTCAACTCTAAATTTATCTCATTCAACATGTTGCACCTTTGGCGCAGCCATGCTCTCAGTAAATGTTTCATCTATGGCCCAGCCACGCTCCACAGATTTGTCCAGTCTTATCTTCAGTAGTCCTACCCTTCCTCCTGCCCATGGTACACTGAAGCTTGTGGCGAGGCAGTTGTCCAGAAATGACTTGCCTTCACCTCATGGAAGGCAAATCCAACTGAAGACAATCTTAGTTCCTTCCACAAAGCTTGGAACAAATGTCTGTCTACCCTCAGGAGAGCCAGAAAACAACATCTTTCTCATCTCAAGTCTGAACTCTCAAACCTGTCTCC
>CM068959.1:75759127-75770453 GCA_035128595.1 Eptatretus atami | reverse complement strand
AGAATATGGGGTTGAGCTCCCCCATTGATTAAAATTATACAAAGAACCGTCCGGGGCCATGGATTCTACAATATAACACATATCTAATCCACCCGGCACCCGTTCGCCTTGAAAAGCCATCTTATTTCGCGGAATAATTTTTAAATGCCCGTAATTTGGAGGAACGGGGGGGTTGCTTCGCACACCCTGTCGATCCCATTAATTAGTTGGAGACGGGGTGGGTTCGAATCTCACTCCCGGACACCACTGTTACGAATTCTGGCCCGCCTGGCGTGCGATCGACGCGTACTCTAATGGCAGCCGCGTCGCCCACCGGACGGACAATTCAGTCGTAACCTCCTGGAACTACGCAGGAGCCAGTACGGGTGGGGTTTAACCTCCACAACCATCCACATTCTACCGCGCGAAATAGGGTGAATCGCCGAATGTTGAATACCTAATACCCGCGGCGTAACCTACCGAGGGGTTGCACACGCCGCAGGTCGGCTTGGACACGAACCGCTTAAGCGGTTCGTTCGTGCTACAGGGATACGCGCGGCGTTATCGCCGACCTCGACGGTTCCGATTCTCTTTACGGGCGTTCAAAACCCACTATATTCCACGATGCAGATGGCACTTTCAATGTGGTGAAAGGAGGACGCGACGAACGGGATACGTTGCACACAAGGACATATTATGAGCACACGTTCACACACACACAGCAAGGGCAGTCATGCATATACAAGCAAGGCAAATAAAGCATAAACCGACCTACAATGAGAATGTACATGCATTTACAGTTTTACTTAACAGACGGGCCACAACAACATTCATTCAAAGCAAAGGAAAGACCCCCTCATAGGCAAGGGGTAGAGGGGTTCGTAAACCTTTATGGCCGTGGGCCGTGGATGACCGAATGGGCCACGAGCACGCCGCTGGTTACCTGCACCCTCGTGGTGCGACGGTCGGCGAGTCTCTCCGGCACTCCTCGCAGACGCTCAGGTCGGCACACAGCGCAGGGCTGCGCTCCCGTCTGCATCTCCGAGGCGTCGCCCGGACTCGCACACGGCCGCGCCTTCACGACAGGTCGCTCAACGCCAGACGAGGGGAGGGAGAGAGAACTCGACCTCGACGACAAAGAACGTGAAGGCCACCCGACGACAAAGAGAGAGAGGAGATCCAGCACGACCCGACAGAGAGGATGACGTCGACAACCCAGACAAAGAGAACTTGACCTCGATCACCAAGAGCCAGGGGCAGCATGAACCAAGAAGAACCAGAAGGAGAGAGAGTCCGCGTGCGGTCCGCCTTTATAGGGGCTCCGCCCTTCGCCCCACCCGTTTTTGGCTCCGCCTCCCTTCAAGAAGGTTCCCGAAAAGGGGGTTCCCTCACTCCGACCGCCTCACGCCGTGCATCCACCAATCGGCAGCGAGCTGCCCTGCCCTTCCCTTCACATCAAGCGTGGGGAAACGACGGGAAACCCACAGGTCCACAAGAGCTTTTGTTCTGCCAATCTCTCTCGGACGGTTTCCGTGGTGCGGAAACCGTCTTCCGTGGTCGCGGAGGATGGCGTTCATAGCGGGCGTAGTGGCGAAGATGGTGGTGATTGTTGTGGGGGTGGTGTGAGCGTGGTGGGCGTTGTGGCATAGTTGGTGGCGGTTGTTGTTTGCGTGGGGGTTTGTTGCAATGGTGGCTAAAATAAGATAGTAAAGAAAAACGGCTATTCAAAGAGTCGCAGCCGGTGACACGAAGAATTCCCTTTAAATAACGGTGGGACCTATCTGCACATAAACTTAGCGTCTCTGATCTAAGGAACCTTTATGGTGTATTGCGAATTTCCACAGCATAACAATACATTCAATTGTCTTATTTAATCTAATGGGATGTTTATACACATGCAATTGTTGTCTTTAAAAATATTTTCAACATGTACTGTTTCAAGATATGTATGTATATATTACAGTCAACCCGCTTCATCGCGTTCACCTATCGCCCCCCGGTTCATCGCGGGTTTTCCCTTGGAACGTAACTATTTTTTCTGCGGATTCCCCGGTACATCGCGGTAATAATGTATAAATATAAATTATTTAAGCATAAATTATAACGCGTGGTGCTCGACCAGTCACACACATGCACGAAACAAGTTTCGCTTGTGAACTTAGATATTTTCTACGTTTTTTCTCCAAGCCCACGATGGCGCCCAAACGCCCTGCATTCGAAGGTTTCTGGCAAGGAACCGAAGCGCCAGAGGAGGTCCTGGGACGCTCCAGAGAGAAGGTTAAGGTGCTCGATATATGCTTCGGGAAGGAAAAAGGTTTGCCGCCGTTGGCAGCACTGCTCATACCCAGCACCTCAAAACCGACCAGACCAGACTAGTCGATCTGCGGCACCTCAAACCAATCACTGCCAAACCCCAGACCAGTCGAATCGATTTTTTGGGGAGGCGTCCATTCATCGCGGATTTTCACTTAGCGCGGGGAGTTTGGAACGTAACCCCCGCAGAAACGGGGATTACTGATATATATATATATAGTTACGGCCATGGTACCGAGTGTATTATGAGGGTTTAATCCCCATTTGTCCTCGGAAGAGCCGGACCTGGGGCTACCGCTCACAATTAACTTTGTGTTGGTGGGTTGCTTTAGAACCACGAACGCAAACGGTTAACCATGAGTTCCAGTGTCCACCGTCTAATTAGAGGTCACATAGTTTCCTGAACGGAGCGCGCCCTCAGCAAAGCACCAATCTTATCTTGATTAGATCTTAATTAGGGCGGCCGAGCGTTTAACCGCTGGTGCGTGCCGACTATTATTGGTCAATTCGTCTGGTAATTTACTCCAGTATATCTAGGTTCGGACAATGCTGGATCAATGGAAGGAAAGGACAAGTACGGACAGGTTGGAACGTCAACAAAGCAATTTATTAATAAGGAAAATAAATAAATAAAAATCAATCAAAATAATCGTAAGCAAATAAATAATCAATCAGGCACTGAGAGAAAAAGGGACAAAGGGCAGATGCTTATCTCTGTGCCTTATTTAACAATTAAACACAGACAAGGTACCCAGCAGATCATTCAGGGGGAAGAGAAATCATCTCGCTCACCAAATAGAAGTCGTATGTCAAAAAATCGTCCTGAAATGTGTGAGCGTGCCTTGTCCGTTGCCAGCGCCCAGCCTTGCCGTGCACCCACTCACAAACAGGCTTGAACACCAATCGACGTCACCCCCAACAATCAGGCATGTCAAGAGCAGGCCCCGAGCAGAACTTGCACCAATGGCCCGAGCATCACCAACCGCCAGGAGCCACAACCGACGGACAGCTGTGAGGAGCTGTGAGATGCTGAGGCACTATGAGGGGCTGAGACTGTCACCAACTTACTGGCGCCGACTGACTGGAAAAGCCGTCTGACTGACTGGACTCCGGCTGACTGGTAAAGTCATCTGACTGACACCGACTCATTGACTGGTAAAGTCGTCTGACTGACTGGAACCGACTGAAATACTCTCAAAGCTGTCAGAACCGCAACCAGCTATCACCAACTGACTGGTGGTCGACTGACCAGTCAAGAACGGACCTCTCGTCCTCTTTTTATAGGCGGCCCGTCTGGGCGGGCGCAGACTCCAGCCAAATCCATCCCGCCCCATTTGTGAATCGTTGCCCGTGACAACCCGCTTGTCCCGCGACCATTCCTGGCCTACGATCCCATGCCTGTGGTGCTGGACGAACGGCAGAAAGCAGCTATTTGTCAGAATTACCGAGCGAAAACGTTAAGCGCTCATAAAACATCATCAACAATTATAACCTCAAATGTTCAGCCCGATATGAAAAAGAGCCAGTTAGCGTCCATAGAGCTGCTGAACGGGGTGTCAAACATCGATGGAAAAAGGCAGGTGTCGAGCCTCCATTGGGCTAACGCTATCTCACATGCATGAATGTGTCTGTCGTAAAGAGAAAAAGGAGCTTTCCATAAGAGAGGGAATCTATTATTTACCCTCCTCAACGCATCACATTTAGAATCCCACCAGACATGGGGATGGGTCTATCCTGGACATGCATTTAGGGAAATAACGTTCTGAGGACCGAGATGTTTGTATGCATTCGTCGGATCAGATTCTGAAATCCGTAAAAAATATATACAAATCTCAAAATATGTGGAGTGCGTCGAGCACTCCCCCTATCTCCAGTGAACATAAAGTCCGACACCAAAGTGTGACCTCCCATCCGGAGGCCTCAGCCCACCAATTCTGTCAAACAGACAAAGATTACATGTTCAACATAAGTTAAACATCTGTCGCCTATCTGGATTTTGGGCATATTTGCCCTCATCAGGACAGCATACCAATAAATATCTAACCAATGATGACCACATTCGTCGTTTAAACATCAATCACACCTCTGGCTGTTATGTTGAGCATCGCTGCGGATTATGTCACAGTAAAATGGCATAATCCGCTTAGAACAACCGTCTGTCGGATTCAGATGAAACTTGGTGGACACGTTAGGTGTGTGACAAGAAAGAATCGATTTGATTTTGGTGAAGATCCAGATCCGACTACTAGAATTTTAAAAGTGATTCTTCACCATTGAGAGATAGGGCTCATAAACGATATATATATATAGCACGATATCTCCAAAAGTTGTGGATGGATTCGGACGAAACGTGGTGGACAGGTTGGTGTGTCTCAAGGACGAATTGATTCGATTTTGGTAAAGACCTGAAAACGAGAATTATTCAGACAGACAGGAGACGTTCTGCCATGCTAACCATCAGGGATGGACGACGACCAATTGCTGTCTTATAACTTCTGTATTTTATATTACTACAAGGCGTGCCTCCCCGTCGCTTGGCTTATGGATTTATTGAGACAGCATGTTGTACTTCACAAACATATTTGTCAGGTGAGGTGGGAATGTAGGACAGGAGGGCAGCACCCCATGTGGTCCTATCATTATTGAAACAGCAGCCTGTCTAAACTCTTTTTAAATGCATTGACAGACTGTGATTGAACATCTACTTTGTCGAGTCCGTTCCACACGGTAACCAGTCTAAGTATAGAAGACTTCTACTCTGCTGAATAATTCATCTGCACTTATTTTATCTATACCTTTCATTATCTTAAACATTTCTATCATATCTCCTTGTAACCACCTCCTTTCTAGTGTATAAAGCCCCGTCTCCTTCAGCCGCTCCTCATAGCTGAGTCTGATTCCGGGCCAAGCTAATCACACTGAACCCTCTCTATGGCATCTCTGTCCTTCCTGAGTTGTGTTGACCAAAACTGCACACAATACTCGAGATGTGGCCCTCACTAAATTCCTATACAATGTTAACACCACCTCTTTTGATTTATAAATGATCCCCCTCTGAATACAACCTAAAACCTTATTTGCTTTACCTATAGCTGCCTGGCACTGTGCTGCCTGCTTACCTCCCATATCTATTACCACCCCCAGATCCTTCTCCTGTGTAACACGCTCCAAAATTACCCCTTGCATCCTGTAATCTCTACTTTCATTGTTGATCTCTGTTAACCGAAATGGAGGTATGTATGAAGTGGATGGTACACCACACAAACATGAGGTGGTCACAGAGAGCTAAGGCGAGGAGCCTATCAAATCGGAACATATAAAGCCAAGGAGAGATACAGAGGAATAGGAGGCATCCAGTGAGAGCAACATTTCTATTCGGCATGCAAATGGAGAGATTATAAAGTTTATCTGCCTCGGATGAATTTTTCACTTGTATTATGATAACACCCCCTAAAAAGCATCACATTAATTATAAAGATTAGTCCACCATTGTGCAAACGCATTTAGAGAAATCCACATTTTATTGAAGGCTCTACTTGTGGTGACCAAGAAAAATCAGTTTTACATAATCATCTGCTAAACACTAATCTTCGACAGTGTTATAAATATTTCACAATTTTTTTTTGAAAAACTTGCATTTCAGAAAAGGAACTGTCAGCTGAGATTTATTGCAATGTTCAAACAAGCACACGCCGATCGGTAGAAAACATTAATTTATATTTTTACTTCTACAATTCTCCACAAATCCAATGACTGCATATCCTGTTCAAAATATCAGGGAAGGAGGAAGGGGGGAAATTTTTTTTGGATTTTTCTACATTCAGCAATAACAAAACTGTGGAAACATTTTGCTGCGTAGAAAGTTGGCACAGACACAACATGCATAGAAAGTTGGTTTAAACGTCCAATGACAAAGGGACATCTTTGGTCTCCTTTGGCTTTTACAGCCGGCTGACAGGACAACACGCACGAGACAGCACGTGGCAGCCTCTCCACCAACAGGCAGCAGGAAGGTCGAGCCTGCGCTTTCTTACAACATAAATCACAAGCCATAGATGTATCGATATCAGAATACCATGTGCACCATGTCCAGCTGGAATGTGGTTCGGTGCAAATGCAGAATCAAGGTGAAGACCTCAGATGGGTTTTCCTTCGAGAGACACGACCTTATTACAAGCAAGCTTTTCTGCAAGAGCACAGCGATCCTGAATATCATCGAGCCCGTTCACTTGCCATTCGTGCTTGATGCCTGCGACATGAGATCGATGGCCATGGCCCCATGGAAGGGCAAATAATCTGTTAGGATTTGTTCTGAATTCCAGGACTAACATCACACCGAGTCAGTAAAAAATTACACATCACAAATAAACAATGAAATAAACAATTACGTGAGACTTGTATTTTACTGACCTGTGAATTTCCTTTTGATCACACTTTTCGAACTTGCATAAATCATTTTGCTCTTGAGAGGAGCACATTCTGGTGCCCTAAAAAAACACAAACGCGCATCTTAAGATCCAGACATATTACATATGTAAATATAACTATCTCCACTCCTTCTTCCCACTCCCCATTCGTTATTTTCCTTTTCAACCCAAACTCTTTATACCCCTTACATTGCTTTCCTTTTATCCTTTTCATTGCATTCCCTCCCTTGCAGACAGCTGTAGCTACGTAGGCACACTTACCTTGCAGCTGTCAAGTCTGGGTTTGACTCCCAAACCAATTGTAAACTGTTGGATTGGTGCTTCACAGGAAGGACGTTGCATTACAAAGTGCGCAGTCACCTTGGATGGACGTTATGCTGGGTGTCCCATCTGCTACCCATAATTGTGGATGTCAAAAGATCCCATGGTCTCCTTCGTGAGGGTAGGCGAGTTATTGCCAGAACAATGAACATATTACACATCCCTGCCTAAATCACATGAACATCATGCCTGGCCAGCCAGTTCGAGAAGGACTTGGAGCAAAAACATTCCCCAGCTGACCCCACAAAGAAGGTGGGAGTAATTGGGGCTGTTAAAGTAGCAGTAGAACATCTTATATATGCCGTGACTTTGTTTCGATATATAATCCAAAACTTTGCTTCAAGGATTATAAGGAACTTTAACACAGGAGCTGGCCATTTGGCCAATCATATCAATGCTTCAACAACAGTACATTATTTCAATTATTTTCAATGAGGAAGGGGGGGGGGGAGGTGTTATATATATATATATATATATATATATATATATATCAACATGTGTGCAGTGTGACGAGCGCTCCCCCTGATCTCCAATGGACGCAAGTCCTGCGTATGTGCACAACAAAGCGTCACCTACGACCCAGAAGCATCGCCCTGGCCAATCATGTCAAAAGAGCAATGGTTAACCATCAAACGAAGCCATCAATCCAGACTTCGGGCTTATTTACCCTTGTCAGGATGGATTACCATATAAGCATCTAACCAATGATGACCAAAGTCATCCTTTAAATTCCAGTCATACCTCCAGGCTTTAATGGAGAGCATCAGCCATGGATTATATCTGACATGGTAAAACTGCATAATCTGCAAACAACAACAACAGTCTGCCACTCAGATAATTGTTCCCGCTAATGCAAACCAAGAGACCAGAAGGAACATGGAGCAATTGGCGAAGAAATCAAAATGTGTGGAGCATGACGAGCGCTCCCCCGAACTCTAATGGATGCAAGTCCTGAGCATGCGCCGACTTTGGTCATCATTGGTTGGATATCTATATGGGATGCCATCCTGATGAGGGTAAATAAGCCCAAAATCTGGATAGATGGCTTCGTTTGATGTTTAATCAATGGTGGCCATAAAGAAATCTGTCTTTTGACATGAGTAGCTGGGCTGATGCCTCTGGGTCGGAGGTGACGCTTTGTTGTGTGCATGTGCAGGAAGTACATCCATTAGAGATCTGGGGAGTGCTCGTCACGGTCCACACGTTGATTTCTCCACTGGTCGCACCACATGCCTTCTCGTCTTTTGGTTTGTATTAGCGGGAACAATTGTCTGAGTGGCAGACAGGCTGTTGTTGTTTGTGGATTATGCCAGTTTTACGGTGTCAGACATAATCCGTGGCTGATGCTTACCATTAAAGCCAAGAGGTACGACTGGGAGGGGGGGGGGGGACCACAATATGAAGGTCTCCCAATATATTTCTTAAGTACACAACATTTACAAAATGACTTTCACTTCTCAACATGCAAAGCCTGGTGTTGGCTCATTGGTTAGGGTGGCTGGCTGAGGATCTTAGGGTCCTGAGTTTTTGAGCCCCGTTGGCTGCTGAATTATCACCAGGTGGGGTTGACTCAGCTTGTCATCCTTTTGAAGTTGGTGAAATGAGTAACAGTGTACCAATATAGGGGCACAGCATCAGCGGCATAGTCGCACCCCAACAAAATGACAGCTACCTGGCAGCCAAACCACCACACGCAAGAAGAAGAAGAACTCAACATAGTCTGCGAGGAGTGATAGGTATACTTTTGGCAACTGTCCATGCATAATGTGAAGGATGAGGAACACTTTCTTCAAGGGTGCCCTGATGTGGAGAAGTTGTAACCACGAAGGCTTTAATTTATGGAAATGATGAATAAGGTTGATTTGAAGTCTGGTAAATATGATGGATGTGAGATCAGTTCAATATTTTCCAATGTGAAGAAGTCTCATGCTTCAGCAGCCCAATGTGGTGGGGCATTGTCACATACAGAAACCTTTGATATCTTGACATCGATGTGCAAAAAAACACACAAAACCATTTCTCTTCGGCCATGATGATTTCTTCCACCATCGTTCTGCAATTGCTCATCACAAATTCTTCCACACACTGAATGTTGTCCGGTGAACGTCTCGTTCTGGATCGTTTGGAATGAGGCTCAGTTTAGCCACTTATTGTACCCTCCTAAAAGTTCCGCACCCAACTCCAAATGTTTTTCATGTCCATGATTGACTCTCCACACACCACAACTAGCTGGCGTTGAATGTCCACAGCAGTTTGCAAACTCAGACAGAAAAATTTGACAACGTATTGCTTATGGAAACCAAAAACAATCACTTTCCAAGGGACAAGTAAAGACCGCACATGTCGCCAGATACCAACTTGCCACCACAAGGTGAATACGTGAGAAACATTGCTTAACATGTTACAAGTGTCATTCAGTTCAAATTTATGCATTTGTAAATTTGGGGAATTTCATATTTGAACTCACCTTGTATCTAATATATAAAGCTCTTTCAAACCACTAACTGACTGACTGACTCACATTAAAGATCAGTATCTTCGGGTGACGTAGAAAAGCTGAAATTTTACATGCTGATGGACATCGAAGCTGCTACACCAAGAAGAAGAAAAAAAAAGTCAATTTTTTTGGTGGCAAGTGGCAGTATTTACAATGCAAATAAGGTAGGTTAGAGATATTTCTTCATAGAAGTGCTCCCTTGGGAGTTCCAGAGATGATCCGGCAGACATCTTATCATGGCGATCTTCGTGAAGCGGTAGATTGAAGTTAATAAAGCAAATGACGGATCGTACGTACTGAGATGTGGAGGATGAGAGGAAGAGGAGAAAAGTACCAAGGGAATACAGTTTCTGTATTAGCGAACAAACATGATGACCTAAATCTATGATTTTCACAATCAGTCTACATAGTGCCTTCAGAAGTAATGTCGTGTCCACTGTCCAGCTAGTTAAGCCAAACCTGAATGGATAGCTGAACGGTTTTACTTGGAGAAAAAACAATCGAGATCCTTGGATATTATGGTGCGTGCCAAGTTTTGAACATCCCCATTTTTCGAGTTTTTACCAAAATTTAAGCAGTTTAATGTTTCAATGTACTCTGAAATTAAAGCATAGATCAAATGAGCGCCGCGAGGAGGAGTGATGTAAGGGACACCGGGCATTTTGGAGTTAATGCCACATCGCACTATTTTAACCTTACCCTATCATCCGAGCCCATCATCACCATATCATTAAAAATGTCACTTACATCACTCCTCCTCGCGGGGCTCAAATAAGCAATTGCAGATAAAAAAGAAATCATAGAATCGTTTTGTTGAACAAAATTTAATCTAAATTTTTGACTCATCAAAGTAGCCACCTCTTGCAGATATAACAGCCGAACATACTCGTGGCATTCTTTCGACAATGGAAATCAACTATTGTTCGGAAAGTTCTTCCCAACACTGTTGCAGAAGTTCCCACAAATGTGTGGCACTTGTAGGTTGCTTTGCTTTCACCCTTCTGTCCAGTCACTCAAACCAGCTCGATGGGTTTAAGTTTGGAGACTGTGCTGACCATTCCATGATTTGAAGCATACCGTCTGTTCTTTTCTTCTAAGGTAGTTCTGACATAGCCTGGAGGTATGTTTGGGGTCGTTATCTTGCTGTAGATGAACCCCTGACCAACTAGGCTAGACCAGAGGGTATTGTATGGCACTGCAAATGCTGTGGTAGCCCTTTTGGTTCAGGGTGCCAGTCACTCTGTGCAAGTCACCGACTCTGGATCCAGTAAAAGAGCCCCAGATCATCACGCTTCCTCCTCCATGTTAAACAGTTGGTTACAAGCTGAGGAACCATCCTTTCGCCTACTCAACGGCATACAAAAACCCTGCGTGATGAACTGAAGATTTTCAAATTTTGTTTCATCGGTCCATAAGACCTTCCAGTTTTCAGTAGTCCACTGGTGGTGCTTCATGGCCCAGGCAAGCCTTTTTCTTATTTTTGCCATCTTAGCAATGGCTTCTTACTGCCACTCGACCTGTCAAAACTGAAGCTTGAAGTTTCTCTTCACAGTTGAAACTGAGACTTCCTTACTTCGACCAGTGTTAAGCTGTGCTTGAAGCTGCTGTCCAGTAAGCCACCCATCACACAAGCTGTTGACTCCCAGAAACTTGTATTCTGATTGTGTGTGGCTTTGGTCTTCCTGTCAGAGTTTCTTCCAGTTTCCACGTGCCTTTTGATGGTGTAGGAAACTGTACTCACTGACACCTTGGTTCCCTTACAATTTCTCTCAAGGAAATCTCTCTTCTT
>CM068959.1:75738126-75758127 GCA_035128595.1 Eptatretus atami | reverse complement strand
CGCCATCCACCTAATATGGCACAGTTCCGTGCTGCATTCCTCCGCAGCGTGCTTCAAACCAGCTGCCAGAAGTCTTCGTCTTTTTCATGGACGAAAAAGCAGCCCTGTACCTGGTCCTCGTTTAACAACGGACCGATGGAACACAAGGCAGCTGTCAACCATATAAAAGCCGGCTAATGGCCCTTATCAGACTCTCGTTTGCTTTTGCTGCCATACACGCGACCCTTTCTCCACCGAATGCGTCAACATCGCTCTCACCTTTTGCAACAGCTGGGAGGCATAGGCTATGTGACCACTCCTTTTCCTGATGACCTTATCCAAAATCGACACAATCCCCCCCTCTCTGTTTCTATCAGGCTACTAAATGCTGCAAGCCACAATAACTAGAGCTACTACATTCTTACACAGAAACAGATGTTTCTGAAGAATCCTTGTTCTTACAAACTCCTTCCATGATTATGCCTGCTGATTAGGTGTTTTATTCAAGCTTTACCGACAAGGGCATTAAATCTTCGCAGATCTTCTCAGCTCAAACCCAGCTGGATCGGAGCTGATCATTGGCAAGCCTGTCGCGTGTGCGACCTCTCGAAATCGTGCACCATATTGTAGTGTGCTTTGACATTGCACAGCTCCACCTGTTGGGAGCAGGACCACCAAACAATGAAACCAAAAGCACATCGAATTACCTTCTCTCTCTCCTTTCCTGAACTCGCTATGTTTGCTTTTTCTTTGCCAGCCTACTTCCTTGTCCCTTTTAACGTTAGGCTCAATGGCCTTCCTAACAAAAAGAACCTTATTTGGTTGTTTAAAATTCTTCGCAACGGCAAATAAACACAGCAGAAGGTTACGATTGGAGAACCTCTTACCTTGTCTCCCCCCCTTACTTTCCTAACTGGAAGGTTTTTATCACCTCCTGTACCACCACACCATAGGTGACCTCAATGGAGACATAGTTACACTGATCCTTCTTCTAATCATCTTGTACACCATTTTCCAAAGTAAGTAGGGGAAGCGTCCTGGCATCGTACAGCGGCGCAAGGCGTCATGTACGAATACCCCTTATTGCATATAATGAGATATCTCGAGTGCACAAACACGTGTAATTACGGCCCAGTCCATATCAGTTGGAGAAATAAATAGGGCCAAACGCGTCGATAGAATCACCTTAAACTTCTTACTTTATACGAGTTAGCAGTTAGATGTTTACGTCGAACGAGGATGAAAGGGTTTCGGGGTTTATGTTCTTTTACTAAAGTCACCTTGGTCACGTCTAGCATGCTACTGGAGCGAATCCGGAATATAACGACGGCAATACAGCAAAAACACACCAGATGTCACAATGCCCATGAGTGTTCATGCCAGCAATGTCCCTCTTCGGCTCACCAGGCACGACAAAATGAGACCAGAGAGGAAGTAGGCGACGAATTGACAACGGATCAACAAGATGCGAAACATAGCAGCACGGCAGGGCGGACTAAAACTTGATCGGACGATGACTGCATCGATGGAAAGGATCAAGAGGACTCGTTAAATAAGCTAAAGAAATGACAGAAGCACTGTTTTGTTCCCAAAAACCTTAATAATCGTGTTAAATTGGATTTGCTTCCTTTTCAGTAATGGGACAGATTACCGAGGCACAGTTCGAACAAAATGGTGTATCAAAAGAAAGTTATTTGCCAAAATCCGAGAGAATGTCTTTACTCCTTTTGTCGAACATGTTTGTATCATAAATTCCACTGAGCACGATTTCATCTTTCCTTTTTAAGTAAACTTGTTTCGATTTGGTTTTACACTTCTTTCTCTGAAAATGCAATGTAACACCATTGGAGCCGAGCTTTCTTTTCTATTTTTAATAAAAAAGATACATAAATTGTCTCTCTACGTCTCTTCTCTTCTTCTTTCTCCTCTCTCTCTCTCCTCTCCTCTCTCTCTCTCTCTCTCTCTCTCTCTCTCTCTCTCTCTCTCTCTCTCTCTCCTCTCTCTCTCTCTCTACTCTCCCCCCTCCTCTCTCTCTCCCTCCTCCCCGCTCTCCCATCTCTTCTCTCTCCCATTCACTCTCTCCCTCTCTCTCTCGCCCACCTCTCTGTCCTCTCACCACCTCTCTCTCTCTCTCCCACCTCTCTCTCCCCTCTCTCTCTCTCACCTCTCTCTCTCCCCACCTCTCTCTCTCTCCACCCTGCCTCCTCTCTCTCCACCTCCATCTCTCCTCCACCTCTCTCCTCTTTCTCCACCTCTCTCTCTCTCTCTCTACTCCCACTCTCTCTCTCTCTCTCTCTCTCTCTCCCACCTCTCTCTCTCTCGTTCTCTCTCCCTCACCTCTCTCTTCTCTCTCGGACCACCTCTCTCTCGCTCGTCCCCAAGCCTCTCTCTCTCTACCACCTACCACCTCTCTCCTCTCCCACCTCTCTTTCTCTTCTCTCTCCCACCTCTCATCTCTCTCTCTCTCCCACCATCTCTCTACTCTCCCACCTCTCTCTCTCTCTCTCTCTCTCTCTCTCTGTCCCATCCTCACTCCACCCCTGCCTAATACAAAGCAGCACCCTCCCACACATCTCTCTTTCTCCTCTCTCCGGACGTGACCAGGCAGTGTTTATCTCCGGATGGAGTTTGCCTCTGGACGTGTCCGAGTGTTGTTTGTCTCCGGACGTGTCCGGACATTGATTGTCTCTGGATGTGTTTGTCTCCAAACGTGTCTTTGTTTGTGTCCAAACTGCTTAGCTCCAGGCGGTATTTGTCACCGGACGCGTCTGGGAGGTGTTTGATTGTCTCCGAACATATGCGGGCGGTGCTTATGGAAATCCAGACAGAAAATTACAACACCTCTGAAGTCTGTAAAGGCGGCTCTGTTTGATGTTTAAGTGATGTTGACCATGTAATATTTGTCTGTTTGACAGAGTCTCAGTATTGGAGGTGACGCATTGGTGAAGGACTTTATGTCCATTGGAGATCGGGGGAGGGCTTGTCACATTCCATATATTTCGATATATATATACATCCGTTGGAGGAGGAGGAGATTGGGACCATACTCTGTGCAGAGCATTGGTGCTGCTTAAGCACAATCCTGGACGGGTCGCCACTCTGACACAGGATACCAGCAAGATGGCACCCATTTTGCCAACCTCGGAAGGACGATAGGCAGAGTCAACCCCACCTCGTATTGGGTTATTTACTCACTATACTCATATAAATATTGTATTTAATTACCTTTATTTTCTTATATGTCTTATCTTATCTGTATCTTCATTTATTATTTATTGTATATTTCAATAAAAAAATATGCGATCATATTACTTTCATCATCTCTACATATTCATATATACCATACACATTTTTCATTATTATATTTTCATTAATTAATCCTATCTTCTTCATTATTCCCTTTTTACTTCCTATATATTATTTATTTCAACAGCCGAGTGGGATTTGAACTCAGGATCCAAGTAGCCCAAGCCCACACCCTAACCATTAAGACAACACTATACATACATACATATATGTATTATCTACATCTATATATATATATATATATATTATATATATATATATATAATATATATATATATATTATACAGCTCTGAAAATATTAAGAGACCACTGCAAAAATTATCAGTTTTTCTGGTTTTACTATTTATAGGTATGTGTTGAGTAAAATGAACATTTTTGTTTTATTCTATAAACTACTGACATTTCTCCCAAATTTCGAATAAAAATAGTCATTTAGAGCATATTTGCATAAAATGACAACTGGTCAAAACAACAAAGATTCAGTGTTTCAGACCTCAAATAATACAAACAAAACAAGTTCATATTCATTTTAAACAACACAATACTAATGTTTTAACTTAGGCCTAAGTCACATTTGCTCTATAGCGAGGATACGGCGGCTGTATGCCCTCTGAATTGACAGAAACGTGCGGCGGCCGCAGAGTTTCTGCGGTGGCCTCAGGGTGGCCCTACGCGTTTGGCTATCTTTTATAGGCCGTAGGGGTCGCCGTGGAATTATAACGCGAGTTATAACTTTTTTCATTTCACGTTCGTCGTAGCAATTCGACAAGCCAAAAAAAAAAACTGGGAAAAAAAAATTAACCCACTCGTTACCGTCCGTCTGGCCGCACGTTCGCCTTAGGGCCCCCCTGCGGTCGCCTTGCGGGCACCTTGAGGCTACCTTGCATCTGCCTTGAAAATTCTATGGCCGCCGCAGGGCCCCCTTAAGGTCACCGTGCGACATCAAATCAAAGACCGTACGGCAACCCGACGTTTTCGGTCTCCACAATTTCTAAATACGCCGTGCGGCTCCCCGAAAAAATAAAAAACATATCTGACTGCTACATTGTGTGACCGTGGAAATACTGCGGCCACCGTATAATTGCTCGTGGCCATAGATTTTGGAGACCCCACGGCCGCCGTGGCAAATGTGACTTAGGCCTTAGAAGAGTTCAGAAATCAATATTTTGTGGAATAAGCCTGATTTTCAATCACAGCTTTCATGCATCTTGGCATGCTCTCCACCAGTCTTTCCAATTGCTGTTGGGTGACCTTATGCCACTCCTGGCGCAAAATTCAAGCAGCTCGACTTTGTTTGATGGCTTGTGACCATCCATCTTCCTCTTGATCACATTCCAGAGGTTTTCAATGGGGTGCAGGTCTGGAGATTGGGCTGGCCATGACAGGGTCTTGATCTGATGGTCCTCCATCCACACCTTGATTGACCTGGCAGTGTGGCATGGAGCATTGTCCTGATGGAAAAACCAATCCCAGAGTTGGGGAACATTGTCAGAGCAGAAGGAGCAAGTGTTCTTCCAGGACAACCTTGTACGTGGCTTGATTCATGAGTCCTTCACAAAGACAAATCTGCCTGATTCCAGCCTTGCTGAAGCACCCCAGATCATCACCGATCCTCCACCAAATTTCACAGTGGGTGCGAGACACTGTGGCTTGTAGGCCTCTCCAGGTCTCTGTCTAACCATCAGCCGACCAGGTGTTGGGCAAAGCTGAAAATTGGACTCATCAGAGAAGATGACCTGACTCCAGTCCTCTACGGTCCAATCCTTATGGTCTTTTGCAAACCTCAGCCTGGCTCTTCTTTGCTTCTCATTGATGATGGGCTTTTTTTCGAGCTTTGCACGACTTCAGCCCTGCCCGAGGAGCCTGTTTCGAACCGTCCTCCCGTGCACTTCACCCCAGCTGCCGTTTGCCATTCTTTTTGTAGGTCACTTGATGTCATCCTACGGTTGTTGAGTGACATCGAATGAGTTGGCGGTCATCCCGGTCAGTGGAAAGTCGTTTTTGCCCTCTGCCAGTCTGTAACTTTGTTGTCCCCAATATCTGCTGCTTGACCTTGTTCTTATGAACCGCCGTCTTTGAAATTTTAAGGATCGAAGCAACGTGATGCTCACTATATCCCTCTGCCAATAAAGCCAGAATTGAACCCTTCTTTCCTCACTCAAAACTTTTCTTTTCAACTCTTTTGGCATGGTCAATAGTTATTTTTTGATTCCAATTACTTTTGAGGTACTACTAGCACTGTTTTTGCCACCAGCTGGTCCAATTGCAAGAGGATATTGATGACCACAGCAGTGTTTTTATACTTTTCCTTGTTAAATAAGATTCGGTTCAGGTGATCACCTAATCAGTACCTCACTAAGTAGAATGAGGTGTGCCTGTGTTGGAATTCAACAGACACTGGAATGGAATGGCTGCCATACATGTAGAGATGCTGATTTAAAAAAAAATATATATATATATAACATAGTGTTACGGCTGTGGAAATTCGCGAACACCATCCAGGTCCCATAGGTGAGGTATTCTGAAGTACATGTGTAGTTAGCTCCAAACCCGTTGTATAGAGGGAATTAATGTGATTCATTCGGGCTGCGATCCTTTGAGTTAGGCGTTTTTCTGTTCTACCTTTTTTTGAGCCAACCACGCCAACAACAACAACAACGCCAGCAGCCACAACCTACCTTCACCACTCGCTACCGCAAACCTCACATCACCGCCATTCCAAAACAGCACCATGGCCATCGGGACACCGCCGAAAACCCTCCACCACCTTCTCCTACGGCACTCCCGCACCACCTGTGGACACGAGCGTCGGGCTATCTGCAGCGATACACGCGAGCCGCGAGTGCAGATGGCGGTTCAGAGGCGGGGATGCAACTACGCGATGCTTTCCGAGGACGATTCGGATCAGGAATGCACACGCCCACACTGAATCCAATTAGAGGGGGCGCTTGGCCCGCCTCAGAGCGCCTGAGGGAATCGGGATAGCAAATTGAGGATCAGGAAAGATTCACGCCCTTTTTCTCCATCCAATCGGCGAGCGTGGCTCCGCCCCTGAGGTCGTTTGGATCCGAGAATTTGCATATGGTGGGTTCCTGGAGCCGATAAAAGACGAGCGCAAGGCGAATCGTGGCAAGTGGGGCAGATGAGTACGGAGGCGAACGGCTACGGAGGCGAACGGCTACGGAGGCGAACGGCGACGGAGGCGAACGGCTACGGAGGCGAACGGCTGCGGAGGAGATCGGCTGAGGAGAGAACCTGGAGGCTCGGGTCCGGGCGAGGAAGTCACGACGAGGTCGTCGTTGAATCGCGCATCGCGGGACTGCAGCAAGCCAGCCATACTCCCTCCCCAGAGCATCAACAATTCCCCCTTTCCCCCCCGCGCTGAGAGAGTGCGACAAGGGGGCCCCGTTCCCACTTTACACAGCAGGTGCCCACGAAACCGCTGTGCAGCGACATTTTGCGGCTCGCCACGAGGGCGCGGTAGGACCCTTCGTCTCGTGGACCTGGCCGCTCATCCAGGTTCCACGCGCATTAGGCCCACGGGCCCAGTCTGACTCCCTTGCCTTTGAGGGGGTCTTTCCTTTGCTTAGGTGTGAATGCGTGTTGTGGCGCCGTGTCTTGTAAGGTAGAAACTGTATAAGTGTTGCCGAGTGTTCGCATTTAGTAGGTCGTAGCTCTGCGTTGCGCATTATTGTTTTGTTTTCTTAAATTGATATATGTGCATTTGCTAATTGTGGCTGTAAATACGTGCTATATGTGTGCTCTATGTGTGTGTGAATTAAATGTGCTTACTTGTTGAACTGTGCCCGTTTCGCTTCGTCTTTTCTTTAATTGAACCTCCATCTTGCTTCACGTAAAAGGGTTCGTAGTGGGCTGGATACGCCCGATAATCAATCAGGAACCGTCGAGGCCGACGATAACACCGCTCGGTTATCCCGATAGCAAGGAACGGACCGCTTAAGCGCGTCCGTGTCCGAAGTCGACCTGCGGCGAGGTGCGATCGCCCGGTTTACCATCCGCGTGGGTACTTAGGTAGGTCGAGTTTGGCGAACAACCCTATCCCACGCGGGTGGCCGATTGGCACGATCGTGGTGAGGCCGAAAGGCCCACCCGTGACTGGATCCCGGCGTTAGTCCGGGGGGTCACGACGGAATTGTCCGTCCGGTGGGCGAGGCGGTCGCGATTCGAGTCACCGGCCGATCGCACGCCGGCGGGCGCGAATGCGCAAATATTTACCGGTCGACCTCAGGGCACTGCAGCGAGTTGCTGCAGCGATTTCACCGCAGCAATTTTAAAAATGATATTGCCAAAAACCACCAGTGCTCGCTTTTATTACTTGGCTGGGATAAAAGTGCCACACATCATCAGGGGTATTTGATATAATATTGGTTTACAGGTGAGTTACGTCTGTTTAGGAGGTTGTAGATATAGGTACAGTAAGTACCACTCTGTAAAGGACACTGACAGATATGCATAAACTGAGAAAGAGTGGAGACAACCCTTTGAACCCTGAGCTCCTCGGACTTTCGGCTCCCCCACCCTGGGCTCCCTGGAGAAAAATCCGGCCACTCGGGTATATGGAGGTTTGAATTGTGGCTGGTAAAATGGCCGCTGGGGTTCAAAAGGTTGAATTGGAAAGAGAAAGCTGGTCAGTCACTTTTCTTAAGTCATTAACCTCCCTCTTTCCCCATCCTGTTTGTCCACTCAGAAAATGTCATGTGACTCGCAAGGTCTCCATTTCACTCACTGTCCCCCTCTTTCTGTCCTTTTCCCCTTTTCTTTGCCAATGAAACATCTTACTGTATTTGCTGCTTTGGTGTAATTTGTGACATTTCTACACCCACTCGCTAACCTACTCAGGCTTGACGGAATTGATAAAGATGCATGCAAAAAATAGTTAAATCTAACGACTGGGAACTACAAATGTGGTGCATCCCACATGACATGGTCCAAGGGACCTTTTCTCAAAGCATATATTTCCTTGCCAAATTAATAAGCAGGTTTGTCTTCTCATGAGAAATACCAGGAATAAGTCTGGATGTATTGGGGTATGTCGCAGATGGGAACAGTCCATGTAGTAACTACAGTGATGTCACGGCACAAATCAAGGTAATCATACTAAAATATTCAAGTTGGTGTCTGTCTGTATATCTGACCTCGATGCATTCGGTCCTTCCTTATCCAATCTCAACCAAACTCTCCATTCGAAATTTGAAGAGGATTTGCATATCAGGTCACTGAATTCAATCACCAATTATTTTTGTGGTGAACATCGGCCACAGGTCAGCAACTTAGGTGGAATTTCAGAAATCCTCAATTTTTCTCCTATTGAATTGAAATTTCAACAGGATTTGAATATCAGGTCACTTAATTAAACCACCTATTATTTTTGAGGTCAAAAGGTCAACATAGACCTAATTTCTAAAGTTAAGAGATAGGCCCAAAAATTAGAAACTGTATCTATATATAATCATGATATCCCAGTCGGTTCATGCTTGCTCCTATAAAATATAATAACTGATAATGTAAATACTACTTCAAGCAAATATGATGGTAAAAATTAAAAAAAATCATCAACCAAGTGAATCAATTGCAGACATGAGCCGTTAGGTAAGTGAACTTATAACAATAACATGCATTGAGAGCAATATTTCATGGATTTCCATGACTTGGCAATTCTACCAACAATTTCTACGTCTTCATCCTCTGTGGACTCTTGCATAATGACACACAGGATGATGTCAGACAGAGGCGTCGCGAGCGTCCAAAAAGATTTTGGACCCGGACTCCCTTGAACTTCAGATCTCACCGTCCAGCCCCCCCCCCACCCCCACCCCAACTCCCAATAACACTATTAGCACAGTGGCATGTGTAAAAAAAAATTGGCTAATTATTATAAAGTGGCATATCTAACCAAGGGGTTAAAATAGATATGGGGCATTAGCAAAAAATATTCGGGGCACTTTCCCCACAGTCCAGTACCCATACGATGCCCCTGATATCAGACCTTATCGGCGATTGATTTTGCACCATACGGGTGTGCTTATAGTGCACAAAAATTAAATATGAGTGTTTAACTCCATACATCATTGCTCTTATAACTGACTCAACCAAAACAATGCTTGCGCACAAACGTTGGCTTATCATGTAGGACTTTCAAAATAACATGAATGCAAACGAAGTCTTTCACGTATGCGTTGTGTGTGCATTTTCAGTGACTCACTTCCTATAATCAGAGCACTTTTAGCCTGCCATCGCTAGGGTGAAATCTGTAAGACAAATAGTTATTTTTTAACATAATTTTCAGCATTTAAACGAAGTTGAAATTTCAAAATGTTTAACCATAATTGTTATGTTCCTGAATGCAAATCGGTCAGATTTATGGATGAGGGGTGTCAAGTTCTCACCATTTTCTGTCAGGGAAGTCATCATGGTACATTTGGCTCTCATGTAAATATAGTTGGCACAAGATTTGTGTATTTTGATGTCGTGAAGATGTCCTTTGTCATAAAGTTGGTAACCATTACTTTGTTGGTAATTATGCACAGCGTCATCGTTCCAATTGAAGACATCCATTGAATAAATCACCAAGCCTGCCATATTCACAGGAGGCACTCCCGCAAGGTTCAATCCACTCATTGGCAGTGAAGCCAGTGATCATTGAGGGCTTTGGTACTATGCGCCTGTCCACAGTTCTTCGTGCCTTCCACTGGTCTACATCATCAGGAGTCTGTCCTACGGGCAGTTGCAAGATCTCAGCCCTGTCAACGAGCTAAGGAAGTTCTCCAACTCTTTAATTGTATGGAGGTACACCCCTTCTTCTCTGGTACTTTCCAAGTATTTTCGACTTTTTAACAGCGTTGTGAGCAATTTTAGGTAATAGTCATTATCCCACATGCAAAAAATATTTTAGCATGCCCTAATGGCTGCTGTCGCTAGCGGTTTCTGAGCATTCTGAGCAGAGCATTCTGAGCAAAGCATTCTGGGGCATATTTCGTCATTTCAAAAGACCTGTATTGTTGGGTACAAATTCGTTCTTGGTGGATGTTTCTGGTAATTTCAGCAAGACATGATGTCAGGGGATTTATCGATATATTAAAGTAGTCTGGTTTCTCCGTCTGTCCCTCTGTCTGTCACAGAGACAGGATGGCTCTTTTTGTAGGGATGTCATTACCTTGTTAGGTCTAGCACTATGCTAGGCCTCTATGGACGTGCACATCATGCTATGGGCATGCACGTATGTCCAGCATCAACCCGTCCCGTCACTTCGCTGATAGCAGTTGAACACCATAACCCATATATATGACTATCTGACGTCCATAGGTGACAGGCTGAATTTCAGACGCTAGCGTCGGGATGATGGATTTAGTAAGATACCGGTGTAGTAAGATGGTGTTATGTATGGGAGGTCATTATGGTGTTACATATAGCACTAGGCTAGGCCTTTACAGCAGTGCATTATTCATGACTCAATGAGATTTGCATCTTGCAACTTGAAAAAAGAAAAAAAAAGAAACCGACCTAACATCTGATCCCTGGGAACATAACATGAATTCATAATGTTGTTTTTTTGGTGAATGAGCGTGCATATTACTAAAATTAACGCTCGCTAGGTTGTTAGCAGGAAACAAAATGTTTCTGGAATAAATAAAAATAATTGCAAATATTGACTGCCAATAAACTTTTGCCCGGGGAGCCATGGATTCACTGAATCATGGGGTGTGGTGCTGTCGGTACCTGTGCAGAAGGATGAAAATCAGACTCTTCAGGTCCTTGGTTCTTCCAGTCTTGCTCTACGGATGTGAGACTTGGACTTGGACAAAGGATCTGAGAGGAAGACTTAACTCCTTCGGTACCAGGTCTCTTTGGAGAATCCTTAGCTATCGCTGGTCGGACTTTGCGTCCAACAAGTGGTTGCTGAAACAGACTGAGATAAGATTTGTTACCTGCATAGTCCATGAGCGTCAGCTGCAGCTGTATGGGCATGTGGCTCGTATTCCTGACACTGATCCTGCTCACCAGATTCGCTCAGCGAGAGAGCCTCGTGAGTGGAGAAGGCCAATGGGACGACTGTGTGCCTCGTGGTTGCAGTAGGTTGATCAGTATCTCAAGGAGAGGGGATGGGCCAGGCATCTGCCTCGGGGATGGCCAGACAGAGGCCCCTAGAGTACAGACAGAAAGTGGACGCAGCAACGTGCTGCTCTAACGCATGCTCCCAACCTAACCCAACCTAATAAACTATTATTGTCCTGTAACATACACACTTATGTTGTTCAACTACAATCAGAGAAATGATGGGTTCAATGCTAGTACATCATAAAATATTATGAAAAGGAAAAATATCATGAACAAGAATGGCACTTGGTGGAGTGCATACCTCCGCCCCATAATGCCTGATCTAAGAGAACATATCGGGCCCAATACATTTTTGACATTTCATGCTATATATCGTTTTTGGCCCTTTCTCGCAATGGTGAAGAATCACTTTAGAAATTAAATAATTCTCGTATCCAGATACAGATTCGGATCTTCACCAAAATCTAATCAGCTCGTCCTTGCCACACACCCAACACGTCCACCAAGTTTCATCCAAATCGGTCCACACCTTTTTGAGATATCGTGCTATTTATCATTTTGGGCCCTATCTCTCAATGGTGCAGAATCACTTAAAAATTTCTAGTAGTCGGATCCGGATCCAGATCTTCACCAAAATCTAATCAGTTCGTCCTTGTCACATATACAACCAGCCCACCAAATTTCATCCAGATCCGTCAACAACTTTTTGAGATATCCCACACACAAACAAACAAACAGACAGTGAGGGGTGAAAACATAACCTCCTTCACCTTCGGTGGCAGAGGTAATTATTCACATTAGCCCCACATGGGAATTTACTCATGCTTAATAATTTTGCAGTCAAAAATGGTTTTTCCAATTAAATAAGCACCAACTTATGCGCAACATCAAAATTGGTGAACAGCACTCACTTCGAACGCCCATGGATGGAGATCTGCAATATCAATTCGACTTTAGAAGCACGTGCCACATCGACAACACAGTACAGAGGGATTGGCAGGTGCAACCTAAATGTAGACCAACATAAGTTTAACCAGTCGCCAGTGCAAATCAACCCTTTGGCTCTTTGTGTTGACATAAGCATTGTGACTGCACAGCAGGAAACACCTACTTGTAAAAATTTGCATGGCAATGGCTGTGATGGGACAGAGACATGAGTCATCAGAGCAGAGTAGAAAAAAGGGTGATATTTATCATCCTGTAAACATATATATATATATATATTTGTACGAAGAGTGAAAGCACACTGAGCATGTGATTGTAGCCTGTCCGGTTCAAAATTACCGTTGCCCATCCTAGCGGAGGCTGCGTAGGGCGGGTTTCACTTTGGTAGTGATGTAATGATGCTGCTTGACATCTGCAAACGCGTTGGTGAGACGCGCAAGGATCCGATCTTTGGCTCCATCATCCATTAGTAACGTCAAGATCGTGGGCTCCACAGCTGCTACAAAATCAGCAGCTTCAGCATCTGACATGTTAAAGTTAAGTCCTCGTTTGAGTAAACATCTCTTCGTCGGTGTGATTGTTCTTTCGGAAAGCTTATGCAACCACCTCTTTGGTTGGGTGTCTCTGGACGGCTTGAGTTTATCCAGTTTACGGTTCAAATGAGTGTGTGCCTTGTACTCGTGGTGCCACTCTGATCGTAGGATGGCAGACGCCAGCTGGGTGAACATTTCGGGGTCCAGATGTTCAACACACTCGTGTTTTGCAGCGTTGATTGCGCTGTCATATTGGTTCCATCGATTATGAGTGTCTCTATACCATGATATTCTCGTTTCGTATTTTTTATTAATTTTCTGAAATTTGTAGAATTTGTTTTTCACTTGGAAGTTGTGTGTTACGATGTGTAAATAAAGATGGAAAAAAAAAATCGGATTTAATGCAATTTAATTACAGGCTAGAAGGCAACAAAAGGTGAAAAATTTGAAAGGGGTTGTAGACTTCCTATAGGCACTGAACATACAAAATATGTGGAGTGTGACAAGCACCCCCCCCTCCCCTATCTCCAATGGACATAAAGTCCTACACCAAAGCATCACCTCCAATCCAGAGGACTCAGCCTGGTGACTGTCAAACAGACAAAGATTACATGGTCAACATCAGTTAAGCATCAAACAAAACCACCTATCTGGATTTCGGGCTTATTTGCCCGCATCGGGACGGCATACTGATAAATATCTAACCAATGATGATCATGTTTCTTGTTTAAACAGATTGGTGCTTGCTTGGAGCACTCTTCAAGCTTCAATCTCTATAAGCTTCTATGGCGATACTGTAACGAGGTTCTCCATGGGGACATCTCCAGAGTTCGGAAGCCAAAATAAATTTGATGATTACAATGAGTAAAAAATGTTTTCAGTTGTTACAAAGCAATGAATCACCACATCACGGCAGGATAGCCAACAGGTATGCATGCATGCTCGCTCTGTGTAGTCTGGATTTGAATCCTGACCCAGCTATAAACTTTCATCCCGGTGTTTCACAGGCAGGGTGATTCATCAATGTATGTGCCGTCACTGTGATAGAAGCTAGATTGGACGTCACATCTGCCAGAATCCCTCACTCTCTCCCATCCTCTTCCTTGCTCTCACCCACCCCTCTTCCTCTCTCTCTCTCTCTCTCTCTCTCTCTCTCTCTCTCTCTCTTCTCTCTCTCTCTCCCTCCCACCCCTCTCACTCTTCCCTCCCACCCCTCTCACTCCCACCCCTCTCACTCTCTCCCTCTACCCCTCTCACTGCCTCCCTCCCACCCCTCTCACTCCCTCTCTCCCCCTCTTCCTCTCCTTTCCTCTCCCCTAACTCTCTCTCCCACCCCTCCCTCTGCTTATCCACCCCTCCCCCTCTGTTAAGAAGACTGTTAAGTTAAATTTTGAATTCAAAACTGCTTCACCCATAGTGTAGCATGCACGGATCAGATTTAGAGTAAGCCGACCGCAGGGGTGCAAAGGTCACTGCATGTGCGAGCATGCATGCATGCAGCGCACCTTTGCCAAGTAGATAGCATGGGTTTTAAATTTTCTTGCCAGGGTTTATACAGAACCTGGCAGTTAAAAAGAAAATGGGGGCTGATTTGGCATGTTTTACTGCCCTTCCCTTCCTTTCATGCTGCCTTCCTTTCCCTTCCTCTCCCTTCACACTGCCTTCCCTTCCCCTCACACCACATTCTCTTCCCCTCATGCTGCCTTCTCTTTCCCTCATGCTGCCTTCCCTTTCCCTCAACTGCATTCCCTCCCCTCTCCCCTCATGCTTTCTTCCTCCCAACCCCCCCCCCCTTCACCCCCATAGACATCTCCTGGCGGTCTACACATACTGTATTGACGTGCTGTTTTAATGTACCCCATTTCATTCAATCCTGTATACCCCCCCCCCCCTTCCTTTCTCCAAATCCCACGATCAAACGCAAGTTGAGAACCCCTCCCCTCACATTTACCTCCTCCAAAACCCTCCCCTCCCCTCCCCACTTTCCACCCTCCTTTCACCCTCATCCTCCTGCCCCACAGGACGAATACCATAATAACGACATCACCTTTTTTTTTTTAATACAACCATTGTAACAAAGCTCGGGACATGCCTTCCGGCCTGAAAGCCACAGTGCACAATCCAACAAAGCCTGGTGTTGGCTTAACGGTTAATGTGGCTGGCTTAAGATCTTAGGGTACTGAGCTTGAGACCCTGTTGAATCCATTGAAATAAACCACAGGTGGGTTGACTCAGGCTGTCATCCTTCCGAGGTCGACAAAATGAGTACCAGCTTACTTGGAAACAAGGGCACTGCATCAGCGGCACAGCCCCGTTTCCAGAAAATGATGCAACCAGCAGCCACGGGCTGCATATGAAACAACAACAACAATCCAACAAAGTTTGTCAACCAGTATACACACACACACACACACACTTTCGGCCCAAAGACCAAAGGACATGGTCAAACAAATGTTTGCGGCTTAGCCCGTATGGTATAATCTTTTTAATTATTTAAATAAAAATAACAGGAGGGGGGGGAGAAGGCAAACGAGATCCATGGGACTCCTCTGCAATCGTTCTAAACTAACCCATGCATGCACATTCACAAAATATGTACACAGATGCGAAAGTATTTAAATGAGCACAAGTAATAAGGAATGTTGCCACTCCTTCCCAGACATGTTTCAATATGTACAGTACATGATATACAGTATATTGCACAACAATTAGCTATTGGGAGCATATATAGACATTAAAAATATGAATATCACAATGGAATATTGAAGATGCAAAATCTCTTTGCAAGAGCAACAACAACTTAGGATAAATTTCCATATGTACGTAATGCTTTGACAGAGCCTCTACTGTCACTTGAGCACAATGCCTCAACATATCAGCACAGCACAACTCATGTGTACTCAAGAACTCTTGGCATGACTTGCATGTGGAAACAAAACATTAGATGCTATGGAGAAATCCACAATCATATCAGTGCTAATGTAGATTTTAAGAGTTATTGTTACACACCGTGTGACATTTATCTTCTGTCGACAGGGAACAGAGCTCTTCATACACGTTCCTGTCAATTGATCAACATCTTCCACAATGACGAAGGGCCTCTCCTCCAGCGTGACAATTACGATGTGACGTTCATCCATAGAGAACTCATCGGAGAACTGGTCTCTTGGCCAGATTGGAAATTTGAGACTTAGTCCTTCAGAGTCCCAGTAACCTACCTGTGAGGGTGGAGTAAGGGGAGATATAAAAATAGTTGAGTGACTACCTTAAAGATAAAATACACTCGGTGGAGGATAAATTACAAACGCGATGAATAAGGCAGAATATCTTGAAGAGACATCCTGGGTTCTTTTTTGAGGTTATCTCGACATAATTTAATAACTGAATGAAGTGGCGTTCACTATATACTTGAAAAAAAATAACGCTGAGATGTTTAAAACCAATAAATTAAATGCATATTTCTCTGACAACCATTCCACCCATGCCCATATAGGCCGGCTATGACTCCTTCAGAACTCGTGCAGAAACCCCATTATACCTTCTAAATTCTCCAAAATCCAAAGATAAAGTGGTCTAGTGGCTCATACTGGCCGTGCAGTGTTCCTCAGTACGACAGCATGCCTCATCAGATCCCACCTAGCACACACTGCACCATTCAGGATAGTTGTATGTGCATTTAAATATTGATAAAGGACAGATCCGTGTGCTGAACGACAATGATGCATGTTTTTAGTATTCTGCAAAACTAACCTCACGCATGGCAACACCAATGAAAAAATATATATAACAAGAAAAAGAGCAATCGGAGATTGCAGACCCTCGCCAGGACTTCTTTTGAGTGGTGTATATTTATAGGTTTTAGGGTAAATCCAATACGGCTGCCAAACCATGTGACCTATGATATCACATGTGTGAACCTTTTGATCCTCATGGACAGGCAGTCATACGTGTAAAGTTTTGCATCAATTTGTTCAGTCACATCAGAGAAGAAGATTTTTGAAGGTTGTTTTTTTTAAAACAATATGGCTGCCAAATCACGTGACTGATGACGTCATGATTTTTTTTTCTGTGGACCATTTTATCCTTAGATGACCCTCAAAACTTTTCATACTGATCAGATGTGGCGTTCTACATATGCAATTATGAGGTCATAACAAGGGCACCTTTGTACAAAAAAGGGCACCTTTGTATTAAAAAAAAATAAAATCATAACCATTCCCCATGCGGATTACTTGCTATGTGCTAAATTTCAATTTTTTCCTTGGTGCAGTTTCAGAGATACAGAGGTCCAAAGTTTTTCCGTTTTTCCCATATGGCTGCCACACTACGTAATTTATGACGTCATAATTATCATTCAACATTCTACATGAGTAGTCGCACCAATGGCGAAAACTTTGACTCAATCCAACAAGTGGTTGTGGAGAAAAACATGAAAGTTCTGTGCAGACAAACAACCAGATGGACAGACAGACAAACAGACCCAAATGCAATACCCTCTCCTCTGGTGATACATATACATATATACATATACATACATATACACATATATACACATATACATATACATTATAGAGTATACATATACATATACCTGTATATATATATATATATATATACATACACATATATATTATCCCTGTGTCATAAGAGGTGACCAGGGTTGCGTCAGGAAGGGCATCCGGCGTAAAACCTGTGCCAAATCACTATGCGGATCATACGGATGATCCGCTGTGGTGACTCGTAACGGGAGCAGCCGAAAGAAGAAGAAGAGGTTATACATATATACAGTAGACTAGGCGTAAGTCGGCAGCGTGTAACTCGTCACTTCGCCTAAGTCGCAGCGTCAAAAAAGTCCGAATTTATCTATATGTTAAATCGACTTACAGACTTTGTATAGTCTGTTAAGTCGTCATCTCTAAGTCGTCACTCTGTCTAACTCGTCAGATGTTGTCCGTTCCCGCGTAATGCAACTCAAGTAAATTACCACGCCTAACTCGTCACATGGAACTTCTACCTCGTGAGAAGCCTGATTTCATGGAATCGTGATGCGCGGGCTATTTATAACTGCGCTGCTGTCAGCTCAGTCAGCGCGCCCGTCCACATGCATCTGAAAAGGTAGATAGGCTGCACAATGCAGTCTCTGGCGAAGGAGTAAAGGATCGATCGAGCTTAGTGTTGAAGTCCCATCATGGTTTTATATTGGCTTTTTTTGTACATCACCACACTCACTTTCACATAGGTATTGAGTGGGAGTCATCAAGATGACTGTGTGTCATGTAATTTGTCGATGGTATACGAGTTTTCATTCCATATGAAAACTCATTTTACATTCATTCCAATGAATGAATTCTAACAGCCATTCGATTTCCAACATTTGTCGATGGTCATATACCATCACCGATGGTATATGAGTTGTCTTACAGTTGTTCATTATCTTTACTTTTGATAAAGTGATTCATGAATTCCAACTTTGCTTGATCACTTTCCAACTAACCAATGAACCCCCACCATATGCCCGAGGATTGTGTTTCCTTTTTGTACAATAGCCGGCTTAGAGATTGTTGCGCCCTCTCACACGTACGTGTCCAGGCCACGCGCGACTTCATCCTTCACCCCACAGTCATCATGAATGTTCACATACGCGTAAGTCGTCACATGTCTAAGTCCTCACTTTTTCTCGGTCCCGATGGTGACGGCTTACGCCTAGTCTACTATTATATATTATATATATATATATATATATATATATATATTATATATATAATATATATATATATAATATATACATGAGGCCCCTCGAGGAGAGTGATTGTAAGCAACATTTTTTTAATGATATGATGATGATAGGCTCGGATGATAGGGTAAGGGTCAAAAGAGTGCGATATGGCATTAACTCCAAATGGCCAATGTGTTCTCTCACATCATCTCCTCCGTGGCCCCTCATATATATATATACATACATATTATATACTATATATTTACGTAATATACATATGCATATATACTACATATATATATATATATATATATTATATAAAATATATATACATATACATATGTTGAGCATGGAACACACCAACATGGAAACATTACCAGTGTTGTGTGAAAAACTTTAACAATCAAAGTAACCTTTGTCCTCATTGAATTTGATGACTCCTCAGAATGGAAACTCTGGCGAATACATGAAAAGATAAAATATATTGTGATGCAGATCTGCCTATCACATTAACAACAACAACAGATCTTCTTGGCAAGGGAAGATTAATGCTTTACAATCTAGGAGAGAAAACAGTTGCTTGGATGTTGTTATCTACAAGAAGCAGATGCCCTCAAAAGCGGGTTGGGGGCATAACAAAATATATATGTATAATTATATATTTAACCTAACTGCTTGCGAGCCAGAGTTTTGACTGAGCTGGAATGCTGTAGGTATTCTGTGTTCACTTACTCTTGTTGTATACACATTTGGTGCGCATTAAAAAGGCTTCTTTTCTCTACCATTGACGCAGACATTGCTTGATTTCAATCAGCTATAGAACCTGATCTCCACATTTGGCGTAGTACGGCACGATAAAGCAGACCAAAGGGGGCGGACAGCGGCCTTGGTGAGACGAAAGAGGAGAAAAGCCGGCCGGCTTAAAGATAAGGTAAGAACTGCCTCTTTAATTCACATTGCCTTGTCCATTTAATATTCCGTTTATAGCTTATTTTCCCACTTTTCCTTGATATTCTAGATATTCTTGATGTCAGTATTGCCCGGGTGGTCTACGTTGGTTGGTGTCTTTCACACCTTTCACACCCACACTCCCTTGCACCCTTCCACACCCCAAGTCTCGTCGCATCGACGAAAGAGTAACGTGCTTGTGGATGGTTTCTGCTTGGGAAAAGGTGTTGATGTTTACAGTCACAACCCCAACCCTCACCAAGCTATGATCTCCCTGCGATCTATACTCAAGTCATCCTCTTATGACCCAATTCCGTACAGCGAAGAATTACCACAGAATAGACCTGTTCTAGCTTCACCTTCCCACCTCTCCTTCGACATCTTTAAACCCCCGGGATACCCCTCTTTTGGGACATTAAGCTCCCTCTTTTCCAGTTTCTTTAGATAAGGACAGTATACAAAGCAACACCGATTCTGCATGCCCCTGTCGAAAAAAGA
>CM068959.1:75715248-75725082 GCA_035128595.1 Eptatretus atami | reverse complement strand
AGATTATAATTCCCAAACTAATTAACCTGTCATTGTTGGCGTGCACCAACAGTAAATGCTCGGCCACATTACTTCACATCTAATCAAGATAAGGTCGGTGCATCGCCGAGAGCGCATTCCCTGGTCAGGAGGTCACGTGACCTCTAGTTAAACGGCAAATTAGACGGTGAACACTGGAACCCGTGGTTAGCTGATTGGCTAACCCTGAATTGGTTAGCTGAATTGATTGGTTGTTAAGCAACCCACCGCACCATGAAGGTAATTGAGAGCGGTGGCCCCAGGTCTGGTTTTTCCAAGTAGAAACGAGGATTAACCCCCTCATGATACTCTCGGTACCCGTGGCCATAACAATATGCGAGTAGGGGTACCAGGCTTTGCCCGGTGCTATTCTAATCCTGTTGGAATTTTAAAGAAATCAAATTCTGTTTTTTTTTTCTATTTCCTTGTGGGGGTCTAAAACACTTCCTTACATCTCCAAAGGAATGTGGTCAGGGATCGTATGATATGACCTTTCACACAGCTACAAATGTTTATGCACTATAGAGTGATTAAAAAAGAAAAATCCAACTTTTATCTTCAAACTTTTGAAAAACGTTTTTTTTTTGCTGAAAACACTCCCTGGCAATTATCAATGAACCTCTGAAATTCTGACGAAGATCTGTTTGGCCATTTCCGAGAAAAATAGCGACATACACACAGACAGACAGAGAGCTGGGGCTGGGGAAAAGTTGAGGGGGGCTGGTGCAGAGTTGAGGCAAAGCGGGGATGTGGCGATTGGGGCAAAGCTTGGGGATTGGGTGTTGGGTTGGGGCAAGCTGGGGGGTGCATAGCTGGGGCAAAGATGTGGGGGTGTGGGGTTGGGGCAAAACTTGGCGGGGTGTTGGGTTGGGGATAACCTGGGGGGCATCGGGTTGGGGCTAAGCTGGGGGGTACGTGGTTGGTGCGAAGCTGGGGTTCTGCAGGGCTGGGGCAAAGCTGGTGGGTGTGGGGTGTGGGGGGGATTGAGAAGTGGAGGGCAGGGGAGTAACTGTGAAGGTGAGGGTGGGGGGAGAGAGGGGCAAGACGAGCGTTATCTGAGAGGGGGTGAGACGAGGGGGAAGCTGAGAGGGGTGGGATGAGGGGGAACAGAGGATGCGGATGAGGGGGAAGCATATGGGGGGGTGGAGGAAATTGTGGTACTGACATGGAGGGGTTTGATACCATGAATGGACGTGAATGGGGAATTTATTGTCACGTGCACGTAACCTCTGCAAAATGGACGTCTCAAGATTCCCAAACTGGATATACAGCGACAGATGGGGTGGTAAAAATGTTTTTAGTTGAAGGCACAGAGGAAAATGGGTCTGGAGGTGCAAGAGGGGGCTGGATGAACTAAGCGTTTTGGAGTGAAAATGTTTTGTGAATTAAGTCTTGTGAAAAGCAAAAGGAAGATAATGTTATGAAGAAGAAGGATGAATGGGTTCTTCCTGATGGAGTAGTAAGGAGACCAAGGCATTTTAAAATGCATTTTTGAAGTGTTTTTACCTCCACACTGAAGGTTTCACCCATGTCTATCTGTTTTCCTGTCTGTGAACAGGATATCTCAAAAAGTTGTGGATGGATTTGGACTAAATTTGGTGTGATGGATGTGTAACAAGGACGAATTGATTACATTTTGGTAAAGATCCGCATCTGGGTCTGGATACAAGAATTCTAAAAATGATTCTTCACCATTGAGAGAATGCCTCAAATAAAGGTCACATTTGGGCCATGAAGACGTCAGTGGCAATATCACACACACTTGAAACCATGGCCAGGAGAAATCACATATGAGGCCCCAAGATATGTTATAAACAATCCATATACTGTCGACATATAAATGTGATGGCTAGAAAAATCAGTTAGGGAATAGATCTATTAAGTCCATCGACTCATGCTGGCAGATGGGACGTTTATCATCCATCTGAGGGACATCACACACATTGACGAATCACCCTGCCTGTGATACACTGGGATGGCAACTGGGTCAGGATTCGAATCCAGGCAAGACTAGACAGCTTAGAGGAGAGTGTGCATAGCTCTAGGCCATCCTGTCATACTCCGTGTTAGTATTATTATCATTATGCCATTATCATCGGATGATATTAACCGAATAATTTGTGGTTATAATAATTTTTACAAAAGATATAACTTGGATGACAGAGGCAGGAGTCGGGATTGGAGGAAGATGTATGAACAACCTTAGGTATGCTGATAATACCACTCTGTTGGTAGAAAGTAAAGAGGAAGAGATGAAACTGCTGCAGACAGTGAAGAAGGAAAGTGAAAAGGTTGATCTTCATTAGTCCCCGTTGGACTTCGTCCGAAACGGGGGCTTATGGATTTGGTCTCGATTTTTGTGTCCATGCGTGCGTGCGTCCGCAAACATATCTCGGACATGTCTGTACCAATTATATTTGTACTTGGCACAAAGACAACACATGATGGTATACACATGCACATCATTTTGTTTTGCGCGTGATCAAAGATGACCGAATGGCGACCATTTTAGTTGTTTAAAAAAACCCAGTGTCAACACGTCCTCAACCATTTCTCAGACACGCATTTACTGATCTTGTTCAAACTTGGCACACAGATAATGAATGATGGTTTGTATATGCACGTCATCTTTTTTTTTTGAGATCAGATCCAAGACGGCCGACTGACGGCCATTTTAGTTGTAAAAAACCCGATGTTGAACACATCCTCAACCATTTATCGGACATGCATTTACCGATATTGTTCAAACTTGGCACAAAGATTAAAAAAAAAAATGGCTTACATATGCATGTCATTTTTTTCGATATCAGTTCCAAGATGGCCGACTGCTGACCATTTTGTTGTTACTTAAATGTGTCCCCAACCATATATCAGACATGCATGGTGAGATTTTGTTCAAACTTGGCACAAGCTCAGTACATGATGGCATACACATGCACCTCACTTTATTTTGCAATATAATCAAAGATGGCCGACTGTTAGACTGGCGGCTATTTTAGTTGCACATAAATATGGGATAGCCTTTTAACTCCATACAGCAAAATTACTTAAGCAACAGGGGCTATAACATTTTATGTCTGTTTTACTTGTTTAAACCTTAAAAGGATTAAAATATTGTCATCTGAGAAGATTGATTGTTCAGAAGGGGTGTATTCCATTACCAGTCAGCTTGTAGAGTGCTCACAAAGTAGCTGGCTTGATTTTAAGCACTCCAACAAAACAGCTGATAAGGAATGGCTGGCTTGGCAAGTGATAGCAAACTGATTGGTACACACCCCCAATGGATAGGGTAAAGGCTGCAACCAAGCTGGCTCTGCCAGAGCTTCAGAAAGCAGTGCAGGACAGGGATGTTTGGAGACATCTGATCATGAATGTCACCAAAAATCAGCCACAACTTGACAAAAATGCATAACTGGTTACAATCCGAGAGGTGTATGGACCAGCGACTGTTAGCCGATACACCGTCCATGCATAAGTATGTCAAATTTTCTCCAAATTTCCCTCTGGCAAGTATGAAAAGGTTAACGAACCATAGGAATATGGTTATGCATAAAATAAAGGTCACAATTGAGCCATAATGATGGTGGTGGCAATATCACACATCACACTTCTATCCATGGCTGGGGGAAATCACATTTGAGGTCCCAAGATATGTTATAAACAATCCACACAATAACTACATATAATGTGATGGCTAGAAAAATCGAACAGGCAATGCGATTCATCATCCATGCATAAAGACTCATGCAAGCAGCTTTGTTAACTGCAGATCATTGCCCTTTACCTACAGGCCTTGCAAGTTGAGATGCCTCTGATCCGTTTATCTGAGGGAGATGCGATAAGTTTAGATCGAATGCCCTTATCATGTTGAGTTTCCTCCAAACTTCATCCAGTTCAGTCGTGACTGTTTAAAAATGTAATTGTACTTTGAACAGAATTGACTGAATCGTTTGTGGTTATAATAATTTTTACATCCAGAATGTGTGCCCCATAAAATGCCATGATAACTTATTATACACCTCAACACAGACTTCACCCAAGGTGGAACATTCCTTTTGGGCGGGGGGCAAATTAAGTCACTACAACCTCCATTGTGTGACCCTCAGTCCTTCTGTCAAGTTTGCTTGAGATTAGATAAGTAACCACCAAATGTATCGTGGTCAATAAAACAGTCAGACAGACAGACACCAAATGGCGTATGTTAGTGTGACCGGAAGGAGGACTGCCAATCCAACATCCAAATGCAGCAAATCCTAAACCGGAAGACAAATGCTTAGCATTTAAAGGATACAGCATGGACAAACCTCATAGGTTGGCATCCAAGGGGAGGAGGAAATTCCCCCTTTGCTACATTGAAAGATTATTTTGCTCCCCCAAAGGGTTAACCCCAGAAATGGCAGCGAATCTTTGCTACCCATGATGGGTAGGATACCTCATTCAAAGTTCTGTGGAATGGATCTATTGTCTACCTGTCCGTCAACTGACATTAGCTTTCACCAACATGAATAGTTATTTAATCAGCTCTGGAAAATGATGTTACTTCCTCCAACTCAGTGTGTTTGTTTGTCTGAAGTTAAGTCAGGTGTCTCGTGTATTACACATGGGAAAAAATTGGGCAAGTCTACAAAATAGGACTGTTTACAAAAATAACAATTAATAAAATTCAACTTTGCTTTTAAATATAAATTGTTGATACAGTCTGGCATCCTGTCCTGCCTTACTCGCCAAACTCTCTGCTTATGGCATCCAAGGCCAAATTCACACATGGCTTATTGACTACCTCTACTCTCGTAACCAATGTGTGGATCTCAATGGAATCCTTTCATATCCTCTCCCTGTCAAGACTGGAATGTCCCAAGGCAGTGTTCTGGGCCCAGACCTATTCCTGATCTTCCTAAATGGTCACTCTGCCTCTGGAAAATCTCATTTATCTATTTGCTGATGACTCCACCCTCTGCCGTGACATCCCTCGTCCTTCAGATGGTAAGCTGCAGCCTCTTCACTCTCTTGACACCTTAAAAAAAAATCACAAGCTGGTCAAACACTTGGAATATGTCTTTCAGCTGCCGACTGGGCATCCTCCGTCATAGAAAGTCCTTCTTTGGCACACCTGAAATCCAATCCACCTACAAGGCTTTTATCTGCAGCTTTACGGAGTACTACTCTCCCCTCTGGGCTGCCTGCCCTGCCTCACATCTTACTCAGCTTGACGCCATGGAAACCAAGGCCTGTAAGATTATTATTGAAATATCCTGCGATGAAGATGAGTCTATGGGCACATCACTTCGCCATCACAGACAGGTCGGTGGTCTCTGTCTTCTACTGCCTTCTTTCTGGTCTTGCACCCTCTGCTTTTTTCTGTGCCTTGTCTCCCCCTTCCCCTCTCCACAAAGTTTCATTAGGGCACACACAGTCCACCATAAACCCCCTTCTGGTGAAACTATCTAAATCCAGGATCACTGCTCACCTCCACTCATTTGTTCCTCTTTTTTTTCCCGCATGCGGAACCAACTTCCACAATCTCTTCAATCTCATTCTACCTTCAGGTCTTTGAGACAGCTGTTAACCCCCATCTCAGATCATCTCTAATACAAAACCATGATCTTTTATTTACCCTTGTTCACCCCCTTCCCCTTCCCACACCACTGCAATCCCTCCTCCTCCCAAATTTCCTTTTTCCCCTCCTGAGAGTTCCCTTCTGTATCCATCTTGTCCATCCCATGCATTCTCTCCTGCCCCTCCCCCCCCCCAATTCCTCCCTACACCATTGTTTGTCCAAGTCTGCCTCTATATTGGTCTTCAACGCTTCTGTTCGTGTTTCCAAACTCTCTCTACTGTTCCTTTTGTCCTGTTGTGTCTTGATCCATTTTGTACATGTACTAGCTCTTCCAGAGCCTCGACTATGTTTACAAAAAAAGATAATGAAAGAACCCTCCAAGCACAGGCTGTATTTTCCATTCATTACTAGATTATGGTAATGCCTGGTGTTGGCTTAATGGTTAGGGTGGCGGCTTTGGATCCAAGGTCCTGAGTTCAAATCCCGCTCAGCTGTTGAGTTAATACCAGGTGGGGTTAACTCGCCTGTCATCCTTCGAGGTCGGCAAAATGAGTGCCAGCTTGCTGTACTGTGTCAGAGTGGCGACCGGTCCAGATGTGCCCAATAGCCAAGGAGACTGCTTAGGCCTAAGTCACATTTGCAGGCGGCCGTGGGTCTACAAAATCTACGGCCACTAGCAATTATAGGGCGGCCGCAGTATTTCCACGGTCACACAATGTAGCAGTCACATATGTTTTATTTTTCCGGTAGCCGCACGGCGTATTTATAAATTGTGGAGACCGAAACGTGGGGGTGCCTTACGGTCTTTGATTTGATGTCGCACGGTGACCTTAGGCGTCCCTGCGGCGGCAATAGAATTTTCAAGGCAGAGCAAGGTAGCCTCAAGGTGCCCGCAAGGGACCGCAGGGGGGCCTAAGGCGAACGTGCGGCCAGACGGACGGTAACGAGTGGATTCTTTTTTTTTTCTTTTTTTTACCAGTTCTTTTGTTTCGGCTTGTCGAATTGCTACGGCGAATGTAGAAATGAAAAAAGTTATAACTCCGTTATAATTCCACGGCGACCCCTCGCGCCTGTAAATATAGACAAACGGCGCAGGGCCACCCTGAGGCCACCGCAAGAACTCTGCGGCCACGCACGTTTCTGCAATTCAAGGGCGTACAGCCGCCGTATCCTCGCGTAGAGCAAATGTGACTTAAGGCCTTAATAGCAGTACCAACGCTCTACACAGAGTATGGTCCCAATCTCCTATCTCCTCCTACTAGACTAAGGCATTCCAAAGATGCAAAATTATTCGGATGAAGAATGCTGGGATGTCCTGCAATGAAATTGGACATGAATTGGTTTCCATCAGATTGTTCATAGCAGATTGATTCACAAACATCAACAAACCAATGATGTTAAAGATGAACCCCAATCTGGATAACCTGGGGTGACCTTTAACAGAGAGAAAGCAGCTCTCATGGTCCAGAGCGGTTTTGTGCTACAGGTTACTGAGCCAGGAGATCAATAAGTCACCCTTTTCTCATCCAAGCAGACAAAGCAGCCCACCTTGTATGGTGCTGGGCAGGTCAACACTACAATATTGTATTCCGGAGGAAGATCCAAATTGATCTAATGAGAGCTAAGTTCTTCTGCATGTGACAGATGGTAGACCTCAAGTTTGGTGGCAAGATATCACAGCTTATACACCCAATAACCCATTTGGTGGTGGATCCATTCTGACATTGAGCTGCCTGTTACGATAATAAACTTGACCTTGTGATTATAGAGGATAACCTGATAAGCAAACAGTACCCTTGGGACATTTTAGATCCTGTTGTTCTTCCACATTTTGACAAGCAATCACTTCTCACATGACATGCATTCATGGACGGCAATGCCAGATCCCACGGTTTTCATGCCATTACCGACTTCTTGCGAAAGGAAACCATCACAACATTGTGACATTCATGTTTGGGACATTCTTGAGCATAAATTAAAGAAAATGGACCCTCCTGTGTAAACTTTGGCACAGTTGGAGGCTGATTCACACCAAGAATCGCAACAACTCCATTTGGATCCTCTCTGACGGCTTATCTGGGGGATGAGAAAGACATTTGCAGCAATCATTCATTCTAATTGTTCTCACACACGTCATTGACCTTTTTAGAAATGTATCATCCAATGTCACATCATTGGATGTCATTACTCACTGGTCTTGAGTCCTACATCACAGGATGTGTTGTTGCCAGTAGCCTCATTTTAAAATCACAATGTTTTGTGGTGTCATACTGTGCCATTCAAACATCCTCATTTTGTGATTTTAAAAATCAACAAAACTTCTGGATTTGTCTCAAGTCATTTGTCGAACATGCATACTTTAGCAATACAGTGTATGGTTATATTTTTGATAAACGTTACAGTTTCGGAATAATGTTCTCGATGATTGTTATTATCGAGGAAAACACAGTCCATACTCTACTTGTCTCTACGTGTATATTAATTAACAAGTGTGTGCTGTGTGACCGCAGATCCAGTGACTGTGCTGGATACAAGCCTTAGATCTGTATAAAAAAAGAAAAAAAAAGAACGAGACTCGAGTGAATTTTGAATTTTGAATTTACTTTTGTTCTTTTAAAGAAATCCAAAGATTGGTGGGAAATGCAGCTTGATGAATTTCTAACGAAGGTCTATAAAAACAGCCTTAATCTTTCCTTTGTACATTGATGATTGGCTGGAAAATTTCATGTTTAGGCAGCCAATCATGGCATCGTGTTTCTCAGTAAGTGCTGAAAGCTTGTCATGAATGGCGTGTCCCCATCTCAGTAAATGAATAATCTGTTAGGCCACAGCAAAATAATAGATTTTCTAAAATAACACAGTCACAAATCTGAGATTTAATTTGCATTTAAATTCTGTTCATTTGCCTTTTTGAATTGAACTTCTTGGAGAGTGGGTATCTAAAGTTTGCATTAATCTTCTAGAATTCTCCATTATTGAGTAGTATTCTTTACATGGGTCAACTTTAAAAATTACATGGTCCACACAATCCACACTCCTCCTTCCCCACTTATAATCACTCCATTATCTACCCTTGCCTCCCAACCCCCCCCCCCCGCCCCTTTCTCCATACACACACACACACACACACACACACACACACACACACACACACGCAACAACAACAAAAGCGCCCTCTCGTTTATAAAAATTCAATCATCTCACAGCTTTTCATTTTAATCAATTTCTCTCCACCAACCTATTGCTGTTTTATCTCTGGCAATCCTTTTTCCAACCTAATTTCCATCACAATAGACAAATAAACACCTCCATTAACAATAATTTGTACTACCTGTTTATGATTTCAAATCTCTCTCGAACCACAGCAACGGCATTTGCATATTGTAATTAAGGTATAATAATCTACAGGAAATATGTTCACACAAAACAGGCTTATTTGCTCACTCGGATGTTTTTTTTTACTTCAAGGTCCACACACTCAATTGTTCACGGGCTTTGAAGAAGTTCGTGTGTAATGAAAGAAATGTCGCCTTGAGACTTGATCGGCTCACGCAAGTTAGTTTGTATTAAAATAAGTGCGAGTTTGGTCGAGTTTTAGTGCAGTTTTTTTAATAATTACAATGGAACGTCCCAACCGCAAAAACTTTATTTTATACATATATATATATACAGAGGCCCGGGTTACCAACGACCGCCACCGGTACCAGTGGTCAGCAGGGTACGCTGGCGATAAGGAGGAGAAGGAGACGGGGAAGGCGAGTCCAGAGGCAGTGGGAGAGAGGGAAGGGTAGAAGTGTGGAGGTGAGAGTTGGAACTTGAATGTTGGGACGATGACTGGCAAAGGGCGAGAGTTGGCTGATATGATGGAGAGAAGAAAGGTGGACATACTGTGTGTACAAGAGACCAAGTGGATGGGGAGTAAGGCTAGGAGCATTGGAGGTGGTTTCAAACTGTTCTACCATGGTTTGGATGGGAGGAGAAATGGTGTCGGGGTAATCCTGAAGGAGGATTATGTCAAGAGGGTATTTGGAGGTGAGGAGAGTGTCGGACCGAGTGATGAGTGTGAAGTTGGAAATTGAAGGGGTGATGATGAATGTCATCAGTGCATATGCCCCACATATGGGGTGTGAGATGGAGTATAAATAAGATTTCTAGAGTGAGTTAGATGAAGTGGTGGAGAGTGTATCCAAGGATTAAAGAGTGGTGATTGGAGCAGATTTCAATGGGCATGTTGGGGAAGGGAATAAAGAGGATGAGGA
>CM068959.1:75707748-75710248 GCA_035128595.1 Eptatretus atami | reverse complement strand
TCTCCCGCACGTGCTGGACTTTGTCATCACCTGGACTCAGCCCTCCTGTCATCATCACCCGGACTCCACCCTCCTGTCGTCATCGCCTGGACTCCACCCTCCCAGCTCAAGTCCCTCCTTCACGCCGACGATCGCGTCTCGACGCCAGCTGCACGAAGCCCCACAGAGCGAGAGATGACACGCCAGCTGTCAGGGAGGTATCGCACCACAGAGCAGCCCCCCAAATGTATTGCTGGCGCGTTCGGGCAATCAATTGCACAAGGTACTGAGAAACCATAGCCTCAAGTCCTCTCTCTTCTTGCTTCAATAACTTCTCTTCATTGGGTTTTGTGTTTGTGTGTGTGTGTGTGTCTGTGCATGTGTGTGTTGTCCTGGCACATGTCCCCATAAGTTAAGATTTCAGAAGATTATTATTTCGCATTAAGTCTGCTCTGGGTCTGCTTTTGTAAGTTGCTTGTAATATTGCCGCACCTCTCACATTTCTTTCTTTCCCTGCATAACACACCCCAATAAAACGATTCCCTGTACCACATAACTTTCCTCGCCTGCTTGTAAATAAATTGCTTCTTAGAAATGTTCCCAGCTCGTTTTCGTCTTTTCTTTTCATTGAATCCATCATGGTCCGAATCTGAGCGTAGCCGGACTTTATTCCCATGATCCCTTCCTTTTAGCCGGTACGTCCTTGCAGTGTCGTCGGCTGCATCTGATCCGGTAAAGTGATCCAGTTCGGACAAGGCGTACGAGAGCGTGTTCCCCGGTAATAAATCACGTGATTAATTAGTCACCCGGTTAACCCATAAGACGGGAGGACCCTAGGTCATGCGGTTGAGTTATGGCGTCCAGGGTCGGTTCGACCACCGCGTCACGGATTATCCGTATGCGACGGCCAACAAATCCAGGGAGTCTGGTGGGAGCCGAGATAGCTTCCCCCCCCCCCCCCCCATGGTCTTCTCACCCGACCCGCCGGCCCGCAACAACATATACATATAGTGCTGTAAGAGTGTAGTGGGAGGTGTGAAGAGTATATGGTAGTATATAGGGTAGGTGAGGGGGTAGGTATGAGTCAACTCCTCCCATGCTCTTCGAGCCGAGGAAGCTGCATAAAGCAACAAATAAGGCCTACCCAAGGTAAGCGCTTTGCTGTTTCAAACCCTTCCCAGAGTTCCTCCACAGCTATAAAGATATTCACAAATAGTGCACAAATGAGAATCCAAATGCTTCACACCCCCTCAGCTGCCGGACCGGTTTCATCACTTCTTGGCGAATCTTCAGTCACAGCGCAGACAGCAAGGCATACCGATGAGGCTCCCAAGCATGTACCACGTGCAAATGTCGAAAGCGTTCAATATATACATACTAAAGAAAGACCCACCCACATCTCTCACCTCATCCCTTACCTTGGTAGTCTTTCTTGGTTGCTTTATGCAGCTTCTTCAGCTTGAAGAGCATGGGAGGAGTCAATTTATTTATATTATCCGAGCCACCTGGGTTAAATTGATGAGGTGTGAGCTGACTGGTTATTCCCTCCATTCACAGGTGAGAGATGTGGGTGGGTCTTTCTTTATTATATATGGATATATGTATACATATATATATATACATATATGTATATACATATACATATGTATACATATATGTATATACTGTACATACAAATGTATACATATATATATATATATTTCTATACATGTATACATATATGCATATATATATATATATACATATGTATACATATATATATACATATGTATACATATATGTTTATACATACATATGTATACATATATATATATATTTCTATACATGTATGTATATAGTTGCGGGCTGGCGGGGTCGGGTGAGAAGACCACTAGGTGGGGGAAGCTACATCGATTCCCACCAGACTCCACGGAATTGTAGGCCGTCGCTCACGGATAATTCCGTGACGCGGCGGGTCGCTTAACCGACCGTGGACGCCAATAACTCAACCGCGTGACCTAGGTTCCATCCCGTCTATGGAATTGTGTTACCTAATTAACCACGTGGTTTAATTACCAGGGAACCACGCCCTCGGTATGCCTTGCCGAACCGGATCACTCAACCGAATCAGATCACCTTTCCGGATCGGATGCAGCCAAGCGACACTGCCAAGGACATACCATCTAGAAGGAACGGATCGTTGGGAATAAAGACCCGCCTAAACTTGGATTCGAACCATGCTGGACCAATGAGAGAAAAGACAAAGACGAGCTGGGAACATTCTTAATGACAATTATTAATTAACAAGCAAGCGAGGAAAAGTATGCGGTACGACAAAGATTTATTGGGTATGTAACACAGGGATAGAGGAGAGAGGTGTGGGGTGCGACAATGATACAAGCAACTTACTAAAGCAGACACAGTGCAGACTTTACGTGAGATTAATAACAGTTACAACAATATTGCTCTTCAACAGGCTTACTTAACAGACAGGCGCCAGCACACTCAGACACACACAGAAAAAGAAACCCAAATGAGAAGG
>CM068959.1:75694646-75704699 GCA_035128595.1 Eptatretus atami | reverse complement strand
GTATTAATTCAACAGCCGAGTGGGATTTGAACTCAGGATCCTCGGATCCCAAGCCCACCACACTAACCATGAAGTAAACACCAGGCATATGTATATATGTATGTAAATATGTATGTGAATATGTATGTACACTACCGGTCAAAAGTTTTAGAACCACGCCCATTTTTCCAGTTTTACTGAAATGTAGCAGTTCAAGTCCAGTGAATAACCTGAAATGGTACAAAGCTAAACGGAAACTCCCAGAGGTTAAAAAAAAGCTTAGGTTACCAAAAACTGAAAAATAATGTAAATTTCAGATTGTTAAAAAAGCCCTTTTCAGAACAAACAATGGGTTAGCAAATGCACTGTTCTGCAGCAATGGAAGTAAATTAAGCCTTGAAAGTTGATGCAACAATTCCTTCAGGTGTCCCAACTTTTGTTGATTCGTTACAAACCCTTTGTCTGAAAAAAGCAGTGTTGGAAGAGTCTGTGTTGCTACACCCTCTGAAGCTATTTGGACAAATTTGCACTGCAGGAAGTAGTATATTGCTATCATAATGACGAGAAAAAGACAATTAACAAAGGAAGACAGACAGCCCATTAAACCCTTAAAAGTGTAGGTCTTTCCTTGAGAAATTGCAAAGAAGGCAATGTTCAGTGAGTACAGTTTCCTACACCACCAAAGGGCACTTGGAAACTGGAGGAAAATCTGACAGGAAGAGGTCTGGCAGACCCAAAGCCACAACACAATAGAAGACAAGTTTCTGAGAGTCAACAGCTTGCGTGATAGGTGGCTCACAGAACAGCAGCTTCAAGCACAGCTTAACACTAGTCGAAGTAAGGAAGTCTCAGTTTCAACTCTGAAGGGAAGACTTCGAGCTGCAGGTTTCACAGGTCAAGTGGCAGTAAGAAAGCCTGCTAAGATGCCAAAAAGAGGCTTGCCTGGGCCATGAAGCACCGCCAGTGGAGTACTGAAAACTGGAAGAAGGTCTTATGGACCGATGACTCAAAATTTGAAATCTTCGGTTCATCACGCAGGGTTTTTGTACACCGTCGGGTAGGCAAAAGGATGGTTCCTTAGTGTGTGACACCAACTGTCAAACATGGAGGAGGAAGCGTGATGATCTGGGGCCCTTTTGCTTGATCCAGAGTCGGCGACTTGCACAGAGTGACTGGCACCCTGAATCAAAGGGCTACCACAGCATTTTGCAGTGCCATGCAATACCCTCTGGTCTTTGCCTAGTTGGTCAGGGGTTCATCCTACAGCAAGATAACGACCCAAAACAAACCTCCAGGCTATGTCAGAACTACCTTAGAAGAAAAGAACAAGACGGTAGGCTTCAAATCATGGAATGGCCAGCACAGTCTTCAGACTTAAATCCCATCGAGCTGGTTTGGGATGAACTGGGAAGAAGGGTGCAAGGAAGCAACCTACAGTGCAACAATTTGTGGGAACTTCTGCAACAGTGTTGGGAATAACTTTCTGAACAATATTTGATTTCCATTGCAGAAAGAATTCACGAGTATGTTCGGCTGTTATATCTGCAAAAGGTGGCTACTTTGATGAGTCAAAAATTTTGATGAAATTTTGTTCAACAAAACGATTCCAGGATTTCATTTTAATCTGAAATTGTTTATTTGTTCTATTCTATAATTTCAGTGCATTGAAACATAAACTGCTTAAATTTCAGTAAAAACTGGAAAAATGGGAGTGTTCTAAAACTCTCCACCGTAGTGTATTATATATATATATATTATATATAGTATATATATATATATATATTATAAAATATATATATATAAAAATATATATATATACAAATATATATATATATACAAATATATATATATATTATATATCAAAATATATATATTATATATTGTTACTGGCCGGGTTCGGCGCCAACCGACCGCTCTGAACGGAGCCGCAAGTCGAGTCGCCCGACCGATCGCCCGGAATATAGATCGCCGCCGGATAACTCCGAGCGACGGGTCCTTGTACAATAACCAAATACGCCAATCGGCAGATCACGTGGGGTAGGGTCGATTGCCAATCGTCAATGTACCTAAATACCCACGTGATCCAACTACCGGGGTATTCCACCCTCGACGGATCTCGTACGGAACAAACCGCCGAGGCAGCTTGTCCGTGCGCGATTCCGAGCGGCGTAATCGCCGAGAACCGTCGGTCCAAATGTCCCCCTATTACGGCAAACCAACGGCTAACTCCCAACACACGAAATGTTCAGTCAATGAGGGAATGGACGAAGCGAGCAGGTTTACATTTACACAAGGACATTTATTATAATGAAACACGTATGCAATTAAACAAGCAACAAAAGAACACAACCGTCTATAAGCAATTATTAATGTACAGTCACTTACACAGTTTTACTTACGGGACTCGGCGCCACAAACATTCATTCGAAAGAAAAGCAGGAAAAAGACCCCATCAAAGGCAATGGGGTCAGACTGGACCTCTTGGGTCTTTATGGCGTGGGACTTGGCAGACCGAACGAGTCCCACGAGACCGTTGCAGGTTACCTGCACCCTCGTGGTGTCTGGCTTGGGCGACCGCGATGCTCCTTCCCCACAGCAGCTAGCGTAGCCGCGGTCGAGCTCGGGCCTTCCGTGTGCAGGCGAGCTCTCTCCGGCTCTCTCCACACGAACGCGCTTGGGCCACCCGCGATGCTCCTTCCCACGGCAGCTAGCGAGCCGCCGGTCGAGCTCGCGGCCTTCCGTTAGCAGGCGAGCTCTCTCCGGCTCTCTCCACACGAACGCGCGGTTTGCGCGACAAGCAGGCAAGGCTGCGCCTCCAGCTCGCGTCTCCTTCTCGACGCCCGGACTTCCACGCAGCTCCTTGGCTTCTGGGTTCCTCCGACTCCCCCAAATGCCGAAGCAAAAAGCTTACTCCTCCCACGGGACTCAGCACACGAACTCTGCCACGGGACTCCCACGAGCTCAGCCCACGAACTCAGCCCTATCACGGGACTCTTTTCACGGGACTCCTTTTACTGGACTTTCACGAGCTCTTTTGGATTCTCTTTTAACAAAGAAAAGATGTCCTCTTTATCCTTTTCACCCCCTCCCCGCACCCGGCTGACTCATTCCCTCTGATCCACCCCCCGCTCAACCACGGTGGGAGGGAGTTGTTGACGTCACCGCAGGGTTCTTCTTCCTCTTCGAGAAGAGGGGGAGGGACTCTCCATTGTTTCTTTCCCTAACTATTAAATCGATCCGCAGCGCATCTAATCGATTTCAAAACATTTAAACAATGGGAGGTGAGCTCTCTAGGGAACATGCACTTATCGACATAGCTGACTAAGGGAACCTTATGTTGTGTGCGATTGAATCCAAATTCGTAACAATATATATATATATATATATATATATTATATATATATATATATATATTATTTGTGTGTGTGTATGTATGTACATATGTATATATATATATATATATATATATATTATAATATATTATATATATATAATATATATATATATATAACAAAAAATACATATATATCTGAATATATATATATATATACATATATATATAGGTATATATCTGTACTCGCTGTTTATAAAATATGACCTGCTTCGACATTCATGGTTTTTCGCACTCTATCTTGGTTTTCCTTCATGAATCATGAATCACCGGAACCTTGCGATCTCTGTATGTTGAATCGACCAACTTCTATCCTCTCATCCCAACTCTCTCTTCCTCCATATGTGGCGACTTCAATTGTCATCATGCCAGTTGGCTGGGTGTGGGTACTTCTCTCACCTGCCATAGCACTTCAGCAAAACACTTCTGCAATCATTGGGACTGACATTGACACACACACACACACACATATATACATATATGTATATCATTGTGATTTGTATGTGCATTACATGTCACTAACGTGTGTATATCTCGACTTGTATTATTGTGGTTGTCTTTTCGTGCAGTAAATGTCACTGTGGTGTGCATATCACTACCTGTATCATCATCATAGTCTTTTTTTATGTGCAACTACACTTTATGTTTTTGCCACAAAATGTGCATTTAACTCCTTATTTACGATCATAAGACATATGTCGTCAGTAAAAATCTTCCTCGTATCCCATAACAAATGAGCTGTGATATTATAGAAATACAGTTGGTTTTATCGTCTGTTACAAATTATTTGTATTAACCATCTGAAAAGACGAAGTCCCAACAGGTAGTTGAAATAATTAGGAGTTTCCATTAGCAATTAATAAGCGATAAGACTTTAAATAGTTGAATGAACTGGCAGAGTACCCACCCTATGGGCTATCTTGTTCCAAGTATGCAACATGTTCTTCTGATGCATACCTTTATTTGGGTGGTGTATAGGCAACTGACAGCTCTGTATGGGCAAAATAAATAAATAACCCATGAAGTTACTGTATGTGCATAAAAACATACCTACTGCTTATAATTCAAAACACCTCACTGTACTGGAAAACGTGGGGACAGGAATACTGCGCTGTAAATGGTGAAAACTTGTAACACCCTCCCCCACCTCGAGGCAGTGTGACACGAGACACATTTATATGGAGAATTTGCGTCCTCCCCCTCACTCCCCAACACCGTGTGTCCCCTCATTCCAGCCGTGTGACTCTGTCTATTATTTACACACTATTGGAATGTACCTTTCAACCCTTGAGACTGCTGAGACCCCTAAGACATTTGAAGACCCTCTAAGACCCTGAGGACTCTTTAGATGCAAAATACCCAAAAGACCTCAAAGACCCAAAAGTCCCCAAGGACCAAAAAATACCCTGAAGACCAAAAAGACCCTGAAGACCCAAAAGACCCTGAAGAGCCAAAAGTCACCAAAGACCCCAAAGACCAAAAAGACCCCAAAAGACCCAGAAGATCCCAAATACCCAAAATACCCCGAGGACACAGAAGTCACTGAAGACCTAAAGGTCACAGAAGACCCCAAAAGACTCCAAAGACCCAAAAGACCCTGAAGACCCAAAAGTCCACGAGGACCCAAAAGTCACTGAAGACCCTGAAGACCACAAAGACGAAAAGACCCTGAAGACCCCAAAAGACCCCAAAGACCCACAATACCCCAATGACCCCAATGACCCTGAAGACCTAAAAGATGCTGAAGACTCAAAAGACCCCTAAGACCCTCCAGACCCCTTAGACCTCAACAACATTTCAACGCCTTACACCCTTCAAACAGATTAGACAGCTTCAACCCTTGACCACTGAGACCACTTGGACCTTCTTATATCACAAATGAAATTTCAAATAAATAGAATATCAGCAATATTACAAATACATTTGGAGAAAACAAATGCTTGTATTAAGATTGGTGTAAATCACGCCAACACAGCAAATTTGTGACGTCAATCTCGGCAACGACGTGTGGAGAGGAGAGCGTAGCGAGCCGAACCATGCTAATCCTAATAGTTTGTACTTTATAGAAAAAAAACATGGTCCTTATAGAACGTACTTTATAGATTACTCACATTCTGACGAATACATCCTTCATCGACGACACACATTCTTACTGGTACATATTTTATAGACTATTGACATTCTTACTTGTATGTACTTTATAGACGTTACTTGCATTATAGTAGTACGTACTTTACCGACGTACTCACATCCTTATTGTACATACTTTATCGAGGCCCTCAGTTGAAAGATGACAATGTGTAATACTAGCTAAAACCACCAGGTGGCGTTTGTGGCCTACGTTAGCACATTATGTGTGGACAAACAGACAAACAAACAAACAAGCAGTCATAGACTGGTACTTACGAAATCGTCAACTTGACCTCTGACCTTGTCTAATAAAAGCTGTCTCTAGAGAAGGTAGCGACGCAAACCAGAAGTTTCTACGATGATTCTGTACCAAACCATCAAAATGAATGTTTTGGATGTTTTTGACCTCACTGTGACCTTGACCTTTGACCGATTTTGACCAAAATATCATCACGCTAGCCACCACCCTCCTGAATCACATGGTGTAATTTGACATTGGTAGTTTCTTCCGTTCTCGAGTTATCATTTTTTGGATGGTTGACCTCACTGTGACCTTGACCTTTGACCGATTTTGACCAAAATCTAATCAGCACTAGCCATCACCCTCCTGAATCACGTGGTGTAATTTGACATTGGTAGCTTCTTCCGTTCGAGTTATCGTGCCTACAAACAAACAAACAAACAAACAAACATACAAACAAAAACGGAAGTCATCAATATACTTACGAAATCTTTAGATTTCGTAAGTAACAAGCAGTCATAGACTGGTACTTACGAAATCGTCAACTGACCTCTGACCTTGTCTAATAAAAGTGTCTCTAGAGAAGGTAGCGACGCAAACCAGAAGTTTCTACGATGATTCTGTACCAAACCATCAAAAATCGAAGTTTGGATGTTTGACCTCACTGTGACCTTGACCTTTGACCGATTTTGACCAAAATAATCTAATCAGCACTAGCCATCACGCTCCCTGAATCACGTGGTGTAATTTGACATTGGGAGCTTCTTCCGTTCTCGAGTTATCATTTTTGGATGTTTGACCTCACTGTGACCTTGACCTTTGACCGATTTTTGACCAAAATCTAATCAAGCACTAGCCATCACCTCCCTGAATCACGTGGTGTAATTTGACATTGGTAGCTTCTTTCGTTCTCGAGTTATCGTGCCTACAAACAAACAAGCAAACAAGCAGTCATAGACTGTACTTACGAAATCGTCAACTTGACCTCTGACCTTGTCTAATAAAAGCTGTTCTCTCGAGAAGGTCGCGACGCAAACCAGAAGTTTATACGATGATTCTGTACCAAACTATCAAAAATCGAATGTTTTGGATGTTTGACCTCAATGTGACCTTGACCTTTGACCGATTTTGACAAAATCTAATCAGCGCGAGCCACCACCCTCCTGAATCACGTGGTGTAATTTGACATTGGTAGCTTCTTCCGTTCTCGGTTATCATTTTTTGCATGTTTGACCTCACTGTGACCTTGACCTTTGACCGATTTTGACCAAAATCTAATCAGCACTAGCCATCACCCTCCTGAATCACGTGGTGTCATTTGACATTGGTAGCTTCTTCCGTTCTCGAGTTATCTGTACCAAACCATCAAAAATCGAATATTTGACCTCACTGTGACTTGACCTTTGACCGATTTTGACAAAAGTCTAATCAGCACAGCCATCACCCTCCTGAATCACGTGTGTAATTTGACATTCGGTAGCTTCTTCCGTTGTCGAGTTATCGTGCCTACAAACAAACAAACACACAAACAACAGAAACGGAAGTCATCAAATATACTTACGAAATCTTTAGATTTCGTAAGTAACAAACAAGCAGTCATAGACTGTACTTACAAATCGTCAACTTGACCTCTGACTTTGTCTAATAAAAAGCTGTCTCTAGAGAAGGTAGCAACGCAAACCAGAAGTTTCTACGATGATTCTGTACAAACCATCAAAAATGGAATGTTTGACCTCACTGTGACCTTGACCTTTGACCGATTTTGACCCAAAATCTAAGCGGCTAGCAATCACCCTCCTGAATCACGTGGTGTAATTTGACATTGGTAGCTTCTTCGTTTCTCGAGTTATACTTTTTTTTGGAAGTTTGACCTCACTGTGACCTTGACCTTTGACCGATTTGACCAAAATCTAATCAGCGCTAGCATCACCCTCCTGAATCACGTGGTGTAATTTGACATTGGTAGCTTCTTCCGTTCTCGAGTTATCGTGCCTACAAACAAACACACAAACACACAACACCACAAACAAGCAGTCATAGACTGGTACTTACAAAATCGTCAACTTGACCTCTGACCTTGTCTCAATAAAAGCTGTCTCTAGAGAAGGTAGCGAAGCAAACAGAAGTTTCTACGATGATTCCTGTACAAACCATCCAAAAAATCGAATGTTTCACCTCACTGTGACCTTGACCTTGACCGATTTTGACCAAAAATCTAATCAGCACTAGCCATCACCCTCCTGAATCACGTGCTGTAATTTGATATTGGTAGCTTCCTTCCGTTTCAAGTTATCGTGCCTACAAACAAACACACAAGCAGTCATAGACTCGGTACTTACGAAATCGTCAACTTGACCTCTGACCTTGTCTAATAAAAGCTTGTCTCTAGAGAAGACTAGCGAAGCAAACAGGAAGTTTCTACGGTGATTCTGTACCAAACCATCAAAAATCGTAACGTCGTCCGAAGCAAAATTCCATTTCTCCACGCAATTATTTAATATTATTTTATCAAGTACAAAGACACTCGTAATATCGGCCTTCCACCAACAATCTTTACATAATCCGACGGCTAAGCGAGTCAGACATGCGACGATAACCTTTATTGGGATAAAAAATGATTTTAAACACATCTTATCGAACACCGTCAGCCGCGCACACGCAAACCTTTACGTGACTCACGACGCGTCTGCTCGAGCGCGCTTCACCACGTGACGAGCCGTGACGCCGGTGAGTGAAATACATTTATTCAATCTTAAAAACTTTCACAAACATCCGATTTTTACCAGAAATTTCAGAAACCGAGTGTTAAGCGTCCTAAGCGATCGCAAAAACGAGACAAATATAAAATCGAAGTTAAAACGAACTCGATACGTCGACCGAAGCAAAATACTCCATTTCTCCACATGAATTACGGAATTATGTTTGACCTCACTGTGACCTTGACCTTTGGACCGATCTTGACCAAATCTAAACAGCACTAGCCATCACCTCCTGAATCACGTGTGTAATTTGACATTGTAGCTTCTTCGTTTCTCGAGTTATCGGCCTACAAACAAACACCACAAACACACACCAAACAAACACACAAACAGAGGACGGAATTCATAATATAATTACGAATCTTTAGATTTCGTAAGTAAGAAGCAGTCATAGACTCGTACTTATGAAACTCAAGTCAACTTGCCTCTGAGCTTGCCAATAAAGCTGTCTCTAGAGAAAACGGTAGCGACGCAAACCAGAAGTTCTACGATGATTCTGTACCAAAACCATCAAAAATCGAATGTTTGACCTCACTATGCTGACTTGACCTATTGACCGATTTGACCAAAAATTCATCAGCGCTAGCCACCACCCTCCTGAATCACATGGTGTAATTGACATTGGTAGTTTCTTCCGCTTCTGAGTTATAATTTTTTGATGTTTGCCTCACTGTGACCTTGACCTTTGACCGATTTTGACCAAATCTTATCAGCGCTAGCCATCACCCTCCTGAATCACGTGATGTAATTTGTCATTGGTAATTTCTTCCGTTCTCGAGTTAATAATTTTTTTGATGTTTGACTCACTGTGACCTTGACCTTGACCGATTTTTGACCAAAATCTAATCAGCGCTAGCCAACACCATCCTGAATCAATTGGTTTACATGACATTGGTAGCTTCTTTCGTTCTCAGGTTATGTTTTGGAATGTATTGAACCTCACTGTGACCTTGACCTATTGCACGATTTTGACCAAAATCTAAATCAGCGCTAGCCCACCTCCTGATATCACGTGGTGTAATTGTCACTTCGTTAACTTCTTCCGTTCTCGAGTTATCGTGCCTACAAACAAACAACACACACAAACAAACAAACAGAAGCGAACTGACAAAATACATATACTTACGAAATCTTTGGATTTCTTAAGAAACAAGCAGTCATAGACTGGTACTTACGAAATTGGTCACACTACCTCTGACCTTGTCTAATAAAAGTGTCTTAAGAATGGTACGCGACGCAAACCAGAAGTTTCTACAATGATTCTGTACCAAACCATCAAAAAATCGAATGTTTGACCTCACTGTGACCTTGAACCTTTATAACCGATTTTTGACCAAAATCTAATCAGCTGCTAGCCATGCTCCCTCCTGAATCCCGTTGCGTGTACTTTTGACATTGGTAGCTTCTTCCGTATTCGAGTTAATAACTTTTTTATTGGATTTTCGACCTCACTGTGACCTTGACTTATGAACCGATTTTTGACCAAAATCTAATCAGCGCTAGCCATCCACCCTCTTGAATCACGTGGTGTAACTTGACATGGTAGCTTATCT
>CM068959.1:75647842-75665679 GCA_035128595.1 Eptatretus atami | reverse complement strand
CTTGATTCAATCGGGTATTTTCTTCAGAATAACCTAAATTTGTGGAGCAAAGCAAATGGTCATGTTTATTTTTGCAACAAAATCATTTATAACTGAAGAGTTGCATGAAAAGCAACATTTTCTGAACATGATGATTGAATCGTTATCAGAGCCATTTCTGGGCTGACAAGATGGCCTTGATGTACACACACTTGCCTCCAAGCTGTCCAGCCTGGGTTCGAATCCTGACGAATCCTGACCCAGCTTTATCCAACCTGGGTTCGAATCCTGATGAGTCCTGATCCAGCTATAAACTGTATTCCCAGTGTTTCACAGTTAGGGTGATTCATAAATGTGTGTGCTGTCCCTCAGATGAACATTAAATGGTTGGCCCATCTGCCAGCATTTGTTGGTGGATGTTAAAGATGCCATGGTGTCCTTTGAGAAGAGTAGGCAAGCTATCATGGTGTCCGGCATCATGGACAAATTGCTGCCCTAACTAGCAGAGGGCATTGCATCAACGACACAGCCGCACCCTCTGCCATATGGTGCTATCCCACAGCCGTGTGCTGCATCGGGACGAACGAAGAGTCATTTCTAGCCTCAGCTAGATCGAGCTTCATAAATGGTATAATTTGTTTGTTTGTTTTTCTGAACACCTGGGCTCAATGGACCAAGCGCTATAAAGGTCAAGGTAACTGCTTAAGGAGCATTAAGATGTGGATTGTGGGAATTCTGGATCGATATTATGCAACTTCGGCACAACTACGATACTTCCAAAATGTGTTTTACACTTCATGTCAAATTGCTTTAATATTTGGGTGAGTTTTCACTTCTTTGTTGAAACTAATGGAGGAACTTATATCGCTTGTAGAACAAGGATGGAAGGACATAAAATGTCGACTTATACGAATGGATTACAAAGACATTAATAGAGGATGGACCAATCGACTAACTATCTGGATGGGACCATCGCATCAATGACCATACTGATAAAAATGACACCAATGTTCAAATGGAAGCACCAAACAGCCCAACGCATTTTGTTCTTCCTTTCAACATTAGAATTAAAAACTTATCACATTATGTCAACTACGGGATTATGGTATTTGCTCCACAACATCTCATGACTACCACTGGACTTCAGGTCATGATGAATTTGAAGGCTCATGTATTATTGCACAACATACCCAGTTACATCAAATCTAAACTGTGGAGCACAAGGTTGACATCCTAATACCTAATGCATCCATCATAAAGAGGCTATGGTTAACTTCATTAACTACGAATCATCATTACCTATTCACAAACTGCACGAAAATAAATAATATTATTTATATAATTAAGGCTCTTAGAAGAGAAAGACTGGTGTGTCATCAAACTGTATATCCCATTCCCATCATTAATGACCAAAGAAAAGACACCAGGTGGTGTGTGTGTGTGTGTGTGTGTGTGTTGTGTGTGTGTGTGTGTGTGTGTGTGTGTGTGTGTGTGTGTGGTTGTGTGTGTGTGTGTGTGTGTGTGTGTGTGTGTGTGTGTGTGTGTGTGTGTTGTGGTGTGTGTGGTGTGTGTGTGTGGTGTGTGTGTGTGTGTGTGTGTGAGAGAGATTGCCTTTTCCCAAAGACGAGTCTTGTTCAAAACCTTCAAGATGACCTTGGGTGTTGACAAATATCCATCTGGCATGAAGGAAAAGTCATTGCCATTCCATCGAGTGTCCATTAAAAATCTGCGAAACACAAACATCTCAGTTGTAACTCTGCATATTAACATAATGCTGGAATGTTGGGTGTTGTACAACTGCAACCACGTTCATCTCGGCACATCGTACATCCTCTGGCAAGCCTTTAACCTCTAATCTGCATAATCTCTCATTTACGAAGCCATGTGGAACAGATATTCGCCATTACACGTGAATTATGACAGATGTGAGCTGTGTTCTGGCAAAATCTATTGGTTGGTTTCCATGTGTCAAAGCAAAGCTAATTGTCTCAGATTTTGCAGTGTCAAGTACGATATCCTGATTCCTAAGGAAGAAAGCCACATAGAATATTTACAATATAAATCACAGAATATTTACATAACATATCTTGCACTCCGTGCAAAACAATCTAATTGTGGTTAATGTGGTTACAAATTAATGTGATTATAAAGTATCATGCGATCCATCAGGCTTGGCATATGAAAGATGTGAATGCACAGTCAACAACAATCATGGAAAAGTAGAATCTTTAAGACATTTCCAAAGAGCATTGTGTTCTTCAACGGCACACTGAAGATCATATCCATCAGGACAATCTCCTAAACACAGGTCATCCAGTAATAAACCACATCAGCTAAAGCACTTATAGAATACATGACTGTGAGAAGCAGGTCTCTTGTGCCGGATTGATCTTGCAGGTGTGCCACGCATATATAAGGTAATGCAAAAACATACACTTGTGCTGCGGTGCTCCGAATCACAAACAACTAAACACTCAACAAAAAAGCCCATTTACTGCTCGAGTGATGCACTTTATGGTTTCCTATTCACAGAGAGCGACTTCTGCTTATTCGACTCCATCACCACTGAAAGAAAAATCAAGCTCACTCATAGTGGGTCAAGCTCACAGCTTATAGCAACTCGTCATTTGGTCCACCGAAGTGCCATATTTTTTTTTACAGCAAATGAAAAGGTTTGGGCGAGATTTCAAAAAAGCTTTCTTTCTCATCAGACAACAGCATGTCCATTGTGACAACAGAGAAGAGTTTTCTGCATTGAAGTTGCTGTCACAGCTTTCTAATTGAGAGCCATTGCTGTTGTTTTTCAGAAGGCCTGCTGAGACATTTCTGTACTTTCAGGGTGTACTACACAGAAATACACTAACGCACACCAATCAATACAAGGTACAAGCAGCGTTTGATCTTTTGCTCCATTGTTATGTGTTTCCACATGTTTGAGTTACTGTTATACGTTACTGATCTCCCATGATGTGACTTTGTATCGGAAGTCTTTGTCACATTGTGATCTTTCTGCCTCCTGAGTTATATGATAGTTTCCTTCCACGAACACATCCCCTTGTGAAATATTTTTTTTATTTGTCCCCTACTGGTTTCACCAGAGTGGACTATTGGTTTGATCTCCGTCTGTCCATCCCACCTGTGGTTTTCCAGACTTTTTTCCCATACCCTTTAACATATTCGACTGAAACTTGGTACATGGTTTTATTATGGTAAGTTACAGAACAAGTTCGAGTTTCAGGGCGTTTCGTCAATTTTTCACTGTTATTCCCTTTTTGGACTTCGAGAAAATATCACATTGGAAGAGAACATGTATTGCAAAGGAATTCTCGCTCTTCTTATTATTATCCCCCACCAACCAACGAAGTTGGCAGGGGATATAGAAATGGGTTCCTTCCGTCCGTCCGTCACATTTCGTTTCCGGAGCTTAACTACAAATCCCCTCAAGATATATTTACGAAATTTGGTACACATATCAAGCAAGTGGTGAACTGGTGCCTTTTGATACTTAGAGATTTCCCCCAAAAAAATTTCTGTCACTTTCCATGGAAACAAGTTGGGTATTAAGAAATAATTGATTGAGGTTAACCTTTGTTTCCAGAGCATAGTTGCAAAACTATGAACTATTTCTTTATGAAATTTGGTACACACATCAGGAATAAATTGAACTGGTGCCTTTTGCTACTTGTCCTCATTTACTATGGCGGGGGATATCGAAGACTTTGTCTTCAACGGATGCTAGTTATTATTCTTGTGAAGTCAATCCTGCTAATGGCATTGAGAAGCAAAAGACATTCACCCACTGGACTTCTTCTTCAGATACATCAGTTAAGTGATATGGAAAATTATGAAACCTATTTTGATTAGCAAAGACTTTAAATCTGAGCAAATTTTCCAGTTTCATTGGCCAGTAACTCCCTTGAAATTTAATCTCTCTCCCAGGATATGAGTAAGTAACTGTGAATGGAAATTGAATTTGCAAAGGAAAGCATGATTGCAATAAAACGTGCAAGTTGCATAATGGACTACAAAGTTCTGCCAAGAGCAACAACAGCGTTAACAAGAGCGAGAATAGCTTTGCAATACATTTCCCCTTACCGATGTGATATATTAGAAGTCCAAAAAGGGCAAAACTCTGTGAAAATTTTGACGAAACACCATGAAACTCGAACTTGTTCTGCAACTTATAATAAAGCCATGTACGAAATTTCAGTAAAATGTTACAGGGTATGGGAAAATAAGGTCTGAAAAACCACAGGTAGGATGAACGGACGGATCGATGCACAAACAAAGAGCAAATCTATAATCCCCTCCAGTGAAACTGGTAGGGAACTAATAAGCACAACATCAAAAGGTATAAGGTGTTAAATATGGTCAGCAGGTATGAGGAATGTGTTTTCTTTTGTATATATAGTGTCGAGGATTGTGGATGACCGACAACACAGAATGGAAAGGGACATGACAGAATGAAAAGACGAGTAGAATGAAAAACATTCTAGATTCTACATAAAAACATGCAGAATGAAAAACAGCAGGGATTAGGGACAAAATAGAGGGATGTTTGGAGGGATAAGGGACCTGGCAAAGAATGAGGGCAAGTGGAGGACATAGGGCTGAACAATGTGGATCGTCACAAGCTTTCAATCAAAGAAATGGAAGGAAAAGCGGGAAACCTGAAAGGTGGGCATGGGGAGGGTTAATAGGGGTAGAAAAGATCAGAGTTGTGAATGGGGGTGACCTGATTTGCTGGTGAACAACAGTCTTGAAACTCTGGAGGGAATAATGACATTGAAGAGGCTATGGAGGCTGGTTCTGCAGGTGGGGACAAAAAAAATGGAAAGAATGAGTTGAAGTGAGCAATGAGTCTGGATTTTGAGAATTTCACCAGAAGGGAGTTAATGGTAGACAACGTAAGTCCTGCAGAAACCAGAGGGGAACAGAGCACAGAAATAATAGTGGTTGCAAGGCCAGAAAGGAGGCAGTAGAAAACAGAGACCAGCCACCTGTCAGCAATGGCAAAGTGAGAGGCCAAGAGACTCAGCTTCATCACAGGAGATACCAATTGCTTTGAAGGCTTTGTTGTCCACAACGTCAATCTCAGCAAGGTGTGAAGGCAGGGGCACCAGTCTAGAGGGGAGAGCAGTGTTCCATCAAGCTGCAGATGAAAGGGTTGCAGGTGGGTAAAAGTTCAGATGAGCCATATAAAGAGTTTGGGTGATGGAGGATGCCTAGTCTGTGGTTGGCTTTGGAGACCAACTTAGATATGTGGTTTGCCCAAGGAAGATCGTGGTGAGGTTGATAGTGTGGTTCAAAACTTTGATTGACTGACATTCAAGAGAATTTCTAAGAAGTAGATTGCAGGGTTCACCAGACGGTCTTTCTGGAGAGAGAGTGAGACTGTGAGATTTGCCAGGATTGAATGACATATTCCAAGTGTTTGACCTGCTCGTGATTTTGTCAAAGTCTGCAGAGAAGGAAAAACTGATGCCTGCTTATCTGAAGGATGATGAATGCCACGGTCAAGGGTATAGACATCAGCAAAGAGATAAAGAGGATTTTCCAGAAAGTCAGAAAGATCGTTGATTAAGATTAGGAATAGGATTGGGCCAAAACATTGCCTTGGGGCATTCCATCCTTGACAGGGTGATGAGAAGATCCCGTTGAGAACTACATGTTGGCTACGACAGTAGAGGAAGTCAGTAATCCACGTGTGGAATGGCTTCGGATGCCATAGGTAGAGAGTTTGGAGAGCAAGGCATGGTGCCAAACGATCAAATATTTGAGATATGCTTGGAGAGATGGTGCTGATCTCATGCCTGAGATTGTGGGCCTCCCAACCATTATTGGGAGAGGAGAAGCAGCATGTCCATGGTAGAGTGGCCAGGTCCGAGTCTGAACTGCCAATCTGAGATCAGCCAATTGGAGAAAAGGAATGATTTGATGTTGAGTATGATGAAGGATTCAATGACCTTATGAGAATTTGAAAGCAAGCTAATAGTTCTGTATTTAAGACTATCTATTTTCACACCATGTCTATGTAATGCAGTGGCATCGGCTGATTTCCAAGCAGATGAAAGATGACCATGGCCAAATGGCAGGGTGAAAGGGGCAGAGAGAGAAAGTGCAATTTCGGATCATTGCATCTCCCATGATGAGGCTGAGTCTTTTGGCCTCACTCTCTCACCACAGGCGGTCGGTGGTCTTTCTGTCTTCTACCGCCTCCTCTCCAGTCTCCCCCCCCCCACCCCACTGTGTCTGTGACTTGTCCCCACCATATTTCCGCAGGGCACTCAAGGTCTGCCAAAAAACCCCTTCTGGTAAAACTACCAAAATCACGAATCACTGCTCACCTTCACTCTTTCATCCCTTTTTTTCTCGCCTTAGGAATAAACCCTCACTCTGTTCAATCCCATTCTTCCCTCCAGGCCTTCAAAACAGCTGTTCAGCACCACCTCTTATCGTCCCCCATCCAAATCCTCAATCTTTTCTACACCCGTTAATCCACCCCAAACCCACCCCCTTCAAATTCCCTGCTTTCTTTCCTGAAAGTCCCTGTAATGTACATCTTGTATACCCCGTGTCCCCACCCCATCCCTCTCCCTTCCACAGATCTCCTAATGTCTGTTCCCCGCTGTTTTGGCCTTCCCACTCCCGCCCCTCTTGTCTCATGCCCCCCCCCCCCCGCCCCTTGCTGTGCATTGTGTCTTAGCTCTCATACGAGCCTCGACAAGTATACAAAAAAAAAAGAACAGCACAGGAGGTGTTTAAGACACGTGAACTGATGCCCTCCAGTCCAGTTGCAGAATCAGTCGAGGGATGCTAGAAACTTTTCCACCTTCTCAGGTGCAAAATACACAGTTCAGAAGCAGTTGGGCATGGAATGGAAGGATGGGTAGACAGAAAGCAAGGGGTTGGGGACACAATGTTTGGAAACAAACACAGAATTGAGGCATGCGGCCTTCTCATGAGCAGAGTCAGCTGTATTGCCATTTGAAGTAAGGGAAGTGGTGGAGGGGGAGCACACATCAGAGACAGACTTAACAAGGTGCAACCAGGTTTTAGAGGAGGCAGACAATTTTGAAAGTTAATTCTTGAGAATGGATAGATGCTATTTTCTCGCTCTCCTGAGAGTAGATACACACTTGTTTCGGGCTTTGTGGAATGATCTGACACAGCCTTTGGTTGGATTTACCCTCCAGGAAGAGAAGGCAAATCGTTTCAAAGTAACTGCCTTACCACAGGATTCAGTGAACCATGAGCGGGAAGAAAAGTAGGATAAATGAATCCGACATGTGATGGATCTGTGCATAAGAGAGGGCTTGTTTCTGTGCAAGAATTCCTTGGTTGAGTTAACATAATTTGCCTTCCAGGAAAAAAAGATAAGTTGTTTCAAGGCAACTGCCTCATCACTGGAATTAGTGTACCATGGGTGGGATGATGGCTATGATAATGCTCTTAAGGATCGGTATGATGATGTTTAGCTCTTCGGGTTGAAAATTGTATTCTAAATAATCCACATTCCCAAATACAGACAGGTATATTTTGTTTGCATAATATACCTTTGCAATCTCAGCCTGCAGAGTAATATATTTGTGTTGAATATTATCCCAGTTTATGGTTTGTTTCATCAACCTTTGCAGGTATATTGATTATCACAAAAATAAATTCTGAAATCTTACTATCAGCCATTGCTCTCACTATCAGCATTGATTCTTCCTTGGCACACCTGAACTCCTATCTACCTACAAGGCCTACATCCGCAATTTGATGGAGTACTGCTCTCCCATCTGGGCTGACTCCCCTGCCGTATCTTGATCAGCTTGACACCATGGAAACCAAAGCCTTCAATATTTGTGGAATCTCCCACAATGAAGCTGAGTCGGTGGGCCAATCACTTCGACATTGCATACAGGTCGGTGATCTCTCTGTCTTCTACCGCCTCCTTTATGGTCTTGCACCCTCTGCACTTTCCGTGCTTTGTCCCCATAGATTTCTGCAGAGCACACACAGTCAATCATCAACCCCCTTGTGGTGAAACTACCTAAATCCAGGATCACTGCTTACCTCCACTCATTTGTTCCTCTTTTTCCCGCCTGTGGAACCAACCTCCAAATTTATTTCAATCTCATTCCTTCCATCCAGGTCTTCAAGAAAGCTGTTCACCACCATCTCAGATTGTCCCCAATCCAAAAACATGATCTCTTTTACCCTCGTTAACCCCACCCCTCGCCCTCCTCATTCCACATTTCCAGTTTTCCCTGCTGAGACTTTCCTTCTGTATCCACCCTGTCCACCCCATGAATCCTCTTCTGCCACACATTCCTCTCCACACCCATTGTTTGTCCGCCTCCCTCCATCTTGGCCTTCAACTCTGCTGTTGGTATCCCCCCTCTCTCTACTGTTCCGTTTTTTCCTGTTGCACCCTGATCCGTTCAGTGTACTAGGACTAGCTCTTCCGCGAGCCTCGACTATGTATACAAAAAAAATTGTCATTTTTGCAAAGATCATTCAAATGTTATACATCTGGTTTATCAATCTACTGATAAAAGGGTTTATTCAACAGACTATAACCTTCCAATAACAATAATCATTTGGGGGTGTGGCTCCAGCACACACTCCTTAAGCTTTTATTTTGAGTACGACATCAAGCAATTGCTCCAAACAAAGGACGGCACGTCCTCGATCTGACATCCAATACACCGTTCTGATGAAAGTACTACCCTCTGGACATGCGTCACACCTGTGGATCCTGTTCTATGCCTCTAACTGCAACATCATCCCTTTTGTAAACAGTCACACGAAATGAATTTAGATGAATTATACAGTATATTTGTATTAAAAATTTCAACCTTTTCAAACAATGAAGATCATAGAGTCTTTAAACCATTTTACCGAGAAATGCTGTCAGATGTTTTTCCACTTTTTGCGAGGTTGTTGCAACTGGCTCGGGTCTCAGGCAGTTGTCCAAACTCCAAGAATGCATTGTAGGCCGCTGTAGCGATGATGGCGACCCCGTCCTGAGCCCGCATGGAAAAGCTGTAGTCCCACGAGTCAAATGCTACAGAGATGAGTCCCACGGGGAATTTGGGTAGAGCTGGATCATGCGGTCCAGAGGGCATCCCAGGAGCAATCCATACAACACCAGGACCAGTGAGCCCAACCCGCTCGGCAGTTCTGAATATCACTGGAGCCTCATCCATCAAGCAGTACAGCACGATGATCATGGCATGCACTTTCTTGAGTTGAGTCTCCATGTTTAAATCACTCCCATCACCTTTTAAATCAACTGTCACTACTGACGCTAGCTCCCAGCTCAGGATACTGGACTTCATAATATCGAGCAGCCCACCGACGAATTCCCCATAGGCTGGGCGATGGCTGGTAACAACTGAGAAACGGTACCAATCATATTCCTCAAGGGTGTTCATAACCACCAGAGAAAGGTGATGGAGTGACGCACCAAACTGCAGAAAATTTGATCCCTGTTCCTGGATGGAACATCAGAATGACAGTTAACGTCATAAAACAACAAAGTTTCATAGTCATAGTTTGACATCTAAATCAGTGAATCAAACACGATTGTTCCTAATTATATTGCTACACCTTCATGTACCTTAAATTGGCAATGCTGCAAAAGGTCTCCTTACAGTACTTGAAGGCCACGTTTCAGGGCATTGAGAGGCCATCACAATACAATACAGCAGTTTCAAACTTTCCCAAAACACGCATACTCAAGAACTTGCAGAAAAATCAGGAAAAAGCCATCTTTGTTTGGAATGCTACGGCAATGACTATGGCTGAAAATCTCGATCTGCATGCTGACAGTTACGTTAATTATAGGGCATGTGGGCAACTCAGTGGAGAGGATAATGAAGGCTTGACATTTAGTTTCTTTTCGATAGGTCTACCAGGTCAACTTTTGAGCTCGTCCTGTATATGCTTGCACTACTGAAAAGTATTTTGCACAGAAAGCATTGCTCAGCCGATGATACATGGAGCTTATCACCCGACAGGTCCTTTCTAAAGCTTTCATCTTTCCTCGCCTGCAGGGCTTCATGTGGTTTGACATTACAAATGCTCCTTTCGCAATATCTCAGCATTTATAATGCAGTGCACAAGTATCGCTCTGAACACATGCAGCTCATCCATATACCTTATGGTCCATCACGACCGAAGATCCTCCATAAATACTTATGATGGGGAGTGATGTGTGGGTGGATATCAGGTCCAGTATATGTGCCACCGCCTGCTGGCTTGTGTCGTCACCAAACACCAGGCCGTCCACGTGAGTCCTATTGAGTAGGTCGCAGGTCTGTTTCACGAGGCTCTTGGGGTTTGTGTCATTAACTACAATTGTTACAATGTCCACAGCAACAGGCAGGCTCTCAAGGCCTTCCTTGCTCGCGATGCTCTTCATGTCGAGGAGGTAAGACGTGCCCCCAAAGACCACGGCTACATTGACTTTGGGCTGCATCAGCTGCTGCAAACCATGTGCCACTGACAACCTCGGCACAAGTAGTAGGATCAGCAGTCGCTGTAGATGCAATGGGGTGAAAGATCCAGCAACGCCTTGTGGACTGCCCATGCTCGAGCTTGCTTGCATATGACGTCAAAACCTGCTGCATAAAACCATTTCAGAACCATCACTGTTGACCCATCATCTCAACTCCACACTACAGAATCAAATGAACCCCTTTGCCATACCTGGGGTATCTGTTCAGTTCAGCAAGCTAGCTAGCTAGCGCTTGCCAAGCCAGCCGTTCCTTATCAACGGTTTTGAATGAGTGCTTGCTTGAGTGCTTAAGCCACCTGGCGAGCGCTCTGCAAGAAACTTGGTAACTGTACACACTGTTGGAATGGGTGCTTTTCGTTCTTTCCTCAAATCCAATCGGCATTACGTCAAGCATCATTGCATTTACTGCAATTACACTTGTTAATTTTGGGGTTTAACAGTCGGTATTATTTTTTGATTCAACGAAAAATAAATTCAGAAGTTTCACCATCGATTGTGCGTAAAAAAACAACAAAACAAAGAAAACACCAAAACTCTCATGGTGGCTTGTTTTTTATAAACTCCAATTTATCGTCCAAGAACATAATGCAAAATATTACAATAGCACAAACACAACGCTTAGAAAATTTGTCGAGAGTGATCAACAATTCCGTGGTCTAACGCAGAAGATTTCAAAATAAGGACGATTGTTTAACGAAAAGGTTAAAATAATTGTAAAATGATAGTTTTATCATTATCGGTCTTTGTCTTTATATTAATTCGGCGAATGATGTATTGATCATTCATCATATGGTAAACCTAGGCAACTGTGGGTTTACAAAAATTAAAATGAAGGTGTGATAATGATACTGTGTATATTTATTATATAGAGCACTATTTGATATTGATAACTTTTGATTTCCAATTCAGGATTTCTTTTATAATACTTCCTCTTGTGCCTTGGAGCAAAGTCACACCCTACTCCCCCACCCCCTTTCTTATGATAGTCTGGAATGACTTCCCACCATTTGGATCCACGATGATCAATGCACATTTAGATACATGATAATCAACGTGCATTTGGACCCATATTTGTCAACCTGCATCAACGCACGTTAAGTTCCATGATCATAAACGCAGATTGGGATCCACATGTTGATCCACTATGGTCTACATCCATCTGGATCCACCATCATCAACATCCATCTGGATTCACAATCGTCAACATCCATCTGGATCCACGATCATCAACATCCATCTGGATCCACGATCATCAACATCCATCTGGATCCACGATCATCAACGCCCATTTGGATTCACGATCACAATGTCCATTTGGATCCATGATTGTGAAAGCGCATTTGGATCCACATTCGTCAGCATGTATTTGGATCAATGATCAACAAGAATTATCATCCAGGATTACCAACACGCATTTGGATCCACGATGATATATGCACATTTGGATCCATGATGATCAACACGCATTTGGATGGATGATGATCTTCACGCATTTGGATCCACGATGAACAACACACATTTGGATCCACGATGATCAACACACATTTGGATCCGCGATGATCAACGCGCATTTGGATCCGCGATGATCAATGCGCATTTGGATCCAAGATGATCAACGCGCATTTGGATCCAAAGTGATCAACACGCATTTGGATCCACGATGATCAACACGAGTTTGTATCCAAGATGATCAACACGCATTTGTATGCACGATAATCAACGCGCATTTGGATCTAAAATGATCAACACGCATTTGGATCCACGATGACCTACGCGCATTTGGATCCAAGATGATCAACATGCGTTTGGATCCAAGATGATCAACACGCATTTGGATCCAAGATGATCAACACGCATTTGGATCCAATATGATCAACACGCATTTGGATCCAATATGATCAACACGCATTTGGATCCAAGATGATCAACACCAGATCAAATGACAACCACGCAATTGATCAAATGATCACAATGCATTTGGATCCAGCATGATCACACGCATTTGATCCACGATGACCAACCTCATTTGATCCATGATGATCAACATCATTTGGATCAAATGAAAACTATCCACGCTTGGATCCAACAATGAACAACCCGCAATTGGATCCACATGATCAACACACATTTGATCCACCGATTGATCAACACGCATTTGGATCCACGATGATCTACACGCATTTGGATCCACAATGATCAACCCTCATTTGGATCCATGATACTACCAATTGATCCACCAGATACAAACCCTCATTTGGATCCATGATGATCATACGCACATTTGATCCACAATGATCTACCACATTTGGATCCAAGATGATCAACACGCATTTGGATCCACGATGGTCTACACGGATTTGGATCCAGGATGATCAACACGCATTTGGATCCACGATGATCTGCACGCCTTTGGATCCATGATGATCTACACGCATTTGATGCACGATGATCACAAGCATTTGGATCCACAATGATCTTCACGCATTGGATCCACAATGATCAACACGCATTTGGACCATGATGATCTACGCACATTTGGATCTACACATGATCAACCCTCATTTGGATCCACGATATCTACACATTTGATCCACGATGATCTAGCACATTTGGATCCACGATGATGCTACACGCATTTGATCCACAATGATCAACAGCATTTGGATCCACGATGATCTACACGGTTGATCACCATGATGCTACACGCATTTGGATCACGATGATCAACCCGCATTGGATCCACGATGATCTACGCACATTTGGATCCACAATGATCTACACACATTTGGATCCACAATGATCAACCCTCATTTGGATCCACAATATCTACACACATTTGATCCACGATGATCTACGCACATTTGGATCCACGATGATCTACACGCATTTGGATCCACAATGATCTACGCATATTTTGATCCATGATGATCAACACGCATTTGGATCCACAATGATCAACCCCCATTTGGATCAATGATTATAAATCAATGTCATTGGCGAACATTAGAAAATGCCAGGCTTTCCGTTGCAGCCCTCCTTTTTTGCTCATTCTATACTGTACTTTGTGACGTCATGCTGGTTTGCAACGTGCGTGGAAGAGCAGTGGTCATAATGGAATCAAACGATTGGAGCGAACACCACCTGCTGCGCCCGCATATCACGTTCATGTAGTTGTTCAGATCACAAATGAAATGACAAGAAACAAGTGATAAAAGCGGTCCATTACACCTCAAGGTGCTACCCTCACATCCTCAATGTTTACCACCTTGAAAACACGTCCCTCTTACCTTTAAAAGTATTCACACGCTGCAGGGCGGTCTTCGCTCTCCAAATATTGTTTCCGGTTAATTGTCGTTTTTTGCCGTTGTGGCCATGAGCTGGACCCAGTGCAGGATCAATGTGGTGTGAGATAACTGCTGCGCGGTGCTTGGCATCTAATGAGAAGGGACATTACGTGACCATCGTTTCCCGCCATCAGTCAGTTTCACTCTTCCTGGTGCACAAGGAGTACCCCAGGTCTGCTCTACATCCTCCTCGCACTCTCTCCAAGGAAGGTGTGCAGTCAATGAGCTCTGTTGTGGTCGTTCTCGCTCGCTCCCTCCGTGTTTGCGGTTGAGCATCGCTCTTAATCGGAGCCCGGAGCCAGAGAAAATGGAGGGTGGGGTAGGGGTTTTGTTGGGGGGGGGGAGACAGTTTCCTTTTTATTACATTTTTACAAAATCGTGAGGCGCCCTCTTAGTGCGTGCGTTCCTGCAAAACTTACGCATTCACCTGCTCCAAGAGGATCGCTAAGGCATCTAATTATAATCCCGATCCAAACGGCGGAACGACAGGAGACCTTTTGATGTAGGAGCCGCGGCTGCGCTCGTTGGAGAGGGTTGTCTGCAAAGCGATCGTCGACTTTTTCTCGGAGAACCCGACCCTCAGCAGCCTTTCCTTCTGGCGACTTCCCACCTCATCTGAACGTGTCTCTGACGAAGACGAGGCGAGAAAGTCTTCGTACGTGACGTGCTGTGTTTATTCCGCCCTCCTCAGCGACACGGATGCAATACAGATGCGGATATTCAGCACCGAGGACGACGATAAGTTACGTACGAGGTTCGTGCTGAACAATGTCAGAGGCATGGATGCACGCGGGTTTTTGTGGTTGTCCAACCAGCCACATTTGGTGACAGCTATCACTGGCCGTGATGGACCATGGACTCGATCACTCTTCCAATTTCGAATCACTCGAGTCAAATCCCCTGCGCTTGCAGCGAGATTACCGACGCACTTGCCGCCGCCCAATCCTGCTTTTTGCGCAGAACCCCGCAGATGTAGTCATGTAGCCTTGACGTGATGAACAGACGGAGAGCCACAGTAAACCCAGTGGTCTTTATGTGTTGCTTTAGTTGATTTCATGGATCTCCTCGGGTCACGGTTTCCTCATCCGTGGAACCTCTCGGTTTTGAGTGCATAGCTTGTGGAGACCTAGTGAACCTGGGGTGGCTTGTTGTGAGGGTGAGGCCAGAGATTGTAAAAAGGTGGACTCCTCTCTTCATGTTCAATCGATTCATCAAGTTGCTAAGCTCATGCGCCCCCCCCCCCGTGCCTCCCCTGGCCATCACCAAAATACAGACACAAACAGAATGGTGGAATGAAACAGCTAGTTATGTTTTCAACTTCTTTTTTTTTATCTTGCCTGATATGCCTGATTTTAATCTTGCCTAATATGTTGGCAACCCAGCAACGGACCTCATTCTGGTCATATTGTCGTCGTGTGTGGTGTGTGTGTGGTGTTGGTGTCGACATATATATATATATATATATGTATATGAGACATGACAGAAGTAAATAGACACCTTAAATTTCTTCATTTCTTCTGTATAACGCAGTTTTACTCAGTGATATGTACTAATATTCGAGTATTTCTTTGCAGAAACGAGTTCATGGGTCTTGTAAGACAATAACTATGCCTGAAACCCAGGGAGCACATTATCTTTCCGATTTTCAAAGAGGACAAATTGTTGGCCAATCGGAAGGTGGAGTCAGCCAGCATCAGATAGCTCAGAACCTTGGCATTCCGCTTTCTATGGTCAATTGGGTCATTGTGCAATTCACCAGCGAAGGAAAGGAACCAAAGTTCCCATTCCAGTCGATCTGGGACCTCAGAAAGGTGTCTTCGAGCTGTCAAGCAGTCCATTGAGAAAACTCCCCATTGCAAGGCAGCAAATGTTGCAGAGGAGGTCAGGTTAGCTCAACAACTGCCGTGTGGTACCTTCATCAATGGGCTACTATGGGAGAGCAGCTCAGAGAAAACCTCTTCTTAGAGAAGCCAACATTCAAAGGAGAAAGAGTGGGCTAACGAGATGGCCAACAGACCCTTGGAGTTTTAGCGAACTGTCATTTTTTTCAGGTGAGTCCCACTTTATCAATTTTCTGAAAGTGGACGCGTTTGTGTCTGGAGACTTCCAAGTCAAGAGTTTTCTTTGAACCAATTGTTGCCAACTGTCAAACATGGTAGTTTTTCAGTGAAGGTGTGGGGAGCAATCTGGAGTGCTGGCAGGTCAGAGCTTGTGGAGCGTGTTGCAACATCAACTCTACGATATACATTTCTATCCTTGAGGATGGATATCTCCCTGTATTCTCCACTGGTCAGATGGTCAAAAACAACACCGTTTATGGAAGATGGAACTCCATGCCACACTGCAAAAAAGACCAAAGAATGGCAGGACAGAAATGGGATCAAGCGACTTCCATGGCCAAGTCGGTCTCCTGACATGAATCCCATTGAACACCTCTGGGCCATATTGTATCGAGCTGTCCAGAAAAGTCCAGGAAACCAACATCACGGGCAGAATTGCTGAACCTTTTGCATTAAGCCCGGGCAGAAATCCCACAAGAGAAAATTTCGGAACTCGTTTGTTGTATACTTGAAAGAGTAAAAGCATTAAAATCTGCAAATGGCAAGTCTACCAAATACTAGTGTATGTATAAAAATGGATCAAATGTATTTCAAATGTTCAATAAATAAATTGTTTCAAAATCATGGTGTTGATTTACATCTGTCATGTCTCTGTATAGTGTATATACAAAAAAAGCAGTGTGTGTGTGTGTGTGTGTGTGTGTGTGTGTCAGTATGTGTGTGTCAGTGTCTCCTCCATAACTCCAAAACTCTAAAACCTAGCAGCCTGAAACTTTGCATGCATACTAAGAGAACTGCAAGGAAGTGCAAGAGTGAACATTGGGTGTTTGGGTTAAATAAAACACCCCTTTTGAAGATAATTAATGGCCTTATTTAATTATATCCTTCATCAGGTGATCCTCAGCCACCTCACTGTCTGGGGTCTTAAGGCGTTTCCTGGGTAACTTCACTGGGTTCTGAAGCCACCATGTTTTTTGGCCTGCTCAACCATTCCTTCACTTGGAACAGGCCGCAATGATTTATTCACGATAAAGTTTCTTTTTTCACTTTCCTCAGTCTTATTATCGAATGCCTGTTCATCATAGCTACGAATCGCTGGATACATTGCAATGCTTATAAACACCCAGAGAAGCCAACGTTTTTGGCTTTATTTCATTTCAGCACATGCCATAACTTCAAGAATCTCTTAAACTAAGCCGAATTACAAAAAATAAGCTCCAGGTTTGAACATAGCAGCAGTTCCAACTGATTAAAAAAAAGTATCTAATTCGGACATTGCTTGGGTGTCTTCGGGAGGTGTTTAATATGACAGATCATTGCTTGACAAGCCAGTTTCTTGGAGTGCTTCCTTGAGTGCTTAAGCCACTTGGCCAGCACACTACGATATTCACACTGTCACTGAATACTTATAAATTATATCGATCGACCTGAACGAAGGTCAGGGCCACCCGCCTGTGTTGGCCACATGTTGTTCTGTGATGTAACAGGTGGTGGCTAGCTCACTTAAAATGTGAAATTTTATTTTACACAATGTTTCCCATTTTTGTACGATCTTCCATTATACGACCCATCACTTCGGCAGACATAAATAAAAATTAAACGTTTCATTTTTAAAAGTTTCTTTAACCATTTCATGGAGAGCTTGGTGATGCCACTTGGCACGATTACTTCAAGTTTCAATGGCGATACAGTGGTTTGATACCGGAGGTAGGAAGGCAAAATAAATTATATAATCATAATGAGTAAAATATGTTTTCAGTTGTTATGAAGTAATGAATCGCTACATCACGGCAGCAAAGCCGAGAGGTACGCATGCTCGCTCTGTGTAGCCTGGGTTTGAGTCCCAACCAAGCTAGAAACTGTCATCCCAGTGTTTCACAGGCAGGGTGATTCATCAAAGTGTGTGTGCCATCTCTCGGATGGACGTCAAACTGGGAGTCACAT
>CM068959.1:75620103-75642061 GCA_035128595.1 Eptatretus atami | reverse complement strand
ACATTCAAGGTAATGTTGAAAGTTCATAGTCTCTTTTAATACACTCTTCTTTAGACCTTTAAGTTTCTTTTCACATTTGAATTCATTTAACCCTCCAGTTAAGTATTTATAAGCATATGCCTTTGATCGAGCACCGACAAATTGACTTAGTATCTTTTCAACTAATTCATCTTTAAATTTACCAATACCTTTTTATTCATATTCGAAAAGTGCGGGTTATGAGGATCATAATTAGTTGTATCATAAATATCTTCATCTTCTTTCATATCCTTATAAACATCATCTGTAGTTATCTCTCGTCGGAAGCTATCCATATCCATATATAGCAATACAATATTCTCACCATATCTCCTCTTTAGATTATTATAAAAGTAATCATACATTAAATACTTTGAAAGATCTAAAACAGTTGTTCCCACATAAAATCGCTTTATCCATCTTTATTCAAATGAACAGCACAAAAATTATCTGTAAATATTTCCACTCATTTAAAGCTTGGTTTATTTATCAACTTCTCCACCTGCTCCAAAGTTGTAGCAAGTCTTACATTTTGTCTATTCCTTATATTTTCCATTGTTTCACCAAATACAGAATTATTCATCAACTTGTAAAAGTCCTCAAAATCATTATGTTCATTTGTTCTCATCCTCATATTATAATCAATATATTTACCTAACCAATGACTTTGACTAAACTTTAGTGCCCTACGTACCTTTTTAACTTGTAGTTCTGTTTCTATAAATTGCTTTAGAGATCTTTGATGTAAAACATACTTCTCTTTATCAAACAAGGTTGTTCGTAATTTAGTTGCAGGAAAATATTTAAACTAATTTTAAGAACTAAAGAAATGTTGTTGATAACCACCGAATAGCTCTTGATTGGGGATCTCTTTTTTCAGCTCATAAGGAAGGTCTTTATGTTTGTTATGAAGTTTTCTAGGATAGTTTAATCTACTTCAAATAATACTCATAATCACGTTTATCGAAATCTTCTTGACTTGTGGAGATTATATCATCTAAGACAGATTGTACTCGTATTCTTTCATCCATTTAAAATTACCATAGGTTGGAATTCAGACATTGCCCAGCCATACAAGTTATTCGCATCAAAGTACATTAAGTATATTTATTATTTGCCTTGGCATATCTCTTTCAACAAACTTGTGAAATTCCTCCTCTTTTAGCCTTCTCAATCATAAAGAGCATATCTACATCACTTAGAAGATCAAGGGGTTGTTTACTCCTTTTTAACATAGCGCTACAGGCGAGTCCAGGAGATGTATAATAATGTACAGGATCAATTCCATAGGAATCTTCATTATTACAAACGTCTCTAAATGTCTCAAACACATCAGCATGTAATAAAACATCAGTTATTAAATAAAGGTCATGATATTCACCCATATTATTTTTCTCAAACTCTTTCCAAACTTGTTTTGCTTTTTCATATTCTTCATCCGTAATATGACATCTTCCTAACTTGTTATTAAAAAAACGCTTTTGAGGAGGAAGTCTTGTTTCTTTAAATCTTTCAAAGGAATCCACATAATCATATGGGTAAATGCCCTCCTTAGTAAGAAGAGAAATGTCTTTACCCAAGTCAGCTTCAGTCCTAAATTGATGAGAAAGTATAGGAAAAGAGATGTTTGAAACCAAAGAACTTAGAGGGCTTGCCATAAATTTATGAGTCAAGAAAATTTTTATTTACACCCATTTCACAAGTATAAATCTGTTTTTTTAAATGAGATGTAATTTTGATCTGTATTAGGAATTGCTGTTATCCTTCCAGGAGTCTTAGTTAGTTCTTTTTATAAAGAGATGCATATCATAATGACAATTATTATGAATAAATACAGGTATGAATGTAGGGATTCTCTTATTAAAATTACAATTATTATGAGCTTCTCCTCTATATATTTCCCCATTACATGGCAATGATCTCTAACCCTTTTATCAGTTTTCACCAAAGCCTCTGAGCATGTACAGTATGACAAATCCTTGCTTCTTCAAATTGTTTCTCTTCATTTGGAGATAAGTCAAGAGGTTTATTTGTTCTTGACATAATTGTAGTTAGCTTAATAAAATCATCCTCAATACTTTTAACATATTGATCAGCAGCATCAGGTCCTCTATACAATTCCAACTTATCATATTTACTTCCTCCAGATGATTTAATGTAATAACAAAACCCACAAGGAATATGCTTTTGATATTTTTTAATATCATCAGTATTTTCCAAGATGCTCTTAAAATCAGCATACATAACAAATGGGTGTTTTATGCATTTATTTGTTTCATTAAATACAACTTTCTCTCCTGGTTCTGGCATCTCAACTGCTGCTTTGTGATTAGAACAATACTTTAAATGTTTATCAAGTCTTCGTTGAGATTGAAAGATATTTAGACATCTCTTACAAGGATATGATTTATGCTTTGATTTATAAACTTGACTACTTACCAATCTAGAAAAGTTTTTGATATAAGCATAATGAGCAGTTTCCTTATTAGTGAAATAAAGGAGATCTATATGCCGGTCATTTGACCAATTATCATTGGATATAGTATTACTAACTCTTAGAATTTGGACATTGTTTTTTTATCAGTTAAACCAGAAAAATTTATTGAGAGGTTATTCATATTCTCAAACTTTGTTATATCTTTTAAGCTCATGGGTTCTCCTCTTGAGATTCCTTGATCTCCACTTTCTAATATATTCTCATATTTCTTATACTTTGAAACTCCTTCACAGTCCTTTTCCTGTGGATAAATATGTGCTAAGATACTCCGAGAAAACATTTATTATATCAGTATTTTTAATATTAATTATTGTCTTTTTATTCTTTATATCCTTAGGTAAATCAATATAAGAAGAAGCCTTTAGCGGAGTGAATTTAAGAATATTAAGATCGATATATGAAATCTCCCAATGTTTAACCCACGACCGTGTTGTTCTAATTCAAATCTAATAAGCTCTTCAAAGATAGGAGATTTAAGGAAGCTATCAATTGATGTAATAATGTGTGGTGGATTCGTTCTCATATATTTTTCTTCAATAACATTATCTTCTCTTGATAATGTAAAGGAGGTTCCAAGATATATTTTGAATGATTTATGCTTTTTCAACATTTTACAAACAACCTTGATAATTGAATCCTTTGAGATATGAATCGCTTCCCAAATGGAATTTACACTAATATTAAATCTTATAAGTTTTACCTCTATCCGATCTTTAAAACATTTTTGAAGAGTTGTTATTTCAAATGGTTTTGTCTCAGTGACATCTCCCTCTAATGTAATTTTCTTCATATTTCTCTTCAAGTTTCTCTCAATGTTGTTTACATGTTTTTGTGATTGAAGGTGTTTTTTATAACTCTTTTAAGACATCCTTAGAACAGACATCACAATATTTTGTTTCTCGTTCAAATGGAGATATTTGTCTGAAAAAAAATAGAATGTGTGTTTGTTAGTTTGAAGGTGTTTTTTTATTTATAACATTTATATTCATGATTACAAACGTCACAGTACGTTGTAGTCACCATATTTATGTGGAAAAACTTTGCTTAAAATTAAATTTTCTTGAAGAAAATCTCATGCTAATTTATAGATGCTTTTCGTTTAAACTAAAATTTTCTTGATGAAAATTCTGTTTAATTTATAGGTGAATCTGTGCTGAAAACTATTTAACCCACTAACTTTTTTTACTTAATTAATACAATGTATCAAGACACAAAAGACAAGTTTCACTCAATATCTGCATTTGTAAAAGATACTGAGAAATATGTAGAGGATGTGTGGAAGTAAAAAAATTAATTCCATCTTGTGAAATACGAGCATGGACATTTTGGTAATAGAAAGCTCTATGGATCACATGACTATTGCAAAGCACTGGTGTTTCTGTGTTGATCATGCTGAAACAAATATTTTTCTTATTGAGACAAGTGTTCTTTGTCCACAAATTATGCACTCATTTCTATTTAGTTTTTGATTTTAAACAATATTGAAGCATAAAATCTGTTATAAAGTATAGGCTAAAATCACTCTGCAAAGAATGGTTAGCACGCACTGAATTGAGATGAACAATTTCAATTGTTTGCAAGATAATTATGCTTATAGGTCTCACAATGACAGTCAGAACTCATTACATTTGCAGAAATGGACTGCTCATGGCATGAGTTTCTTTGTTTGCTCATCTCATCAGAACTCATTACGTTTGCAGATTAGACTGCCTGTTAGTTTCTTTGTTACAATGTCTGACATGTCTGACACAACCCTAACCCTAACCCTAACCCTGGCAGGCCATGATTGAGTGGAATAGAATCTCTGTTCAAATATACTGTGATCTTGTTAATTCCATATAACTAACATATCTTTTAAAAACTTGGGATCATTGATTAATACATTGTTTGCCTTTGTCATTGTTGAGGAAGTGCTCTCCTGAATCCACTAGTAAATGCTCAATACCATCACTGTACCACTCAAAGCGAACATTTCAAACCAGATGACTTTCAAACCATATGGCAAAAATAATAATGAATGTATAATCCCCATGCTGGCCCAAGCACATCTGGACCTAGTGAAAGATCTTGTTATTAGTCCATGCTTAGTTAAAGGAAATATATACCCATCTGTTATGTTTGTTACTCTAAAATATAATAAATCATTACATACTGAAGGTTGTTTTATTAAAAAAATTGAAACAGTATGTTAGTTAACTATGCAGCAATATAATCTTATATTTTTCACTTGATTGGCAAATTGGGGAGAATTACTTCGGTGACGCCGGAGTGTCTGGTCCCCAGAGGCATTATTCTCATTAACTCTGGCCTCCCATTCAATTGCAACATTGTTCAAACACAAACTCTGCCTTCCCATTGTCCTCTTATCAACAGGAGTCTCATCGAACTGCAGAGGTCATTGACCTCAAATTGTTCTGAAAAAGCTGTGTAAACCAAATGCTCCATTTGCATGCTGAGATAAATGCTTATCTTTGTCTAACGTAAATGAGGTTTTCTGCGCATACACGTTCCCCCGAAGACACGCATTCTTTCACAATACAATCTGCTTAATTATGCTCAAGATTGTTTTCTCTTTGCTTAAAAGACGTTGTGTGCAAACAAAGCTTTCTTGTATTTTGATTGGCCAAGTGCCCTGTGATGTTCTGACCCCCTCCCCATTTCCAATTGTATAAAAGTCCATGTATTCTGGCTCAGAGGCAGAGATCTGCTTGGACTCTTGAGACAAGTTCTTCTTTCCACATATATGTGTTTTTGTATAATATACGATCTGCTAAATTTTAAAGGGTTTTCTCTTTTGGTTGGAAATCTCCACCACAGATGTAAAATTGAACAAAGATAAATATAACAACTATTGGATAAAAACAATTCTGGTTGATAATATGAGTTCTTCAACTTCTTTCGGTGGAAGGGCTTTTAATATATCTGGAAGAACATCAATTAAAGTAGCTCTAATAAAAGTTTCTCTTCTCCTTCCAGCAATATATTCTAAACCAGAAAAAGCAATGAAACAAGAAAAAGAATCAAAAAATAAAAATCTTATGGATGAAGCTTTATAAAGAAAAGATAAGACCATCAGCAATAAGCAAGGAGAAATTTGCAGTTTTTTCAAGAACACTAAAGATGTAAATCTTGATGAAATAAAGGATGTTAATATATCATGTGAAATGATATTTTGTTCAGTAGTCATGAAGGACCATTTTAAAATTACCTTTAATATAAAAAAATACAGTGGTTTAAGCTGTTAATGAAAAAAGTATCTGGATATTGATGGTGATGTGTTTTTTCTACGAATTAAATATGAATCATTTTTCAAGTGAAGATTTTGAAGACTATGATAGGATCTCTATGTGACGAGTGATATTAGTGGTCATATTCGATCCATAGTTGAACGTTTAATCAATAGTCAGTAGTTACTTAATAGCTAGCTGTCAGGATTCGAACCTTGCTTTAAAATGTTTCTTTAGAGGGCTCTTATGGTTCTTCCTGTTTTCTTCGGCTAAACCACAGCATGTCCTTGGGTGAACTGTTTCTGCATTGTACGCTGAAATCCCACAGATTCCTGTTCTGCAAACTGCAAGAGCTTTGCCTTGTTATCAACATGTGCCAGGACTGATTAACAGCTTGATGTAGGAGGGTCTGAATTGTATGGAGAAAGTTGCGGGGTTGCAAGATAAGTTGCTGGGTTGCAAGATCTGAGGTTTGACTGATTCAACTTCCTCTAGGGCCCCTAGAGGAGGGGGGGAAAGGCCCACTGCCACATTTATTTCTTTATTTCTTTATTTCTCAGCCCACACTTTTAGTCCACACCCAGTTCTGCTTTTGTGTGATTATATATACGACTGTTTTGAAGTGAGAACCTTAATGTGGTCCGGAGGCACCTGACTGAAGGGGTCGTTGCGCCACATTCCGCATGCGTGTGCTCATCTGAAATAAACCGTATTATTCGAGAATCCTCATTCGACTCTGTCATCATACTCAGCCGGGTGAAAGAGTCATCACAGTTGGCGACCCAGATGGGACCCAACGGAGTCTGACGCTGTGGACTGTGGTACTCCACTTGGTGTACAGCGATCACAAGGGATCAGCTAAAAGGTACGTGGCGATCGCATGTAGGGCACCTAAAAGAGGGAGCCCCAGTTAGGTGAACACTGCACACTCGGTGGGCAGTGCCCCACCGGAGGCAGCTTCAGGGTCTGCTCGGATCAAGAACTGTAACGGTAAAACATACGAGGTGATTCGAATGTGGTTTCTCTGAAGAGCACAGAGGGCTGTTAGGCTGTATTGTTGTGACCGGGAACGGTAGAGGATAAGGATATCGACGTGAAATAAGGGGGAAACAGGTTAGAATCCTGTACCATAAGGAGGGAAGGTTAGAGGCCTTCACTGGGATTTAAGGGCGGGACAAAGGGCGGAGGAGCTCCTTGTGAGCCAACGGCCATCCATATCTAGTGCCCAGCTGTGTCTGTGGACGTCCTTGTGCAGTTGGGTTACTTTTTATTAGGAGGTTGGTGGCAGGATTTGCACTCCGACCACCTTAAAACCCTTCATTCTGCAAAACACAAAAACGCAAAAAAATCTGAAAACCCACTCCGTGGGAGTACCTCCTGTGCAGCTTCCCCTCGCAGGGCAGCTCACCGGATGACGGGATTGGGGCAAAGCCTTCGGGACCCCCAATGTTTGATGAAAGGAGGGAAACCACGGGGTAACATCCCTGGGTCAGATTGCGGGAGAGTGTGTCGGAGTGGTGCTGAGGCATCGTCCACCAGACGGCGGTCTCCTTGGGTTAACCTGAGGCGGTCCTTTCGGGTGGGTGCCTGGATTGTCCTATCCCATACTATAGGGATGATCACCTGTCTCTGTTATCATCTGAGCTCAAGCGTTTGGACATCGGTATTGCAGACTCTCTGAGGTTCGGAGACCGGATTGCGGCGAGATAATGGTGGGTGGTTACACCTACTATTGGTCTGGTCGCTCTGATGGTTACCATACACAAGGAGTTGCTGAGCTGGTCCAATAAGCTGACACCAATGATAATTGAGGTAACACCAGTCAACGAGCATATTATGAGACTAAGGATTCGTCACTCCTTAGGTGTCATTTCCCTGGTCTCTGTCTATGCTCTGACTGAGGCGAGTGACCTCACCGTGAGGACACATTCTACGCCACGCTCGAGTCTGTGGTTGATCAGTGCCCAGAAAGAGATACACTTCTAGTCTTGGGGATTTCAATGCATCGACTGGAACTGATAGGGATGGTTATGAGACATGTGTTGGTCCCGCGTGGTCAGGAACTATGAACCAGAATAGCACATAGTTCCTTGACTTTGCAAGAAGTCATGGACTTAGGGTGGCTGGTTCATGGTTTCAGCGCCCACAAGCTCATCGCTGGACTTGGTATTCCAACGCTGGCGGTGTGGCAAAGGAGATTGACCATGTCCTCGTTGACGTCGCTGGAGGATGATCCAGAACTGCAGGGTCTACCGGAGTGCTCAGTTCCTCAATACTGACCCCGGCTTGTTGTAGCAACTCTAAAGCTGCACCTTAAATCCTGGAGAATGGTACCATCCCAGCCTAGGCTGGATGTTGGCAAGCTCAAGGATGAGAGAGTAGCTGAGGAGTTTGGAACAGGCTGAGTGGACATTTGGGGTCTAGGTGCTTTGGGGTCCTGAAGAGTTGTGGAGTGCCTTCAAGACCACCGTCTTGATGTTGCCGGTGGATGTCTTGGAACTCACCGCAGGGCAAAGAAGAATTTTGTCTCTCAAGGGACACTGGATACCATGGACTAGAGTCGCAGGGCGGCTGAATGGCAGGCTGAGCTGTTCAGGAGCTGAGGCGTAAATTACGTACACTAAGGGTGGACAAGGAGGCCTATGTGCGAGGAATCTGTGAGGGGTAAGCATCACCTGTGGACAGGCGATTCTCGTCCCGCTTCCAGGGGAATTGCGCATTACGTTCATCCAAGCCATCCCTCGGAGCACTGCAGTTAGAGCAAGGTGGTAGGCTCTTGACAGAGGAGTCTGAAGTGAAGGCCCGCTGGGCCGGTTTGTACCAGGTTGATCCCCAGCTGTCGAGTTGGACGTCAAGGGTGTTCAATCCCTGTTGCTGAATCCTCCAATCAACTGTGGTCCACCTTCGCTTGTGGAAACACGGGCTGCGGTGACCGGTTGAAACAGGGTAAAGCTCCAGAGATCTGTGGCATCATGCTGAACTTCTCAGGATGGTGGAAATGCTGACTTGTGTCATTGCATGCAGTTTTGCTCTGCCTGGAACACAGGCATCATCCCAACTGATTGGAAGAGGGGCTGTTTGTCCCTCTCTGGAAAGGGAAGGGTGATCGCCAAGACTGCAACAACTACGAGGGGTGAGCTGCTCTCAGTGCCGGGCAAGGTCTTTGCTCGGATAATTCTTGATAGGGTTCGCCACCATCTGCTTGAGCACCAGCGTCCAGAGCAGTCAGGCTTTAACACAAAGAGGTGAACGATTGACCGTATCCTTGCTCTTTGTCCTCACCGAACGCAGCAGAGTTTCGACAGGGCTGCTTGCAGCCTATGTTGATCTCTGTGAAGCTTCGATTCAGTGATCGGGATCCTCTGGAGGATTCTTGGTCTTCTGGGGTGCCACCAAAACTGATCGATCTGATGTCTGAACTCTACTCTGTTGGTACTGAGAGTGCTGTGAAGTGTGTTGGTACCATCTCTGACTTATTTCCAGTTGTTACTGGAGTTGTCAGGGTGGGTACTGGCCCCCACACTTTTCAGCACTTGTATGGACTGGATTTTAGAGAGGATGTCGGAAAGATCAAGCTGGGGTGCATCGTTTGGGAATGTCAAGATCTCGGACCTTGATTTCGCAGATGATGCAGTCATCTTTGCGGAGACTTTAGATATCCTTTGGGGTCCCTCGAGGTGCTGAATGAGGAGTGGAGCCGCTGGGATTACGGGTTTCTTGGGTCAAAGCTAAGATCCAGGCTTTCATTGACATCTTGGATGCTGCTGTCCTGTCTGTGTCTGTTTGTGTTGAGGATGTTGAGGTCATGGAGAGATTCACTTACCTTGGCAGTGATATTCATGTTCTGCTGGCTGTGAGTCAGAGGTCAATAGACGTCTGGGTCGGGCCTGGGGAGTCATGGATTCACTGGATCATGGGTGTGGCGCTGCCGGTACTTGTGTGGAGGACGAAAGTCCGAGTCTTCAGGTCCTTGGTGCTTCCAGTCTTGCTCTATGGATGCGAGCCTTGGACTCTGACCAAGGATTTGAGATGGAGACTTCATTCCTTTGGTACCAGGTCTCTCGGAGAATCCTTGGCTATCGCTGGTCAGATTTTGTGTCCAACGAGCGGTTGCTGAGAGAGACTCGGATGAGATTTGTTACCTGCATGGTCCGGAGCTCAGTTGCGGCTGTATGGACATGTGGCTCTTTTTCCTGACGCTGATCCTGCTCACCAGATTCTCTCAGCGAGGGAGTCTCGTGAGTGGAGGAGGCCAATGGGCCGACCACGTGCCTCGTGGTTGCAGCAGGTTGACCAGCATCTCAAGGAGATGGGGATGGGCCTGGCATCTGCCTGGGGAGGGCCAGACGGAGGCCCTGGAGTACCGGCCGAAAGTGGGGCGGCGACGCGCTGTTCTGGCACATGCTCCCAACTGACCTGACCTGACTGACTGGGATTTAAGGCTTAAGGCGGTTGATTAGTAAGCGATTTGATCCGAAGTAAAAGGAGAAGCGATTTAAAGCTATCAGGCAGTTGATAAGGTAAGAACATAAGATGGGAATAACTCTTCAAAGAACAAAGAGCTACCAAAAGGAACAACACTGAAAGTTATCGGTGATAATATGGAATCATAAAGTAAAGGGAGTACAGGACTGGGTGAAATGGACAGCGGGAAGAAAGGATCCCTTTCGCTGACCGGATCTAGATCCAAAGATACTGAACACAGTGAGTACTGTGCTGACAGAGGGCAAAGCAGGAGGCCCAAACAAAGTGGAAAACACTGGAGAGCATTAGCTGTGGCTAAGGAGTCGCAAGTTGAGACAGGCATAAGCGACTAGGACTTGAAGGGACTGTGAATCAACGTAAAATGCAAGACGAAGAACGACAGGAAAACTGAAGCAGGCCATAGAGCAGCTAACGGAGGGAAGACACAGGGTGAAGAAAGACAGGAGAAACTGAAGCAGGCGCTAGAGCAGCTAACGGAGGTCAAGACACAGAGTGAAGAAAGACAGGAGAAACTGAAACAAGCACGAGCACAGATAGTGGAGAACAATGACAACTCAGACAGGAAAACGACTACACAACCTGAGACGGGAAAAGGAATTTACCCCGCCTTGGAGGAAAAGGGAGCAATAGGAGGGGCTGACATTCAGCCATTCCCCATGGTACAAATGGCAGGGGGAGATTGGATCTGGAGATCATGGACCCCCCAAGACATTAGGGGAGTGAAAGTGAGCATGGAAGAATGCTTAAAGAAGAACCCTAGAAAGGCGATCCAGATATTACACGATCAGATAAAAATGCAAGGGGCAACCAGGACAGACATAGGGTATATATGTGCTGCGGTGTTGCCCAGCTCAGTCTGGAGATCGCATTCGGCGGCCTGGGGGGCTAAAGCCGAAAATGAAGAGGACCACACTTTTAACCGTAGGACCACATGATGTAGAAGAGGGGCCACAAAGAGTGGCACAGGTGGCATATAGATTGTGCGCACAAACCCTGATGGATGACCTTGCAGCGGAGATGGCCCCACGAGTAATGGATTGGCAAGCAATACAAGTTACGCATGATATAAAGGAACCACCTGGTGAGTACAGAGCACGACTGCAAGAACAGATCGAACTACACTCAGGGTGGAACAATCTGGACGACGCGCCCCTCCCCTTCCTGAACACCATGTTTGTGGAGGGATTGTGCGACGAAGTAAGGAAAGAGGTAAAAGCGACCCTTCCACTTTGGAAAACGCCTGCAGTGGCTGACGTATTCGACAGGGCGAGGCAGGCCTGGCAGACTCTGCAAGAAGAAGAGCACAGAGGCAGGAAAACTGAGCGAGCATTAATTGTGAAAAACCTCGAACGGAAGGTCCGTAAATATGACGAGAGGGAAGAAAGACCTCGCCAGGATAACCCAGATTGGGAACCCCGGTATGAAACCGGCCAGGGCCAGTGGAGGCTATGGAACCGAGGTAACGATCCGCAAAGACAGGGAGAATGTTTTAACTGCGGCAAGCCCGGACACTGGAGCCGTGATTGCAAAGTCTCGCCTAGACAATGAGGCTGGGGTTCGCGGTCGCCACAACAGGGGGAGAGACCAACTGCGCCCCCTCGAGAAAATGTGAGGCGAGGAGAAGTAGTAGAGGAAAACTATTGACATGAGGACGCCGTGGTGGCTCCGCAAAGAGAGACGCGAAACGTAGGAGAGTTGACCACAACGTTGAACGTGGAGGGGAAACAGGTAACATTTTTAGTAGACACGGGAGCCACACGGTTGACACTAAAACAAGGAGAGACAAGCCGGTAGGCGGACATGGGTAGTCGATCAAGTCGAATTTAGTCGTTTTTCAGCCGTTACTAGCCCAACAAAAGCGTCCATAGCAACGGTTCTTTCTCACACATAACTAGGACATACCATGAACCTACCATACCAGTTTCATGTATAATCTGACTCATAGTTTCTGAGATATAACGAACTTCGTTTTTTATTGTTTTCGACCAGGGTTCATTCAAGTCTATCTTCTCCGACAGTTTTCATAGATCCGGCTGGAAATTTTTGACAATATGGCTGAATGTACTGCCCACAGTCACTCGTGGCCCGATTTTTGATTTTCTAAAAAATTAATTTTTGAGATTTTTTTGAAATTTCTAAAGTCCGTTGCTAGGCAACGGATGGGTCCATAGCAACGGTTGTCATTTGCACACAACTAGGTCATGGTTTGAACCTACCAACCAAGTTTCATCGAAATCGCCATTGTATTAACGGAGCACTGGACCGAACAGAATATGCATACATACAGACAGACAAACATATCGACGGAAATACTGATAATAAGGGTAGACTAGATTGACTACCCAATAAAGAATCTGCCGCTCTCAGGCGATTTGGTGAGTGTGGTGGGGGTGTCGGGATGGAGAGAGAATATCCCGATCTCGGACAAATTACGAATTGAAGTAGGCCCTCTGAAGGGGGAGCATGCATTTCTGGTAGCTAAAAACACTCCAATGAATCTGTTAGGAAGGGATTTGTTGTGCAGAATGGGATGTACCATAACAAGTAAGGAGGACGGGGTTTTCAGAGATGCCCCGCTAGGATCACATGATGAGGTAATGACCCTCATGATGACTGAACTCGAACCAGTAGTTTATTGGTTGCGGATTGTCACAGGAGGGAAGAGATAAACTGAGTAGGGATTGGGAAAGTGCGGAAGGATTGAGGGAGGTAGAGGAATGGTTGCTTAGCAACGATATCGATCTGGAAGGAGCGGAATTGTCTTTGCACTGTACTCTCTACTACGATGAAACAGGGCAGGATTTCGAATACTCGGATAAGGTGCATGGAGATTACACCGCCACACGCACTTTGATGATAACCAACCTATGGATCGGCAAGGAAGGAGTGGCGGTAGAGGTGGAACTAGCCGCCGAAGAACGCGAACTAATGAAGCATAGAGAGGGACTCACGCCACATGTCTCACTAGCCATAAGTGCAGGACACACTGCGGGAGAATTAGGGAAAATGATTACCCGCTTGAAATGCGCATTGGAACCAACAGACAGGGGTGAGGAATCACGGAACATCTCACGTGGGACCAGGCGTGGCGATGGATGGAAGGTATGCTTGCCTGATCAACTTCTGACATGTGTGCTAGAAAGGTATGAGATGAACAGTGAAGGCCCCGCCACCAGGCCAGCAGACAAGCAGGGACAGAGGAAAGATTACAGGAGGTACCTGATGAGCTGTGGACATGACACTCAAATGATATAGGCAGAGTGCTGGCCACAACGCCCGTATCCATCCAGGTAAAGGAGGGGATACCCCTGCCTCGAGTGGCACAATATCCGTTGCGCAAGGAGGCAATAGAGGGGATCGCTCCGGTGCTAGCATCATTGCGCGACCACGGGGTGATAATACCTACTAAAAGCCAATGTAACACACCAATCCTGCCGGTGAAGAAGCCCGGGGGAAATAAATGGAGGTTCGTACAAGATCTACGGGCGGTGAATAAGTGCGTGAAAGCGTCCTTCCCCGTGGTGCCACACCCTGTTACGGTACTCTCTGGGGTGCCGTCTACCGCGACGCACTTCTCCGTGGTGGATTTGTGCTCGGCGTTTTTTAGCATACCGCTAGCGAAGGAGTCGCAGCACTTGTTTGCCATTACCTACGATGGGCAACAATACACCTGGACGGTACTTCCGCAAGGGTTCTGCGATAGTCCGACGCTTTTCTCGCAGGCTTTGAAGGAAGATTTGTAGGACATAGAGCTCCCGGAAGGATCGGTAATGATCCAATATGTAGACGATCTATTGGTATGCTCGGACAGCCAGAAGAAATGCGAAACGGACACGGTAGCGCTGTTAACAGCTCTCGCCCGAAAGGGCCACAAGGTCACAAAAGAGAAATTGCAGTTCTCACAACCAAGGGTAACATATTTGCGACACACACTGGAACAAGGACAGAGAAGTCTAGGAGCTGAACGGGTGGAAACAATCTTAGAGCACCCAAAACCCACTACATTGCGACAACTATGACGGTTCCTCGGGATGACGGGGTACTGTCGGCAGTGGATATCTGATTATGCGGTTCGGGTGCGATCGCTGTACGACATGGTAAAGGAGGCAGAAGGGGATAAGATCACTTGGACGGATAATGCGGACAAAGATTTCGAAACACTGAAGCAGGCCTTATCCCCAGCGCCAGCATTGGGGTTACTGAACTATGATCTTCACTTCAACTTATTCGTCCACGAAAGAGGAGGGTTCACCCAGGCAGTGCTGACACAAGAACACGGAGGAAAAAATAGGCTGATTGCGTACTACAGTAGCCATTTGGATCCGGTCGCCGCCGCCTATCCCGGGTGCTTACGGGCGGTTGCAGCAACACAATACGCAGTAACCGCAACAGCGACCTTAGTTTTGGGTTCTCCGCTGACCGGAAAGTTCCGCGTGATGTGGCGGCGCTGATATGGCAAAACAAAACACAACATATATCAGCAGCACGGGCAGTTCAACATGATATGGTACATTTGCAGGCAACTAATATTACGATCGAAAGATGTCTGCCACTGAACCCAGCCTCCCTGATGCCGACGAGCGATGAGGGAGAGGTGCATGTGTGTGAACGAGTGCTGGTGGAAGAGACGAAGGCCAGGCGTGACCTGCAGGAAGCCCCGATCGAGAATGCGGAGTTAGAATTGTTCGTAGACGGAGCAGCGAGAAAGAACCAATGGGGAGAAACGATCGCTAGCTTCGCAGTATGTACCGCAAACGCCACCTTGAGGAAAGAATTGCTACCGAAGGGATTTTCAGCACAGCAAGCCGAGCTGAAAGCGCTGACATGCGGATGTGAAATGGGCGCCGGAAAAACATTGAACATATATACAGATTCCAGATACGCCTGGAGCATCTTACATGACTCCGCCACCATTTGGGCCTTGCGGGGCTTTAAGACGTCCTCCGGGAAGGTTATCCGACATGGGGACCTGATCAAACGACTAATACAAGCAGCGCAAGAGCCGCAGCAGATTGCAGTGATCAAATGCAAAGCTCACACAGGAGAGAAAGACGAAGTTTCAAAAGGCAACAACAGAGCAGATTTGGTGGCAAAAGCAATGTTCGATGAGGAAGAGGCGAACCCGCAACCATCAACCGAAATTTATGTGGAACAGATGCTAGACGGTCCTCAAACACAGGAACAACTAAAAAACTTGCAAGCCTCCGCAACTATGGAAGAGCAAGAATCATGGAGGGTGAAGGAGGGTGCCAAGCAGAACACACATGGAGTATGGGTGGATGAGCGAAGTAGGCCGTTTGTACCCCGGAAATTGTTACCGTGGCTAGTCCTAACTGCACATGCGCAGGGCCATATGGGCGTAAAGGGAGTGACGGAAATTATTCGCTAAACCTGGAATGCTCCAGGTGTGATGACAGCAGCGGCAGAGATAGTTAGCAATTGTGCGGCCTGTGGTAAACATAATAGGAAGCATGCTGCCAAGAAACGGGGAGCACCCCCACCCCCGTCGGAACCGTTTCAACACCTGCAGATGGATTTTGTGAAAATGCCGGCATATAAATACCACCGATATGTGTTGGTAATCGTAGATATGTTCTCAAAATGGGTGGAAGCTTTCGCCACCACCAACCAGGAAGCCGAAACAGTAGCCAGGCTGCTTTTGCAGGAAGTAATTCCACGATTTGAGATTCCAACCTGATTGTGATCGGACCAAGGATGGTCTTTCACAGCAAAAGTAATGATTAAGGTGGCCGAGGGCTTGGGCATTAAACAGAAACTACACTGCCCGTATCATCCTCAGTCGGCAGGGGCAGTAGAAAGGGAGAACCAAACCCTAAAGCGGAAACTTGCCAAACTGTGAGGGCCAGTCATTGCCCTGGCCAGACGCGCTTCCCATAGCGCTCATGAGAATGCGAGCAATGAATAATGCCACAAGGGGGCTCTCGCCCCACGAAATAATAACAGGACGCCCTATGCAGTTATCAGCCTCGGCTCCCCCAGATATGGGAGGATTGGGATTTGTCATGTATGACCGACGGAATGATGAATTATTGCAAGCGCTCACTGCTACCATCAGGACTTTTCACTCACAGGTACAAGAAGCATTACCAATACCTTCTGGAGACTCGTTGCATAATTTTCAACCCACTGAACGGGTTTGGGTGAAAGAATTCCTGCAGAAGAACGCCCTGCAACCCGTGGACCGGACCTTACACTGTACTCTTCACACCGCCCTCCGCCATCAAAGTGGGAGGTAAGAGTGCATGGATACACCACTCACACTGTAAGCGGGCGCCCGAAGCGGCAGACGAAACTAGGGAACCGGAGGAGATAACCCCAACAGAGGTTCCAGCAGTGCTCGATTCAGTATTTTACCGGGACAGCGAAGAAGACGATGAGGTGGAAGACGTGATACCTCTTCAGGGACACCCTCCACCGCCACGGAACCGGGCGGAAGCTGGCCCGGCAAGACAGGGTGAGAGAGTACCGGAAGGCCCACCACAGGAAGAGCCGGACGCTCTGCAGAACGTGGAACCAGGAGGTATAGACAATAGAAATCTTGTAATACCGGAGCCAGCGACAGAACCTTCGACGACACAACATGCATCTCCTGGCACTGACACTACTCCTTTGCGGCTGGGGCCTGTCACTAAGCAGCAAACTGACAATCCACAGCCGAGGAAATCGTACACACCTCCTTCAGGAAAGAAGAAATGCAAGGGGAGACGAAAATGAACTAGCCACACCTCTGCAGCGACACAGGAGAGAAGCGACTGGAGAGAAGACGGCAGCGAGTACATGCGCAACATTTGGGAAGACGCATAACCAGGAACTAGATAATGTAAAGGTATTTGCCAAGCCACCCGATGAGACTGCACCGCTCATTTCCAGAGGAGTAACAGTCATCCAGCCAAAACAGCTCATAGAACTGTCCTGCGTCCAAGCCGAGGGAACTTACGATGTGGTGGAACGAAACAAGGAAATAAAATCGATTGCCTGGTCTTATATTATGACTAAACCTACTGCCGTGGCGGTTCCAAATGTAGAGGAGGGAGATGTGGCTTGGCAGGACGAAACGCAACACAAGACCCGGCAATGGCACTTTGTACAAGCAGGATTCCAATGGGGTCAACACGCATCGTTAATTACCAGAATTCCATGGGCCCCTAATGGAACCCTTTTGGAGTATTGGTGTACAATTTTTCAGAAAAACAAGAATACCCCTGAAAAGAACAAAATATATTTGGAGGTGCTCTCACCTATGAGACACGCCCTGGTGAAACCTCCGAACACCTTTGTGGCTTTAGCGACCGAGATAGCCAACATCCAGAATCGGAGTGACTGTTGGGTTTGTATGGAACCTCCGAGGGGGTCTTCGACTGGCCTCCACTTAGTAGTTTCACCTTTAACTTTCTTCGAACATCTTAGCAACCCGGTGGAGGGTCTTGAAGCTATAGCTAACGGTAACCACACCAGGCGGATTTTTGCACCCATGGACCCAGGAGCCAATACAAACCAGGTCCCCTCTCCTCTCTGGGTGGAGAACACCATAGGATCAGTATGCTTCATGGGAAAAGGGGTTAACTCCATGGGACAGTCCTCTTGTAGATTGTCCCTCCCCGTGCCAACCCAGGAGGAGAAAACAGTAATAGCCACAAACCCGAATCGACAAGTCAGGGAACTGGTGACATTCACAGTAAAGCCGGCACTTCACCACGATAAGGGAATGATCCCGCCGAAAGGTATTTTTCTGGTATGTGGGGACAAAGCTTACCCCTATTTACAAAAAGGGTGGGCAGGGAGTTGTTATTTAGCCTCAGTATTTCCAGATAGCAGGATTAGGACCACTATCCAAACCTCCCTACAACCACGGTACCGACGCAGCGCGTTCGAAACTGTGGATCCAAAGGGATGGGCCGGTGTATCAACGCGCCTAGGAATTGTTAAGGGAAGGTGGTGGGAGAAGGCCATTGGCTTTTTCATGCCGCATGCCGGCACGACTATGAATAGCGTTAGGATAGATAAACTTTCACAAGCTTTGGAATATTTAGGTAATATAACCATGGCTTATTATACTGAATTACCAGACATGTTTGTATCAATGCGTGCCATGGTAATGCAGAATAGAGTAGCTTTAGACATGCTTCTGGCAGAACAAGGAGGGGTATGCGGGATGATTGAAGGAGAATGTTGCGTCTGGATTCCAGATCCTACTGACATAACTAACCGTGCGGTGACCCGAATTAAAAAGGTGGTAGAAGCTCTCACTAGCTAGCGAGTGGAACGTGAGGAGGGTTACGCATGGTGGAAATCCATATTCCAGGGTTGGGGGGGTTGGTTGCTACGTCTAGTAGGGTCCGTGCTTTTAATCATCGTGGTGGTAATTTTTGGAGTTTTCTGATCAAACTCCTCCTTACCATTTGCCTAAAGAAATGTTGCACAGCCTCAGCCCTCACCCAGGCCATAATAATAATTAACAGCAAACTCTCTGACGAAGACGATTCAGCCCATGATGGGGAGGGAGGCAACCAGGGCCTCCACATGAGACCACAGCTAGATGTCATAAATGTGGATCTAGGCCAGGGCCTAGGTCTCCAACCGTTCCTCTTTGTAAAAACAGATGACTAATACAGGAGAGAGTGCGTGTTTTTCTTTTGTCTTCTAGCGCAAGATGAGGAGCTTACACCCCGCCTTGCGTGTTCACATTGCTGCTCGCTTACATTGCATCACATTTTATTATTAGTGATGTTATTGCTTTTGATATTATTTGAATAATACTTTAACAATGATAATTTTGTATAATCAAGCTTGGTGTGATGAGTGTGGCAGTAAGAGGAGTGAAAATGGCAAGTGTTGACCTGAGCCACCAGCAGTCAGGGACTTCTTATTTGGTGAATGTCAGTAGCTATTCACGGCATTTGCAAATCCCGTTTGGAGGGGGCGGGAGCCCAGGAGTGGCCAAAGCAGACACCAAATGGAGCCCCACCTGTTTGGTGAGCCAGGGATGGTAGAGTATGGTCAAATATGACCAAGGAGGGACTGTGAGGAGTGATATTAGTGGTCATATTTGATCCATAGTTGAACGTTTAATCAATAGTCAGTAGTTACTTAATAGCTAGCTGTCGGGATTCGAACCTTGCTTTAAAATGTTTCTTTAGAGGGCTCTTATGGTTCTTCCTGGTTTCTTCGGCTAAACCACAGCATGTCCTTGGGTGAACTGTTTCTGCATTGTACGCTGAAATCCCACAGATTCCTGTTCTGCAAACGCAAGAGCTTGGCCTTGTTATCAACATGTGCCAGGAATGATTAACAGCTTGATGTAGGAGGGTCTGAATTGTATGAGAAAGTTGCGGGGTTGCAAGATAAGTGCTGGGTTGCAAGATCTGAGGTTTGACTGATTCAACTTCCTCTAGGGCCCTAGGGAGGGGGGAAAAGGCCCACTGCCACATTTATTTATTTCTTATTTCTCACCCCACACTTTTAGTCCACACCCAGTTCTGCTTTTGTGTGATTATATATATACGACTGTTTTGAAGTGAGAACCTTAATGTGGTGCGGAGGCACCTGACTGAAGGGGTCGTTATGCTACATTCCGCATGCGTGTGCTCATCTGAAATAAACCGTATTATTCGAGAATCCTCATTCGACTCTGTCATTATACTCGGCCAGGTGAAAGAGTCATCACACTCTATTGGTGCAGAAAGAAGACAGTTATGAGACCGAGAGTTTGTGTTCAAACGATAGTTAAGAAAGGAGTTTTATAGATGATTGTGAAAGCACTAATGAAAGTACCGAAGATGACACGGAAGATTAATTTTATTTGAAGTAAAGTTTTACTTTATAAATATGAATAGTACACTAGATCTTGAGCCTTTTGAATTCCATGATACTCCATATGATAAATTTGAGAATTGTCCTGCATGTGACAGACTGGGATTAAACAGAGTCAAAAGCCTATTAACAATGTATATTCTGTGATTATCTTCTAATTAATGATAATAAAAAATATAAAAAGGAACATAACTGATTCAAAATTACACCAAAAAAGAATTACTTTACAAGATTAATTAGAGAAATGGATGTTAAGTATGAGGGTGATAATACACCTTTTCTGACAAGAGAAGAGATTGAACAAATGAGGGGAACGTTTTCTGGATTGATGGTAATTATTATTCATGATTGTCATTTTCAGATAAATTGTAACACAAGATATTGTAGAAATAAAATAATGGATTACCTTGAAATTAAACCTGAACTCAGGATAAAACAAAGAATTTCTAATAAAGCCTATAAAATGTTAAATAATCTATTTTCTAAATTTAGAAATGAATGATTTCATTACCTATTTGGGAAAATAACCAAACATTTAACAATCATAAAAATCTTTCAAATTCAAACTCTCCTCCTAAATATGTCATTAAGATGTCTAATATTTGGTTCAAGCAAATGTGGAAAAACCTGTTTGCTTTTAAAGATGCTCCTTACTCCCACTTTTTATTTCGATTTTGATAATTTAATTTTTCACCAAGTCAAGTTTTCAACCTGAGTATCAACTACTCTCAAGGTTTTAATGCAGGTCTTCAAAAAGAAGACATAATTGGTTTATTTAACTTCAAAAAACAAACTAAATGATTATAACATTGAAGATATAATACAACTATTTTGTGATACACAGAAATGGAAAAAGAAATCAAAAACTATAACTTGTATTCTTAGTCATAATATGGATGATATACCTTCACCCCAAGATTTGGATAAATCAAAAAAGAATCTCGTTATCTTTGATGACTGTGTTAATGAGACAAACCAAACGGTTATGGAAAGTTATTATACCGGGGGAGGCATTCTTCTTGTAATTGTATTTTCTTAGGCAATCATACTTTCAACTCCCTCATTGCTCGAAAGAAATAATGCTAATACTTTTATTTTATTCAAGTGAAATTCAATAGAAACATATAACTTTTGTAGAGACAATTGTTCTACGTTGTGTAGTAAAAAAAGAATTTGAGGAGTATATGAAACACACGACTGGAAAATATGAATACATTGTTGCAAAACAAGTTGAGATACTGAGGGATATTATTTTTATTTTATAAACAGACATACATAAATTAAAGTTGTTATTATTAATCTTGTGGGTAAATCTGCTTCTGGGAAAAACTTTCATAAATCTAGGTTCTTGAATAGTGAAAATGAAAAGATTACGTTTTTTTTGTTTTTTTAAACACCCTGTGATACTTATTATATCTACAACCACCACAGTAATGCGGCCAAGAGAAGTAGAAGGTGAAGATTATTACATTTCAATAGAGGAACATATGCGATTGAGGAACGAAGGTCATATATTTGAGGAGGTCTCTCTTTGTACAACAAAATATTCACATTGTAAGAGTGAGTTAAAGAAATTAAAATCTGGTGACCTTGGGATATTAGAAACAAATCCAGAAGGAATGAAACAAATTATTAAACATCTGAGTGGTAATAGCGCTAAGATTTTATCATTTGGTTTTGATGTTGATAAAGAAACTCCACACAAACGCAAGAAAAGCAGATATACAAGTATTAGTGAAGCAGAAATTACAACTCGTAATAATTCTAATGAAGAATTTGATGAAATATTTAAAGAAAATAATTTATTTGAACACATCTACTTTTATGATGAAGAAAAGGAAAAATTTCCCTCTTCACCATTACAATTCATTAAATGATATTTTCCAATAAATAAATGGAT
>CM068959.1:75586366-75613616 GCA_035128595.1 Eptatretus atami | reverse complement strand
GGAAGAAACAGAATTACAGATTAATACAGATAATGGTGTTATGATTAGTCTCACATAATTTTTTTGATAATGAAATGAGTAATAAAGTGCCAACGGGAGTATATGTTAATCAAATCAATCTTCATAAACTATCATCTTGTGTTCAAAATCAAAAGTCTTGCATGATTAATGTTAATACAATTCAGAGAAAAGGAGCAGTAAGAATTGATGTTTTGCTCACAAGAGAACAGGTGAAAATCTTGAACGATACTGGTTCACTTAAAATTAAAATGTCAAAACCAATGTTGAAGAAATATTCAATAACAGAGATGAGTGGAGGATTTCTCCCATTTCTAATTCCCTTATTTGCTGGTTTGAGTGTGGCTGGAGCATTGACGGGTGGTATTTCAGCAGCGGTGAAAACTGCCAATAAAAGGAGGGCTCAAAAAGAGTTGGAAAGACATAACAAAGAGTTGGAGAAACAAATTAGTGGAAGGGTTCAGCGCAGGGCTACTCGATTGGTTCCAGGCCTAGCTGGACTCAGCAATGAGGAGCAGCTGAAGGAGACAGGGCTTTATTCATTAGAAAGGAGGCGGTTACGAGGAGATATGATAGAGATGTTTAAGATAATTAAAGGTATCGAAAAAATAATTGCAGATGAATTATTTGGGGGGGCAGCGGGCGCAGGCGGGCGCAGAGTCCCCCAAAGCTCACCCTGCCCCACTTGCGCACAGTTACCATGACGACCCGTGCGCTCTTAAAAAAGGCAGGCGTCGGTGCTCGCGAAAGAAATACGTGCATAAACGTTGCTGAGGAAAAATAAGGGCGCCAGTGCTCGCGAAAGAAATGTGTGTAAACGTTTCTGTGGTAAAGAAAAAAACAAAGCTTTCCATAAGAGAGGGGATCTATTCTTCACCCTTCTCAACGCATCACCTTTAAAATCCCATTAGACATGGGGATGGGGCTAATCTGAACATGCATTTAAGGAAATAACTGTCTGAGGACCTGGATGTGTGGCTGCATTCATCAGACCGGATTCTGAAATCCGTAACAATATGTATGATATTCTATGGGAAGATGGTTCAAGGGTTGAAAGTGATGTTGATGAAAAGGAACATGTTAAAATATTAAATGAAGACGACATTTGGGAAAGGTTAAAAAAATTAAACCAAGAATTTTCAAATATTGATATAATGATCAAAACAAGTGCGTTGGGTGAAGAAGAATAGACTGAAATGAGAAAAGTTGAATGATGAATATTTTGAAAAGGCAACAACCTTAAATGAGGGAATAGATGTTGATACAACTTTTATGGTTGATAAGGTGCGAAGTGAAGTAGAAGTGAAATAAAAATTGAGAAAATTAGATGAAGAATTTTCAAGGTTAGATATGAAGATTAAAATGAGTGTTTTAGGTGAAGAAGAAAAAATCTTAAAATCAGAGGAGTTGAATCAGGAATATTTTAAGAAGGTGGTTGCTGTAAGAAAGGGAAAAAGATATAGATACAACTTTCACAGTTGATTTTAATCCTAAATAAATGAAAGATGAAAATCGGAAAGTTATTCTTAAAGTGCTTATGGTATCAAGGGCTGCATTACAAATGATAAAAAAAAAAATCAAAAGAAGTATTTTCTTCATTGAAGTCTGTAAATATTTCTCATAAATAAATGAGTTATTGTCTCAAATGTAAAAATAAAACTAATCCTAAAAATATCTCATATGTTAAAAGTAAAAATAATAGAGTTTATCAAAAGGGGATATGTTTAGTGTGTGGCTCTAAAAAGTGTCAATTTAACTTTAAGCATAAAGGTGGGGGAGATGTACAAAAGTTTTTATCAGGAAGTAAATTTACAACAACTGGAATTCCAGGGGAATTACGTCAACCAGGATATTCTTTCTGTGGTCCGGCCACAAACTTGTATAAAAGATTAGATTGGGCTAGCAATCCTAAACCTTGGTCTAAACCTAAAAACAGAGTTGATGAAGTGTGTATGAAGTACGATATTGATTATGGAAATAGCACGACGTTGGAAGAAAAACACAAAGCGAATAGAGAGATGTTGTATAATTTGTCTTTGTTACGAACTCCAACATTGAGACAAAAAGTTGATAGGTTTATCGTGAAGAATATGATAAGTGCTAAATTTAGACTTGGGCTTGGAAATTCAAAAAAAAAAGTTGGCTCCAATGATTTCATTTAGATTTAAGAGCAATTAGATGATGAATTACATAAACCAATAATCACAAAGTTGAAAAGAAGGAAGGTTTATTCCAAAGAAGTTGAATATATCTGATCCGCTGACTTGATTGAACTCAATAATGATAAGGGGTACAAGTATGCTTTAACCATTATTGATTTAAGAAGTAGGTATGTGTGGGTTGTTCCTTTGAAAAATAAAAAGGGTTACTCTTGTGTTAGCCTTCCAACAGATATTTAATAAAAGCAAGAAAAAACTTAATAAACTGTGGAGTGATGAAAAGAACAGAGTTCCACAACAAAACATTTCTGAATTTTCTTAAAGATAACGTTATTACATGATACAGCACCTTTAATGAAGGAAATGCGGTTGTTATTACCTCTGCCACCGAAAGTGAAGGAGGTTATGTTTTCACCCCTCTGTTTCTGTCTGTTTGTTTGTGCACAGGATATCTCAAAAAGTTGTCGACTTATCTGGATGAAATTTTGTGGACAGGTTTGGTGTGTGACAAGGACGAACGGTTTAAATTTTGGTGAAGATCTGGATCCGGATCAGACTACTAGAATATTTTAAGTGATTCTTCACCATTAAGAGATCGGGCCAAAAATGATATATAGCACGATATCTCAAAAAGTTGTTTATGGATTCAAACGAAACTTCGTGGACATATTGGGTGTGTGACATGGAAGAAATTATTAAATTTTGGTAAAGATACGGATCTGGATCTGATAATTTTTTAAGTGATTCTTCACCATTGAGAGATAGGGCTAAACAAATATATAGCACGATATTTTAAAAAGTTCTGGACGGATTCGGACCAAACTTGATGGATAGGTTGGGTGTTTGAGAAGGCAGAATTGCTTCAATTTTAGTGAAGATCGGGATCTGGATGTGAGAGTTATTTAATTTTTAAAGCGATTCTTCACCATTGAGAGATAAAGACAAAAACGATGTATAGCACGATATTTCAAAAACTATTAAATATATTTAAAAATTAAATATATTTCAGAGACTATATTAAAAATTCACTCAACTCGGTTCTCTACAATGAGCATCTTTAATTCAGGAAATTTAATTACAACAATACAGTTCATTCCTCAACAAAATCAAAACCAGCAGAAACATTTCCAAAATTAGAATATGAAAAAGAGATTAATCTGAGAAAGCCTAAGTTCAAAGTTGGGAATATATTAAGAATATATCAGTGGATATATGAGGGAATAGATGTTGAAGACGTGTAATGATATTCATTAAAGAAAATACCCAGCCCCACAGGGTATCCTAATAATAAAATACAGCAATTTGTAAATGGCGATCCTAAGCGATGAACGAATGAACTTTTTAAAATCATTGATATAGTGGATACAGTTCCTTGGACTTACAAATTATTTGATTTAAAGGGAGAAGAAATCTTGGGTTCATTTTATTCACAGGAATTACAAAAGACAAAGGCGATAAATTAAAAATAAAATAAAAAAATTCAAAAAATTGACTCCACCCCTTTTTTTGAAACCACGCCCCCACACAAACCATGCCCATAATCCCCATTAACCCCATCATCCCCCTCCCGCTTGTGCGCCCAAACCCTTGACCCACCATCCCTCTCATCCCACCCCCACCCTTCCCCACACACACACATGGAGTGGGGGGGGGGGGGCGGGGGGGAGTGCACTTTCCCTTTTGTCCCTCCTTTATCCTTTCTTTGTATTTAAGAATTAAATAATTGTAAGCACAGCAGATTCAGTGAAGTCCATTCGAATGTTTCAGTGAATCATTCAATGTTCTTCTTCAATATATACAAAATTAAAGATTCTCCTTTGGTATGCTGATCCAACTTGTGGCAATTGAGTCATTTCCCACCACAATGGTACACTATAATTAGTCCGTGAGAGTACATTGTAGAAAATTGAATCATATAATGCATGAAATTGCTCCAAGCTTCTAATTTGAAAACTAAAGCACTTACAAAAGCGATGTATGCAGCGATTCATAGCTATGATGACAGGAATTCCATAATATGAGTGAGGAAAATGAAAAAAAAAAAACTTTAATCATTGCGAAATCATGGCAGCCTGTTGCAAGTCAAGGCATGGTTAGAAGGCCAAAAATACATGGTGGCTTCAGACCCTGGCAAAGTTACTCAGGAGATCCGTTAAGACCCCAAGGAGCGAGTGGCCGAGGATGTGCCTGATAAAGGATGTAATTAAATAAGGCCGTTAATTATCTTCAAAAGGGAGTTTAAATTAACCTAAACATCCAATTTCACTCACGCACTTCCATGGCATTCCCTTAGTATGCAGCCAAGTTTCAGGCTGCTAAGTTTCATGTTTTGGAGTTATGGAGGAGACACACACATATTGACATGCATTGCTGTTTATTAGTGTGTATATATATATATATATATATATATATATATATATATACATACGTAATGACCTAATAAATGTCAGTATTGTGTGTGTGTGTGTGTGTGTGTGTGTGTGTGTGTGTGTGTGTGTTGTGTGTGTGGTGTGTGTGTTGTGTGGGTGTGTGTGTCATTTTGCGTGTCTCTATAACTCCAAAACCATGAAACCTAGCAGATATGTCGTATGTGCTGACTACATTACACTCTGAAGTTGATGTACCTTAACACATACATCCTTTTATTATTTGGCACAATGGACTCAAGTAACCCATTTAATCTGAAACGAGGGATTTAGCTAGGCCATCAGTACACGACTACCAACTATTTTTAAGATACCCAATTGGTTTAAGGTCTACAACCCAAATGCAGATGAGACAGCTGGCTATTTGTCCCAACCTAAAGTACATGTATCCCCATGCATCTCCCCCACCAAGCACTGCATCACAGAAGAACAAATATAGGACAAAGCAACTGAGGCAAGCTCGGTACCGAATGAGCAACCCCGGTGTTTGTTCCATAGTTATGAACCACCACTACGTGTTGTGTTTTGCCTGAAAGTGTAGCAATATTTCATTAATGTTTACACGTCTTTTTGATAATGGATGTGATGTGCAAAAAAAAGTCCTTCATTTGTGCAGCATGAATTATCACCTTCTATTGTGAACAACGAATGAAGGCAGAAGGGTGCACGGGCTGGGTCTAAAGAGTCCTGGTATTACCAGGACATGCAATTCTTGGCTGCACCATCAGCAACGAGAAGGGCACTCAGTAGAGCGCATACCTCCGCCACACAATGCCTGATCCACGACAACATATCGGGCCCATTACATTTTTGAAATATCATGCCATACAATACTATATAGTTTTTGGCCCCATCCCTCAATGGTGAAGAATCACTATGAAAATTGAATCATTCTTGTAACCAGATCCGAATTCGGATCTTCACCAAAATCGAATCAATTCGTCCTTGCCACACACCCAACATGTCCACCAAGATTCAGCCAAATCCGTACACAACTTTTTGAGATAACGTGCTATATATTAGTTTAGCCGCATCTCTCAATGGTGAAGAATGACTTAAAATACTAGAAGAGCGCTCGGTAGAGCACATAACACCGCCACGTAATGCCTGATCCACGAGAACATATCGGGCCCAATACATTTTTAAAATATCATGCTATATATCGTTTTTAGCCCTCTCTCTCTCAATGGTGAAGAATCACTTTAAAAATTAAACAATTCTCATATCCAGATTCTGATTCAGATCTTCACCAGAATTGAATCAATTCTTCCTTGTCAAACACTCAACGTGTCCACCAAGTTTCGTCCGAATCCGTCCACAACGTTTTGAGATATCGTGCTATATATCATTTTTGGCCCCATCTCTCAATGGTGAAGAATCACTTTAAAAATTATTGTCGTCGGATCCGGATCTTCACCAAAATCTAATCAGTTCATCCTTGTCACACACCCAACCTGTCCACAAAATTTCATCCGGATCCGTGCACAACTTTTTAAGATATCCGGATCCATGCACAACAACATTGTTCATTTGCTTTTGGAGTCTTGACTTAATTTTTAGCTCACCTGGAACGCAGTTCTGGGGAGCTTACGGGATGGTGTGTCGTCAGTCCGTCCATCCATCCACAAACACTTGCAACTTCTTCTCTGAAACTACATACACGATTTCGATGAAACTTGACCACAGCCTTCATCGCCCAGTATGCACCAAATTTTGTTCACACCATTAAAAAAAATTGGGGTCTAAAGGGGTTTACGGATGGGTTTCCCCCCCAAAATATGTATTTCCTTTCTTCTCCAAAACTACACACACAATTCCAACCCTCCTCCTCCTAACCACTAATGAAACTGGACCACTTCGAAAGTTTATTCACGACATTAAAGAAAATTGGGGTCTAAGGGGGTCCACAGTGTGAGGGGAGGGCTGGAAGGGTGGGGGGGGCTGGAAGGGGGGGGGGGGGTCCTCCCAAAATAGGTATTTTTAATTTTGCATTGGAATCTGGCCTTTTACTTCGGTGCATTGCTGAGATGTACCTGTACCCTCTGCAACCTGTAGTTTTAGTATGTTTTATTAGCCCATCTCCTGCACAGAGGGAGATTAGGTTTTACAATCACTTTTGTGTCTGTGTGTCTGCATGTCTGCATGTCTGCATGTCTGTCTAGTCCGTAATTTTTTTTTAACCATTTGAGCTTTTGTCATCACATTTTCAACAAAATTTTATTATGAGAATATGGAGAAGGCAAATTAGGAATTTGGTCAAAAGGTCAAAGGTCATCGTGACATAAAATCATCAATTTTCATAAATTATGATGATCATTTGGGCATTTGTTATTAAATTTTCAACAAAGCTTCATTACGAGAAAATGGAGATGACAAATTAAGAATTTGGTCAAAAGGTCAAAGGTACCGTTTAGCATACGGAACAAGAAGTTGAAATACAAAGCAGAGGTCTTTGCATTTACAGATGCTTTGTAGTTATATTTTTAATTGAACTCCACTCTCCCATCAATTGCTCCCTATGTATGCGAGACATTTTTTAAAAAGTGCAAGAATATGATGGTGAGAGCTTGACTAGTCATGTACATTATTTTTTCATGTGCAAATTGTCCCAATAACTCTTAATTTTCGTCAATGTTTCAGTTGAGGTGTCCATTTTACAAGGGTGTCATCAGTATGCCATGCTGTATTAACAGTTCAAAATTGTTGTGACGTGTATGTTTTTATTAACAGTCCTAAAAACTCCCATGGTGGGACGTGCACAGACACTTGGACTCAATAATTGGAATATTCAACTATTCTAGTGGGGTCCTCCATCGACCACTCTATCCAATCAAACTACTACCATTTTGAATACCAACAATTTTGAATGGGCCCTTTAATAGAGAACTTTCACTTTTACTGCATAGCATAGCTATTAAACCTCAATCCATTCGCTTATGCTACATTACTATACAACTGAATTGGCAAAAGTCCACTTCCAATATATCAACGTGCAGATGGATATGAGAAAGCCAAGTTGAACACAGTAAAATCAAAATGAGATTTGTTTATCTGGAAAAAAATGTATGCCGATAGACTCATCTTGTCGTCAGCACCCTGGCCAAACTCTAAATTCCTGTCACCTTTAGACTCTAAAAGTATTACCCAGGCAGTTCTTGAAAAGCTTGAGGCAAAAACCTCACTTTCTCCAGCCGACCACGCAAGGTGCGATTAATTGTGTGCGTGTGAGTCCAATGATCTGTTCCACCAACTGGAATGAGATTGGAAAGTGTCCTCGGGGTTGTCATGATGGAACACAGGATTAACGTGGGAAAAGGTGATGCTCAAGTTGTTCCAGCCCAGGTATAGTTCATGGTATAAAAGTGACAACTATCACCTTCACTCTTTTGCCCTGTTCTTCGCCAAACTGTACAATCATTTCCACAAGTGTCCATTTACGAGTACATTCTTCTCTCCACTTCTTAAAAATCGTGAGCTACTTTTTAATCTTAAATGGACTTACCCCTTACCGCAATGGTTAATGCGACAGGGCAGGCAGAATTGAAGGGGATGACTGTGCAGGTCCGATTTGTGTTCATAACATACAGGGCTGTTCAGAAATAAAATCTGTAAAAAATAAAATAGCATTTTTACATATGACCTCTTGCATTGTCACATACTGCCATCTTTCCAATGAAACAACATGGTGGACCACAACTTGCTATCTAGAGGTATGGCCTCCTCAAATTCATGAGTGTCTTCCCTTTTGCTGTTCTCTCCTCCAAAGAATCTGGTGTGATGATGTGAGCATGATGACATCAGATAGTGGCTTCGTTTAGCCACAATCATGTCCTCATTCCCGGAGCAGGGAAAACCTGCCGCTCAATCCATACACAGCCGTTCATTGGGTGTAAACACAACTTCACAGCAAGCCTGCCAGGTCCCTTTGGTCGACATGTTGAGGCATGGTGTAAATGGAATTATTATGACATTGCTTTTTCCTATTCCTGGTCGTTTATGTTTTCAAGGATTATCATCTACAGTCCCATAGATGGAAAGTAACCTGCATTTAACAGGTTTGACCCGTTTTGTTTCTGAAAACCTGCAGAGCCATTTTAGTGTGGTCAAAACCCATATTGTATGGAAAGTATGATCAATTTTAAAAATGCAATGTTTCACTTCCATTCCACTCACAAGGATTGACACACAGACTGATAGACCTGAAGTCGATATACAAGGTATCACTCCAGTGTCTAGTCTATTGGCTGTGTGACGTCATGAGCTTTCCCTCATCGAAGGCTATGTCAACGTCTTCCAGGATTCCACACGCAGTATCACTTCACTTCTGATCACATCCACCATATTGCCGTCACCACGAATCAATCGATCTGTGATTTCCAATTCGCTCTTCCACTTCTTGGTGATATTTATCAGTGTACTTTTGAGTATTTTAAATGGCAGGATTTGATACGATTAGAATTGTTTTCATTCATACACGGCGTCAACATTAAAACCGTATGCAGCCTGTGCCTGATGGTTGCATAATTTTTTCTGGAAGCATGGCTGTGCCACTGATGCATTGCCCCTGTTACCAATAAGCTGATTCTCATTTTGCTGACCACGGAGGGATGACAAACTGAGTCAACCCACCTGGTGTTATTTCAACAACACAACAAGGACTCAAACTCAAAACCTTAAGCCAGCCACCTTAACCGTTAAGCTAATACCACACTTGTACCGGTGATGAGAAAGGCAGACGGGGAGCCATGATTTGTCCTTCTGTTTACATTAGTTCAGCACATACTTGTCCTGCCACGCAGTAATGCTGAAGAGGAAAGTATCTTATCACAAGTTCACAAGAACAGGATCGATTGCTGAGGGCGCTTGTCAAATGAGGTCAACTGCTCTCCTCACATGCAAAACCAATTCCTTCTGTAACCCCCCCCCCTTTGAGTCATAAGTTTGATCCACCGAGAGATCTCGTGAGAACGGCCAAGAAAGCCTGTTGTGAATACAATGTCGAGCACAGTACCATGAAGTGACTCGTCCAGGTCGTGGCCATGTCAGTTTGATTGATCTCTGATCGTTTGGTGCTTCACGATCGTTGAGATGAATCTACACATACACTGTATAGTCCAGCAGCGTAGTCTGATATTTCAGATCAATTGTTCAAATTTGCATAAAAGCACCAAAATTTGTACACATGTAGAATAATGTATTCCGAACATTCTAGATATGGAGCCACCGAGATTTTGCCTTGGTCAGCAAAATTGTTCGGAATACATTATTCTACATGTGTACCAATTTTGGTGCTTTTATGCAAATTTGAACAATTGGTTGGCTATGCTGGCACACGAGTTCTGAACAGCGACAAGACCACCTCGTCAATAAACGACTATCTCGGTATTCTGGTGTATTTTATGTCACTGACATCTCGAAAAACGTTTTTACCACGTTTGGTAAAAATAAATAAACAAAATAAAAAGCCACTTTTGATTCCGACCAACCTGTTTTTCGTCAACTTCAACTTTGCCACGTATGCAGTCCATCTGTTCTCTGACACGTTTACTCTGTCAGCTTTTCCTCTCTGTTCTCACGTACTTTGTCGAAATTAACCACTTTGTCCCTTATCCTGATTGTTTCTTACTCAAGTTTCATCTCTTGTCTGTGTGGGTGGAGTCGGCGTTGCTTCTGCCTAAATTTGGCGAATGGTGAAGAGGGTTTTTATATATTTACTTATTTATTTATTACCAAACGTGGTAAAAACGCAATTCGAGATGTTGGCAGACACGAAATACTCCAGAATACCGAGATAGTCGTTTATTTGACGAGGTGGTCTTGTCGCTGTTCAGAACTCGTGTCAAATGTTCACTTTACCCTTACAGTCCAAGTATGGACTCATCTCAACGATCGTGAAGCACCAAACGATCATAGATCAATCAAACTGACATGGCCACGACCTGGACGAGTCACTTCATGGTACTGTGCTCGACATTGCATTCACAACAGGCTTTCTTGGCCGTTCTGACGAAATCTCTCGGTAGATCAAACGTATGACATTACAGAAGGAATTGGTTTTGCATGTGAGGAGAGCAGGTGACCTCATTTGACAAGCGCCCTCAGCAATCTATCCTGTTCTTGTGAACTTGTGATAAGATACTTTCCTCTTCAGCATTACTGCGTGGAAAGACAAGTATGTGCTGAACTAATGTAAACAGAAGGACAAATCATGGCTCCCCGTCTGCCTTTCTCATCACCGGTACAAGTCTGGTATTAGCTTTTAACGGTTAAGGTGGCTGGCTTAAGGTTTTGAGTTTGAGTCCTTGTTGTGTTGTTGAAATAACACCAGGTGAGTTGACTCAGTCTGTCATCCCTCCGAGGTCAGCAAAATGAGAATCAGCTTACTGGTAACAGGGGCACTACATCAGTGGCACAGCCATGCTTCCAGAAAAATTATGCAATCAGCAGGCACAGGCTGCATACGGTATTAATTTAGCAATTTGTGGACACCTTGTATGAATGAAAACGATCTGAATCGAATCAAATCCTGCCATTTAAAATACCAGAAAGTAATGATAAATATCACCAAGAAGTGGAAGAGCGAATTGAAAATCACAGATCGATTGATTCGTGGTGATGGTGACATGGTCGACGTGATCGGAAGTGACGTGATGCTGTGTGCGGAATCCTGGAAGGCATCAACGTGGCCTTGGGTGAGGGAAAGCTCATGACGTCACAGAGCAAAGGCACGAGAGTGATATCTTGCATTTTGACTGCAGGTCGCTGCAGGTCCACATCAGTCTGTGTGTCAATCCTAGCAAGTGGAATGGAAGCGAAACATTGCGTTTTTGAAATTGATCGTACTTTCCATCCAATATGGGTTTTGACCACTCGAAAACGGGTCCGTGGGTTTTCAGAAACAAAACGGGTCAAACCTGTGAAATGCGGGTCACTTGACATCTATGTCCCAGGGCAACGAATTGTGAACAATAGCTTTGTGCTATCAACGCATTTATTTGGTAAAATATATTTTCTGTATATACCAGTTCTGTTATTTCTGGTTTTATGAAACAAAAGACCAGGAAGAAACCTGAAGAAGTAAAGAGCAAAGATGGAGTCATCAGGAGGAACCTGGATAGGATTCTGGTTTCAGCCGCTACTCCCCAACACTCCAACCCATCCAGGCACAGCCAAGTGAGCCTTAAACAGAAAAATTTTCAGCAAGAATTCACTTCTCCTGAGGGATAGATAACGAAAGAGAGGAATAGAGAGTAAAAGACATGAAAGAGAAGAAAAAGCAAGAATTCGAATTAATAAGGAGAATTGTGAAAAAAAAATATATTAAAAGTAAAAAAATTAGAAAACTAGCCGGGAGGCGCCGACTGGTCTCGGGCATTATTGAACAATGCCATGATAGGTACAATTGAGTTAGTGGACGCTTTTGAGGAAGCCCTACTGTAAAAACCGATCTCTTCCGTCAAAATTGACGAAAATGAAATCGGATTTTTTTATATGTTGTACTTATGGACATTACGCACAGCTTCGGGGAAATGAAATAGCGAGAAAAAAATAAATAAATAAATAAAAAGTTCAAGTGGGCGTGGCTCCACCCACAAGGGGCGTGGGACGCCCCTCATACAAAAAGACACAACTAGACTATGATATCTAGCTTGTGTCCAAGTTTCATCAAGATCGCATCAAATGTCACGGAGCTATGCTCTGGAGAGAGTTACAAACAGACAGACAGACACAGACACACAGACACAACGGAAATAATGGTCACTGCTGGCGCCCGCGAACCAACTGCTGGCACCTGCGAACCAATAGTGGTCACTGATGGCGCCCGCGAACCAACTGCTGGCGCCCGCGAACCAATAGTGGTCACTGATGGCACCCGCGAACCAAAAAATATGAAGGGAACAAAGATGTCGGGAAGAACCTGGACAGATAGATTTCAGCAGTTACTCTCCAGGCTCAAACACAGCAACATGTACAAGCCACCAGAGGTCCGTCAACGGGGAAGCAAAGTCCACACAGCATCAGGATATGATACAAACATAATGAAACAAAAGGCCAGGAAGGAACCCAAAGAAGTGAAAAGCAAAGATACTCCATCTATTTATACTATCAGATAGATGGAGTATTTCCTCTTCAGCATTACTGCGTGGCAGGACAAATATGTGCTGAACTCATGTAAACAGAAGGACAAATCATGGCTCCCCGTCTGCCTTTCTCATCACCGATACTCCATCTATCTATACTCCAAAGATACTATCAGGAGGAACCTGGATAACTGTTTTGTTGCACCGTCATGTCACGTGACTTAGCATTCTGCTGCAATCTCCTTTTAAAATACATTGATAAACCAATACTGTTATTTCTGCTATAAAAAAACTGTTTTGTTACCAATGTCATGTCACATGACTCAGCATTCTGCTGCAGTCACCATTGCTGTATTTAACGGTCGTCTGCAGACTCTCAAGCTTTGTCGTCTTTTTACTTTCCCGCAGACCTGTAAAGCCAAGGGGTGTAACATCTGCCTGTTTCCCTCTGGATCATTGTTGCTATTGGTCTCCTACCTCTCAGTCATTTCGCTCTTCCATGAGCCATGATATCTGTTAACATCAACAGACTCGTCCTCACTCGAGGCACCTGACTCATCCTCACTCGAGGAACCCGACCTGTCTTGTCATCGAGGCACCGAACCCGACCTGTCTTGACTCGAGGCACCCGAACCCGACCTGTCTTGACTCGAGGCAACCGAACCCGACCTGTCTTGACTCGAGGCACCGAACCCGACCTGTCTTGACTCGAGGCAACCGAACCCGACCTGTCTTGACTCGAGGCACCCAACCCGACCTGTCTTGACTCGAGGCACCCGAACCCGACCTGTCTTGACTCGAGGCACCCGAACCCGACCTGTCTTGACTCGAGGCACCCGAACCCGACATGTCTTGACTCGAGGCACCCGAACCGACATGTCTTGACTCGAGGCACCCGAACCAGACTCGTCTCGCTCCAGGCACCCGTCTCGCCCTCGCTCGAGGCACCCGTCTCGCCCTCGCTCGAGCACCCGTCTCGGCCCTCGCTCGAGGCACCCGTCTCGCGCCCTCGCTCGAGGCACCCGTCTCGGCCCTCGCTCGAGGCACCCGTCTCGCCCTCGCTCGAGGCACCCGTCTCGCCCTCGCTCGAGGCACCCGTCTCGCCTTCGCTCGAGGCACCCGTCTCGCCCTCGCTCGAGGCACCGTCTCGCCCTCGCTCGAGGCACCCGTCTCGCCCTCGCTCGAGGCACCCGTCTCGCCCTCGCTCGAGGCCCCGTCTCGCCCTCGCTCGAGGCACCCGTCTCGCCCTCGCTCGAGGCACCCGTCTCGCCCTCGCTCGAGGCACCCGTCTCGCCCTCGCTCGAGGCACCCGTCTCGCCCTCGCTCGAGGCACCCTTTTCTCTCTCGCTCGAGGCACCCGTCTCGCCCCGCTCGAGGCACCGTCTCCCTCTGTCAGGCACCCGTCTCGCCCTCGCTCAGGCACCCGTCTCGCCCTCGCTCAAGGCACCCCGTCTCGCCCTCGCTCAAGGCACCCGTTCTCGCCCTCGGCTCAAGGCACCCGTCTCGCCCTCGCTCAAGGCACCCGTCTCGCCCTCGCTCAAGGCACCCTCTCGCCCTCGCTCAAGGCACCCGTCTCGCCCTCGCCTCAAGGCACCCGTCTCGCCCTCGCTCAAGGCACCCGTCTCGCCCTCGCTCAGGCACCCGTCTCGCCCTCGCTCAAGGCACCCGTCTCGCCCTCGCTCAAGGCACCCGTCTCGCCCTCGCCTCAAGGCACCGTCTCGCCCTCGCTCAAGGCACCCGTCTCGCCCTCGCTCAAGGCACCGTCTCGCCCTCGCTCAAGGCACCCGTCTCGCCCTCGCTCAAGGCACCCGTCTCGCCCTCCCAGGCACCCGTCTCGCCCTCCTCAAGGCACCCGTCTCGCCCTCACTCAAGGCACCCGTCTCGCCCTCCTCAAGGCACCCGTCTCGCCCTCACTCAAGGCACCCGTCTCGCCCTCCTCAAGGCACCCGTCTCGCCCTCACTCAAGGCACCCGTCTCGCCCTCACTCAAGGCACCCGTCTCGCCCTCACTCAAGGCACCCGTCTCGCCCTCACTCAAGGCACCCGTCTCGCCCTCACTCAAGGCACCCGTCTCGCCCTCACTCAGGCACCCGTCTCGCCCTCACTCAAGGCCACCGTCTCGCCCTCACTCAAGGCACCGTCTCGCCCTCATCCAAGGCACCCGTCTCGCCCTCACTCAAGGCACCCGTCTCGCCTCACTCAAGGCCCCGTCTCGCCCTCACTCAAGGCACCCGTCTCGCCCTCACTCAAGGCACCCGTCTCGCCTCACTCAAGGCACCCGTCTCGCCCTCACTCAAGGCACCCGTCTCGCCCTCACTCAAGGCACCCGTCTCGCCCTCACTCAAGCACCCGTCTCGCCCTCACTCAAGGCACCCGTCTCGCCCTCACTCAAGGCACCCGTCTCGCCTCACTCGAGCACCCGTCTCGCCCTCACTCAAGGCACCCGTCTCGCCCTCACTCAAGGCACCCGTCGCCCTCACTCAAGGCACCCGTCTCGCCCTCACTCAAGGCACCCGTCTCGCCTCACTCAAGGCACCCGTCTCGCCCTCACTCAAGGCACCCGTCTCCCCTCACTCAAGCACCCGTCTCGCCCTCACTCAAGGCACCCGTCTCGCCCTCACTCAAGGCACCCGTCTCGCCCTCACTCAAGGCACCCGTCTCGCCCTCCTCAAGCACCCGTCTCGCCCTCACTCAAGGCACCCGTCTCGCCCTCACTCAAGGCACCGTCTCGCCCTCACTCAAGGCACCCGTCTCGCCCTCACTCAAGGCACCCGTCTCGCCCTCACTCAAGGCACCCGTCTCGCCCTCACTCAAGGCACCCGTCTCGCCCTCACTCAAGGCACCCGTCTCGCCCTCACTCAAGGCACCCGTCTCGCCCTCACTCAAGGCACCCGTCTCGCACGCACTCAAGGCACCCGTCTCGCACCGCACTCAAGGCACCCGTCTCGCACGACTCAAGGCACCCGTCTCGCCCCGCTAGGCACCCGTCTCGCGCCTCGCTCAAGGCACCCGTCTCGCCCTCGCTCAAGGCACCCGGTCTCGCACTCGCTCCAGGCACCCGTCTCGCACTCGCTCCAGGCACCCGTCTCGCCCTCGCTCAAGGCACCCGTCTCGCCCTCGCTCCAAGGCACCCGTCTCGCCCTCGCTCCAGCACCCGTCTCGCCCTCGCCGCCCCTCCAGGCACCCGTCTCGCCCTCGCCTCAGGCACCCGTCTCGCCCTCGCTCCAGGCACCCGTCTCGCCCTCGTCCAGGCATCCCGCCTTCGCCCCCGCTCCAGGCACCCGCCATCGCCCCCACTCAGGCACCCGTCTCGCCCTCGCTCCAGGCACCCGTCTCGCCCTCGCTTTCAGAACAAGCATCTCTTAATCATCGTCGTTTGCTTTTTTTTGTCTCTTACATACTCAATAAAGATGACTGTGTACATTTTGTTTTTTTTCTGTCTACTTCTTGGATGACTCCCTCTGACATATTAGTCTGACACTCCCTCTGACATATTAGTTGCAACATCACCTCAACCAAGCTAATGGTTTGCAAATACATAGCAGTGTTATGGATGGACACATGGCTTCCGAATGAGTTGTTGGTGACTCATATGTTAATGATGAAATGTATATGATATGTAGCTAAAATCTAAAAACACAGGCTCTTCAACCACTTGGAATTTGTCTTTCAAGCCTGACAAATCTCACTATCTCCCTCCGAAAGGACCATCTGGAAAACCCTCCTAATGTACTTCCTTAACAATCCTCTTGAGGAGGTTCATTCATTCAAACTCCTGGGTCTCACTATCAGCCATGATCTTCCTTGGGCAAACCACATTTCAAAGTTGACCTCCAGAGCCACCTTCTGATTGGGCTGTCAAAAAAAGTCCCTCCTTGGCACATCTAAGCTCCTTTCCACCTACACTCCTATTTTGAAATATCGTGCTATATATCGTTTTTGGCCCCATCTCTCAATGATGAACAATCACCAAAGGAATTTTAAAAAATTCTCTCATCTGGAGCCTCACCAAAATCTCACCAATTCATCATTGTCAAACACCCAACCTGTTCACCAAGTTTCGTTCGAATCAGTCCATAACCTTTTGAGATATCATGCTCTCACAGACAAACATACAGGGGTGAAAGCATAACCTCCATCCATCTTTGGTGGCAGAGGTAACAATAATGAAAAGTAGGAAGCAAAGGTTCAACCTTCTGATGGTGACATGAAGCTCCAGTAGTATCAAGCATGGGCATTCATCTGATATCATCAACCTAAAGCACATCAAAATGACTACCCTGAGAACTGCTGTATCTCATTCCCAATGTTCTTGTTCAGGTTCTTGTGCAAAGGGATGGAACATTTAGTGATTGCATCAACAGATGCAGCAGAAATATTTTCGAATACAGGAATTGTTGTTCTACGAGTGGAATAAACTACCAGTGTAGTAACTTCCAAATCAGGACTATTATTTAAGAAAGAACTATCAAAGCATATGGATTCATAATGTGATATAAATATACTTCTCAACCAGACCACACACCGTTCTTCCTGACCAAAGGATCCTGAATATCGTCACGTGGTAGGTACTTCAAGGTGATTACCAGAATTCCCTGCAGAAAATATTTAGGTTTCTTGTCTTTTCTGAGCTCAGATCCAGTCAAGTAGCTAATGCCACATACAGTCGTGCCACAGCTAAAGAGTGTGTTGAATGCAGCATTGATTGCTGCTCTGTCAATGGCGGGTACTTACATTGCATACCCAGAACACATATTGTTAGCTGCTGTGTTTGTGTAGTATCTTCCCTCTGCTCCTGGAATTTGTCGGGGAACAAAAACTAGGACATAAAAGTTCCAGCTCAAGGACATTTTGAACACCTTGACCTCGCCATTCCACTTGATAACAGGAACATGTCAGAAAACAGCAAAAAGTATTCCTCTGAATAGTTTCTTGCAAGGAGTTTAGAATTTATTTTGGAGTTTCATCTCTGAAAGATTTGTTTGTTCACAATAAAATGGGAACATATTGCACACACAATGGATCCCTGGAATTATACAGGGGGACAAGTTGTAGCTTAAATTACCTTGTAGGACCTTTTTGGATGGTTGTACACTCACAACTAAGTTTATATAGTCTTATAATTATGAGGAAAGACATTTCAACCCAGTTTGGATATCGCTTTTAGTCATGGTATATGATTGCGGTAACATTTTAAATTTTTTAGTAAATCAAAGGTAAGACCATTTTTAGGCCTTATTAAAACCTCATATTTTGTGGAACTCAAATAAAATTGTGTTCCATATTACCCACGTTCTCTATAAAAGCACTAAATATAAATATGGTGACTTTTGAAATCTGAGTTTAGTTTCACCTTAAATTGTTACCACAGCAACATTAGCTATTATATTTAGACAAAGTGGGATTCCTCAACTACAGCTGTACATTAAGCAGATAAGCTTTGGCATTTTTGTTAAAATTCTCCTTTGTCGTGCGTGTTTCACATTCATATATTTCCAAGATGGAGAAGCAAGCAGACCATATTTCCAGGGAAGTAGGTAGACCATATTTCCAACATGGCCTCCAAAGCCAGCTGCTGACTGGGCATCCTTCGTCATGCAAGTTCTTTCTTTGGCCAATCTGAACTTTTGACAACATGCAATGCCTTCATTCACAGCTTGATGGAGTACTGTTCTCCCCTTTTGACATGGACACCTGCCTCACGCCTTGCCCTTCTCCATGCTCTGGAAGGCAACGCTCTCGAAGATCTCCCACAACAAAGCTGAGTGTCTCGGCCTGTTACTTTTTCACAGCAGGCAGGTTGGTGGCCTCTTCTTCCACCTCCTTTTTGGTTTTGCACCCTCTGCCCTGTCTTGGCTCTGTCCCTCCAAGGTTTCTGCAGGGCATGCATGAGCTGCCAATGACATTCCTTTCATTGAAATTTCAAAATCCAGGCTCACTGCTCACCTCCACTCATTTGTTCCTTCTTTCTGTCGCTTGTGGAACCAACTTCCCCAGTCTGTTCAGTCCCATTCTTCCCTCCAGGCTTCAAGGCGACTGTTCACCACTACCTCAGGTCACCCCCAAATCCATCCATAGTCATGATCTATTCTATACCAGATGACCCCATTCCCAAGCACTCACCTTTTCCAGGTTATTGTGATCCACCCCTCACCTCTTTTATGCCTCTGCACCAAGGGTGCCGGAGGCATTATGTTTCCAGGTTGTCCGTCCGTCCGTCCGGATTTTCGTTTACGCGATAACTCAAGAAGCAAATTGTAGAATTTCATGAAACTTGGTAAAAAAGGGAAAGCAAGACAGGGCAATTAAGTGATTAGATTTTGGGCCAGATGTGACAAAGGTCAAGGGTCAAAGGTCAATGTCAAACTCTGAAATTTTACTCCTTACGTCCTAACTCAAGAAATATTGGACAGAATTTCATCAAACTTGGTACAAAGGTAAAGTTAGACAGGGCAATTAACTGATTAGATTTTGGGCCAGATATGATAAAGGTCAAGGGGTCAAATATGTCAATACTCAGGTGTTTGTGCGGGAGAGCGGAGGCATACCCGTCGACTGCGCGCAGTCGAATTACTCTAGTTATTTATTAGTTGTCAGTTGGTTTGTTCCTTTTCTGTTTCATCCCTGCTTTCCTGTTCCCAATCTTGCTGTGTTTCATTCTGCTTGTGTTTTAGAATTCAGCTTGTAATGGAGGCGTGGAAAGAGGGAGAGAATGAGAGATGGAAAGAGCAAGAGGTGGGAATAGAGCAAGTGATGGAAAGAGAGCAGGGGATGAAAAGATGTGTCCCTCTCCCTCTCTCCTTATTCTCACTCTCACTTCTACTTTGCTGTGGTCTTTCCCCCTCTCCATTTTGTTCCCTTCCATTCTGCTCCAACTCTTCCACAAGCCTCGATCATGTATACAAAAAAAGACAGGGTGGTTTTGTTAACACCCATCGGCAAATGCTGGCAAATGGGATACCCAGATTACTGTTGATCTGAATGATATTGATGCAACGAACACCCTGCCTCTGAAGCACACAGGTGACAGTTTATATGAGAAGAATGGAAAACTAGTCTTCATGCAGGCTAGTGTTGGTTAACAAGAAGACAGCTCAAAAGCGAGCACACAAGCTTTAAGCTATCTTCTCAGCCACCCATCTCTCACCCCCCCCCCCCAAAACAAAAATCCACTGCCACTTCATTGCTGTTGGCAAAGTGCCAATACCAAGGTGCCTCTCTTTCTCTGTTCTTGGAATATGGCAAAAAGAGATTGATCTGCAGCCAGCATTTGAGAGAAGGTCCCAGTGTGAGCTGCCATAAAGTGAAGGAATTGTTGGATGTAAAATGAATCATTAGTCGGACTTTCGGGATGTTCTCGCCTCATGCAGAAAAATGAGGAAAAATTGACTGCTGTGATAGCAATGAAATATTTTGCAAGGCAATAGCTGAAGTTTATGTCAAATACTCTCAGATATACTTTTATTTATATTTTTACAATGTATTTTTGTTTTCTTTTCGAGATATTCAAACAAGTATGTGCAATGATGCAATTGACTCGGATCAACAACCTTTAATAGACTGAGATGAAGTATGGCCAACATGCTTGAATGACATGCTTTGTTCTCCTCACCGAATATGATGTCACTCCCACTTTCAAATCACAATGCTTCATTGGCCAAATGTTTTCCTAAATGTTGCTCTGTATGTTTCGACAAATTCAATCATTTCATTGTCATGCTTTGAAATTTCCCATGAGCTTGGCACATTCCAACTATTTCAGGGTGTTCAACCCATTTGGTCACTCAACCCTAGACATGCTTCTGCTTCACTCTGAGCAATGGTTGGAGGCCCTCAATCTCAAACAAGAGGTAAAGACCATCTCCATGGACATATCTCAGGCATCCAACACAGTCTGGCATCCTGCTTTGCTTGCCAAGCTGCACCTGTGGCATATAAGGCCGCCTTCCTTCCTGGATTTTTGACTTCCTCCACTCACAAAGTCAATGTGTTGCTAGCAGTGGAACCCTCTCCTCCCCTTTCCCATTTCAGTGGGAGCTGGAGTTCCCAAAGGCAGTGTTTTGGGCCCAGTCTTATTTCTCATCTATATTAATGACTTCTCTGATGCTCTAGAAAAACTTCTCTTCCTTTTTGCAGATGACTCCACATTGTGTCATACAGTACTTCCCCCACCCCCAACCCATCACTCTGCTAGGCAGACATCTCTCTGCTGATCTGGAAATGATTGAAATCTGGTCTAATAAATGGAACATGTTCTTAAATCCTGAAAAATTCCACTCTCACCTTATCATTTTGTGATTGCCAAGCTACCCCAACTTTTTCCTTGGTCATCCACTGGAAGAGGTTCGGTCTCTTGAACTTCGAAGCCTCACCATTAGCCATGACCTTTCTGGGCTGACCACATAGCAAAGCTGGCCTTCAAAGCCAGCCATAGATTGAACATCCTCAATTGATCCAAACCTTTTCTTGGAAAATCATAACTACTCACTGTCTACAAGTTCTTGTCCATAGCTCAATGGAGTACTGCTCTCCACTATGGGCTCATGTTCCAGCATCACAATGGTCTCTCCTGGATTCTGTGGGATCTATAGCTCTCAACATTATTGTAATCTGCAATGAGGCCAAAACACAAAGAGTGCTACTCTCACATTGCACCCAGGTATGTGGCCTGTTGTTTGTTATTTTTTAACCTCCTCTCATCTTGTTCAACTCCCTCTAGTTTCTCAGCCCTCCAATCCTCCCCAAAAACTCTAGGATGCTGTTTGTTCCAGTAAAAACTCCATTGTTCCAGTAACCCACTCCTGGATAAATTTCCAAAATCGAGGGTATTTTCACACCTCAACTCTTTTGTTCCTCACTTCTCCTAAATGTGGAACCACCTTTCAGAGGCTGTACTATCACACTGTTCCCTGCAGTGCTTCAAATAAGCGATGGACTGCCACCTCATTTCATCCCCATCCTTGCCCACAATATCTTTTACCCCTATTAACCATTCCTAACCCAGCCCTCGTACCAGCAGGTTGCAGTGTTTCCTTCCCTCATCCCTCTCCTATTTTCCTGTTTGTTCACTCATTTGCTTGTGTCCAAGAGTTCCCCCACTACCTGACTGACAGTTCATACACTCCATCACCTTTCTCTTCAATGGGCCTCAATCTTGAAAAAAAAATTATGAAGAATTCCTCCAGCTTATTGAGTGCCTGATTCAGTGGCCACCTCGATCATCAACTAGGCACCAGCCATGTTCAGGGTTTCAACCCTTAAAGCCCAGAAACTTTCTGATCAATGAGTCCACAACAAGATAGAGAGAGATGCAGGTAGAGAGAGTGATGGATGGAGTGAGGGACTGAAAACGGAGGGAGAGAGGAATGGAAGGAGAGGGGATGGAGGAAAAATGGGATGATGGAAGAGCGAGACGTAGGAATGGAGGCGTGGAAAGAGGGAGAGAATGAGAGATGGAAAGCTTGCCAGAGATGGAAAGCGCAAGAGGTGCAAAGAGGTGACGTGAGGTGGAAAGAGCGTGAGGTGGAAAGAGGTGGAGGGCGTGAGGTGGAAAGAGCGTGAGGTGGAAAGAGCGTGAGGTGGAAAGAGCGTGAGGTGGAAAGAGCGTGAGGTGGGAAAGAGCGTGAGGTGGAAAGAGCGTGAGGTGGAAAGAGCGTGAGGTGGAAAGAGCGTGAGGTGGAAAGAGCGTGAGGGATGGAAAGAGGGAGAGAGGGTGATAGATGGAGAGAGATATTTGATACAGATGCACTACACTGTGATACTAGAAAAATAAAATTGTTAGCCTTTCAAAATAATAATTTATCTTCTGAATTTTCTGAGAGAGACACTGATCACTTAAATAGTTATGTTAATTAAATAGTATAATAAGGTATCATTACTATGACTATATTATTCAATTAATTCAGTTTTCTAACATTGGAGACGTGTCGAGTGCTTGGTTTCTACTTTCAGGGATAAGAGCAATGTGTGATCTTTCACCAAAGCGTGAAACCCACACTCCAATTTTATCCCGTTTGAAAGCTATCCAGGATTACATAAATGAGGCAATATGTGAAGTCCGTTAGCAGTTTTTAAATGGTTTTGATGGAGATCACACATTACAGTGCCAGTATGACAAATGTGCATCAGTTGTGTAAAGACTACCCTTTTGGGTTATTTTGCACTTCACCGCTTTCTCATTGAAAATGCCATCAATTTGTCCCAAGTGAAGACAACAATCCCATAAATAACGACTGGCTTTCTCCGAGCAATAATTAGTGCAGTCTGCATTCAAATGGCCATAATTATTGCCAATCAATCAGCTTTGCTTTCTATGAGGCCTTGAACAATTCTGGTCCAAAATGCCATCTACACAAAGCTTTTTGTAGAGGTTTATAGATTAACCTAGGTGTCTTTCAAAATATATAGAAAAGTTTATAGATTAACCTAGGTGTCCTTTTCTCCTGACAAGGTGGAGAGCTTGCTGTCAAAACGCGACTCATATTCTGCAACCGGTCCAGATGGCATCAGCCCACATGTCCTCAAAGCCTGCTCTTCTGCTCTTGCTCACCTCTCTCCTGGTTCTATTCACCCTCTCCATTGCTCAAGGTCATCTGCCATCTCCTTGGAAATCTGCAAACTCACTGCCCTGCATAAAAAAGGTGCAAAAACAGATCCCTGCAACTACAAACCAATCAGCCTTCTCCCAATCATCAGCAAGGTTATGGATATCCATCATCGCTTCAAACATGAAATCCTTCCTCTTCTCCAATGGCTTGATTTCCGATCATCAATTTGGTTCAGACCAGGTCACTCTACCCTGGATATGCTGCTGTCTGCTCTCCCAACAATGGATGGAGGTCCTCAATGCCAGACAGGAAATCCGAGCCGTATCCCTGGACATATCACGTGCTTTTGACACAGTCTGGCACCCTGCCCTACTCACCAAACTCTCTTCCCATGGTATCCAAGGCCATCTCCACTCATGGCTCGCAGACTTCCTCTCCTGTCGCAGTCAACGTGTGGCCTAAATGGAGTTCTTTCATCCTCTCCTGTCCAGGCTGGAGTTCCTAAAGGTAGCATTCTGGCCCTGTTCTTTTTCTGGTTTTCATCAATGATCTCTCCGACTCTCTGGAAGATCCTCTATATCTCTTGCTGATGACTCCACCCTCTGCCGTACCATCGTCATCCCTCAGACCGGCAAGCAGCAGCTTCTTCGCTCACTGCAGATCTGGATAAAATCACAAACTGGTCCAACACGTGGAACATGTCTTTCAATCTGTACAAATCTCACACTCTCACTATGTCTCTTCGAAAGGACCGTTTAGAAAACCCACCCATCCACTTACTCAACAATCCTCTGGAAGAAGTCCTTTCTTTCAAACTTCTGGGTCTCTCCATCTGCCATGACCTTTCCTGGGAAAGCCACATTTCAAACTCGCCTCCAAGTCAGTCGCCGACTGGGAATCCTCCGTCTGGGCAAAGTCCTTCCTCGGCCCTCCTGAGCTCCTGACCACTTACAAAGCTTTTGTCTGTAGCCGGATGGAGTACTGCTCTCCCCTCTGGGCTGGTGCTCCTGCTCCCACCTTTCTCGGCTTCACGCTGTAGAAACCAGGGCATTTCGGATCATCGGCATCTCCCGCAATGAGGCTGAGTCTTTGGGCTCCTCACTCAATCACCGCAGGTTGTCGGTGGTCTTTCTGTCTTCTACCGTCTCCTCTACAGCCTTGCCCCCCCTGCTCTCTCTGCGATTTGTCCCCACCAGATTCCTCAGGGCGCTCAGGTCAGCCAACACCCCCTTCTGGTAAAACTAACAAAATCACGAATCACTGCTCACCTTCACTCTTTCATCCTCTTTTTCAGCCTTTGAATAAACTCCCTCACTCTATTCTTTCCCATTCTTCCCTCCAGGCTTTCAAAACAGCTGTTCACCACACCTCTTCTCATCCCCCATCCAAATCCTCGATCTTTTCTACCCCCGATAATCCACCCAACCCATTTCTTCAAATTCCCTGCTTTCCTTCCTGAAAGTCCCTGTAATGTCCATCTTCTATTCCCCATGTTCCCCGTCCCATCCTCTCCTCTCCACAGATCTCCTAATGTGTCTGTTCCCCACTGTTTTGTCCCTCCCACTCCCGCCCCTCTTGTCTCATGCCCCCTTGTCTCATGCCCCTTGATGTGCGTTGTGTGTTAGCTCTCACACGAGCCTCGACAAGGTATACAAAAAAAAAAAAAAAAAATATATATATATATATATACTCTGCAAAAACATGTATGTTTTAAAGAAATCTTTGAATGAGCATGTGCTTTTGCATCACTCTTTCCCCTAATAATTGAAAATGGTGCTTTTATGTAGAGGCTTGCTGGGCTTGGGTTTGTGCGAGAGAGACTTTTGTAGGCCTTAAATGAGATTTTTTTTCTGTTCATGGGTGGATTTTTCAGCCTATTGAGGTCCAACTGGCTGGCTGAGTGTTCCACTGCACTAGTTCCTTTAATTCATTAGATCAAGGCGTGTTTGGGGTAAATTTCTTGCCTCTGGATGCTCACTGCTCTTGGCATGGTGACTCCAGGTAAATGCGTCCACTCCTTCAGCAGCCTCGTCCACTGGCCATTTAAAGACAGGTACTGGACATCTCTCAAGTGTCTCTCTGAACTTTCCTCCCACTGAGACCTGATTTTGCAATAGTCCATTTGGCTGCTGTTTCATTGCTCTAGAGCAAAAAGACAACTCAGATTATAACACATATACAAGATACTTAGTCCTAGAATATATTGGCACCTAGTCTGAGATACTGAATCCAGTTGATTAGTATCACCATCTATTATGGTGCCATGCATTAGTGCTGCATCAAGAAGCATCCTGTTCTTTAGAGGGATGAACAACTGCCTATTCCCTCTACTCACACTTATGGATGTCAATAATCCCACAGCATTTTTCACAAAGAATAGGCTTTTGAGCAGAAATGCTGGCTGACAAATGTGAATGGTGAGAAGAACCAGAATTGTTTGTGACATCGATATTTTCGCCCAAATATGAAATGGGAGGTGTATCTCGAAGACAGATTATAAAATTAATCATCCTGTATGAGGCCACAGGAGCAAACCTCTGAACAATCCATTCCATTTACCAAGTTCATTCTCAATAATACAGCCAAAGGCAAGCGACGGTGAAATAGCAAACAGTTTGACTTGTGTGTGTTGGGAGCAAACTGCATGCAATATATTTCCAAACACCACACACAGCAAGCAAGCAAAACGTTAAATGAGAAAAAAAACGGTAAAATAATTATCTGCAATTTCCATTTTACCTTGCATCAAATGATGATTCCTCTTCCCGATCTTGTACAAGCAATATAATAATACTATAATATGCATATATGTTTCATAAATAATAATACTTAATAAGCATAAGATTGTTTTGTTATACATATACAGTGTACATATATATATATATATATATATATATATATATTATATTTTATATATACACAGTGAGTGCCCTTCATAAGTATTAGAACAGTGAGGTCAAATTTGTTATTATTACTACTAGCAGAGTACCCGCCCTACGGGCAGTCATTATGACACATGAAATGAAAAGCACAAAAAATGCACAATGCAAACAATTTCGTGTTGCTTCCAATTGTTGTTTTATTTATTCGTAGGATTGATCATTCATAAGACTTCAGGGTATACTACATTGTTAATAAGAGTATTTCCTCACGCCCTCGGATTTGCATGAATTTTTATATAGCTACTATTTCCCACTCTACTCATGGCGACATAGAGCTGGGCATGGCTGAAAAAGTCACTTTTCAAATATAGTCCAACTTGTTTCAATGTTTGTCCCTGGGCCTTATTTGCAGTCATACTAAAACACAGACGGACAGGAAATTGTTTTCTTTGCATTTGGAATGGAAATAGGTCCTCTGATGTACTATTGTATCCGAGGGATGAAGAGTCTATTGCCAGTATGGGTCCGGTCGATAGTCGTGCATCTATGATCGAGGAAGTAGGTCCTGTACGATATATCAGCTTCCATTACAATGTCCGTTTTTTGGGTCAAAGTTCCATAGTAACATAATTGGTGCCCAATTTTCAACCGTAATTTATGAGGCGGCATTCCAGATGCAGAGATAGAGTTCAGAAACTCACATGGATATTGATGCGCGTTCTCAACATCAATGATTTGTCACTACTCAATTGAATTACAACTTCCGGCATAATATATAATAATATAAAGCGAGAGCTGTGATTGGTTCAATAATAAAAAATTAAATGGCGGATTTTTGGGGGGGGGAATAATAATAATACACGCATAAATGTGATATAAGAAGAAGACAGCCAAAATGAGGTTTCATAATACGCCTTTAATATGTGCAGGTGGTGTAAGAATAGCTGTACAGTGTATATCAACACCGGTTGACCCGTTCAGCCGTTTGAGTCGATAGGGGACGGGATGGGAAGGGATGGAACGGGACGAGATGGGACGGGATGGGACGGGATGAGACGGGATGAGATGATGATACAATGTTTCTTGTTCCATTTTTTGTGTCAAATGCACCTTCTGAGGTAGTTCAGCATGTGCAGAA
>CM068959.1:75552194-75571840 GCA_035128595.1 Eptatretus atami | reverse complement strand
GGAAACATTAACCTGGAAAGGAAGAGGTGGGTTTTCAGGTGGGTTAAAGAGGATAGAAAAGATCATGAATATGGATGGGGGATGCCCTGAGGTGGAGGTGAACAACCATCTTGAAGCCACGGAGGTTTGAACAAAACTAAGAAAGTTGGTTCCACAAGTGAGAGAAAGATGGGGATGATAACTGCAGATGAGATGGGATAGATATGTGCATAAGGGAAAGCAAGCTTTTGTGGAATATTTCCCAGGCGGCATTAATATGAGGGGTGGCAGATGTTGAAGACCAACCTTGAAGAGAGAGTACAGGTTGCAGTCACTGCCAGTCAGCCTGCATGAATTTCCAAACTCTCTGGCACTGAGGCAGCTCTCTCACAATAGCCAGAGAGATTTTACTGTCTCGCAAGCATATAATCAGATGAACTAATTTAATGCAGCAGTGGAGGAGCAGGAGATGTTCGTAGGAAAATGTGGCATGATTAGCAAAGAAATGGTATGTAGGATTTTGCAGGGAAACAGACAGGTGATTAATGCAGACTAAGAATTATGGTCAGTCTGAAAATGTTGCCTTCTGGGACACCAATCTCAAGAGGAAGATCATGAGACAGAATGCATCAAGAGTAAGCTGTTGTTTCCACTTCCAGAGAAAATTGCAAAATAATTTATGGAGGGGCCCATGAATACGATTAACAAACAGCCTTGGAAGCAAGAATGCATGCCAAACAGTAATGGAAGCTCAAGAGATGTCCAGAGAGATGGCCCTAATTTTTTTGTTTAAGATTTACTGCATCCATCTATTTTAGGGTTGAACGAATCAACATATAGATCGTAGAATAGCTGAGGCTGAAGCCAAACTGATCATCAGAGATTCGCGAGTTGGAGAAGAGATGACAGCTGAGGTCGACAGCAATGATACATTCAATCACTTTGCTTATGATGCAGAGAAGGCTGACCATTCTGTATTTAAGTGGATCAAACTTGCAGACCTTCTTTGGAATCAGGGTGAGGTTAGCACTTATTCAAGATGATACCATCAAGAGAGACCATCTCAGAAAGACCTGCAGAAGAGTGAGGAAAGAGGAGAGTATGGGGCCGAAGTGCACTTCTTGAGGATTACAGTGCCGTCGGGTCAAGTTGCAGAGTTGTCACAAGAGATTGTTAACTTCTCAAACTGTGTGAGAGAAGACCACATGCTGATGGGGGGGGGGGGGGGGGGGGGGGGGGGGGGGGGGGCGGGGGGGGCGAGGGTGGCATTTTTTGTAAGTTAATATTTTGTCATTTTCCTGTTGGAATGATATAAAATTGGTAATTACGACAAAATAAAGCAATGCTGACAAACTAATCAACACAAACACAAGTGAAAGCAATGCAACCATGCAGCATTAAAGTTTTGGATAATTATGACCCGTTTTTTAATGTTATTAGTTATATAAGTACAACTGCTTTCGATATTATGGGAGTACTTGCTTTGGCAATTCATTTCACAGCACAAATGGATTGTGACTGCACTGCGATCAGTTCCTTTTAACCCCATTTGTCTTGGTCACAAACATGTCACAATCGAGTGTGATTGTTCGGCTTTCCTAGCACAGCTGATAACAGAAACTGAGCTTCAGCGTTGTCTTAATGAGTTTTTTAAACTACAGCAGAAAAAAGGAATGACAATTAACCTTTGATATACCATTTAAAATATCCAAAATTGAACATTTACATCGCCATTCCAGCAAGTTTGTCTTGCAGTTTTTCAAACAATTGTAGGTTCGATGCTAAGACATACTATATTTGCTGTACAATATTTCATAATTCAACAGGTGCTCTTTATCATTCGATATAAATTACACATGCTGATAAACTGCACAATGTGAATATTAGGTTATGCTTATTAATACTAGCAGAGGACCCGCCTTCTGGGCGATCTTGTTCCAAGAATGCAACATGTTCTTCTGACACATACCTTTATTTGGGTGTAGTGTAGACAAAATAAAATAACCCGGGTTATGTACATGAAGCAAAAACATACCTTCAACTTAAAATACTTGACTGTACTAGAAAACGTTGTGACAGGAATACTGCACTGTAAATGGTGGAGACTTATAATACCATTCCCCATCTGGTGGGGGCGCTACACTATACACATTCACATACCGAATTTGGGCATCCCCCCCCCCCCACCCTCTCCCCCCAAACACATCAGCAAAGTTAAAAACACCCCCATCCATTAAATGGAATCATGCTGATTCTAGGGAGCAAGTCTAGATGTAATTGGCCAAGAACTGTCGTTGTAGTAGCACGACAAACAAACACCGGTCCGTGAATTATAGTACGGATAAAGGAAGAAGGGGAAGCAATTGTGAATTTAATGTTCCATCTTTATTTACTTTTAACATTTGTTCTTAACAAACGGGGACAGGAACAATGCAGGCATGATAGACCAGATGGCCTTCTCATGTGCCAAAGTTCCCTGTGTAACGTTGTTAAGAATGGGAAGAAATGGGGAGGGGAGGACAGAGAGTTGTGGGTGGGGGTGCATGAAGTTGGAAGAGGGAGATTGAGACGTTGGGAAGGGAGGGAGGATTGAGGACTTGAAGAGGATGACAGAGTTGGGTTGGGGGAGGGGGGCAGTGAGGGGACAAAGTTGGGATCGAGGAGTTTGAGGCTTTTGAGGGGGGGACAGAATTTGGGTATGGTGGTAGGGGCAGAGAGAGGACAGAGTTGGGAGAGGGGTTGAGGACTAGTGTGTATGTGTATGTGTATTGTGTATGTGTGGTGTGTTGTGTGTGTGTGTGGTGTGTGTGTGTGTGTGTGTGTGTGTGTTGTGGTGTGTGTGTGTTGTGGTGTGTGTGTGTGTGTTGGGGGGGATGGAGGGGGGTTGGGAACCTGAAGTCACATTCTACATTATGCAGAATTTTCATGGGTCCCAGATAGTCCCGTTGGGTCTTTTGGGTCCTCCAGGTTTTTGGGTTATCATGGTCTTCTTTTAGGTCCTCTGGGTCTTTTGGGTCATATGGATCTTTTGGGTGCTCGGGGTCCTCAAAGTCTTTTGAATCCTCTGGGTCTTTTGGGTCCTCTGGGCATTTTTGGGTCTTCGGGTCGTTTGGGTCCTTGGGGTCATTTCGGTCTTTGGGGTCATTTGGGTCTTCGAGGTCGTTTGGGTCTTTTGGGTCCTCATGGTGTAGGGGTGGGTCTTTTGGATCCTCTGGTTACTTTAGGTTAACTATTTCAGGTTACAATTGTCGGTGATGTCTGGTCAACTGTCCAACCAATGGGTGAAGAGCGGATACACATACATACATACATACATACATACATAATCACATACACTTGCTCCATTATATATATTTTTGATTCACATCTGACCCTCTTGCTCATGATTTAGGGAACCCTCCCATATACGAAATGTGTTTGGCCATGGTCTACTAATTTCCTTGTATTTCATGTAAAAGTACACCAGTCTAATGTATTTGTCACATGCATTTTGAGGGCCCCAAGATGTCTTTTGTCCAGCAAGATGGTGCAAAGGTAACACCTTTACCTTTAAGCTGTCTAGTCTGGGTGCCTAATACCTTTAACCCTCGTCCTACCAACATATTTTACTTTTCGGACACCAACTCAAAAACCGCTCAATTTTACGAAAGCTGTCAAAGTATCACATCAATGACGAAACATCGTGTTTTATTGATAAAGTCATTAAGCAAATGAAAAATTAAAATAAAATTAAAATCTAAAATTAACCGACCAACTTTTATGACCGCATCTCAGAAGCACTAAATTTCATTCAATCTGTTAAAGTTTCATATCAATGAGGAAACATAATTATTTTGATTGGATGATGTTTTAGTGATAAAGTAAACAAACATAAACATAAAAAAATTGGAGGACTTCCTCAATACAAATACCATATGAAGTAATCATATATGCTTAAAATTGAACGAAAACAACTGGGGTCTTTTTGGACCCCAGAAAGGATTCGCTTGTTACTCTGTGCAGCAAAGTGGGATCTTAAAACATCAAATATATATTTATTGCCGGCACATATAGGCTAACAAACTAATAAAACATGAAATACATTGTTAAATTAATGTAGAAATAACACATCAAAATGTATGCCCGGGGTCCAAAAAGACCCCTGTTGGTAGGACTTGGGTTAAGGTGTCCAGTCTGGGTTCCTGGACTTAAGGTGTCTCAAATCTAATAACTGTCAGATTTGTTATACTTTGCAGGCTGGTTGCATCAATGCATGTGCTATCCCTCGGATAGGCACGAAGCCAGGTCTCCTGTCTGCTCACAATGGTTGGTGTACATTAAAGATCACAGTGTGTCTTTCACGGAGTAGGCAAGTTATCGCCAAACATCTTCATAAAATTAAAATTTCCTGCCAAAATCGACTTCAGTCGAATGTCGGGACTGGCCAGCCAGTTCGTGAAAGAGGGGCCAAAACTTTCCCCGGCTGAACCCATGAGGAGGTAGGATTAAACTCGGACGTTGAACAGGTAGTAGTAGCAGGGGCGTATCCAGACCTTGGCATCAAGGGGGACAAAAACCCACCAAATATTTATACCAGCAGGGAAGCATATATCGCATTTGGCCAGATGTTACCCTTATTGTTCTCAACCATGAACCACCTAGGCTGGGGCAAAATAAAACTATTATGGAATGAGTACAATAATTTGCTGTCTTTCTAAATTTTCAATGTCTGAACAATCTAAAGATGTATTTTATGGCATTATTTATACAGCAAACACAAATTCAACTTTGAACTGACCTTCACGTAAAATCTTTGCCCTTTTGGGTATGCTGGAAAGCTTTCAATCACCAATGAGTAATCTACTCTTGATGCAAGGTCCTTTTCTATACCGAGCAATGCCAGCCCAGAAAGCCATTCCTCGGTCATTGTGGAGCGAAGATGATTCTTGATCAGTGACCTTTCTGAATGATCACTCAGCTGTAGCTCAAGAAATTAGTCGTATCCCGACGATGTGATACAGTCTTGTAAGACTGGCACAAGTGCACTCCAATGTGTTCTTGATTATGAATTCCAAGATGCCTTGTGTATTTATTTCAATACTATCTGTATCACTCCCTTATTGGTCCAGTGTTCAAACGTTTAGTATGAAAAAGGACTTGGTCCACTTTTGCTCCGACAAAAGGGAAGGCCCAAACCGGCTTTACCTTTATTCATGGTGGATCAATTACCATTTAAGGTATGTTATTTATTACTAGCAGGGACCTGTGGCACATCCACACAATATAGAATGTGACTTCAAGACCTCAATCCCACCCCCCCCACAAACCCCAAGTCACCAACCTTCCCTCCCAAACCCCCAAGTCCTCAACCTCCACTTCCCAACCCAAAGGGCTCACCCTAACCCTTCCAGCCTGAAGACGTCAATACTTTCCCCACTCCAAGCCTTCAACCTTCTGCATAACCTCCACAGTAAACCCTGCTTGAGAGAATGCCAACAGTTATTTGGGCGGTGTAGACAACAGACTGCCTTAATCACTGAAGCCGATCTTCACAAGGCCTGTGACGCTGATTGGCTCAAAATCATTTTAACTGTCGCTTTGGTCATTTTACACTGAAAGGAAAACTTATAGGGAGGGCATGGCGATTGTGAATATGACAGCTCAGAAGACGTCTTTAACTTTTCATAGCAGGAAGCGCCAATATAGCAGCCATATGATTTCTCAGCTTGAAATTGTGTGTGGCATCAGGCGAACTGTCTTACCGATTGGGTGGAACTAAATATTACACATACAGACAGATGGATGAACAAGTGTGTTATTATTATCCCCACGCTTTTTGAAAAAAACAGGGGGATATTGTAAACGGCCCCGTCCATCTGTCTGTCATGCTATCTTCTCCAAAACGGTTGGGTAAAAATTCACCAAACTTAGTGGTTATATTCACGACATGGCAAGAAGGTGCAAGAGCAGTGCCATTTTTGGCCATACCCCTTGGGGTGGGGTTTAAAGTTCAAATACCGAAAAATGCAATTACGGGCACAATGTTAAATGAAACTTTGGATAAGTAATCAACATTGGAGATTTGGTCATTATATGAAATATATGAAATATGTAATGATTTTTTGGATTTGACCCCCAGTTCATGTTCCAGGGGTGGGCACTTGGGATCATCAGGGTCAAAACGGGAAAGAATTTTTTACTCAAAATTTGATATTGGCTCTTTCCTGGTGGAACTTTTTGCCATCTTTCAATTTTGCTTTCGGTGGGGAATGTGATGTGTGATTGCTTGACTTGATGGAGTATCGGCTTTATGGAGTATCAACTTGATGGAGTACTGCTCTCCCCTCTGGGCTGGCTCCCTTGTCTCACATCTTGCTCAGCTCGACACTATGGAAACCAAGGCCTTCAAGATTATTGCAATCTCCCGCAATGAAGCCAAGTCCATAGGCATATCACTTTTCATTGCAGACAGGTCGGTGGTCTCTCTATCTTCCACTGCCTCCTTTCTGGTCTGGCAACCTCTGCTCTTTCCGTACTTTGTCCCCCCAAGGCTTCTGCAGGGCACACACGTTCCACCATCAACTCTCTTCTGGTGAAACTACCTCAATCCAACATCACTGCTCACCACCACTCAATCATTCCCATTTTTCTCACCTGTTGAACCAACTTCCACATTGTCATTAATCTCATTCTTCCCTCCAGGTCTTCAAGTCAGCCATTCACCACCATCACAGATCATTTCCAATCCAAAACCATGATCTTTTCTACCCTCATTAACCCCCCCCCCATACATACATTTAAATTGCATTTAGTATGTTCTGGGGTGGTAAGTTTTTACTCGAATGACCTGTGGATCTTTTCTAAAAATCCACAGGCTCTGAGGAATTGCTGAAATAGTTCTATCAACACTTTGTGAAACTGCTCCAGTCCACACTTGATGAATTCACACGAGTTTATGAGGTCCCTTCATTAGGTCTTTTCCCAGTCATGTGCAGCCCGTTTTTTGTGCACCGAAAGTGTGTATTTACCGTGTGTGTGTGTGTGTGTGTGTGTGTGTGGGCGCGCGTGCTTGAAACTCATTAAGCAAAGTTAGTATTTGTAAATTATGCATTTACCCAGTTCACATCAATTTATATAATCTCGTGTTTTCACCATTGACTTCTCTGGAATAATATCACATGAATGTGCAGCACGGTTACATCGTCATGTGGACAAATAGAAATAACAAAACAAACAATGAATCTCCGACAGGATGACCCCAAGGCTCTGGACGCTTGAAACGAGCAAAGCATTTTCCCGCACAGGCGATATATAAATCAATGTTTCGTAATCGTTCATACCCCAGCTACTAATGTGTCAAATGACCTAATTTCACGTTCACAAGACAAAATCTAAATGGATTTTCCATCCATTTTGGAAAAGCCTTTTTGATTGGAGACGTAAAAACTCGCATTATTGCTTACAAAACCCAGTTAGGTACTGGAAAATTCAATCATGTCTGTCATTCATGATGGAAAATGCGGTCAAATTACACTCACTTGTTTAAAATAGATGTTTACACCTGAGAATACAAAACTGGAAGTCTTCCTTGTGCCAGTTTGGAACATGCCGAGCTCTGCTTGTAGTAAGGTAAGCAGTTTAGCGTGGAAGAAAACACGTCTGAGACGTTCGGATTCCGAGTCAATTCATTTTTGAAACCGCCACCGTATTCACATAATACGAAACCAAAGGCAAATGATGCTGCCACAGCGGTTCCCATTGTATTTTGCATTGGCTCATGAAACTGCCCTTAATAGTGCGGTTCTAAGGTAGTCTGTAGTTGTAATGTTGGCCTCCATAACTAATGCAGGCTTATGCAAGTAATGCAGACATGGTAAACTTCATATGCAGGTTATATCATTGCAGATTACAAAACATAGGGGCAATATCCCTGGGCGCTCACCTGGTAGCAGCTGGATAAGATAACCAGAGAACCACTGGTTGGCATGGATGACCCACAAAATATGTAATGGAGAGAAGTTAAAACCTATGGATTTTTGTTAATTAATGCCATGAACAAACTTTGATACATCACGGGTGATAAAGTTTGTGGTCAAGTTTCATCAAAATTGTGTGTGTGGTTCATGGTTAAGTTTCATAGGAATTGTGTGTGTAGTTTCTGAGAAGAAAGGAAGCCTATTTTGGGGGGCAACACCACACCCCCCCCCCCCCCACACTCCCATAACCCCCAGACCACTATTATTTTTAATGGTGTGAACAAACTTTGGTACATACAGGTGATGAACCTTGTGGTAAAGTTTCATCGAAATCGTATGTGTCGTTTCAGAGAAGTTGCAAATATTTGTGGACGGACAGATGGACAACGCACCAGGTTCCCCGTAACTACATTCCAGGTGAGCTAAAAAGACCTCTTACAGACCCAATATGACAAAAAGATCGAAAAAGATAAACTTTCATTTTGATTATTCTGCAATGGTATGAGGGTACTGCACACGTAATAACAGAATATTGCTGCGGTTCCGTAAAACCGCATGCCTCCAAGGCAATGGCACACAACATACAGCAATCCCAAGGCAGTTATTTCAATAGTATGGTTAGTAGTCCTTTCCATACATCTCGTGAGTGTAGGGGAAAGATGCGTTGTGTGGGTCTCTTTCAGTTAAACCTCTTATACCTCTTTAACCTTCAACCCTCGCAGTTCTTCCACTCCTTTGCTGCACCCCTTACTCTCACACGAAACATGCAAACAAGCACAAACGCCAACCAATAGAAACCAAGCAAGCACGCTGCGAGAGCCTCCTGTGCATTGGTGCTGCAAGCACTTTTTGTGCATTCGCACCAATTTTCCATTCAAAATTACACGCCAATTCTCAACCGCCATTTTGCCTCAGACCTTCATTCCGCTCACCAAACTATACCACACTCACCACAACCACTTCATATGATTACTAAAAATCCCCGTAACAACCCATGCTTACATTTTCCATTACAAAAGCGACCTTTATCCATAATTTCATTACAAGGAATTTCCACCTCTTCCCCACAACGCCACGTTACAATCCTATCTCACTACAAACGCCACATGTTTCCGATACTCTACAACCACCGCAACTGCCACATGGTCATTGAACACTCACCATAGCCTTGGAAGACACGGAGGAGACGTAGATTGGGTTATTTCGGGGCATACTGTAACTCAAAGCGTGAACGTGCGCTGGAGCTCATTTAAGGACCTGCGGGTGCCGGGTGGCAAAGAGATTTTCCTAAAATCCTATGTTTGAATGAAGGCCAGCGCACATTCGGGTCCAGAGAGCGCCATCAAAACCCATGGCCCCATATAAAGATCGGGAGCTGTTATGTGTGGCCCTGTTGGCAGGCAACTGAGCCATTTTTTTTCTCACCTCCGGGGCCTGGCGGGTCATGGCTATGACCGCTATGGACCAATAGGGGAGCTCAATTTCGGTAGAGCTCCTTTTGATCCAATAGTTGGCTCCTCCCCTGGTCCGGGGTTTATAACAAGAACATATGCGGCTCAATCTGGGCAGATCACCAGCGACAGAGGAGAGCATCACAGATCGCAGATCACCGGGGACAGAGCAAGAGAGTATCGAGCAGATTGCCAGGGAGAGAGGCTATCATGAGAGCAGGCTGTCGCTGGAGCAGGCTATCGCCAGTAGCAGATCATCGAAGGAGCAATTATTGCCGGGCATCGGACCTTGCCACGGAGACAGGCGGGGCAAGGACAAGTGTGGAGTCAGCGTGACCAAGCATGGAGTAACACATTGCTGCTGTGAGCTGGGACTGCTCCATTTCAACATCACTCATTAGGTTACAACAACACTTACATGTACAGACTCTTACACGATATACGATTGGAACCTTTCTCTCATGCATCTTTCTTCTACCATGTATCTCTCACCTACTGTGGATGCAAAAGAGCAATCAACGTGGGCAAGCCCGACCAACTGTTCTTTTCAGAGCAAAACCCAAGAGCGAACTGAAAAGCGAACCAAACTGACCTGCATCTCACATTTTTCCTCTTACACTACACCGCACCCCACATCGCATTGCACTTGCATTTCTCCCTCCTCCCTTTTCCTAAGCGTTCTGGGCTGCTCAGGTCTGCCGGCCTCGCCAAGTATCGGGAGGTCGTTAATCCTCAACTGGTTCTCTCTCTCTCTCTGAACAATCTCTAATTTTCCGTGTGTGTGTGTGTGTGTGTGTGTGTGTGTGTGTCTGTTTGTATTGGTGCCTCTCATAGCACAAGTTAAGACTATTTAAGAACTTTTGGGATGACCCTGCACTGTTCTTCTTTGTAATATTGTTTGCCTTTTGCCGCACCCCACAATTCCTTGCTTTCCCTGCTGTACATTCGCAATAAACCCCATTACCGTGCGACATAACTTTCCTCGCATCCTGTTATAAAAAAATGTGTTTTTAGAAATGTTCCCAGCTCGTTTTTGTCTTTTCCTCCATTGGTCCAGCATGGCCCGCACCCTAGCTTAGCCGGGACGTTATTCCCCAAGAATCTGTTCCATAGCTGGTACGTACTTGACAGTTCCACTCAGCTGCACCTGATCCAGTCGGTAATCAAAATAACACAAGTACATACGAAGGGCGCAATTCCCGATAAGGACGTCATGTTTGCCCTTCGGTAAAGGGTTGTTAGACGAAGGACCCTAAGTCACGTGGTCGTTATTGGCGTTTGTGGTCGATTAGTGACCCGCCTAGTCGAAGTTATTCATGTGCGACGACCTGCGATTCCCCGTGAGTCCAGAGAGGAATCCAAGACAGCCTCTCCCTCCTGGTTCCCCTGCAACGCCGGGTCCGACAATATATTGGAAACCTTATCACAGTGGTGGTAGGGCTGTATACATGGTGAAAGCCTGTTGCTGCATAGGCAGCCTGTGGCTGCTAGTTGTGTCATTTTCTGAAAGCACAGCTGTGCCTGCTACCAGTAATCCAGTACTCATTTTTAGATCTGAAGTACTAAGATACAGTACTAAAATCTTAAGCCAGCCACTTTAACTGTTAAGCCAACACCAGGCTTAAAAGTGAAATGTGGAAAAGGTTGATAATCATCGTAAGAGCGAATATGATACAGCCAGCAGGAAACACAACTCACCATGACAATAAGGAGTCTTCATGGCGTAAAGATTTAGCGAGACAAGTGAAGGCCTTGGAACTCATGGCAAGCCATGTGATTTGCCCTGAAGAGTGAGGGGTGTGCCAGCAATGTGAGGTGTTAAAAGGATGACAACACCAGAGAGATCGAGGACAATACAGGCAAAGGAAGCAGATCAAGGACAAGAGATGCTGGTAAAGTTGATTCGCTGGGTGGATTCTCCCCTTCAAAATGGGGATGCTTTTGATACCCCAGCAATAGTGTGGACCAACTCAACTATTTGAAGAATTATTCATGAGAATGCGCTGTTTCTACATGTCTTGTGAGCTCTTATCAGACCGTTCATCATGCTGGTGGTTCCCAGGAGCAAGATGGAAGTGTTTCCTGTGGCAATGCTGATGTAATGAAGTATACGACTTCATGACTCAAGGTGTGGTTACCACATGAATGCGCGCTGCGGGTGGTTGCAACTTCTGAAAATGTGGCTAATTTTAGACTTTTGTTTTGAACATGAAAATATAATTTTAAATGACACTGGTCTGAGAGCATAAGAAAGGGGTTAAATGTATGAGTCTCACACCAAAAGCTTGAGAGTTGTAGTGGGGCAGCATAGCTAACCTAATGTGCATTTAGTGATAAAAGCACCAAATTTGGCACACTTGTAGAAAGACATATTATGAAGCGATTTGGATATTTGGCCACCACAGATTTAGCCTCTGACGGCCGTGGCAGCCATTTTACAAAATGGCGGCAAGGTGACATTAAAATGGCTACCAGAGGAATTAAAATGGCTAGGGCTTCTACATTTGTGGAACTATTTCATCGTTTATGGGGTCTATGGATGCGCCTCACCGAGTACTACAAACGTGTGGGAGCAGATTTTCGAAATTCAAATGAGACGGGGGTGGGGGTGGGGGGGGGAAACCTTTTTTGGGAAATAATTAAAATTTTGTATAATATGCTCGATAGTCGTAAATGGACTCTAATATATTTATTTGTCATTGCAGGTTGGTGATGGTGGTCGTCGCTTAATAGCAGCCATGTCCAAGAGCTTCAAGTTGGTCGACCCAGAGCGACCTGTCTCAACGTCGTCACATCCACAACAACGAACTGGAACCTGTGTATCATCTGTCAAGACGACACGAAAGAGACACTGACTCGTCCCTCACAGTCCAAGCGAACAGATGTCGGGAGCGGCTACAGTTCCCTGGCCGAAAATTGATCAGATTCAATGAACTAAAGGAGCTTCCAGTACGCTTCAGTTACGCCGGCTTGACGAAGGTCACGGAATTGAAGCAGCTATGGTTGCGAACAGTGCTGGTTATCACGAAACCTGTCGACTGAAATATAACAGGACAAAAGTACAGGAAGCCGAAAAGCGAATGCGTGTAACTGCTGATGACAGCCATAATACTGATGCATGCAAGCGCACCAGGTCCCTCTCATCGAGCACAGATAAGTCAAGGCCCCCCTCCTGTTTCTTCTGTGAACAACCTGCAGGCTCAGAACGGCTTCATGAGGCAGGACCTTCACAATTGACAGGCACGTGAGGGACTGTGCGACCCTCCTTGAAGACAGTGCCCTACTTGGCAAACTCAGTGCTGGGGACATGGTGGCCCTGGAAGCTAGTACCATGCCAAATGCTTGTCAGGGTATATAAATCGTGCCAAAGCGGCCCGATCTTCTGAAGCGCCAGGGAAACTGAACCAGAGAAAGAGCTGTCAAGAGTAGCTTTTGCTGAACTTGTGCTCTTTATTGAAGAGACCAGACAGGATGAGGAGACGGCGCCAGTGTTCAAGTTAGCAGAACTGGCTCAACTATACCAGTCAAGAATTGAACAGCTAGGCGTCAGGAGCAACACAGGGTACATTCCACACGTCTCAAGCAGAGACTCCTTGCCCAGTTCCCTGACATGCAATCACACAGCAAGGGAAGAGACATCCTGTTGGCATTTCGAGAAGATGTTGGCGATGCTATTGCTAAAGCTTGTGAAATGGACAGCGACAATGATGCTATCCATCTTGCACGTGCTGCAAAAGTCGTCGCCGCCACATGTTTGAGAAGCCAAGCCTTTCATTGGGTTCCTCGAAGGATGCCAGAAAGAGTCTGTGCCACAAATGCTGCTTGGCCTGGTCAGCATGGTCGAGAGGACCCAGCATCAAGGACCAGATGACAGACAAAAGCAATGCAGCAGTTACCATTGCTCAAATTGTGAAGTTCAACAGCGTAAAACACAAGCGTATGCAAAGCACCTCACCATCCTCCACTGTACGGCACAGCCCTGCGCAAGAAACGCCTCTTCCAAATATGTGGGATGATGTTACACGCCCACACGCGCAAGAAGGAACTGGTGGATAGGCTGGCACACGTTGGCATGAGCATCTCGTATGATCGTGTCCTCGCCTCACAGCGCAGATGGGAACTGTGTCTGGAGCAGTTTCACTTGGAGCAAGTTGTCTGCCCGCCCAAGATGCGTGGAAAAGTTTTTACTACTGCTGCAGTAGACAATATAGATCACAATCCGAGTTCAACAACAGCGAAGTCCTCCTTCCATGGCACAGCTATCTCACTGATCCAACATCCCAGTTTCATGGGAGAAGGTGTGGATCGAACCATAGTCGTAACTGGAGGATCTGGGATGCAAGCACGTTCATCCGCCAGCTGCCACAGTGCTACACTGACGTGCCTCCTGTAACCAGCAGTGTCAAGAATGTGCCTGTCCCTGCTGCTAGGGTGACGTCACTTGACAGAAGAGCTAAAAAGCATACTGAGAAAGAATATCTCTGGCTACACAATGCAAGGCAGGTCGTAGACGAAAATGATGAGGAGGCGAGAACATATCTTGGGCCGCTTCCATGCCAGCTGCCAGCCACCAGAAGTTAGACCAATCTGCCCCACCGCCCTGCTTCCCATGTTCCAGGACAGTGCCCACACCGTGGCCATGATCCGCCACTCCATAGATGTCGTGAAGACTGCTGTTGAACATCTGAATCCAGGACAAACACCAGTGGTCACATTCGATCAGCCACTATTTTCCTTGGCAAAGCAAATTCAGTGAAGTGCCAGAGAAATATGGTGAAGATAAGGTTGTCGTGCTGTTTGGTGGTCTCCATATCGAGATGGCTGCCCTCAAAACACTGGGAGACTGGCTGGATGGTAGTGGGTGGGTGCAGACACTGGTGCAAGCCGAGATTACCACACCTGGAACAGCCGAGTCTTTCCTGCGGGCATCTCATGTCACCCACACAAGAGAAGCCCATCAGGTTACTGCTGCTGCACTGCACATCCTGCAACATCGAGCCTATGACCATTATTGCAAGAGAGAAGATAATGACGGAGAACATCAGCTTTCTTTTGAAGATTGGTGCTATCAGAGAGGAGAGGAAATTCCCCAGTTCCAGTACTGGTCAATTGTGTTGCAATTGGAGTTGTTGTTGAATGTGTATGTACGTTCTCTGCGACAAGCATCGTTCACTATGTACCTTGATGCCCTGACAGAATTGGCCTGTTGGTTCCATGCCATGGACCACATGAACTATGCCAGGTGGATTCCAGTTCACTTGAAGGACATGACTGAACTTCCTGAAAGGCACCCAGAAGTAGCCAGAAAGTTTCGAGAAGGTAGCTTCACGGTACAAAAGACAAAGAAGATCTTCTCATCAATCCCAATAGACCAGGCACACGAGCAGAACAATGCCTGCATCAAAGGAGATGGTGGGCAGTTGGCCTCACTGATAACCCAGCTGCTTTAAGGCGTTGGATGATCGCTGGGCCGGAAGTGGCGAGGGTCATAGAGGAGTTTCAACATGGAAACCAGCACTCTGGAAGAGAAGACAACATACGCCACCACTGACCAGACGACCAGTGTCCAAGCCTCATTCACTGAAGATGTCCGGTCACTAGTCAATCATGGAGAGCTCGGGAACCCCTTTGAGGAAGACAGCCCAGATCTCGTTGCTCTTGATACCAAAGAAATTGTTGGTTCTCCTGCAATTGAGGCAGTCAGAAAGGTAAGGGAGATTGGCCAAAAGCCGTTCCAGGCTTTCTCCAGGGATTGCCTTGTTGAAAGAACCAAGCCAGTTGCTGACACAATTCACCAAAATAAGCTCAAAGTGTTCAAGGCTCAACAGAAGGAACGTGAGCAAGGAGAAGCATAAGCTCACTTGCCTCAAGAACAATGCTCAACCTTCTCACGCTCTACATCAGCTGTCAGACGAGGGATGGAAACCTGGATGAGTTCTTCGCCATGAAAATCAGGCATGCCCTCCAGCACTGTCTGATGGATGGAGTCTCCGCTTAGGTACAAAAAGCGACCTACTCACATGCTTTTGAAGAAATCTCAGATGCAAGGTCAGAGGCTCCTACCACCACCAGTATAGTCATTGATGGAGCAGCCATTGTGCAGATGCTAAAGCCTGCTGCATGCAAGAACTTCAGAGAGTATGCACAAGAGATCTTTATCCCTTACATGTCTACAAGGCTTCAATCTTCATCACGCCTGGACCTGGTATGGGACACCTACATAGCTGACTCACTCAAAGCTAGTGCAAGAGCAAAGCTGGTAAAGGAGTGCGCAGATGTGTGTAGCAGAAGGAGCCATACCAGAAACTGGCAGAACTTTCTTCGAGTAGACACCAACAAGACACAGTTGTTCAAGTTCCTGTCAGAAGCTCTCCTCCTGTGGTTTAACCTGAAAGACAAGCAACTCGTCGTCACTGATGAGAAGAAGTCTGCAGCAAGCCTCCACTGTCTGAGCTGTCTTCGCTGGCCCCATTACCACGAGGAAGCCGACAGTCGAATGCTGCTTCATGTAACTCATGCAGCCCGCCATGCCACAACAAAATCATGATCAGAACGGTTGAACAGATGTTGTGGTGTTGGCTGTCTCGGTTGTCCAGAATCTGCAGCCAGAAAATGAACTGTGGATTGCATTCGGAACTGGAAAAGGGTTCCGATACCTGGCAGCCCATGAAATAGCAGCTGGACTCGGGCCAGATAAAGCACAAGCACTTACGATGTTCCATTCTCTGACAGGGTGTGACACTGTGTCAAGTTTTGCAAGTCATGGGAAGAAGACTGTGGGCAGTCTGGAATGTGTTGCCGGAGTGACCGAAGCACTGTTGAAGTTGTCATCTGCACCAAGTGACATACCAGAAGAGGTCATGCACACCATTGAGAGATTTGTCATCCTCCTGTACGACAGAACAAGTCCATGCACAGACATTGACAAGGCATGCAAGAACTTTTCGCAAGGAAGAACAATGTGGAGTTGATTCCTCCAACCAAGGCAGCTCTGGAAGAGCACTCTAAAGAGGCAGCCTACCAGGGAGGTCATGTATGGGGCCAGGTGTTGCTCCCTGCACCAGAGCTGCCGCCGGCAACCAGCTGGGGTGGACCAAAAGTGAGGAGGGGCTGCATGAGCCCCACTGGACAAGATTACCACAAGCAGCCCAAACTTGCCGTGAAGTGCTGTCATGTAAATGTAAAAAGGGTTGTGTGAATCGTTGCAAGTGCAAAAAGGCTGCACTTGAATGTACTGCTCTGTGCCAGTGTGAGGGGGAGTGCACCCAGAACTAGACATTTCTACTTTTAATTTTGAGTTTCATCATATCACTGTAACATCATGTGTCATTGAAATGTATTATGTGGAATTTTGTATTTCTTGAGTAAATTCTTTTGCATTTCTTTGTAAATACACCATGCATTTAACTTTAATAATTTAATAGAAGCTTCGGGGTGGTGGATGTTGGTCATTTTTAGATCATATTTTAGTCAGTTGTTTGATGTGATATATTTCCAGGAATGTTTATTCTTACACGCTTTTTCATTGTCATTTATTTTACGCTTGTTATGTAATTATGTCACCCGCAGGGCTATAGGTTGGACTATAGGTTAGGTTAGGTAGGTTAGCTAGTTTAGTCCAACCGATAGTTGGGATAGGCGCCCCCCGGGCAGCTTAGCTATAGTTAGGCCTTCCTGCTGCCATGTGGGGGCCAACCAGTTGGGTGACCCTTTACGTGGCGCAGACTTTCTTAAAAAAAAAACATAAATGTAGTAGGGCCCAGAGCGATTTTTCTATTTTTCTCCCCCCCTCCCCCCCCTTAAAAAAACGCGAAAATCGTTAACTGCTATTTTGTAGAGCCTCATTAGTCGCATATAATAGGCACAGTGATAGTGTCACCGAAGTATAAACGTAGAAGCCACAGTGATTTGAAAAATTCCCAAAAAAAGGGTTTCCCCCCTTCAAAATTTCGAATTTCGAAAATCTGCTCCCATACGTTTGTAGTACTCGGTGAGGGCATCCATAGACCCCATAAACGATGAAATCGTTCCACAAATGTAGAAGCCCTAGCCATTTTAATTCCTCTGGTAGCCATTTTAATGCACCTGGCCGCCATTTTGTAAAATGCTGCCACGGCCCTCAGAGGCTAAATCTGTGGTGCCAATATCCAAATCGCTTCATAATATGTCTTTCTACAAGTGTGCCAAATTTGGTGCTTTTATCACTTAGTGCACAATTCTTTTGAATATTTGAGCTGTGCGGCGCCACTATTGACAGATCTGCAATGAAAAAAACAATACAATCAGAGGCATCCTTATCCTTACTGTAATTGACGGATCGGTGTTTGTTTGTCACGCTAAACTCCGACAGTTCTGGGCTGATTAAATCCAGACTTGCTACATCGGATCAGCATGACCCCAGTTAGTGCATAGGGGTGTTTTTATCTTTGCCGATGGTCTTTGGGGTTTGGGGGGTGGGGGGAGTAGGTGGTAGACACAAATTCTATAATAATTTTGTGTCGTGCAGCGCCACGTCCAGGTGGGGGAGGGTATTACAAGTCTCCACCATTTATTGCACAGTGGGCCTGCCACGTTTTCAGGACATGACATTATGTACATTACACATGACAATTCTTATTACTGAATACAACTGAATGTATCAGTTAGTATATCCAGACTCAGAACAAGCAATAATATAATGCTGTGAGCAATTTGTATTTTCATATGAATATGAACATGACAGTAATAGCAGGCAAACCTTCAATTATATTAAAGAAACAGGTATCATGCCACAAGCGCGGTTAATCCAACTCACCCCAGGTAACAACAGCGACTCGGGCATAGTGTGATAATCTCGATAATAACAGCTATATGGGCACAGTGCAATAATGGAAGGCGGTATGGGGGAGGGGGAAGGTATATATATATATATATATATATTATATATATATTATATATACGGTATATATGTATGTATTTATATTTATATATATATACACACTATACATATATATACATATATATGTATGTATATATATACACATATATATGTATCTATATATATTATAGGGGTCTATATATATATATAGGGGTCTATGGGGGGTTGCCCCCCAAAATATGTATTTGCTTTCTTCTCCGAAACCACACACACAATTTTGATAAAACTTGACCACAATCTTCATCACCCATGATGTACCCAAGTTTGTTAAATTGGGGTTGAAGGGGATTTATGGTGGGGGGGGAGGGGTTGCTCCCAAAATAGGTATTTGCTAAAACATTGGTTTATTGGTACATTTTGCTGATTCATTCCCACATTGACTTCCTCCTCAGTATCATTATTCTACCATGAGAATGCCCAGGGGTATTGCCCCAACTTTTTCTTTTCTCACACAAGCGAGTCCATTCCTTCAATTACTTTTTTAATTTTCCAAATTGTTACCCATCCTGCTATGGTGCCTATTTTTTTTTAGTGATCTCTATATATTTGTATGATTTGTCAGAAGTAGTTGCAATCAGCAAATTCTTCAATTTTGCAATCACCAATTTAACTTCAATGTCTTTTTTTCTACATAACAGTTAAACATCATTTTATCTTCATCATGTTTGCTATAAACCTGCATCTCTCACTACAAATTTAGCTTCCCGATCATGATTTTTGGTTCTTCAGAATTATTTGAAATTAAAATAGTCAACTGTGCATCGTAGGTAGTGTATTCTTTCTCTGTCAACATGTACTTCTTTACTTTACCAATTTAGCAGTTGGAACGCTTCCTTTCGGCATGCAGGAAACAATTTCCAGGAGAATGTCACCTTGTATGTCACCTCTTTCGATCTCTATCTTGCCACGACTTCAGCACTCTTTCAAGGTCGATGTTACGCTATTGCAGACTTTGCTTAATATTTTGATACATGCAGAGTTGACATTTTGTGATGTAGATCTTGTATGACAGCATTTGTTTCGTGATTGAAGGAGGCTTTTCCATGATCAATAAATAGGTGCAAGGCCAATTTATCTTCTCTTGTGTTTTTCTGAAATTGAAAAACTTGGGTCAGCCTGTTTAGCATTCCTATCTGAAACCGTAGCTCCTGATACTCAGAACATCAGTTCATATCCCATAAACTGTATGTATTTGTGACATTTTCCACTAATGTTACAAATTAACATTTAAGTACACTGATGTCTACTAGTGTCTTTGTCCTGCATGTGATTTATGTACAAGCTCTATTGTGAGCCTTAGATCACTGTAAAAAAAAAAGAATATATATATATATATATATATAT
>CM068959.1:75524967-75545758 GCA_035128595.1 Eptatretus atami | reverse complement strand
TTTTTGCTTGCGCAAGTGACTCCAAAACCGCAGAAACTGGGAATCATAATTTGATTCATACGAGTACAGCCACAACGAAGGAGCTCACTCAAACGTCGCTGTGGCACACCTGGAAAAAGACTCACATCAAAGCTCTGAAAGGAGATTGCCTAAATAGTGGAGCAGCAGGGGGCCAGAAAAGAGGCTTATTTAGTGAGAATAACCCACACCAGCAGTACCCACATTTTCTATATGTGGTTATTATTGGACCACAATACTAATCCGTGTACATGAAAACCAATGATGCCAGTCTGGGAAATGGTGGCATTCTGAAAATAGGTCAATTAAGGTCGTTGACCCTGAAAATTTGCAATATTTACTAAAACGGCTATAATTTTTATAATTTTCATGTTACAATACCTTGATATGACATCAAACTGATCCTAGACAATAGGCTATCACATACAATAAACAAGAAAAAAACATGTGGCTGATAATTGTAAGTGCAGAACAATTTTTATTTACAAAATTTTGCCCCCAAAATCCAACATTTTCCCGCGATTTTTTCAAATAGCTTTTAGCATCAACTCCAGCAACATGATAATTATAAAGTATCAAAAAATTTAAATTTTTTAAGCATTATAAAGTTTCTCTAGGGTCTGCCTGCAATTATTTCATATATATATATCCTATTATCTTAAGGTAAATCATATTTTCATCACATTTTGTCCAAGATGTCTGAAAAAATCCTGAAAAGGTATTATTCAAATACTCATGGCAAATGACCAATTAATTTCATATGAAATGAAGTCACGAAGTGCTCTCAGCCTATTCAGAAGACATCCCATGTCCTGATGTTGTAAACACAGCTCACAGAAGTCATCACAGGCAAGCTTGGAGAAACTATTGAGCTCTTTCGGGAGTATGGAAGATCTTGCTCCCAACTTTCAGTTTTTGGATGACTTTCTGAGAAAGTGATGTGCCCAGCTTAAGGTGTTCCCTCAGTTACAACCAGAAAGGGCTCGTGGCATGAGAAACCAAATCATAAGCCGAGTTTCTACCTCTCTTGTTTGTCAAACAAATCGTACGAACTAACTCTCGTACCTCCCTGGTGTTCACTACTGATGATGTGCAGGCTACCCATCTGAGTGAAGCAGCATTTGAAACAGGGAGAGTTTGTTGCAAAGCTTTCCCAGGGAAGGTTTAATGCTGTCTGGATGGATTACACTCTGGAAGCAACTTGAAAAATAAATCCCTGAAAGGGACTGGGAATTAATGGTCTGACAACTAGCGAAGAGCCGCTCTAGCAAGATGGTTTTAGCTCGTCCTGTAGACAGCACAGTACTTTCCATTGAAGTTCCAGGAAAGCCCATTCGTTTTATGGGTCAGAAATGGCCAAAGAACTAATCAAGCCTCACCAGCACCATGCAGCAGGGAATGCTTGCCCAAAAGAGGTGGAATGCAGATGTCAGAAATGACAAGTTTTATGTTTGATGGGGCTTAACGTTGATCCATTTGAGCTGTCTACAGAACTCTTCAGGATAACTTGGTCCAACTTTGCTACTGGAGCAGTTGCAACACCACCGATTCAGGAGGCCAATGAACAAGCCTTGTCGCAAGGGAGCAACAATGGCAAAAGCGTTTTTATTGCTGAGCGCTTCATAGTACCTGAAGGAGAAGGTTAATTCCCTAAGAAGAGTCTTTATCGATACAGACAAAATCAACAATCAAGACTAGTGGCGAACATGCCACCAGAAAGTAAAATGTGAAAACACAAGGAGTGACCAATGATGGTGAAGTGATGTATTTGAGGCTTCTTTGCTGTCACATTGCTAACCAAGAAAGGTGCCACTGAAGCGAGTCCTTATCATTTCGAGAACTCTCCAGTGCCCTGAGCCTTTTTCAACAGATGATGGCAACAGACAACAGCTCGCTAAGTCAGACTTCATGCACAACCTTGAAGAGCTGGTACCCTGGAGAAGAAAATTACAACATAAGACGAGTGATGTTGTTAATCATTCGATGGACATGCATCCATCCAAGAATGCTGGGAGTTTTCCAAACTGTAGAGAAGGTGACTTTCAAGAACATCCACAAAGGTTTCCTTGCCTATATTCTGCACACCAGCAGCATCCATTACAGCCAGCAATAACACTTGTCCAGCAATTGCACATTGTCTTGAACAAATACACCAAGGATAGCAGTAAAGCTCAAACCCGTGCAAGGATAGGTGAAGGACAAGGTCACAATCTAACCAGTGAAAGGAATGCACTCATCCCTCAGAACTGGAAGCAGTTTGACCCAGTGGAGAGACAAGGCAAACTTGGGCACGGTATACACACATTGTATATCACAGAAAATGCACCAGAGCTATTAAAGGTAAGACAGACCATTTTGTCAGTGGGTGGTCAATGAAGATCAAGCATCTTCCATTACAATGAAGGAGTAAAGAGTTAGTTCCCTTGTGCTCCAACCAAGAAAGAAGCAACAACAAGAATCATCCCCATGCTGTAGCTGCACGGCAGATGATTGGGCACAGACTATTGTGGTGTGCAGCCCTGAAAAATACTGTGTTTGTCCTCTTAGTTCACGCATAGACAAAGCATCAAGACAAAGAGATCTTCCTTTTTTTGAACTGGTCGTGATGCAGGCACACAGAGCCTTAACCCGTATTTCCTGTGCAACACCATCTATGAATAACTCACACAACTGGAACAGCAGACATTCGTCTGTCAGTCTACGTGCGTGGACTGGTTGTGATATGGTAAAGCTCTTTTTTCGGCCATGGAAGGCACACTGCTTTAGGGATAATCGATGCAGAAAGCCGACCAGTTTTTCCAGCCTCTTGCGTCTGCTAGGATCTGATGAGCAAAACATTTCAAAGGAGATAGAAATGGGCAGCCACACAAGTTTGTTGGCTACAATGTATGGCAAGACAAACTGCATGTCATTGAATGCCCTGAGGTGTCAGAAGACTGGACAGAGGAACATCCAGGGAAAGAACTCCACCAACAGAAGACGCTTTCAGTCTGCATCTACTTCGCTCTGCTATCAGCTGTTAATATGGAGACAAGCGCTTACCCTTCTCCAACCTTAACCTGAATGCAACAGCATATGGCTGTCGAACACTGAGCCCATGGTGGCAGCTGGTTCCAGCCTCCAAATGATGAGACAATCGCCAGCCTGCTTCCTGAGTTGTTCAAATGACCTTTGTGTGTGACTGGGTCAACCCATACCTGTGCAGTGGAGTGTTCTTGCTTGGAGAGTGGCCAACCTGCACAGCAGCATGCACCTGTGAGCCTTGGTGATGGATTGGGGCAAATCATGTTCAAATCCTTTACTCTCTCTGCATTTTAAACAGTGAATAATCAGACTCAGATGCAGACTAGATATCAACATAATATGTAACAATAATGTTGACAGTTTCCTGGCTTCTTAGCATAACTGATAATTTTTGTAGAAAGATTGCATTTGATGCCAAAATGGAAGAGTTTGTACAACAGCATTATAAGTCCTCAATTATTTCTTTGACATTTATTTTCAACAAAGTAACATTGAAAATTACCAATTTAAAAATAATTTATAGTATATAGATTTGTACCCCCCCCACCCCCATTTACACAAATCCTGGATCCATGCCTTGTGTTTGTTGATGTACCATCACAAATATAGATTCCTTGTGAAATATAATATTGGGAAACAAATTTTTCTCTAATAAAATATGAAATTAAATCAAGTTAATGGTCAATATGCCATGAGTACTGAATAATACCATTTTCAGGTATTTTCAGGCATCTTTGGACAAAATGTGATTAAAATGTGATTTAAACACTCAAGATAATACAATGTTATTATATATGAATAATTGCAGCAGAATCTAGAGAAACTTTTTATGCTTAATATTTGAATACTTTTATTTTATGCAATGTGATGAAGTGATGCTAAAAGTATATGAAAAATATGGAAAAATTTGGGTTTTTGGGGCAAAAATTTGTAATAAAATTGGTTCTGTACTTACTATTTCAGCCACATGTTCTTTTTTTGGTTATTGCATTTATAGCCTGTTGTCTTAAGGGTCAGTTTGATGTATATCAAGGTATTGTAACATGGTTATTATAAAACTATAGGCGTTTTAGTAAATATTGCCAAATTCAGGGGTCAAGCGACCTTTACATTGACCTATTTCTCAGAAATGCCACCATTTCCCAGACTGGCATCAAAATTGGGTTTTCATGTATCAGGGATAGAGTAGGTGGTCAATATACACCACATTAGATATAGTGTGGTATACTTGCTGAGGTGTGGGTATCTCCCTTCATCTTAATTCTTTCTTCTGGGAGGGGTTGGGCCTCCGGTGACATATGCTCCACTTTCCAGCTAAGGGGATCTCCAAGGGAAAAGATTGGGCACTAAACAACATCGGACTTTGTAGTAATTTGCTAGAAATCTAAATCAGTTTCTGCGTTTCTTTATTTTCCTGCGAAACACTCAGGAATAAATACGCAAGGAACAAGAAAACTACGAGTCTCAGATCTAACTACGTCTACACTACGATATATAATAAAGTAGAAACACAAAAAAACAAACACAATAACAAAAAAAAAATAATGAGAGGAAGTCCAGATGTTTGTGTAGATCCATGCTGAAAGTAACTCCACTAAATGGTGACAGAGGAAGATCAACATACTCGGTTAAATAATGCACTCACTCTCAATAATTGGAGAATGCTATCCACTTCCTGTCAGAACCACCACCCACAGAAGCGTGACTACCGGGAAGCCCATCATCTCTCCTATGGGCAGTATACCAAAGTCTACAGAGTTGTCATATAATATGTTCCAGTGGAGCAGAACAGAGATACATGAATGGTTGTTGTATCTCTTCTAGACGTATGCTTATTCTGGCATTAAGTTCATGTATCAGAGACTGAGGATGATGAAGATTGACCCAATGAGAGGTATGTTCAGCCGTCAAGCTATTGAAACTTGATCCGAATATATGGTTGACAAAATTGCATAGATCCAGGCTTAGCATCTTTTCTGCAACTATATAACACAGCTATTACAGGTAGCTATGATACAACACTCTTTTCCATTTGGTGTTGGGTAATAGTAGAATACACTACTGAAGCAAAGACGAAGAAAGGGATGCCGTTCCACTTCCATCTAGACCAGAGCAAGCTTTGAGTCAATCGCGCTACGCCTTCGTTGGAATTTTCGCAGAGAATAAAGACTTCTTTATTAGAACCTGCATGATCATTGCGGGGAGAGGAACTGAAGAGTATCCGTGAGAACAAGGATCAGAATTAGCACAAAGCAGAAAGATGAAATCCAGTTCAAGTATCTTGCCCATGAGAGTAGCATCAATGACAGGCCTAGAGAGCTGGAGGGATTTTAAGCTTTCATCTGGTATCAAGGGTGTCTGAACACAAGATCTTGAGTATCCTTCCATCAACATCTAAGTAGGATTGGATATTACAAACGAAGAATATGATTGGTTAATGCCGCCAATATGGTTCACCTGAGCCCAACATCTACCACCAGCTTTCGGTGACGAGCCAGCATAGAAAGGTTTAACACTCAGAATATACATTTATTTATCGTTTCAACTTATCGCATAGCGCTTCCATTGCTGTTTTCAGACTTAAGTTTGTCAGTTTTCAAGTATACATATCTCAACCTAGCCTAAATTTATCGAAATCAATTTGACAAAGCATCTCAAATCAATTTCGATCATACAGGTGACATTATTCATGATAATGCAGACACAAGAAGATACGAAGAGACACGGCCGCAAGCCCAAAATAGAAGAGAGAACGAGACCCAGCCAAGTCTGCATATTTAGGCATTATTTCTTAGAATTCTGCTGGCATTATTTCCATATAACATTGTTTATCTTGAGTGTAATCACATTTATATCCATATTCTTTAATATGTAAGGATCCTGAAAATACCTGGAAAGGTATTTCAGGTATCAATGCATATGACCATTACTTTGATTATTTCAAAATATTTATATGAGGAAATTTTGTTTCCAATAATTATATTGTCACAAGGAATTTATTGTTGATGAGTCATCAACAACACACAAGGATGGTCCAGGGATTTGTGTAAATGGGGGTGGGGGGTGGGAGTAACATTCTTATATACTATAAATATTTTTTAAATGGTAATTTTCATATGTACTTTGTTGAAAATAATGTCAAGAATATTGAGGACTATAATGGCTGTTTGTACAAACTCTCCACTTTTGGCATCAAAATCAATCTTTCTTTAACAAAATTATCAGTTACTAAGATAAATTGCCAGGTAAACAAGTCAACATTATTGTTACTATTATGTTGATACTAGTCTGCATCTGAAGTCGAATTATCAATGTAAATACAGTGGTAAGGTGATAGGGGTAAGTGAGGGAGTGAGACGGTAGAGAAGGGGAGTAGAATGGGGAGTGAGAAGTTAAAAGGATTTGAAATGAATTTGTCCCCTCATCATCCAGGCTTACAGGTCATGCGCCTTGTGCATGGTTGGCCATCTCACAGCAAGAAACACTCACGCACAGTATTGGGTTGACAGTCACACACAAGGTCATTGAACAACTCTGGACAGCTGGCGATTGTCTCATCATTGAGCTGGTAGACCAGTGCCACATTGAGGCTGTGTTCGAAGCCATATGCGTTGCATCAGGTAGGTTGAGAAGGTAAGCAGCTGTCCATATTAAAGCTGATAGCAGAGCGAAGTAGATGCGACTGAAAGCGTCTTCTTGTGTGTATTTCTTTCCCTGGATTTCCTCTGTCCAGTCTTCTGAACTCGAGGGCATTCAATGACATGCAGTTTTGTTGCCATTAGCATGTAGCCAACAACTTTGTGCTGCCATTTTCTATCTCCTTTGAAATGTTTTGGCTCTCAGATCCTAGCAAGACCAAGAGGCTGGAACTGGTCGGTATTTCTGCAATCATTATCTAAAGTGCAGTTGTTGGCTTTCCATGGCCGAAAAAGAGCTTACCATATTCACACAGTTCCACGCAGTAGACTGAACAGACGAAATTGTCCTGCTGTTCAGTGGTGAGTGTATCATAGATGTGTGCACAGGTATATAACTGGGTAAGCTCTGTTGTGCCTGCCATCACGACCAGTCAAAAAGAGATCTCTTTGGTCTTGATTGCTTGTCTATGGTTGAAACTAAGAGACAAGAAATCAGTATCAGGGCTGCACACCCACAATAGTCTGTGCCCAATTATCATCTGCTGCAGCTACAGCATGGAGGATCGATTCTTGTGTCTGCTTCTTCTTGGTTGGAAGCACAAGGAATACGCTAACATTTCTTTTACTCCTTCACTTGTAATGGAAGGATGTGATCTCTTGACACCACTGACAAAAATGGTCTGTCCCTTCTTTAATAGCTCTGTGCATTTTCTGTGATATACTGTGTGTACCGTGCCAAGTTTGCCTTTTCTCTCCATGGGTCAAAAGCTGCTTCCAGTTCTGAGGGATGAGTGCATCTCCTCACATGGAGATGTTGACCGCTTGTCTTCATCCTATCCTTTGCAACGGGTTTGAGCTTGATGCTATCCTTGGTGTATTTGTCCAAGACAATGTGCACTTTGCTGGACAAGGGTAATTCGGCTGTAATGGTGCTGCTGGTGTGCAGATTAGTGCAAGGCTTTTGTGGCGATGTTCTTGAAAGTCACCTTCTCTACAGATTTGGGAACTTCCCAGCATCCTTGGATGGATGCATGTCCACGAAGATCAACATCACTCGTCTGTATTGTTGTAATTTATCTCCAGGTACAGTCTTCAAGGTTTGTGCATGAAGTCTGACTTAGCGCAGGTTGTCATGTTGCCATCATCTGGGAAAAGGCTCAGGGGCACGGAGAGTTCTTCGAATGATAAGACTCGCTTCAAGCTGCACCTTCTTGTTAGCATTGGACAGCAGAAGCCTCAAATACATCACTCACCATCAAATGGTCACATCCTTGTGTTTCACTTTACTTTCTGGTGCATGTTCGCCATAGTCTTGATTGTTGATCTTGGGTATCATAAAGACTTTCTGTGGGATATCTTCTCCTTCAGGTACTATGAAGCGCTCAGCATAACGCTTTGCCATTGTTTGCTCCCTGGACAAGGCTTTTGTCATGCTCTCCTGAATCGGTGGTGGTGCAACGCTCCAGTAGAAAGTTTGACCAAGTTCCGAGAGTCTGTAGACAGCTCAAATGGATAACGTAAGCCCCCATCAAACATAACTGTCATCTTCTTGACATCTGCATCCCACCTCTTGGGCAGCATTCCTGCTGCATGGGCTGGTGAGGCTGATTGTTCTTGCATTTCTGACCCATAAACGAATGGCTTCTGGGAACTTCATGGAGTACTGTTGCTGTCACAGGACGAGCTAAAAACGCATCTTGCTAGAGCGGCTCTTGTCGCAGTGTCAGACCAATAATTCCTCAGTCTTTCAGGGATTTTATTTCAGTTGCTTCCAGATGTAATCCATCCAGACAGATTAAACCTTCCTGGGAAAGCTTTTCGCAACAAACGTCTCCCTGTTCAAATGCTGCCTTCACCTCAGATGGTAGCCTGCACATCTCAGTATGACACAGGGAGGTACCGATGAGTAGTTTCGTACGATTGTTGCAAAACAAGAGAGGTAGAACTGGCCTTTATGATTTGGTTCTCAATGCCAGAGCCATTTCTGGTTGTACTGAGGAACACCTTAAGTGGGCACATCACTTTCATCAGAAAAGTCACCAAAAACTGGAAAGTTGGGGACAGATCTTCCATACCTCCGAAAGAGCCATTAGTTCTCGCAGCTTTGCCTGTGATGACTGCTGTGAGCTGTGTTAACAATCAGACATTGGATGGTTTCTGAATAGGCTTGAGAGCACTTCGTTGATTCATTTCATATGATTAATAATGGTCATTTGCCATGAGTATTGAATAATACCATTTTCAGGTATTTTCAGAACATCTTGGACAAAATGTGATGAAAATTGATTTACCTTAAGATTGAATATTATATATGAATTAATTGCAGCAGACCCTAGAGAAACTTTATAATGCGTAAATTTGATACTTTTATATATGATGTGCTGAGTGACCTAAAAGTTATTTGAAAAATGCGAAAATTTGGATTTTGGGGGCAAAATTTGTAATAAAATTGTTCTGCACTTACAATCCGCCAATTGTTTTTTTTCTTGTATTGGTATGTGATAGCCTTTGTCTTAGGATCAGTTTGAATGTATATCAAGGTTTGTAAAATGAAAATTATAAAAACATAGCCGTTTTTAGTAAATATTAAATTCAGGGTCACGACCTTAATTGACTATTTCTCAGAATGCCACCATTTCCCAGACTGGCATCATTGGTTTTTCATGTACACGGATAGTAGGTGGTCAATAATAACACATAGAAAATGTGGTACTGCGGTTGTGGGTATCTCACTAAATAAGCCCTCTTTTCTGGCCCCTGCTGCTCCACTATTAGGCATCTCCTGTTCAGAGCTTGTGATGTGAGTTCTTTTCCAGGTGTGCCACAGCGACGTTGAGTGAGCTCCTTCGTTGTGGCTGTACGTATGAATCAAATGATGATTCCCAGTTTGCTGCGGTTGGAGTCAACTTGCTGGCAAGCAAAATTTTTCAACAGGGCTTGCTGCATATTTTCCCCAAGTTGTTGAGCAAGGAACAGATTTCAACAACAGCCATTCCATCTATAACCAATTTTCCTTCTGTGGCGGGTTCTCACAGACTGATTCAGACTCTTCTATAGGTAAGTTCCTCAATGCTGCTTCTGAACCCCTTTTTTTGGGGTTTTCCCTTCAAATCTCTCTCGGTTGGTAGAGCTCGTGGACAGTAGTCAGGGATATGAATGTGCCTCTTCTGGAGATGTTGCTGTTGCTAGACCAGTACCAAGAGGCCTGTCTGTCTTCTTTCAAGGATATTTAAACAACTTTTGGGTCTTTCTTGGCCTTCTCCAATCCGGTTTTGATCTTGAACTGGTAATTCTTGTCGAGAAATTGACTCGTTCTTCCCACGGCTTTGGTCTCAAGTCAACAAATTCTTTAATATTTCTGTTCTCCAGCTTCTGCAGATGACATCAATCCCTCTTACAACATCACAATCGATTTCCACACCAGTCTCATATGACGAGCGGGACCATTCAGGAATGGGTCGAAGTATTTGTCAAGCGAAGTACAGATTATGAACCATATTTTCATGGTGATTCAGGCCGCTATTTGTGGGTCTCCTTGTTGGGCTGAGGTGATGATAATTTAGCCTTTCCTTCAGTGTAGCTCTGATCTTAGCCATGATATGAACTGGTCTTGACGAATGTGGCGTTGTGCTCTCATTGGTACTTGTATCCGCCTGGGATTGGAACCACCTCTGACCTTCACTTCTCGGTTGAATTGTGGTCTCAGTTATCAAATCCCCATGGAATTGTAGAGAAAGGCTCACAAACAATGGACACCATCCGGAAATTTCTCCCTCCCCCAGGTCCTCATATTATTGCCACAGCCCCTAAACCCTGCTTTCCGAGAACGGAAATTCGGAGGACAAATTAAGACGAAATATCAATTTTGAGGTAATTTTTTGGCGACTCATTTTGGTTTTTCGTGGGCCATTTGCATTTGATTGCCAAATCCTGGGTGCCCTCCAAGCTTAATAACAAAGGACATAGGTTTGGAATGGTGGAACCACTGAGAAAACTTTGACAGGAAAACCTAAGAGGTAGTTTGAGAATATATTAAGAGATTTGACGGCCCATTTGGTGCATTCTTGGATTGAGGTCAATTCCTGGGTGGCCCTCAAGTATTTTAAAGGCTGATAGGTCCCAGTATGCCGGGAACTGCTGAGAAAAATTTTTGACAGGAAAAACTATAAGGCAAGTATAAACCTAATTAATTTAATTTTTGGCAGCCATCTTTTGATTTTTGCGGCTATCTGGATTTTAAGGCCATCCTGGGCGGCTCCCAAGCTAATCGCTCAAAGGATATATGTTCAGGGTGACAGAACCACCGAAAAAACCTTGAAACAGGAACACTACGAGGCAGTATAAAATCTCTAAGGTAATTTTGGGGCAATTTTGGATTTTGGCCACCATCTTGATATGAGGCAAAATTCTGGGTGGCCCAAGCCATATCAAATGGTAATGGGTTTCAGGATGATGAATCCCACTGAGAAAACCTTGAAACTGGAAAAAATGTTAGTTTTTCCTTGGGTTTGCCCTGTTTTCCTTAACAGGGTTGGGGGGGGGGCCATATTACAGCCAAGTCAAGTTTTCCTTCTTCTCCAACTTGGTGTTTGGTTGAAGTTTGGTGTCCCACTGCTGATTTGATGAGAAAAGATACAATATTGATCCCTTTGCCAAGGAATCATGATATTGAAATTATGAAACAAAGTCAGTTATTCTGTTGAACATTTTTAGCTCACCTGGACTTTAGTCCGGTGAGTTTATATGATCGAGCAGTGTCCGTGAGGTCGTAGTAGTCCAGTCAGCAAGTTTTTAAACACTTCGGTCATTATTAGTTGGGAACCAAACACAAGTTTTGATGAAATTGGCACATGCTTCATATGTGACGTCTAACGAAGGTGTAATTGACCGCATCAAAATATGGTGGCTCATTAAAGGGGTTGCGCGTGGGGGGGGGGGGGGGGGGGGGTTGACCTCCAAAATAGGTATTTGGGTCTCTTCTCCGAAACTACACAACAATTTGATGAACTTGATCACAACCTGTTCTCACCCATGATGTATCAAAGTTTGTTTATGACATAAAAAAATTATGGTTCAGTGGGCCTGCGGGGGGGGGGGGGGTTTGAAATGAACTGTTGCTCCTGATCCAGGTGAGCTCAGGTACACAGTCCTATTTTGCATTTTGGTGATGAACCAGGAAGGAATATTCAACTTTGATTGACATGTCATCTACTTGCCGAATTTATTCACGTTTTATAACCTCAATCTTAGGCTTTTCCTCCAAAACTTTGTTACTACATCTATTACTAATCCCGTTTAATATCACCATTCCTGACCATTCAGTAAAGTATTACCTGAAAGGAAGACAGCATTGTAGACTTAAACTGCGCATCAGCAAATATTGACATCTGTCAGAGTCAGAGATGGGATTTGAAGGCTTCATTTTGACCAATGTGTGGGATTCCCAGGAGTATAGTAAGTAGGTAGCAGGGGGCTTGCCCAGTCGATAGCAATTCCAGCTTTCAGGCACGTGTAGTTTCAAAACAACAACTTGCATCATTGGTAAGTCTGGCTGAAATCCAACTGATGATTTTGGAGTCTCAACTGATGATTTCGAGAACACTTTTTTTGGCAATTGTATGGCATTTTTATCATAACTATTTATGATGTTATGAAAAACATGCAGGAATTTTGGACTCTACCTTTCCTCCATTTTATGTTCATCACACGTCTCTTCCCTCCTCCTTTACTCCAATCTCCCTCCCAAAACTTTTTTCAGTCCTCTCCCCACTCCTCCACTTTTTTATCTCCCTCAACCCCCTATCCTCCCTGAATACAATGCTTTGTTAATTATGCCTGTGAGTTTGGTGATGAATGAGTGAAGTGGTGAGCAGGAGATAGGAACCAGTCACCAATCCTTTTAATTTTTATAGGGATACATAAGTCTTGGTGGGGTCAATTAATGTCTTATGAGGTCCTTTCCCAGATGCCAAAATACATAGTGTCTCTTGCTCTAAATCGGACTCAAATTTATGCCAGGTTATGGCCTTCAAAAATACGCATAAACCATTCCATCCATCTATCCATTGGGGACCATACTCTGTGCGGGTTGGTGCTGCAAAGCAGTTCCCTTGGGTAATTGGGTACAGATCTGGACGGTCGCATCCGACAAGATACCAGCAATCTGGTACTCATTTAGCCGACCTCGGAAGGATGACAGGCAGAGTCAACCCCACCTTGGTATAATTCAAACAAGGCCGAGTGGGAATTGAAACTCAGGATCAAGGATACAACCCCATAAAATTGGCCAGTTGTTTTTTTTTTTTTTTTTTTTTTTGTTTTGTATACCAATGTCGAGGCTCGTATGAGAGATAACACACAACGCACAGAGGGGGCATGAGACAAGAGGGGCGGGAGTGGAAAAGGTGACACAGGGGACAAACCATTAGTGACTGTGGAAGGGAGAGGAATGGGATGGGACGGGGAACATGGGGAAGGAAGATGGACAATTACGGACTTTCAGGAAGGAAAGCAAGGGGAAATTGAAGGAGTGGGCTTGGTGGATTAAAATCGGGGGTGAAAAGATCGAGGATTTGGATGGGGGATGATAAGAGGTGGTGGTGAACAGCTGTTTTGGAAAGCTGGGGGAGAATGGGAAAGAATAGAGGAGGGAGTTTATCCAAAGGCGGGAAAAAAGGAGGAATGAAGGAGTGAAGTGAGCAGTTGGTTCGTGATTTTGGTAGTTTAACCAGAAGGGGGTTGTTGGCGGACCTGAAAGCGCCCTGTGCAAATGTGGTGGACAAATGCAGAGAGAGCAGGGGGGCAAGGCGGAAGGAGACGGTAGACGACAGAAAGACCACCGAACCAACCTGCGGTGATTGAGTGAGAGCCCAAAGACCAGCTCATTGGCGGGAGATGCGATGATCCCTAAATGCCCTGGTTTCGGACAGCGTGGAAGCCGCGAAAGGTGGGAGGCAGGAGCACCAGCCCAGAGGGGAGACGTACTCCATCAGGCTCGGACCAAGCTTTGGTAAGTGGTCGGAGCTCAGAGGGCCGAGGAAGGACTTTGCACGACGGAGATCCCAGTTCGCGACTGGCTTTGAGGCGAGGTTGGAAAATGTGACTTTCCAGGAAAGTCCATGCAGATAGTGAGACTCAGAACTTGAAGGAAAAAGGACTTCTTCAGAGATTGTTGAGAAAGTGGATGGGGGGTTTTCTAAACGGTCCCCTTTCGAAAGAGATAGTGAGAGTGGTGAGATTGTCTGGAGTGTTTAGTTGTTTCGTCTGTCAGGACTAATAAATAAATAAATAAAAAATACATCACTTTTTCCCACAACCCTAGATTTTATCATATGCACAAAAATTTAACATTTCTGTTTTTGTGTAATTGAAAATAACGGCCAATTCTTTTTGTATTTCTATTTCATGTCTCACTGGACGTAACCTTATTACAAGTAACTTCTTTGTACCGGGAAGATGCATTATGTCTATCAACCTGTGTCCATATTATATCCATGTGCCATTATAATATTCCTTAAAGTGACCAAAGGCAAATTTCAGAAAACAGATAATTATCGATCTGATCATTGTCATATTCTTGCTTGAGATCCTTTAAAAACCATTTTTTTAAAATGCACCCATTGAAGTGGCAAGGTGAAACTCAGTGAAATTACCCCAGTTATTTATGGAGATGCGCCATGCCCTTGTCCATAGATTGGTTGTCAAGAACATCTCCATGTGTTTTGTGGGTTGAGGATCTGCTTCTTATGTGTGCTAAATGCCGCATCACAAGAGAGCTTAGCCTTTATGAGGGCTCATGTATGCCATGACCCAAATAGCTGTAAGGATTTTTTTGGCCTGGGCTTCTGAAACCCACGGCCCACAAGGCTGTGGTGGTGGCCCAATTCTGAAATAGGTTCTGGCTTGTGTGATTCAAAAATTATAAGTGTTGATGTTTTTTTATGAAGTCAAGTTATTTAATTTTGCAATTGTTTTATTTTTACAAATTTAAATTTTTTTGATAGACATTTTTCCAAAGTGATGACAAAAATATTCAATATGACTTAATATACAATCAGATATAAGTGCAGGTATTTTATGGGTTGTAAAACGTGAGGTGGAGACATTTAAAGATTGATGGTTACATATGCAGCCTCCATCGATAATATTTAAATGTAGTGTATGTGTTAGTCAACAGAGACAGTTATGGAGGAGACACACACAGACGCAATTTTTCCAACATGACGGCCTCATGGCTAATTAAAGTATAAATCTAAATCTGTCTCAGATTTGAGGATCGGAGCTGGTGGACTATAAGTGTCAAAATCTTGAAAATTAAGAAATTATGATTCTTAATAACAAAGTAATTCATGTAATTACTTTAAGTAATCAAGGCCTGTGATCCTTCTTTCCATGTTAAGGAAATTGCCAAAATAATTAATCTTGACTTTTTCTACTGTTCAGATAATTTCTTGAGTGAAAAAAGATTAAGGAAATGTGCTAAAGTGTAAACTTCATTGATGCACAAATATTATGAATAAAGCAGAATCATCGAAATGCCTGATCTTTGCTGTATGAGATCGCTATCGCCTGCCAAAGCCAGCTGTTCCTCATCAACCGTTCATCGGAATGCTTGTTTTAAGTGCTTAAGCCACTTAGTAGTGCTCTACAAGCTGCTTGGTAATAGCTGTGTACTCCTCTGAGCTCCAAAGGTTAATCTGCGCGATTAATACTTTACACATCTTACTCGGGGGATTGAAAAGTCATTTCTTCACGATTCATAATTTTAAACACACGAGCCGCCACCACTGTTGTGGGGATAGGGTGGGAGTCCCGAGGGAAGGTGGGGTGGGGGTGGGATGGGAGGGGGCAGGGAATGGGTGTGGAGGATCAGAGGAAATGGTGGGATGAGGGGAGGTTGAGGTGAGGGAGGGGTGTGGTGGGAGCAGGGAAGGGAAGAGGTGGGGGTGGTAGTCTGGAGGGGGGGTGGGAGGAGGTAGGATGAGAGAGGGGAAAGGGGGTGGGGTGGGAGTTTTGTTAGGTAGGGGGTGTGGGATGAGTGATGGAGTGGTAGGAGGGAGGGGAAGGGGTGGGATGGGAGTAGGCAGGGGAAGGGCGTAGGAGAGGGACCCGGCATAGCCTAATATCTAGTGGTGAATATTTCGAGAACCTCTGCTTTAGAACTGTGCTGAGGGCCTGATCAACTGTAAAATAATACAGAATTTTCAAGGCAAAGCTATTGGCTTAATATTGTTGTTCCTTTTTTGTTTGCCCTCCTTTCTTTTTGACCCAAAATATGCAGTGATACTCTGGTTGAGACCCAGACTTGTACGTTGCTCACCTTGGTGTCCCTCAGTGACATTATCCATTTCTCTCTTAACCAACCTGGAGGCCTTTGAAGAAGAACTGCTAGAACTTCTCAACCAAAGATCGTCTTCAGCCAGGTATACTCATCACACCTCTTCTTTATTTTTGCACTTCTTTTTTTCAGAGAAGTATTAAACAAGGGGAGAGGAGGGGGTAGTGTTGGGAGGGGGGGCAAGATTAATAGATACAAAGTATGGCACAGGAGAAGCAATAAAATTGGTTTATGGAGGAACATACATGAATTAAAAGCTCAGAGGTAGAAGTGGAAGAGACATGAGGTGGAATTGGCAGCAAATGACATCTGGAGAAAAAGCGCATGAGACAACAAGATCTTGGAAGAGGGTTACACATGTAAAGAGAAGCAGCGTAAGTATTGCATTTTTAATTAAACAGGGAGCAAGGTAAGGCTTTCTAGTAGAAACATGTGCAATCTGGGAAAACCAAGGTGTAGGCAGAGTTGAAAAGGAATATTATGCCCATAATTCTGGGGAAAATGAACCCATCTGTAATTGTAGGTTTTTTAACCCATGTGAAGGACAGGTCTTGCTTGTCATACTATAAGTTGAGAAGCGGATGGAGAGTAGCAAATGTAACATCAATAATTAAGTGAAAAGAACAGAGAAAAATTAGGAACTATAAGACCTGTTAGCTTGACTTCAGTGGTGGGTAAGATGTTGGAAACATTAAGGAATGGTCGGGAACCATTTGAATAATTTAAAACTGATTTAAAGGTCGTCAGCATGAATTAACTTAATAGGGTTTTGTTTAACTAATTTATTGGGTTGTATGAACAGTTTCTGACTGGGTGATGAGGGAAATGCAGTGGATGTAGTATATCTAGATTTTTAGAAGGCCTCTGTCTTGACTATAGGCCAAGGCCAAAAATCCATCCCTTCTTTTACCCACCCTTTCTACCATTGTGGAAATATTTCTGCAGCATGTTCCTTCATAGTGGATAATTTTCTAACACAAATCAACACTCTTCCACAACTGGTCCTTTATGGGTAAGTCATCTAATCCTCAGGAACTGTTGTTCAGTCTGATCCGACCACAGTCTTCTCTTTTTTACAAAGCTTTATTGATGGAAACATTCGTTTTTTTTTTTTTCTTCATTTAGGAAGTTTTAAACATCACTCCTTTCCAGAGGAAAGTTCCAAACTTATCCTCTCACGACAGATCTATCCAGCCTTCTCCCCATCTTTAGCCAAAATAATGGAGTCAATTAAATGCAGCTGACTAGACACTATCTCTTCCCTAACTCGCTTATTTTCTGACAAACAGTTGGCTTCCCAAGCTGCTATTCCACGTTGGAATATTGTTGCGGATTTTGGAAAGACCCCGGGGAGTTACATTCATACATTAAAGACCCTTAGCTTAAGATATTTCCATAGTATTCTGTTTAGTTAGGCTACCATCCCTCATATCAGGAACAGGGAAATGCATTATGTTTGTTATTACAAACTTCCCCATTATTCTCTTATTCATGCCCAAACCTTCATTGTCCAACTCCTATCAAACCTCATTCCCAAACCTTCAATTTTCCAACTCCTATCCAAACCTTATTCCCAACCTTCATTCTCCAACCGTATATCAGACCTCATTCCAAACCTCAATTTTCGAGACTGGTAATTCAAACTTCCATTCCAACTCCATATTCAAAGACCCGTTCTCAAACACCATCCTCAAACCCTCATTTTCCAGCACCTGTACTCGAACCGTCCATCGTCATGTTTCAGTTCCAACACTCATTCTCAATGCCATCCCCAAGCCCTCATTTTCTGAACACCCATACTCCAACCTCCATCTCTGCTTCAAACCACAGTGTCAACCACCTAACCTTCCAATATTTTGACAAATAATCGCCATTCCAGCATTGCAATTGTTGTAAATGCCTTTGCCGTTCCAGCATTCCAGCTCAATCGCAGATCAAGCAACGCATTCCCAAAGCACGCATTGCCCCCATGCTCAGTGGAGAAACCCCAAGAAGAGGGGAGGGGAAGGAAAGAGGGGAGGGTTCGGATTGCCAATCAGTGTTGGTTGCCAAAAGCAGACGTGATTGATAGAGTCCAAGGACAATAAAACCCCCTGATGGAGTAATTGTGGGGAGTTCATGTGTAGTCCGGCGCAGTATTGCCAGGGAAGAGACAGTCCAAGTAAAGTGCCAAGTGGGGCCGGCACTGAGGGCTTGAGTTCGAGCCAGTTCTGAGGGACGGAGAACTGCAAAGTGCCAAGCAGAAGCAAAGCTCTCCGAGCAGAATGGCCAAGGCGCTAATTAGGGCGCCTTACCAAAAGCACCAAGCAGGACGGGCTCTCACCAAGTCGTGGTGAACGGACGCCATATCCTCCATTGACTCTGTACTTTTCGAGAATCCAACTCGGTCAAACAAACAGTTTTTTTCAACTAAGCACTACAAATTCCAACATGGACGGCACACCTCCAACTGCATCTCTCACTCAACTGCACTACACCCTTGGGACCCACATGAGCAGCCGGCTCACGTACGGGTGAGCAAGGTGGTCATCAGCATACCCCGACTTCTTATTATTTCTCTTTCTGCCCCCTTTTCTTCTAACTTTCCCAGGATGTATGAGGCAGCTTATGTCTGTCCGCGATAATGTTGAATACATAATGGGATTTTGGAAGTGCTCGGCGGCTAAGACTGTTTCTAATATCATACTGCAATCTCCTGTAAAATAAGTCCCTTCAATACAAGAACTTCTGTTTCCAAAACCTGCTCGTGTCTATTTTGCCCATGGTTAGATATTGTATGTCAGTAAAGTAGAAAAAAACCGGGAGGTTTGTACCCCAATGAATTCACTATGCCAGCCAAAGCCGACATCAACTTGCGGTTCTGCCAGGCCACGTATGTAGTAATTAATAGATAAAGGTGGGTTGTGTCGATAAGCAGGTTCCCCATCTGAGATAAATAAATCACTGTAAGGTAAGGCGCGAGTTTTTTTGTCCGTGGGGACCCTGCGCAGATTTTCCGTTTCCTCAGAATGGCGTCCGTGGTTGCTTTGTATCGTCAGCTTCAAGGTCAAAGGTCAGGAGAGGCCCCTCGTGACCAGCTGATGTACCCATAATAATATGTTACTCTTCTGATACAGCAGTGGGATGTATGGACCACAAACAGGAGAATTAGGACCATGTCCTCTGAATATCTCTTGAGCCTTTGATATGCCTGCTATAGAGCCTTGATTTTCAAATTGGCTTCATTGGTATTCTTGGCACCTGCTAAGTGGTTGTTCTGTTTTTTTTTCTTTGCCTATGAAGCAGAAACTGTGGGATGGCCCCTGGATGGTGTCCTTTTCCATTATCTTTTCCTTCAAGCTTCGGTTACATAAGGCAGTGTCTCGGACCTAATTATTATTTTGTCTAAGCAATGATGTGTCTGATTTTCTTGAAAAACAACTTTACTATGATGCCGATTACTTGACACTGTGCAGAACAATATACACGCTTGTGAAATCCTGGTTGTTGTTTGAATCCATTTCATTAGAAATGGACAAGGTAAGCACTGGTCAGTGACTTTTGTTAAAATGACAATTCAACACCGGCAAGGTTCTCACACTGTCCTCACAAGTATTGGCAATCAAACAATCTAATCCACTTCCTGGATACCACTGGCAGACATACGGTCCCTTGATTCTTACATCGCTATCTGCCATAGCTTTCATGGGAGTATCATGTCACTAAGTAGTATCAATTGCCATTCTCATCACAGTGTTTCCATACAACTACGGCATTCCTGAAGCCACACTGAGCTCAATTGGTGTTAGCAACGCTTTTCACGCAGCATTAACATGGAGTCTAGCTGGCTCTCCACTTGAGCTCATGCTCCTGCTTCCCACCTTTCTTCTCTTGAGGTGGTTCACAACCGGCTTTCCAACACCATTGGGTATCTCAAAGGCAAGAGGCAGATTCCTAAGGACTGTTCACTCTCCACTGGGCAGCAAGTTGTGTGCTACTATATTCATACAAGCTGCATCTGACCTTGGGCTCCTGACGCTGCCTTTTATGACTCTTCCCTCCGCAAACCACTCCAGGTCCGTGTTCCTCTTGAAACTGCCTCTGCTCTCCCTCCCAAGTCCAGACTGGACGCCACCTGCATTTTTCATCCACTTAAATCTCCCAATTTGTGTAATCCTCAACCCTGTGTGTTCTCTCATCCAACTTGCCTTAAGTCTTTCAAGTATAGTCCCCATACCCTCTGGTGGCTGTGAATCCTGCTGCCCTTTGTTTTGTTCGAGGCTCCTCCATGGCTTTCGCCCCCTGTTAAAAAAGAAGTTTGGTTGGGAGGGTAGGAGAGACTTGAAGTTGCTGATGAAGATCATATGCAGTCATTTACAGTTAAATGTTTGCAAGACCTTCCACATAAACAGATATTGCTGTGGATAGGGAAACATCCTTACTGATAATTCATGGACTGGTGTTTGTGTGTTGTTTGTTTGTGGGTTGTGGATTTGTTTGGTCGGCTACTCCAAACAGTTCTGGGCCAATTACATCCAGACTTGCTACAGAGGATCAGCATGACCCAATCTAATGTTTGGGGTGTTTATATCTTTGCCGGTGGTCTTTGGGTGTGGGGATAGGGGGGGGACGCAAATCATCTATGCAAATGTGTACCTGGTTAATAACGCAAATCAAAATCGAGATGCTTGACTCCTGCAACCACCACGAAGCTGACACCAGACATCCTCCATGCATCCAAGTCAACAGATCCTGTAATTATCAGGGCGACAGATACAGATGTCTTTGTTCTCCT
>CM068959.1:75491362-75502390 GCA_035128595.1 Eptatretus atami | reverse complement strand
GATCTTCACCAAAACTCTCAATCAGTTCGTCCTATGTCTCACACACCCAAACTGCTCACAAATTTCATCCGGGATCCTCCCACAACTTTTTACGATATCTTGACCACACAGGACAGACACATCAGGACAGACAGACCCAGACAGAGAGGGGGAAAAACATACACCTCCTTCACCTTCGTGGCTGATTTATAAATATTACATGGTAAGCCATTACCACAACATTTCAGTCGCTTTCCTGCACGTGTGAAGAGCTACAACACCATTTTGAGTTCAACATAGCCACGACCCGGTAAACAAGTAATTGAAAGCAGCACTTTCACCCTCGATGGCACACATGTACACGATCGGCTACCCCTCAAACTATGACAATTGGATTTAAAGGCCTTACCACAGCCATGAGGGTCTATACACGATGACTAGCTGCATTGGCTTTATGCTTCTCTGGTCCTTCGATCCGCTATTCCCACAGGCAGGACCCAAATTCTGATCACCCACCAAAATAGGATCATGGATGTTGTCTTTTCTGATTTCCACATTAGGACCATGTTAAATCTGCATTCTATTTTAACAATTCGAAATCTTCTCTTTTGTCAGTCTGCTGATGGACGCGTCACACCCGGGACTCGCATTGCCTAGATACCTATCTGCCCCCTTACGGATTAATCATAGCTGCAAATTTAACTTAAAAACGGCGGCACGATTCCTTTTAGCATTTCCCACAACAATCATGCCCCGAGTCGATGCGTCCTCGGCTGCTCGTGTCGTCTAATACCAAACCAAGATCGATTTTCATGCACACCCATGGCCAACAAGGAACCCTTGCCAGAAATTGGGATTGACGGTTCCTGTCCGAAATATGCGGAGCTGTGGATCGAGCTGAGAAATTGTTCACTTTTCTTGCCCCCCCCCCCCCCCTCCCCCCCCTGCTCGAACCGATGCTTATGGATGCACGTTATGAATTAAACCAGAATGGCTGGTCTTGTCGGTTATCCACCTCGATTGACCGAGGATGGGCCGCCCCCGTACCCATCGACTTACGGGAAGACAACGGTTGCTAACAACTTTTCCAGCGTCCCCCCTCCCTACCCCCTCCACCAACTCCCACAATGACTCACCACCAGCCCCACACCCCCTACCCCCTCCCACCATCCCCCCACAATGCCACCACTACCTTTGCCCCCTCCCCCCTCTCTGATCACCATTACACCCAAAAAAACACCCACTGCGAGCGAAAAGTATGAAACGGGATGATCCTGTAACACTACACAGACACCCTGGTCAGCTGTCGACCGGTGGGACAAAAGCATTTGTCACCCTTTTGTCCCGCCGTGTCGTGCCTGCCTCCCGGGCGATGATGGCGTTTTCTCCTCGAGTGATGACATAAGCCGATTTATCACATTAATACAAAATCCCTCCCTAAAAACCGCGGCAATGCGGAACGGAAAAATCCAGGCTCTGCCGAGCTCGCTGAAGTGCCATGGACCAGCATTTTGCAGTATCAACATAACATTCCGCCTTCTACCTCTGCAACTTCTCGCACCCAGGCTCAAAACCGAATTCGGCCTCCACATCCCCCCCGAAAGAAGTTTCCAGTCACTTTATTTTTGCCCCAGTACTTCTTGTGCAAACAACCGCACTTGATGCACAGGTTTACCAATGAACTGTGGCATCCCGCGATATCGGATCCCCAGGCTCGACATTGCACTGTTTCTCTAATGTAAACGGCACGGTTTGGGATTCAAGGGGCCCTTCCAACTTTGACCGTCATTTGCGTGGAAATTGAAAACCGGACACTCCACACCAGTCCTGATCCTTTACGCAGTTTGCCTAAGAGGGGGCGGGGCACTTGTTCTGCTGATTTGACATCAGTGCGTGAACAGGGCCGCCACACCGCCCTGTAGGACTGCCTGCGAAATGCGCTGCTATATAGCCCCCCCCGCCCCCAATATTCTTCTTGTGTTGGTCCAGCTAGGGCTGCAAAGCGTCATTCGTTACCTCCACCACCGAAAGTGAAGGCAGTTACTGTTTTCACCCCCCTCTCTGATCTGTCTGTGTGCAAGGATATCTCAAAAAGTGTGGACGGAAATCGGAAACGACATTTGGTGGACAGGTTGCGGTGTTGCAAGGGACTTAGCGATTAGGATCTTTTGCTGAAGATCCGGATCCGAGATCCAACTTACTCACCAAATTTTTTAACTAGAGCTCGCCCCCATGATAGATAGTTTTGGCTCACACTATACCTATAGCACGATATCTCAAAAAGTTGCTGAACGATTCGGATTGTATTTGGTGGACAGGTTTCGGTTGTGTAGGACCACGACGACATTGCGTGTGTTTTGGTGGATTCCTTCAACAGGTGCTGCTTGTAGGCCCACACCGAAACTCCAGAGAATTAATGCATCCATGGTGAAGAAAAGTCTTGCGGCGTTTCATCAGGTCGCGGGTAGCACACACAGGGGTTTACTCTCGAACCCAACAGATACACGGACACAAGCAATGAAATTGAATTAAATGGATAATGACAAATCAAATATGTGCAATGCCAATAATTCAAATTGTAATATGAAAGAAAAACGTGAGGATCCACACCTAAATCTCTATTTGAGGCACCTCGCGCAAAGACACACACACAGACAAGGGTCATATAATAAAGAAAATAAAGAAATCCCTTTTCGTTCCTTCACTTAGCTGAGTCGAGGCATCTTTTAGGAATTGACGATCAAACCGCTCGTCAGTCGCGTGCGGGTAACCGCGCCCCAAAATAGCGCCAGGCAATTTGAGGCAATATTCGTCACAGACTCCCGAACCGTGGTGTAGCTTTCGTCGACCGCGCGCTTGCCAATCTCTGCAGAATGACGCGCTCCCTTCGGTGATACACACGAGGCTTCGAGTCGGTCTCTCATGCGATCAACCAAAAGTCAATGGCCAGCGTCTTGCTCCACCACACGAGCCAATTCGCCTCAGCATGAACACGAGAATCGCACCGTCTTCTTCATGCGTCGAAGGAAAGCTAGACATAATGCCCTGCTCTTTCGACCAGATCCTGCCTCGCTTTCTCTTTCACCAGGACCGTGCCCTCTCCTCCCTTGCGAACTCAGGAAGTCTCCTTCTCCTCCTTTTCGACTGAATCCTGCTGCTCTTCCGAGTCTTCTCGACCAGGGATTCCTGCCTTCCGTTCCGCGGATTGTAGGCGTTTTAACGTGTTTGTGGAGTGTATGCGCCGCTACCGATGTGCCCCTTTCTAGTTTGTATGCTTGCAACCATTCCTTGATGTTATGTTACTTTTATGCCTTCACGTTTGGACACTCATTTGAGAAGCATTTTATGACTGATTATGATGGTTTGGGTTTTCACATTGTTGTATTGTTATCCGGTCGCACTACAGGGGGCTCGCACTGTTAGGCCACCAGGGGCGCCAGTCGGCTACGCGGTGCTTTTTTGACGACTTTTGTGATTTGACAAAAAAAAAAACTCAATTTCTTTTTCCCTTCAAGTTAGAACAATGAATATGAGAGATGATTCTCCATGTTTTTTCAGAAAGTTTTTTTTTGCATTGGTTCCCCTTTAAAGCATTCTGTACCTTGGTTCACCCGAAGCAACGTTTATCCTCGGTTTCTTCGGCCCCCGGGTCATGCATGGCCTGGTGGGCTTCATCAGGGACCCTGTAATTGGTTCAACTAGTGTCGTGAGTTGTATTAATAACCAACTTTACGCCAGGCCATCCTCGTTTTTTGCTACGTAGATGAAAGAACAATTTCTATCAGGTCACGGAAGCTCTTCCAGTTTAAAATTCATCTCCTCAGAGGATTATGGGTGGAACTTCCAACAACAACTTGCAACGGTCTTTGTGCAGTCTTTTATGGAGCTGATTATTGATTGTGTCTAGTGATTTGCGGGAATTCTTGTTGAACGCCCCACCGAAGGTTACGGACGGCGTTATGTTTTCACCCCTGTTTGTTACTTGGCGAAAGACTTTCGGGATTTGTCAAGTATGTTTGGTCTGTTCCGTTTGTTGGTTTGTTTGTTTGTCCTCGGTCGTCTACTCAGCCCAAACCGGTCCTGGACCAGTCGTTCTTAAGTTTTTTTACACGCTTGATAGCCAATCCACCTGAGACGGTCCTGCGGTCCAAACCTCCTTGTCTTTTAATCGGATCCAAACCGTCGCGACGTCGACGTCCACACAACGTGAAATAACACATTTTTGACATAACTCTAGTAACCGGAAGTCGTAGCGACTTCCTGTTTGACGCCTAAAACAAACTTCAGAATGGATATCTAAATGTTTAAAATGTGCATTGTTAGTACAAGTATGTTTTCACAGTCTTTCGCTATGCGGTTATGACTGTCAAAGTTTTTTAGCTTATTGGTGTGATTTAAAAAATTCGTTTTCCGTTCGTTACAGGGTCCCAAATTCCTTATTGCGATTGGATGAATATTTTAATACAAAGCTGATATGGTACAATCCAATCAGTGCCAAAAGGATTATGTGACTTTTGTGATCGTTCAAGGATCAGGATCTTGGATTCTGCATCACTTTTATATTATCGCCCCTGTATATTACCAATGTCGTGGAATTTGTGATTACACATGGCTAATTCTCAAACAGTTTTGCACTATTTATATTGAAACTTATTAACTGTCTATTCATGCCATGTTTAATCTTTAACATGTGTATCATAAGTTTGATCGAGTTGACCCAAGGTCAAGGTCGGGTCATCCCAAACATGAAAAAATCACTACAATATAAAATACATATTTTTGTCTTTATTCCATACTATCATTTTCCAAACCTTGGATAACGGGTATCGTAAAGCTGGTCTTGATACAAGCAATGTTCCTAGGTACTTCTTCACAACTATTATTACATACCGATATCAGATGAAAGCAACACTTTTTTAGCAACCGATGATATGTTCCTTGTTTGAATGTCACATGTGGCATTTCAAATGAGTTGTTGAATAAATTTACAATCTGCTCGTTACCCATGTGACAACCTGTCCGCGCCAAATTGTTATTTGTACGTCACGCTGTTATTTTATAAATGTTTCTTTTACGAACAGAATTTAACACCCACACATTCTCTGACAATACAGCTGGACCACATCTTCGACGGATCCTGACCTCTCCGATTCCTTCGACCGCGTACCTGATGCTCCGTTCTCTATGCGACCAGATCCTGACTCTCCGTTCCTTCGACAGGATCCTGAGCCTCTGCCTTCTCTTTCGACCAGGATCCTGCCTCTCCGTTCTCATATTCGCGCCACGGATCCTGCCTCCGTTCTGTTCGACCAGATCCTGCCCTCCGCTTCTCTTTGCCCACGCAATCCGCCTCTCCGTTTCGCCAGGATCCTCTCATCCATCTCCTTCGACCAGGATCCTGCTTCCGTTCTGCTTTTCGACGATCCTGCCTCTCCTTCTCTTTGCCCGTTCCTGCCTCTCCGTTTCTTTCGACCAGGATCTGCCCTCCGTCTCTTTCGACACGATCCTGCCTCTCTTTCTCTTGCTCCTCTTCGTTCCTCTTCACCACGATCCTGCCTCCCGTTCTCTTTCGACCACAATCCTGCCTCTCCGTTCTCTTTCGACCACAGATCCCCTCTCCGTTTTCTCTTTCGACCACAGATCCATGCCGCTTTGACCCGATCTGCCTCTCCGTTCTCTTTCGACCACGTCCGCTCTCCGTTCTCTTTCGACCACGATCCTGGCCTCTCCGTTCTCTTTCGACCATCTACTGCCTCTCCGTTCTCTTTCGACCACGATCCTGCCTCTCCGTTCTCTTTGGACCCACGATCCTGCCTCTCCTTTCTCTTTCGACCACGATCCTGTCTCTCTCCGTTCTCTTTCGACCACGAAACCTGCCTCTCCGCTCTTTCAACCACGATCCTGCCTCCGTTCTCTTCGACCACGATCCTGCCTCTCCGTTCTCTTTGAAACGATCCTGCCTCTCCGTTCTCTTTCGAACACGATTATGCCTCTCCGTTCTCTTTCGAACACGATCCTGCCTCTCCGTTCTCTTCGACACGGATCCTTGCCTCTCCGTTTCTTTCGAACACATCCTGCCTCTCCGTTCTCTTTCGACCACGATCCTGCCTCTCCGTTCTCTTTCGACCACGATCCTGCCTCTACGTTCTCTTTCCACCACGATCCTGCCTCTACGTTCTCTTTCCACCACGATCCTGCCTCTCCGTTCTCTTTCTCTTTCACCAGGTCCCCGACTTCTCCGTCTCTTTCGACCAGTCCTGCGCTCCTTCTCTTTCGACCAGGATCCTGACTCTCCGTTCTCTATTCGACCAGGATCCTGGACTCTCCGTTCTCTTTCGACCACGATCCTGCCTCTCCGTTCTCTGGCTACTCCGACCCGATCCTGCCTGCTCCTTCTCTCTAGTCTCTCGACCAGATCCTGCCTCTCCGTTCTCTTTCGACCACACTGCCTCTCCGTTCTCTTTCGACCCGTCCTGCCCCTCTCCGTTCTCTTTCGAACACGATCCTGCTCTCCTTCTCTTCGTACACGACCTCTCCGTTCTCTTTCGACACGATCGCTCCTCTCCTTTCTCTTTCGACCACGATCCGCTCTCGTCTTCTTCACCACGATCCTGCCTCTACGTTCTCTTTCCACCACGATCCTGCCTCTACGTTCTCTTTCCCACGATCACTCGTTCTCTTTCCACCACGATCCTGCCTCTCCGTTCTCTTTCGACCACAATCCCCTGCCTCTCCGTTCTCTTTCTACCACGATCCTGCCTCTCCCTTCTCTTTCGACCACGATCCTGCCTCTCCGTTCTCTTTTCGACCAGGATCCTGACTCTCCGTTCTCTTTCGACCAGATCCCTGACTCCTTCTCTCACCAGGATCCTGCCTCTACCGTTCTCTTTCGACCACGATCCCTGCCTCTCCGTTCTCTTTCGACCACATCCGCCTCTCGTTCTCTTCGACACGATCCTGCCTCTCCGTTCTCTTTCGACCACGATCCTGCCTCTCCGTTCTCTTTTCGACCACGATCCTGCCTCTCCGTTCTCTTTCGACCACGATCCTGCCCTCTCCGTTCTCTTTCGACCACGATCCTGCCTCTCCGTTCTCTTTCGACCACGATTCCTGCCTCTCCGTTTCTCTTGCGACCACGATCCTGCCTCTCCGTTCTCTTTCGACCACGATCCTGCCTCTCCGTTCTCTTTCGACCACGATCCTGTATCGTTTTTGGCCCCATCTATCAATGGTGAAGAATAACTTTAAAAACTTATCGTATCTGGATCCATCAATCCATCCATCCATGGGGCCATACTCTGTACAGAGTGTCGGTGCTGCCTAAGCAGGCTCCTTGGCTATTGGGCACAATCCTGGACGGGTCGCCACTCCAGCGCAGGATACCAGCAAGCTGTCACTCATTTTGCCGACCTCGGAAGGATGACAGGCAGAGTCAACCCTACGTGGTATTAATTTAACAGCAGAGTGGGATTTGAACTCAGGACCCTAGGATCCCAAGCCCACCACCCTAACAGTATCTGGATCTGCACCAAAATCTTATCATTTCGTCGATGTCACACACCTACCTCTTCACCAAATTTCGTCCAAATCCATCCACAAGACAGACAGACAGGGTTGAAAACACAACCCCCGTCCACCTTCGGTGGCGAAGGTAACAACAGGTTCTTTCATCTAACGTTACAATTCATTCATAAAATCACGAATGTGTAAAATGACTTGAAAATATCATATTTTGCAATCTTTATACAGTAACTACAATGCCCTGACAAGACAGCTTATGAGACTGCAGCCTCTTCCATTTATACAATATTTACACATCAGCCTTCAAACGAGACATCGTGGTTGTCCCTGGCCTCAAGAGTGTCTCCCGTTAGATGAACAGGTGGAGTATAGACAAGCCAACAGGGTGAGATACAAGCTCGACAGGGAGTTATTTCTTTTTAAGCGTCAAAACCTTGACTAATGAACGTAAATTTGCAAACATGTACACATTCCTTTCCCTATGGCCTTACTGATTAGCTCTGGGACACAACACACCTCTCACATTTTAACGACTTTGAAGATATAATTTTCAAAATACGTATATTCTGTATTACAATCAATAAATCATCTCGTCCACAATACCTACTGCCACTAGCTTGTAGCACATACAGTATACTCTCAACACCATTTCCCTTCTCTCGCAATTCCTCCCAAACCTCCCTTACCCCCTACCCCAACATATTTTCTCTCTGTTCTCATCGTGCATATGCAATACATAGATAATCTGTTTTAATCGAAGACTAATAAATAAGATGGATGCATGATGAACCACAGGGTGGCCACAATGTCTCATCACCCATTGTAAAAATTGTGACACTGCCTTTTATCATATTAGCTGACAACACTGTAGGGTTCTACAAGCTATACCATGTACATTTGCTGTACTTTCACTTTATTGTGAAGAGTTGTAATACCCTTCCCCACTTGTAATACAAAGATGACAAAAACCCTACACATTAATTGGGATCATGCTGATCCTATGTAGCAAGTCTGGGCGTAATCTGCCCAGAACTGTAGAAGGAGTAGCACGACAAGCAAACACAAACACCGGTCCATGAATTATATTGAGGATATAATTATAGCAAGGATATGAACAATAGGCAATCAATAGGCTGTCAGCTGCCTCGTTTTATCTTCCAGTCTCGTGGTACTACCCATCTTAGCACAACACAATTATTTCTGAGCATGTTCCTTAGACTGAGAAAAAGATTAACCAATTTGTTGCCATGTTTAGATGTTGGTGCAAGTATGTGAAAAATCGGTTTTTATCAGCGATGCTGTAGGAATAAAAACTGCTCTCCTTCTGGAGAAAATGACGAAAATTGGGGCGTGTCGAGAAGTGCTATCAGATCATAAAAATGAAAATATCGTATTGAAACCTCAAAATCATCCTATTTTCAAAAACATTATTGTACATTGTCAAATTTTTTTCGTAATGACTATAATAACAACATTTTACTTTGCAAATCAATTAATGTTAACCATAATGGAAGTGACGTCATGAAAATTCATGCCAATCACGCTCGATCCACCTGTTATGTTACGCCTGCGAAAATCTGAGAGACCTAAAATTCAAGGTCGAGTACTTGTGTGACTTGCTAAAAATGGATTGTCTGCTACATATCGGTGAGGTTAACTGAAGAATATCACACAATTTACTGAAACCAGCTGGACTTGAATCAAGAAATGTGAACATAAGTGGCAGTTTTTATGTGTAGAGAACAGAAAGCTGGTTCAATGAGATGATTCTTTCTAGTCAGTGCTATTTGCTAAATTAGATTAAAATTTGGGGTACCATAGACAGTGTTATATGCACGCTTCCTGAACAAAACTACTTAAGAGAGGGCATCAGTGCGTTGCGAGTGTGCAGCAAGTTCGGCCTTTGCATCTCCGAGTGGTGTCACCGACAGCAGTGTGATTGACAATGATGGTTCTTTTGAAGGGTCAGGAAATAAAAGGAGAGCTTTGCCTTCTGAAAAACTGGTTCCAGTGACAAGAGCACCAGCGCATAGCTGTTTGAAGTTTACCTTGCGACAGCAATTGATATACTTCTGTCAAAATATCTGATTCCTTGAATTTTCAGGTCTATTTCGACAAGCAGCAGAGAAAAATGCAGATGAAAACATACTTCTCCACATCAGGAATCAAGATTGTGTCGCAATTGAAGTACATTACCTATCAGCATTGCCAATGTCAACGACAGCAAATTCCTGTATCACAGCTTGAAAAGGTTTTCTAGGTGAGAAATGTTCTCCATGGATGTGTGTGTGTGTGTGTGTGTGTGTGTGTGTGTGTGTGTGTGTTGTGTGTGTGTGTGTGTGTGTGTGTGTGTGTGTGTGTGTCTATATGTATGTGTGTAAGTAGATAGATGAAGATAGATCTTGAAGACAGGTTTGAATATCTCTTAGATCTCAGATTCCTAATCATATTGAATCGAGTCAGTTCTCACTTAACGTTGTAGTTACATTCTTGGACAGTGAGACTTTAACTGAAACGACTTTAAGTGAATCCAATTTCCCCATAATAATTAATGTAAAAAGGGGGGGTTAGGTTTGAAGGAAAATTTTTATCGTCGTCGGACAAAAGACATTATTCTACAAAAAGAGTATGTTTTAAATGATTTTAAACAAACAATTGAATATCATCTCAAGTTGTTATTTTTTTTCTTATCATCTCTGGTTGCTTCATATCTTCACTGGTTATCTCTTCTCCATGTGATTGCAGAATTTGTGTAACGTCAGCTTTTTCCACCTCATCAAAACTGGCTTTTTTGGCCAAGCTGAGGATAACTTTCTTCAAAGTGGGGACATCTTTATATCCTTTCAAGTCATTGACACATTCAGGCCATAACACATTCCTCCATACACCATTCATGGACACCAGAGTAACTTCAGCCCAGAACCCACCGGTGTTATCAATGCACAGTTCGGTGTGTGTATATAAGGCCTTATACTATACATTAACGTACTCGGTGGACTTATACACCAGTATTTACGATACAGTTTATACAATGATATTGTTACGAATTCGCGCCCGCCGGCGTGCGACAGGCCACGTAACTCGAATCGCGGCAGGTCGCCCACGGACGGACAATCGTCGTGACCCTCTCGGAACAACGCCGGGAGCTAGTCACGGGTGGGGGTTTAACCTCACCACGATCGTGCCAATTGCCCACCCGCCAGGATAGGGTTGCTCGCCAAATTCGATCTACCTAAGTACCTGCGGAATGGTCGACCGGGCGATCGTACCACGCCACAGGCCGACTCCGGACACGAACCGCTTAAGCGGTCCGTTCCGTCCTACAGTCATAACCGAGCTGTTATCGTCGGCCTACGGTTCGTAATTACCGGCCGTATTAACGTACCGGGCGTATTAAACCCACTACGAACCCCTTACGTGAAGCAGGATGGAGGGTCAATAAAAGAGGAAAAGAGACTAAGCAGAGCGGGAACAGTTCAATAAGCAAGCATTTTTATTCACACACACACACAGACAAGCACGTATATA
>CM068959.1:75451530-75469751 GCA_035128595.1 Eptatretus atami | reverse complement strand
CGAGAGGTTGTGGTCTTGTTTTCTATGTGCTCTCCAACATGCTCGATCCATCTATCGTCACCGGACGTCTTCTCCCGGGACAGAGACTTAAAGCATATTTCTGGAACTGGTGACCCCTTTACGCTTGCCTTAACAGGTGGTACATTGGTGTAGTAATTTGGCCTCCGGAAAGATGCAACTGATTGGCTGCCAGAGTTCACGTGTTTTGAAAAAATTAATAAACGAGAAAAGCGTGTGTCACTACATATGTATTGGTAAGTCTGCGAGGACTTCCTCTGTCGGGATGACAAGGACACTTCATATCCTATAACACTGTTAATTAAACAACACAAATTCTCAAATCAAATTTTGCCAAGATAAAATGTATAAATCTATAAAGTAACCTGCCGTCGTCTGTGCGAGGATTTTTCACATCCAATAAACACTCGTGAATGTCTCTTGCCGACAGCATCGCTGCATTACAAAACTGACCAAACCCAAAACAGACTATTTGTAATTTCGTCTTTCTTCTATGTTTCAGACCACCTAACTTATAAATTGGTTGAAGCACAGCACTTGGATTATACAACAAATCGATTTCGCATTTTTACAATGGGAATGTCAAATGACTACTTCAAATTTTTCACAACTTGGAAATAGATTCCACAAAGTATGCATACCTTGCGTACCTTACATGTCGGAGAGGGCACGAAAGACCCAGGAGGATGGTGGGACAATGTCTGTTCACAATCGGCTCCTGGTGATGGTTGACCTTTGGCCAATTAGGGCCTCCAAGCGGCCAAAAAATTTTTTTTCCCAAACCCCAAACCTACAAGAGTGTAGTAACTGTGGAATATGATTCCTGCCATTATATAATAAGGACTATTATTTAATGCAAAGTGTTTTCTTACAAATAAAATCGACAAATATTTAATAGTGCATCAAAATAAAAAATTCTGGGCTGACAGGATGGCCTCGAGGTATTGCAAACTTTCCTCATAAGCTAGTCTAGCCTGGCGTTTGAATCCTGATCCCAGCTATAAAACTGTCATCCTGCGTTTTCCAGGCAAGGCGAGCATTCAATGTGCATTGCTGTCCTCGGTCAGGACGTTGAAACTAGGTGTCTTGTCTGCCACATTAATTTGTGCGACTTTGAAGATCCCTTAGTGCCATTACCAGAGAATAGGGTGATCCAATGAACACCCTTGCAAACAAATTGCAAATTCCTTGTTGAATATCCCTGAACATCTAAATGTTGACCGCGTCCTGGCCAGGAGGTGTTTTAAAAAAGACTTCGGCCAAAATCTTTCCCCAGACCGAACGCATGGTGATTCCAGACCTTGGGATGTTCAGTACTAAGTTCAGATTCATTCCAAAGTGCATCCACGATGCAGAATAAACACACTAACGTCCAGTGCTTTTAATAATGCAAGGCATTTTGGAATTGTGTTTTGCAATGCACATTTCAGCACACTGACGTTTGTATTCCCGATCCCCAGATAAGACTCTCTGTGAAGTTCGTATTCGCTTCATAGTCAGGGTGTTACATCAATGAGTACCCACCTTTCTTTCAGGGTGACCTAAGCCTGCTAGCATTTGCATGTGAAGGTGAAGGAATCGCACGTCGCATGCGTCGAAAAGTCGGCCATTGTGCTGCCAGTATCTCAGCCTAATTATACCAATTGTTAACTCCGCCATCGAAGATGGACGGAGGTACTGTTTTCACCCCTATCTGTTTGATTGTATGTTTGTTTGTTTGTGAACAGTATTACAGAAAAACTCCTTGACGGATTTTCGACGAAAAACTGGTGGGGGATTAGGTTATGGTACCCAAAGGATCAGGCCATTAGATTTTGCACTGGGTCCCAAAATCCAATATGGCCGCATGGCGCATTTTGAATAATATTTGAATTTTTGTTTTTGCATTTCTACATGTTTTAAGTGATTTCCACCCCCCCCCCCCCCCCCAAAAAAAAAATTTGTTAGAGAAAAAAAAAAACAAAATTTTGCAACTTTTTTTTCAAACCAAAATTCGATATAATATATATAATATTTTGCAATTTCTACATGTTATAAGTGATTTCCAACAAAAAACATTGCCAAAATTATAATTGCGGCTGATTTTGAACTTCAGCGTGGATATACCCACGTTAAAATCAATTCTGTCTCAAGGAATCTAGTAATGACGACATGGAATTGAGTATGTAAAAGTTAAAAGTAAAAGGGAAAGTTGCAAACTATAACTCTGTGAGCCACTGTTGACGTCAAATGAATGAAATAGGAATATCAGCGTTTCACTCGAGTGCCTACAGTATTGGCTGCGGAGCTTTGTTGCACTCTACCGAGTGCTTCCCCCTCTAGTTACAATTGTCCCTGTTTTCATTTGTATGCCGCGGCACTCCATCTGTGGCATTAGCGATGAGCAAAGCCGGAATTGATTGCAAACTCGAGCCTGGCCCACTACTGGCTTAGCAACAAACACTATAGTGAGTTTGCATTGTAACCGGTTAAGTGTTTGCCAATCCTGGAACACTTTCTGACGAAGACAGCGTTCCCATTTTCTCTCCAGGCTTACCACAGCTCTGATAACAGAGGTGATGATTCAATGGGCAGATGCTGCAGCCTTTAAATCTCACCATCACACCATGTACTGCCATTTTGGCATTATTAAACTCACCACCGAATGTGAAGGAGATTATGTTTTCACCCCTTTCTGTTTTAGATTTCGTAAGTATGATGGATGACTTCCTGTCCATCATGTTTGTGTGTTTGTTTGTGGTGTGTTTGTTTGTTTGTAAGGGCACGATAACTCGAGAACGCGAAGAAAGAAGCTACCAATGTCAAATTACACCACGTGATTCAGAGGGTGAGGCTAGCGCTGATTAGATTTTTGGTCAAAATCGCGTCGAAAGGTCAAAGCGGTCACAGTGAGGTCAAACATTTAAGATTTGATGGTTGGTACAGAATCATTGTAGAAACTTCTGGTTTGCGTCGCTACCATTCTCTAGGAGACAGCTTTTATAGGACATAAGGCTCAGAGGTCAATGTGACGATTTCGTAACAGTACAGTCTATGGACTGCCTTTATTGCTTTGTCTGTTTGTTTGTTTTTTTGCAAGGCATATCTCAAAAAGTTGTGATGGATTAGGATGAAATTTGCTGGACAGGTGAGTGTGTGACAAGGATTGAACTGATTATATTTTGCGTGAAGATCCGAATCCGGATCTGACACCACTAGGAATTTTTTAAGTTGATTCTATTCACCATTGAGAGATGGGCCAAAATGATACTATAGCAATGATACTTCAAAAAGTTGTGACGGATTCAGATGAAACTTGGTGCGACAGGTTGGAATGTCTGCAAGGACGAATTGTTTTCGATCTGGTGAAAGATCCGGATTTGGATCTGGCATACGAGAATTATTTTATTTTTTAAAGTGATTCTTCACCATTGAGAGATAGGGCCAAAAACGAGGATTATTAGCCACGATATTTCAAAAAATGTTATGGGCCCATATGTTCTCGTGGATCAGGCATTAACCGCTGCGGAGGTATGCGCTCCACGAGTGCCCTTCTCAGTTTTCTGTCTGCCTTTATGCTCAAAAATGTTTCCCAAATTTAATTTTGCATCTCGCATCCACATCTGAGTGCTCTTTTGGTGTTGCATCCGATTTAATGTTCCTTGTCGCAGAATGACTTAGAACAGCCACTTGTGGAGCGCACACCATCCGCCAGGATAAACAATTACGTTTTGCATCCCACTGATGGGTGGATCTGCATCGACATTTGCTTCTTGCACACACCAAAATCTAATCTTGCTTGTTATTGTTACCTACCCACACTTTTCCACAAGTTTTGAAATATTCTGCCTAATATATCGTTCTTTTGCCCCAATTCCTCAATGGTGAAGAATCACTTTTGAAATTTCTCCTATCCAAGATCGGATCTTCACAAAATCTAATCTTTTTCGTTCCTTGTCGCACACCCAACGTGTCACCAAATTTCGTCTGAATCCATCCATAACTTTTGTGCTGTCCTACTCGCAGACAAACAGACGGACAGATAAGGGTGAAAACATAACCTGCGATCCACCTTCAGTGGCAGAGTAATGATGCTGTTTGAAACTAATGCCGGCCCAAAAGAGAATTCCCAACTTAAAGTACATTTAGCACACATCAACTCAGCCCAGCCTTCCTCATTGAAACTTTTTAAATTGCTCTCCAAATTGTCTTCAATAATAACTCAAGCCAGATTTCCAATTAGTCGGCCTAAGTTAAACAGTTTTCACAAACGGACCCCCATTTTTGTCATCCACTGCGAATGCCCCCTTCCTTCAATTTCGCTTGCACTTATTGCCTCATTGCCACAGATGTTTACAGAATTAACTGAAAAATGAGAAAATAAACGAAAGTACGAGGAAAATGTTTCAGCACGTGAAATGTCTATCAGCCAATCGAGCGCCATGTGCCCATCCTCAGGCACGTACGTTTAAAATACCAATTAACCGTCCGTACGAGTACGTCCAAAGAGCCAATATATTGAGAAGGGAAGATAGCTGGACCAACCAACTAATATGCACATAAAGAAGAACAGGAGGAATAAAACTACCAAAAAGATTTCTGTTAATTCACTGGATAGTCATACATACACTGTGCAATGCAAAAAAAAGGCACCAGATTCACAAAGGACATTGCAGAATGACAAACCTGAAAAAAAGCTTGCCAAAACTGACAAATAAGACACTACAACAAAGCAGCGTCTGTCTTGATTACAAGTAAAAGCTGCTGCAATTCAAAGCACCACAATCTCACACTCTCTGGGGGCCCTTGTTGTTCATAAATTTGGCATGTCAGCTGAGGAGGATCTTGGCCAGCGAATGTTGTACTCTACGTGCTATAACAGGGCAGTGAGGATTCTTTAGAAGCAGGTAATTGCATGACCATGCCGAACAAGGCAGATTGCCCTATTAACAAGCTAATGCAGGCTGATGGTTTGCTGCTGGAAAATTGATTGCATTTGTGCCTTTAGGGGAAAGACACTTTACCCTTGGTCAGTCTACGTATCTTCTCCAGACAAAATACATGACACACTTAACTCGGACTTGAGTCCACGCCTACAACTAAAACCACCATATTAATATGAACCATAGGCACATGCATGTGCATGTGCATGTGCATATGCATTGCATGCACACAAATGCTTTGCTGCTTCTCTCTTGTTGGGGTATGGATGGGATTGAAGATCGATGCCGAATTACAAACAACTTGATGGGAGTGAGGACCGCAGATGAGAGTGAAACTTTTGTGGGACAGAGGATTGTTTTTTTTTTATTCATGTGGCGGCCAGGTGTCATTGCAATTCAACATGTGTTTGTGACGTGGCCTAGGGCCTACAGATATGGGCTCTTGTTGACTCCCTCCAGCTGCAGGCTGAGGGGGCCATAATCTTTTGGTGATTCCCTTTGCCAGCTTCCTCCTTGCGAGGACGAGTGGAACCTTAACTTCAGTGGGATTGAAGGACCACGCCAATTTTCAACAGCTTTGATTAGAGTGAGAGCGAGCCGAAAACGGCAAACTTCAGTGGAGCCAAGAGCTGCACATGTTGGCGACCTGGGATTACGCTGATTGACCACATAATGTTTTGGGACGAGGCCTGGCCGCTGCCAGCTTGGAGGGTTTTATTGACTAACATTCCCGAGTTACGAGTGGGATCAAAGGCTGCCGCTGAATTATACGGCATCATGAGGGCGCCTAGTACCATGTTTGTTCTTCCAGTTATCATGCTGATTGAGGTGTTTGTGACGCGGCCTAGGTCACGTTATAGGAGGGAGCATGTGCCAGAACAGCGCGTCGCTGCGTTCCACTTTCCGCCGGTACTCCAGGGGCCTCCGATTGGCCTATCCCCCCAGGCAGATTGCCAGGGACCATCCCCATCTCCTTGAGATGCTGGTTCAAAAACCTGCTTGCAACCACAAGGCACGGCCTGTGGTTCGGTTCCAATTGGCCCTCCTCCACTTCACGAGACTCCCTCGCTGAGAGAATTGGTGAGCAGGATTCAGCGTCAGGGAAAACGAGCCACATTGTCCATACAGCCGCAACTGACGCTCACGGACCCATGCAGGTAACAAATCTTCAGTCTGGCAGTCTCTCTCAGCAACCCGCTCGTTGGACACAAAATTCTGACCAGTGATTTAGCCAAGGTATTCTCCGAAAGATACCTGGTACCAAAGGAAATTAAGGTCTCCGTCTCAGAATCCTTGGTCCAAGAGTCCAGTCTCGCATCACATAGGAGCAAGGATGGAAGCACCAAGACCCTGAAGACTCGCGACTTTCATCTCCCGCCACAGGTACGGCAGCGCCACACCCCATGATCCAGTGATCCATGACTCCCCAGCGCCCGACCCAGACGTCTTATTGACCTCTGGTTCAAGCTCAGCAGAGACTGAATATTCACTGCCAAGGTTAAGTGAATCTCTCCACGATCTCAAACATCCTCACCACAAACAGACACACAGACAGGACAGCAGGCATCCAAATGTCATTGAAAGCCTGGACTTAGTTTACCAAGAAACCCGTAATCCCAAGCAGACTCCGACTCCTCATTAACAGCACCTCGAGGGCCCCCAAAAGGATATTCTTCTAAAAGTCTTCCGCAAAGATGATGCATCATCTGCGAAATCAAGGTCCGAGATCTTGACATTCCCAAACGAATGCAACCGCCAGCTTGATCTTTCTGATCATCCTTCCGTAAAATCCAGTCCATACAAGTGCTGAAAAGTGTGGGGGCCAGTACACACCCCTGATGAACTTCCAGTAACACCTGGAAATATGTTCAGAGATTGTATCACCACATCTCATAGCACTCTCAGTACCAGAGTATCATTCAGACATCAAACTTGATCAGTTTGGTGGCACCCGACAAAACCAAGAATCCTCCAGAAGAAATCGGCTTTTACAGAGATAAAACATAGTTGCAAAGCAGCCCCTGCCTGAAACTCTCGTCTGCATTCGGTGAGTTACCCGTAAGGCAAGATACGCGTCAATCATTGACTTCTTTTGGTGTAAAGGATGACCAGACCTTAGTCAAAACTCTTACTGGTTGTTAATTCAGTGGAAAACAGGCTTGAACTCAGGACCCTAAGATCCTAAGCCAGCCACCCTTAACAACTAAGCCAAACACAATGCTTAGCTGTGCTGCTTGATTGCCCGTGTCCTTTTCAGTAAGCTGGTACTCATTTTGCCGACACTCGGAAGGATGAACAGGCTGAGTCACTCACCTGCGTGTAATCTAATGGCGCGACAGTGCGCTCAAAACTCATGACCCGAAGACCTTAAAGCGTCCCCTGACATGCAAAGTACTTACATTTCATTTATATATGTCCTAGAGGAGTTTTTCTCGTTATTTCAGATCTGACAATGTTTTTTCACAATACTCAATTTCTGTAAAATGTAAAAATTAAAAAAAACCAAACCTCTTTGGAACGCCCCTAAAATTCTCTGAAAGGGGCGTAACACATCATACATCAACTACAGTGATGTCAAAGGCTGCGCGTAAATACTCGGGTTTGGTGGTGTTGGTTGGTCTACGTGATTCTATTGGCTTTCTGTTGTGATTACTCGGGTGGTCGCGTCTACGTGATTCTAATTGGCTTCCTGTGTGGTTTCCACATTTGATTGGTCGACTCAATCGCTTTGTTCATTTCTGCTTTAAAAAAAATCAACATTTGGTTTTGTAATAATGGCATGACATGGAACTTTTCACTTGTCTGCGTAACGCACAGGAGTGTGAGAAGGAAATGAAGGATTTTGGTTCTGAATCACATGGAGCGAATAACGTAGTCCGGGAGGTGAAGTTCAGCAGCTTTAAAATGAAGTACGGCCTTAGCAGTTCGAAGCCCGAAAGCAGGGACAAGCAGAGGAAAATTGGCGATGAAATTCCCGGAGTTTATGACGATCGGGAGGACATCGAAGGAAAAGACTCTGAAAATAAACAACTGGTTAGACTAAATATCCTATTCGTAATTCAATAATGTAAAAATTCTACTTGCATACTGCTTGATATCAGAATATTTTAGTGAGTGACGTTGAACAGCGCAGTGCAGCGCGGAACATGTTGCTCCGCTGCGAATGAATCGACAAGCAAGCGCCCAGCCCATGCTCACTCGGCCGTATCTCTCCGCGCATAAAACGAAGCATCTCGCTGTCCGGATACGATGAAAACTTGTGTGCAGAACACACCTTGCGACACAATTGTCTCGAGTAGTTCCGATAATCTGACGTTTTCTGTTCATTTTTATTTGTTTTATTTCCTACTTTGTCGTCATGTAGCACCAATAGAAACAATGAAGAAATGAGAGTAAAAAAATTAAAGCTTACAGCACGTTTCAGATTTTATCGCCTAGTCGGCACACGGACGACGGTTTATCGGGCCCAGTCGGCACGGACGACGGATTTATCGGCCCAGTCGGACGACGACGGATTTACGGCCCAGCTCGGATACGGACGACGGGATTTATCGGCCCAGCGACGGACGACGATATCGGCCCAGTCGGCAAGGACGACGGATTTATCGGCCCCAGTCGGACGGAAACGACGGATTTTATCGGCCCCAGTCGGACGGACGACGATTTATCGGACCCAGTCGGACGCACGACGGATTTATCGGCCCAGTCGGTACGGGACGACGGATTTATCGGGGCCTAGTCGGCTCAAACGGACGACGGATTTAATCGGCCGTAGTCGGCACGGACGACGGATTTATCGGCCTAGTCCGGCGGACGACGGATTTATCGGCCAGTCGGACGGACGACGGATTTATCGGCCTAGTCGGGAATATTAAAACGAACGACGGATTTATCGCCTAGTCGGACGCGACGACGGAATTAATACGGCCTAGTCGGAACGGCGACGGATTTATCGGCCTAGTCTGTACGGAACGGAACGGATTATCGGAGGCCTAGTCGGACGGGACGACGGATTATCGCCTTAGTCGAGACGGACGACGGATTTTATGGCCTAGTCGCGACGGACGACGGATTTATCGGCCTAGTCGGCACGGACGACGGATTTATCGGGCCTAGATCGGCACGGACGACGGATTTACGAATAGTCTAGACTCTAGAGATCTCGAGTTGACAAGTAACTGTATTTAGCATGCACACAATGGTATAAGTCAATGCGTAAGGAGCCGAGATAGAGGCCGTGTAATAGGACAGATAAATTTGTCTTTCATAGTCTGCAAACATTTTTTTTCCCCTTTTTCTTTTATTACAGCATTTTTGCGCTAAATGTAATGAATAGCAAGCCAATGGAAGCAGTACCTTCACTTTATAATAAAACCCATATATGTCGAGTGCAGCCATTTACCTGGCTTGCAATGGTATGTGGAATCGTACCTATCCCAGCAGGCTGGTTTCATACGAACAATTCAATAAGCTGCAAAATTGTGTGTGCTGCAGCTTTTTCACATTGTTTGATTTTAAAAATTAATCTTCCTTGCGCCTTGAAAATGATGCAATATTTTAATCTTTAGTATTTACTGTTTGTCCCTGTAAAGGCCCAGTCCACTTTGACGTTTTAGCCAGCGATCGGCAACGTATAGAATTGTATGTAAAACGCTGCTTACGTTGAACTTTTGCATGTTTTTTTTTAAAGATATCGGACGTATTCATAACGACTTGCGTCTTATGCATTAAAGCGTACAATTAGTAATGGACACAGAACGTTTCGTTGTGTTATAGGATAACTTATACCAACGAATGCTGAACCTGTTGTCGGCCGTTCACAACCTATGCCCAACGATAGTCTAACTCATGCATAGCAGCTGCACGCATCGCCGACGAGACGTGGCGTAGGTATGGAAAGGCTGCGCCACAACGCATTCAAATCATAAACCGCCGCAGAAATGAAGTGTCTAACATCTCAGTCACACCTTTGGCGATCTTGCCAGCGTATTTGCCGACCTCTGAAAAAATGCGTCTAAAACGCTTGGCGCACGTCGAATACTGCGTAATGGCGGAAGTTTGGTATGCGTGATAGAACGCTAAAGTTACGCTTATTTTCATACGTCCTATTAAGTGGAGTACGTCTTGTAATTTTAAGCATGTTGAAAATTTTTACGACGTACTTGCCGTATGACACACGTTCCGTATTGTGATGGAATAAGTTGTACGCACGTTTACGCGATCGTTGACACACGTTACTTGAAAAGCCGTACTCATAAGTCGAAACACGTCAAGGTAATGGTAGCGTCAGTGCTCCAGCACTCCCGGGTTTTTTTTTCTTCGTTATGACGGGTGTTCAGTGTAACAGTGCGGTTATGATTTAAAATCGTGAGCGGCAGTTCTTATTAATTATATTATATTACAACCGCCACTAAGAAATCGAATAAGTTGTCAACATCACCATCATACGAAGGAAGGAAGAAAAAAAATTAAAAAAAAAATAAAACCATGGACGTCTTGAACACTGACGCTAACCATTACCTTTGAGTGTTTCTACTTATGAGCACCTTTCAAGTAACGTTGTGTCGATGTGTTGTCACACGATCGCGTAACGTTAGTACAAACACGTAAACTCATAGCTAGAAATAAGTTTCGCGGTACGGCTAAAACATTACCTCGACGTGTTTCGACTTTATGAGTTAACTTACAAGTAAGTGTGTCAACGGATCGCGTGACGTGCCTACAACTTATTTGGCGAGCGTAATGTGAAACGTGTGAGTCATACGCTGGGCATAAATCGGTAAATTCAAGCATGGAAAGCTTTGAGGGACAACCAAAAGTACAACGTTTTTAAGCCAGCGATGCAACGACGTTATGGCAGTGTTTTTCACGTCCTTCTCAATGTTATCAAAACTTACCCATAACGGTATTTTTTTTTTTTGACGTGTACCAGCCGTTTAGACAATTTTACAAAAATCGGCATACGTTGGCTAAAACGTCAAGGTGTGACTGGGCCTTAGTTTATTTTAATGGAAAGGTTAACAGTCAAATTTTATATTTTGTGTACATGGTATAGCCCTTATTGTGCATACATGTATTGGATTTGTATACGACTACGACAAGGTAGTAAATGGATAAATAATTGCCTCGTGATTGTTGTGCATACACGGCTCAGAAGCATAATTTCTTGTCTCTGTGTGTGAGGAATCGAGGGTTGGGATGAATTAAATAGAGCCCGTGCTCAAAGTCACTGTCTTCGAAGTGGGCGCTGCAAATGACGCTCGTGTCGCTGGGGCCTTTCCAGTTTCCCCTCGTCAACTTCACTTTAGATGTCCATATTCTCCGACGATTATTATCTTTCGGGAATACATGAAGGCTTACACCGTCTTTGCTTGTATTGCTGCATCCTGCTACGATACATCTTGTAGGCATTTTCGAAAGTACGGCTAAAAACTATTTAAAACTTTCGCGAAACAATCACTGGAATTAAGACGATCACAGAGATTGCACTAACATGTGCAAAATGCATTTGTACGTACTGTATAGGCGCGCGACATTCTGACTCTCGAGTCAATCCACTCTGTGCGAGTTACTGTATGTGATGTCACGCTGCGATTCACTGAAGTCCATTTTTTTTAGGGGCAGGCATAGCAAGTTGTGAAAAGCTCCAGAAATGATCGAAATATTGCTCTAATATATCCCATTTTTGATTAATAAAAAAAAAACGGGTGATTTCTTCATTAGGATTTCTTCATTTCTTCAGTAATATAATAGATAACAAGTTTATTTTTCATGTCAGGGGACCTTTAAGCCAGCCATCTTAACCATTAAGCCAAAAACAGGCAAATTCTACAGGTAGAAAGCTAGGTAAGCAGTGTGGAATGACAGGACTGTGTTGAATGCCTGAGACACGTCCAGAGGCATGGCCCTGATCTCTTGCTTGATATTCAGGGCATCCATTCATTGTTGAGAAGAGAAGCAGCAGCATATCCAAAGTTTGATTGGCTGGGATAGAATCCAAACTGATGATCAGAGAGATGAGGCTATTAGAAAAATTAAACTTGATGTCAGCTGTGATGATGGATTCCATGACTTCAAATATGTCTTTATAATTGGAAATGAAACTAAACTGATGCCACTAGTTGAGAGAATCTGTTTTTGCACCCTATTATCTGTTGGAGGGAATTTACTTGTGAAATCACTTCATTATTAAAGATTTTTTTTTTATATTTAGGAGGAAATGTACCCTACTGTCAGCAATAATGATTTACTGTCAGGTTCTAGAGTTGATTAAAAACTTGTTGGAGACAAGGTCACATTTTCAAAATTATTTTTGTATACATGACATTCCCTGAATGTCTATTCACTTTAGCTATTTATCTTTTCATCAATCATTCCTCATCAATAAATTGTTTTTTGCCTAACCTTTAAAAACATGCTATAAATGTGTTATCGGAACCATTCATTCATCCATTGAAACAGTTTTGTTTTTTTAAATCCCCCTTGAATCTATCCATTTACCATTCTGTGTAATTTATTTCCCATCTCATTGTCTCTGTTGACTGAATAAGAATGAAAAACAATTGCTTCCTCGTTTTTTAAAATTACCTTTTTTATAAAGCCTCTCTATTAAGGCACAGTGCAGGCATGGAATGGCATGTGTAATCAACACAAATGTATGAAAATATAATGGGAATGAAAGAAATTCAATTTCATGGAATCGATAGCATTCATTTGAAACGACTTCAATAGCAGCATTCAATAGCATTCACTTCCCTCATTTTGAAACGTGAAAGTGTTATTGCATAGGCCTCCATTTTTTGCTTGAAGTACCACCTTACCAATATTTGGCAAAAATGTGTTGCAATTTCAAAATTTAGAAGAAAGGAGCTTTCTTTTCCACCTTATCTCTTCTTTCAGTTTCTTTTATTTATTTGTGTGTGTTCTTTATTTATTTATCCCAATATCTCTTCATTCACTTTCATAAAAGAATGTAAGTGTCCAATAGACACCTGCAATTACACTTGGGACTTTGTCTTTTTATGAACCCCTCATGACACCGTGACTATTTAGACTGTCGGACCGTCGGTCTGTGTTCCAAGCATTATGCCAAAGCTCAAACCAAGGAGACTCGAGCAGCAATTAATTTGGTTTTGCACGATGCACAGATTTACTTCTCCATTGTGATTAATTTTAAGTACCCCTTTGAATGACTTGTTTTCCTATACAGTGATCTCTGAAAATGACAAACTTTGATCAGACCGATCTCCAAAATTGAAATGTACCAACTTTGAACTGTTTTGCAAATTTTTTGATTCCAAAGTGACTCGTGCTACATAGGTCTGAGTTCGTTGGAGAGGGGAGGACAGTTGTGGAAGTAGGTGGGAAGGGGTACAGTTGCTGAAAAACATTCCAGGTTAGAGAACTTCTGAAGACATATCTATGCAAAGAGAAACAGCTGTTGATAACCATTTTTGAAAACATTTTATTTGAAAGATCAGCTGAACAGGTTGGAAGTGCTTTTTATCTATATTATAAGTTGGAGTGTCTGTCTGTCTGTCCATCCCTGAACTTACTCCCTTGGTTTTGGGGCTAGCCCGCCAAACCTTCTGTGGAACTTTTTGGGGTCCCAGACCAGTATCCGAAGGTGGGTGGGAGGTTTCATAAAATTCCAAAATATACAATTATGTTGAGTTTTGTCTTGAGTTCAATAATACATCTTAGGGTCTTGAATTCAAGCCCCTGTCATTCGATTGAATTAAACACCAGTTGGGTTGATCAGCCTGCCAGTTCCTTCCGAGTTTGGTGAAATGAGTACCAGCATGCTGATAACGGGCGGCATTCCATCAGTGGCACAGCTGCGCCCCAGAAAATATGGAGCCAAGCAGCCACAGGCTGCATATGAATAAATGATAATTAATTTGTGATTGGAATGATAGTTTGGAATGAAATGTAGAGAGATTGAGTTTACAGGAGAATCAGGAAATTATTTGAGGGTTTCCATTGGTGAGCATTCATGGACTTGGCATTTGCAGATTCGTCATGACATCATTGAAATACTTTGTTTACCTCAATAGTGTTTGTAACATTGTATTTTGTTATATTAATGTATAGTAGTAATTTGTGATTGGAATGATGCTGTTTCGAATGAAAAATAAGAGATTGAGTTTAAATCAGAATGAGGAAATGTATGTGAGGTTCCACCCTTGACCTGTCTCTGATGGTATGGGTGACAGGACGGATCACAATACTCGGTTACGGTAGTTTCTTTGGATGTTTGTAGCTGCATTCAACAGCTCAGTTCATATTGGTGGCGTCGTCTGGTGCCCCATGGTAGCGTTTGAGACCGGTCGCTTTAGATTGTTGGTCTTGACACATAGTGCCGGATAGTAACACGAACGATTTGACAAATTCATCGTTTCTATATTACCTCCATCAAACAGATTAACAACATGGCAGGATAAAAGTCGTAAAATGCTGAGTTGAACAAACGTCCTGAACTCATGGACCTAGTTAAGTAAAGCACGTCACTGGACCCGGGCGTCAGTTTGCCGCCGAACGCTGCTGATTTGTTAGATGCCATTTAATCATGATGCTTGAAAACATGATGGATGCCATTTAATCATTGCCACTGAATATATCAGTGTATTGAACCTATTGAAATTTGCACTCTTTAAAAGCTTTGTTAAAGCGATGTATATTACTGTATTCCTGTGAAGGAAAGGCACTTACTTCACGTTCCCTTTATCATAACTGCCTTGAGTCCAATACATCAGTGTGGAAAATTGCTTCCTTTCAGCTGGACGCTTCACTTTCCTGAAATGGTGCTGCAGAAGAAATGTCTTGAATCACTTCAATTATCAGCTAAAAATGGTCAAAATGTCGATGATGGACAATGCCCGACTGGATGATATGGATAATCATTGAATCAGCGACTCATGAGTGAGTTGAAGGAATTTCCTCAGATCTCGCATATCTCACTTTCTGTCTGTCTGAAAGCAGTCCAGTGTTGCCAAAAGCAGTCTCGGCAAAGATACCACTGGGTGGCTTTGCCATTGCCTTCCAGCACTCGTTGCAAGTCCAGGAAATTGATTAATGCTCAAAATGCTAGTGTGAACTTATTTACTTCTTTGCAAAGACTCTGTGGGGTCTTTGATGTGCACCAAATAATGCTAGCAGATGGGATGCCCAGAATAACATACGAAACATCCCAAGCATAGTGCACTAGTGATGCAACACCCTACCTGTGATGCACCCAATTGACAGTTATCGTCAGCCGGGATTCAAACCCAAACCTGATGGATAAAATGTACGGCAAGTGTTTGACTTAGGTTCTCCTCCTGTCATCACTGGTAAAGACTTCAAATTTATTTTCATCATTCTTTATGTTGTCTTTTCCTTGCTTCATGCCTGTCAGCCACTCAAGTTCCTTGACACAACCTCCATCATCATCTTCAGATGGAAAACTGTTTATTGATAATGGTCATCAGAAGTAATGTGTCTATTATCTATCTATCTATCTATCTCTATCTATCTATCTATCTTTCTCTTTCTCTCGATCTGTTCCTTATTGCACAGACACATCTTTAAAGCTACAAATCCGTACTCTGGGTACAACTTTGTGCAGAAGGAACATAGGCTATGTGTCTGCGGCCTCAGAAGCCGTATTGGGCCACAAGTTGAGGCCAAATTGACCACTAAGCAATTTTTGGCAAACAGAATGACCAATTGGTCTCAATTGAAAAAGGCCGGATTTTTGTTGGTAATGGTGTGGCAGCCATATTGGAAAAAATGCGGAAAAACTTTGGACCTCTCTATCTTGTGAAACCGCACAAAGGAAAAAAATTGAAACTTGGCACATAGCAAAAGTACTCCTCATGGGAATGAGTTGATATTTATGAGGTCAAGGTACCTTTGTTATGACGTCATTAATTGCATATGTATAACGCGCACATTCCGATCAGTATGGAAAAAGTTTGAGGGTCATCTAGGGATAAAATAGTGCACAGAAAAAAATTTCATCACGTGATTTGGTAGCCATATTGTTAAAAAAAAAAAAACCTTCAAAATTTTCTTCTCTGAAGTGGCTGAACAAATCGAGGTGAAACTTTCCACATATGATGCCTGTCCATATAGTGGGGTGGCTTAGCTCAAAAAACAGTCGATTGTGCACTTTCCCTTAAAAGCATGAAACTTGGCACATGGTTAGAGTAACACATAACAATGATTTTTAGTCCAGGGGCCACCGGAAATTGCACCCCGTATGGTGGCCATCTTGGATTTCAAAATGGCCGCCACTGTGTGAACCTGTTTTGTTAAATATCTCCTAACTAGTACAGATATCGAGACAGTTGAAACGCCTATAACTACATTTTAGGGCTCTAGGAATGCAATGATGACATTAAATGTTTGAAAATTGTGGCTGCTATCTTGAAATCCCACCATCCACAGCTATTTTGCCTCTAAAGGTCATATGCTCACATTTCAGAGACAAATAAATTTTTATGCTTTAAAATATTGATCAAAACTATGAAAACTGGTAGTAGTTATGCATCTACTCATTTCGGACATCATCCATTGTTATGGTGACTGCACGAGATGATCAACCCTACATAGGCCCGTTCATCTGCAACTGGAGATGGCCAAAGCGCATCAAACTTGAGGATCCATCTAAGCCAGATGCTGAAATGGGTCGATTTACTCAGTGGGAACTTTGCATTCTTTGTCAACAGAACACCACTGAAAAGGTTCAGTTTCCCAGTCACAACGAAAAGTGAACAAGGTGAAGCAACACTCGCAGGGTACAAAAACATTGGCTGATAATCTCCTCGAGTTTAATAACCTCGGTCTGCTGCCTAGAATGATAAACATTGACACATGGATGAGGTCATGGTGTCGAGGCAGCTTTCATTGCTCATAATGCACGTTGGCATAGGTCGTGCAGGCTTACGTACAACAATACAAAACTGGAACGTGCAAGGAAGCGTTCTAAAATATACCGGCTGATGATGCAGGTGAAGGTACATCTGGTGTTTCTAAGCGCACTCGGTCAAGTTCTGCATCATCAATTTCCTCATGATCTCTGCTTTTTCTGTGGGCAGTCATCTGGAAAGAGAAAACTTCATGAGGTTTTCTACTTTCAAAACAGACAAACGTGTTCGAGAGTGTGCTGCACTTCTAGAAGACGATGACTTTCTGAGACGTCTCAGTGGTGGAGATATGGTTGCTCTTGAAGCAAAATACCATGCAAAGTGCTTAGCCTCTCTCTATTATCATGCATCCATGGTCCAAACGGAGCAAGAAGGCACTGAGAATCTCGATAACATGCTCTGTAGCATAGCATTTGCAGAACTTGTGACATATATTGAGGAAACCCATTTGGAGGATGCCACCATTGCCCTGTATTTAAGCTAGCTGATCTATCAAACCTGTATTCCTCCAGGCTAGACCAACTAGGAATCAAGCAGGAATGCTGCATACAATCTACAAGGCTCAAGCAGTGAATTATTGCCCATTTTCCTGACATGAGAGCAACTAAAAAGGGCAGAGACATCTTGCTAATGTTTGATGAGGACATTGGACATGCCTTAGCAAAGGTGTGTCAACAGGACAGTGACAGTGATGCAGTGCACCTTGCACGGGTGGCTCAGATAGTCCGTGGACATCTGTTTGATAAATCCAAGCCATTTGATGGTTCATTTAGTGCAACATGTCAGGAGGAATCTGTGCCTAGTTCACTTATATCATTAGTCAACATGATACTGGAGGTCCTACCATTAAGGACCAGGCGTACCAACCTTCTAACCCAGCTGCACTAAGCTTGGCACAGCTTCTTAAGTTCAATGCAGTCAAGCATGCTGGAAAGCAAAAGGACAAACCCACTAATTTGAGACACAGTCTGGAACGGGAAACCCCACTGGCAATTTATATTGGGTTGAAACTACATGCAGAACCAGGAGAGAGAATTGGTGGAGAAGCTCTCCCAGCTTGGTATCAGCATCACGTATGATAGAGTTATTCGGATTTCTGCTGATATGGGAAAATAGTGTGTGCCTACTCTACAGATTGGAACAGGTTGTATGTCCACCAAACCTGAAGCAGAACTTGTTTACTACATCCGCTGTTGACAATATCGATGTTAACCCGAGTTCTACAACAGCTAAAGACTCTTTCCATGGAAACAGCAACTCATTATTCCAGCACCCAAGACAACCTGATGACGGCACTGATCGTGGTCGAATCATTCTTGGTGGTGCAGCTGGCACGAAGAAACTCGATGCTTTGGCCATATATACTACACAA
>CM068959.1:75410757-75434339 GCA_035128595.1 Eptatretus atami | reverse complement strand
TGAAAGCCATGTCACCATTACTTCAAAACCAAATGTTCGATTTTTTAAAGGCAGAAATGAGACAAAGCGATTGAGTCGATCCAATTCAAATGTGGAACCACACAAAGCAAGTAGCAATCACTGTAGACCACCAAAGCCGAGTAATCACACAGAAAGCCAATAGAATCACGTAGACCACCAACACACCAAACCCGAGTAATTTACGCGCCAGCCTTTGACATCCTGTAGTTGATGTCATGTGTGTTACGCCCTTTCAGGAGAATTTAGGGGCGTTCCCAAAGAGGTTTGTTTTTTAATTTTACATTTTACAGAATTGAGTATTGTGAAAAAACATTGCAGATCTGAAATAACGATGAAAAACTCCTCTAGGACATAATAAATGAAATGTATAGTACTTTTGCATGTCAGGGGACCTTTAGGTCTTCGGGTCATGAGTTTTGAAGCCACTGTCGCGCATAGATTACACCAAAAACGGTGAGTTGACTCAGCCTGTCATCCTTCCGAGGTCGGTCAAAATGAGTACCAGCTTACTGGAAAAGGACACGGATCTAGCAGCACAGCTACAGCATTGTGTTGGCTTAGTGGTTAAGTGTGGCGCTTAGGATCTTAGGGTCCTGAGTTCAAGCCCTGTTTTCCACTGAATTAACACCAGGTAGAGTTGACTAAAGTCTGTCATCCTTTACACCAAAAGAAGTCAATGATGACCGTATCCTGCTGCTCGGGTCCTCACCGAATGCAGACGAGAGTTTCAGAAGGGGCTGCTTGCAGCCTATGTTTATTCTCTGTAAAGCAGAATGTCTTCTGGAGGATTCTTGGTCTTTGTCGGGTGCCACCAAAAACTGATCAAATTGATGTCTGAATGATACTGCTGTACTGAGAGTCTTATGAGATGTCGGTGATACCATTCTCTGACATATTTCCAGGTGTACTGGAGTTCTCAGGGGGTGTACTGGCCCCCACACTTTTCAGCACTTGTATGGACTGGATTTTAGGGAGGATGTCAGAAAGATCAAGCTGCGGTGCATCGTTTGGAATGTCAAAGATCTCGGACTTGATTTCGCAGATGATGCAGTCATCTTTGGCGAGACTTAGAGATATCTTTTGGGGCCCTGAGGTGCTGAAGAGGAGTCGAGCTGCTGGGATTACGGGTTTCTTGGGTCAAAACTAAGTCCAGGCTTTCAATGACATCTTGGATGCTGCTGTCCTTCTGTGTCTGTTTGTGGTGAGGATGTTGAGATCGTAGAGATTCACTTACCTGGCAGTGATATTCATGTCTCTGCTGGCTGTGAACCAGAGGTCAATAGACGTCTGGGTCGGGCCTGGGAGTCATGGATTCACTGGATCATGGGGTGTGCGCTGCCGGTACCCGTGCGGAGGATGAAAGTCCGAGTCTTCAGGTCTTGGTGCTTCCAGTCTTGCTCTATGGATGCGAGACTTGGACTCTGACCAAGGATCTGAGACGGAGACTTAATTCCTTTGGTACCAGGTATCTTCGGAGAATCCTTGGCTATCACTGCGTCAGATTTTGTGCCAACGAGCGGTTGCTGAGAGAGACTCAGATGAGATTTGTTACCTGCATGGTCCGTGAGCGTCAGTTGCGCTGTATGGACATGTGGCTCGTTTTCCTGACGCTGATCCTGCTCACCAGATTTCTCAGCGGGGAGTCTCGTGAGTGGAGGAGGCCAATGGGACGACCACGTGCCTTGTGGTTGCAGCAGGTTGACCAGCATCTCAAGGAGATGGGGATGGTCCTGGCATCTGCCTGGGGGAAGGCCAATCGGAGGCCCCTGGAGTACCGGCGGAAAGTGGACGCAGCGACGCGCTGTTCTGGCACATGCTCCCTCCTATACCTGACCTAGGCCGCGTCACAAACACATCAATCAGCATGATACTGGAAGACACAAACATGGTACTAGGCCTCACTGATGCCGTTATATTCAGCGCAGCCTTTGATCCCACTCGTACTCCGCGGAATGTAGTCAATAAAACCCTCCAAGCTGCACGGCCAGGCCTCGTCCCAAACATATGTCAATCAGCGTAATCCCAGGCGCCACATGTGCAGCTCTTGGCTCCACTGAAGTTGCCGTTTTCGGCTCGCTCTTCACTCTAATCAAAGCTGTTGAAAATTGGCGTGGTCTTCAATCCCACTGAAGTTAGGTTCCACTCGTCCTCGGCAGGAGGAAGCTGGCAAAGGGAATCACCAAAGATTGGCCCCTCAGCCTCAGCTGGAGGGAGTCAACAGAGCCCATCAATCTGTAGGCCTAGGCCACGTCACAAACACATGTTGAATTGCAATGACACCTGGCGCCACATGAACAATCCTCTGTCCCACCAAAGTTGTCACTCTCATCGCGGTCCTCACTCCCATCAAAGTTGTTGTATTCGGCACGATCTTCAATCCCATCCATCCCCAACAAGAGAGAAGCAGCAAAGCCATTTGTGTGCATGCATGCATATGCACATGCACATGCACATGCATGTGCCTATGGTTCATATTATATGTTGGTTTGAGTTGTAGGCGTGGACTCAGTCCGAGTTAAGTGTGTCATGTATCTTTGTCTGGAGAAGGATACGTAGACTGACCAAGGGTAAAGTGTCTTTCCCCATAAAGGCACAATGCAATCAATTTTCCAGCAGCAAACATCAGCCTCATTAGCTGTTAAATAGCATCTGCCTTGTTCGGCAATGGTCATGCATTACCTGCTTCTAAGAATCCCTCACGCCCTGTATAGCACGTAGAGTACACATTCGCTGCCAGATCCTCCTCAGCTGACATGCCAAATTATCACAAGGGGCCCCCAGAGAGTGTGAGATGTGGTGCTTGAATTGCAGCAGCTTTTACTGTAATCAGACAGACGCTGCTTTGTTGTAAGTGTCTTATTTGTCAGTTTGCAACCTTTTTTCAGGTTTGTCATTCTGCAATGTCTTTGTGAATCTGGTGTCCTTTTTTTGGCATTGCACAGTGTATGTATGACTATCCAGTGATTAACATCTTTTTGGTAGTTTTATTCCTCCTGTTCTTCTTTATGTGCATATTAGTTGGTTGGTCACTATCTTCCCTTCTCAAATATATTGGCTCTTTGGACGTACTCGTACGAGTTATTGGTATTTTAAACGTACCGTGCCTGGAGGATGGAGCACATGCGCTCGATTGGCTTGATAGACATTTCACGTGCTGAAACATTTCCTCGTACTTTCGTTATTTTCTCATTTTCAGTTAATTCTGTAAACATCTTGTGGCAATGAGCAATAAGTGCAAGCGAAATGTGAGGAAGGGGGCATTCGCAGTGGATGACAAAAATGGGGGTCGTTTGTGAAACTGTTAACTTAGCCGACTAATTGGGAAATCTGGCTTGAGCTTATTATGAAGACAATTGGGAGAGCAATTTAAAAGTTTCAATGAGGAAGGCTGGGCTGAGTTGATGTTGTGCTAAATGTACTTTAGTTGGGGATTCTCTTTTGCCCATTAGTTCAAACAGCTCATTACTCTGCCACTGAAGGTGGACGCAGGTTATGTTTTCACCCTTATCTGTCCGTCTGTTTGTCTGCGAGTAGGACAGCACAAAAAGTTATGGATGGATTCAGACGAAATTTGGTGGACACGTTGGGTGTGCGACAAGGACGAAAAGATTAGATTTTGGTGAAGATCCGATCTGGATAGGAGAATTTCAAAAGTGATTCTTCACCATTGAGGAATGGGGCCAAAAACGATATATAGCATGATATTTCAAAAACTTGTGGAAAAGTTGGGTAGGTAACAATAACAAGCAGATTAGATTTTGGTGTGTGCAAGAACAAATGGTCCGGATGCAGATCCAGCCCATCAGTGGGATGCAAAACGTAAATTGTTTATCCTGGCGGAGGTGTGCGCTCCACCAAGTGCTGTTCTAGTCATCTCTGCGACAGGAACATTATCGGATGCAACACCAAAAGAGCACCAGATGTGGATGCGAGATGCAAAATTAAATTGGGAAACATTTTGAGCATAAAGGCAGACAGAAACGAGAAGGGCACTCGGTGGAGCGCATACCTCCGCCACGTAATGCCTGATCCACGAGAACATATCGGGCCCAATACATTTTTTGAATATCGTGTATATCTCGTTTTTGGCCCTATCTCTCAATGGTGAAGAATCACTTTAAAAAATAAATAATTCTCGTATCCAGATCCAAATCCGGATCTTCACCAGAATCGAAACAATTCGTCCTTGCCAGACATCCAACCTGTCCACCAAGTTTCATCTGAATCCGTCCACAACTTTTTGAAGTATCATGCTATATATCATTTTGGCCCCATCTCTCAATGGTGAAGAATCACTTAAAAATTCTAGTGGTCAGATCCGGATTCGGATCTTCACCAAAATATAATCAGTTCATCCTTGTCACACACTCAACCTGTCCACCAAATTTCATCCTGATCCATCCACAACTTTTTGAGATATCCTGCACAAAAACAAACAAACAGACAAACAAGCAGTCATAGACTGGTACTTACGAAATCGTCAACTTGACCTCTGACCTTGTCTAATAAAAGCTGTCTCTAGAGAAGGTAGCGACGCAAACCAGAAGTTTCTACAATGATTCTGTACCAAACCATCAAAAATCTAATGTTTGACCTCACTGTGACCTTGACCTTTGACCGATTTTGACCAAAATCTAATCAGCGCTAGCCATCACCCTCCTGAATCACGTGGTGTAATTTGACATTGGTAGCTTCTTCCGTTCTCGAGTTATCGTGCCTACAAACAAACAAACACACACACAAACAAACACACAAACAGATGACGGAAGTCATCCATATACTTACGAAATCTAAACAGAAAGGGGTGAAAACATAATCTCCTTCACATTCGGTGGTGGAGTTAATAATGCCAAAATGGCAGTACATGGTGTGATGGTGATGATTTAAAGCTGCAGCATCTCCCATGATCATCCACCTCTGATCAGAGCTGTGGAACCATGGAGAGAAATGGGAACGCTGCTCGTGCAGAAAGTGTTCCACGATTGGCAAACACTTAACCGGTACAATGCAACTCACTATAGTGTTGTTGCAACCAGCAGTGCCAGGCTCGAGTTTGCATCAATTCCGGCTTTGCTCATGCTATGCCACAGATGGAGTGCCCCATACAAATGAAAACAGGGACAATTGTAACTAGAGGGGGAGCACTCGGTAGAGTGGCAAAAACCTCCGCCGCCAATACTGCTAGGTCACTCGAGTGAACCTGATATCTCATTCATTCAATTTGACGTCAACAGTGCTCACAGAGTTATAGTTTGCAACTTTCCCTTTTACTTTTAACTTTTCATACTCAATTCATTCGTCATTACTAGATTCCTTGAGACAGAAATTGATTTTACGTGGGTATATCCACCTGAAGTTCCAAAATCAGCCGCAATTATAATTTTGGCATGTTTTTTGTTGGAAATCACTTATAACATGTAGAAATGCAAAAATATATATATATATATATCGAAATTTTGTTGAAAAAAAAGTTGCAAAATTTTGTTTTTTTTTTCTCTAACAATTTTTTTTTGGGGGGGGGGTGGAAATCACTTAAAACATGTAGAAATGCAAAAACAAAAATTCAAATATTATTTCAAAATGGCCGCCATAGCGGCCATATTGGATTTTGGACCAAGTCCAAAATCTAATGGCATGATCCTTGGACCATACCTAATCCCCCCACCAAGTTTCGTCGAAATCCGTCAAGGAGTTTTTCTGTAATACTGTTCACAAACAAACAAACAACCAATCAAACAATCAAACAGATAGGGGTGAAAACAGTAACCTCCGTCCATCTTCGATGGCGGAGGTTAACAATTGTAATTAGGCTGAGATACTGGCACACAATGGCCGACTTTTCGAACCATCACGTGCGATCTTCAACCTTCACATGCAAATGCTAGCAGGCTTAGCGTCACCCTGAAGAAGGTGGGTACTCATTGATGTAACACCCTGACTATGAAGCAATACGACTTCACAGAGAGTCTATATCTGGATCGGGAATCAAACTCAGTGTGCTGAATGTGCATTGCAAACACAATTCCAAATCCTTGCATTATTAAAAGCAACCTGGGACGTTAGTGTGTTTATTCTGCATCGTGGATGCACTTGGAATGAATCTGACACTTTAGTACTGAACATCCCAAGGTCTAGGAATCACCATGCGTTCGGCTGGGGGAAGGATTTTGGCCGAAGTCTTTTAAACACCTCCTGGCCAGACCGGTCAACATTAGATGTTCAGTGATTTCAACAGGAATTTGCAATTTGTTCAGGGTGTCATTGATCACCTATTCTCTGGTAATGGCACTAAGGGATCTTCAAAGTCCACAAATTAATGCTGGCAGACAAGACACCTAGTTCAACGTCCATCCGAGGGACAGCATGCACATTGATGCCTCGCCTTGCCTGGAAAACAGCAGGATGACAGTTTATAGCTGGATCAGGATTCAAACCCAGGCTAGACAGCTTAGAGGCAAGTTTGCATACCTCGAGGCCATCCTGTCAGCCCAGAATTTTATTTTGATTGCACTATTAAATATTTTGTCGATTATTTGTGAAAACACTTTGCATTAAATAATAGTCTTATTATATATGGCAGGAATCATATTCCACAGTTAACTACACTCTTGTAGGTGTGATTGGCCCTTGGAGGCCCTAATTGGACCACAGGTCAACCATCACCAGGGCCGATTGACAGACATTGTCCCACCCACTCCTCCTGGGTCTTCCGTGCCCTCCGACATGTAAGTATGCAGGTATGCCTACTTTGTGGAATCTATTCAATGTTGTGAAAAATTTGAGTAGTCATTGACATTCCCATTGTAAAATGCAATCGATTTGTGTATAATCCAAGTGCTGTGCTTCAACCAATTTTAAGTTAGGTGGTCTGAACATAAGAAGAAGACGAATTACAAATAGTCTGTTTTGGGTTGGTCAGTTTTGTAATGCAGCGATGCTGTCCAAGAGCTTCACGAGTGTTATTGGATGTGAAATCCTCAGCAGACGACCGGCAGGTACTTTATAGATTTATACATTTTATCTTGGCAAATTGATTTGAGAATTTGTGTTGTGTTATTAACAGTGTTAAGGATATGAAGTGTCCTTGTCATCCCGACAGAGGAAGTCTCCAGACTTCCCAATACATATGTAGTGACACACCAATTTTCTCAGTAATTAATTAATTTTTCAAACACGTGAACTCTGGCAGCCAATCAGTTGCATCTTTCCGGAGAGCCAATCAACGCATGGGATGTTATAAGGGCCGAGGGCTCATGGGAGTGTTTTGGTGATGACACGTTGGAAGATTGTACGCCTTCACGTACAAGCCTTTCTCATCCCTATTCATGAGTCACTCAACACGTCATTATTTTTCAATGACTTTTGGTTCGACTTTATCAAGACTATTGAGCGATGTGGATTTCGTTTGTTTGGTGAAACAACCACGACTGCAACAAACGAGTTTTCCTTTTCTGCAATGATTGTGTGAAGCAGTTCAGCACCTGCTCTGTTGTAGTCTGGGTTTGTGACCATGTCGATTGTTGTGCAGTATGGGATGCAGTGAAAACCACGGCATGAACATACAGACAGAGCTCTCAAGGAAGGCAAACTGGTTCCCATTCCACTGATGACCAAAGCGAGTCTCAACGAAAGGAGTGAAAGATTCAAGAGATCTGGTCAAAATATTGCAAGTAACTGAAACATCGAATCATTGAAGTATCGCATTGCTCCAATTGCATGAATATCAACTGGCAACGTTTTTAGTCAATGGCTTTCATGACAGAGAATGAAGGGGGTAAAGCAAAGAATACAAACATACAACAAAAGACACCGCCCTTCAAAAAATATATAAAATGAGTACAATTATTTTTTTAAACACCCCATTATCAAAACAGCACAACATACACAATAGATCAGGTCAGGTCAGGTCAGGTATGGGAGCATGGGCCGGAGCACCGCATCGCTGCGTCCACTTTCTGCCGGTACTCCAGGGGCCTCCGTCTGGCCAACCCCCAGGCAGATGCCTGGCCCATCCCCATCTCCTTGAGATGCCGATCAACCTGCTGCAACCACGAGGCACGTGGTCGGCCCATTGGCCTCCTCCACTCACGAGACTCCATCGCTGAGAGAATCTGGTGAGTAGGATCAGCGTCAGGAAAACGAGCCACATGTCCATACAGCTGCAGCAGACACTCACAGACTATGCAGGTAACAAATCTCATTTGAGTCTCTCTCAGCAACCGCTCGTTGGACACAAAGTCCGACTAGCGATAACCAAAGATTCTCCGAAGAGACCTGGTACTAAAGGAATTAAGTCGCCATCTCAGATCCCTGGTCAGAGTCCAAGTCTCATGTCCATAGAGCAAGACTGGAAGCACCAAGAACCTAAAGACGAGGATTTTCGGCTGCCTGCACAGGTACCGACAGTGCCACACACCATGATCCAGTGAATCCATGACTCCCCAGGCCCAACTCAAACATGTATTGACCACCTCTGGCTCACAGCCAGCAGAGACATGAATATCACTGCCAAAAGAAAGTGAATCTCTCCGTGACCTCAACATCCTCACCACAAATAGGTACAGACAAGACAGCAGCATCCAAAATGTCATTGAAAGCCTGGAACTTCATTTTGACCCAGGAAACCTGTAATCCCAGAGACTCAGACTCCTCAATCAGTACCTCAAGGGCCCCCAAAAGAATATCCAGAGTCTCCGCAAAATCAAGGTTAGAGATATTGATGCACCCAAACATTCATTCCCAAAACATGCACCCAAACATTCATTGATGCAAACATTCGCAAACGATGCACCGCAGCTTCATCTCTCCAACATCCTCCACAGATTCCAGTCCATACCAGTGCTGGAAAGTGTTGGGGCAAGTTCACACCCCAAAAGAACTCCAGCAACAACTGGAAACCAGGCACAACAAATCCCACCCATTTAAGGCATAAAGTTATTTTGGGGATCAAATTTAAATTTGATACATCCTTAACCTGAATGTTGATTATAAGGAATAGATTAAGGAATATTTTAGTCTTAGTTTGAAGTCAATTAAACCATTTTTGACGAAGTTATGACCGTAAAATGATTTTGACCTTTTCGTGACCTGACCTTGACGTTTGACCTAATTGGACCCAAAAGTTAATGGGGTCGTCCAAGGTTTATTACCCACCTGTGGATACAATTTGACAGTGTTTGAGCCAGCCGTTTTCCCGTAAAGTTGTATTTTCGTAACCATGTTTTAGTTTTAATGGAAAATTTGTAATTTTGACCGATGACCATGAGCCCCAAAATTTCGGACATCAATTATTCCTTAACAATCTTGGACACACATACCTTGGGGACCATTTATGTGAAGTTTCCCATTGATCTGTGCAGCTGTTCTGGAGAAGATTTTTTTTATGTTTTAAGGCAAATCCAATACAGCTGCCAAACCATGTGACATGTGACGTCATATGTGTGAACCTTTTATTCATCGTGGATAGGCGGTCATATGTGTAAAGTTTCGCCTCGATCTGTTCAGCCATTTCAGAGAAGATTTTTGATGGTTAAAAAAAACAAAAAAAAACAATATGGCTGCCGAATCACGTGATCAAGGACGTCATGAAAAAAAATTGTGGATCATTTTATTCCTTGATGACCCTCAAAAATGTTCATACTGATCGGATGTAGCGTTATACATATGCAATTATGATGTCATAATGAAAACACCTATGATATCATTTTAAAAATAACACCACATGGAGTACTTTTTACGTGCCAAGTTTCAATTTTTTCCTTGGTGCGGTTTCAGAGATAAAGGTCCAAAGTTTTTACATTTTTCCAACATGGCTGCCACACCACGTGACCTATGATGTCATAATTATCATTAGAACATTCCACATGAATAGTCACACCAATGCTGAAAATTTTGTCTCAATCTGACAAGCGGTTGCAGAGAAAAACACAAAAGTTCTGTGCGGACAAACAAACAGACAAACAAACGGACCTAAATGCAATACCCTCTCCTTCGGCGAGGATAATAACACAATCATGCACACAAACAAAGGAAAGGGTAGGCCTCAAGAAAACCCGATATGAAAAGACCGACGAATACTCACCAATTAGCACAAGTTTTAAAACAAAACTGAACTGGAAACACACAGTAGACATGGAGGCAACAAAGTAACAGTAAAAACGTGACAAAAAAAAAAACGACCGGAAAACTTATCTTTGAGAAAGTCAGCAGAGACCCTGGAGAGCACCGCCGTTGCTCAAAAACTGGAACTGGAAGTGAATTTGTGATTCTATTAGTTTTTACTTCTGGTAGGTGTGTGGACCAGCAACAGATTGTACACCTTCGTACTTCAGCTCAAACAAGGCATTATCAGGGTGCATTATTTTGTTGGCCCAATATGTGCATAAAAAGAAAGTGGAAGCATGAGTAAGGAGACCCAGGTTTCATTTGTAAGATAGTTCGTTCCAATGGAGTGTGGAATATGTATGGAGTTTGCTATGAATATCCGATGACAGCATAATAGTCACCAACTGCTAAGGTTTCTTGATGAAGTAAATTGATGGAAAGGTAATTATACCGTTACTGGTGACGAATTCATTATATTGTCCCAAATGTCACACCTGATTGAGTGTTATGTCTGCAACCATAGGTCCTATTCCCAGCCCACTCGACTGAAGCCTATCAGCTCACCAAGCAGTCTTTAGAACCTTCCACAATTTCGAGTTGGAAGAGGGAGGAGGCAAGGACACTCTTTGGTAGCTGGCGATATAACCCTTTTGTACGATTGCGCTAATTTCCTATGTGTAGGAGCTTTATTCCGTGGTATGAATTTAGGGGCAACAATGGCCTCCTCATACAAGCTTTAATGAAATAATCATTCAAGAGCAGCAGAGGCAAAATAAATACACATTTTACTGAAATGACCCGATCCTCTTAACGCATATAGAGGTCACAGAACTATCTGACGAAGGCCGACACGACACATTTAGACATATGGCAAGCATTTAAAATAACAAAAGAAATCGCAACAGAAATATGGTAAATTAAAGAGAGAAATAAAGGATTCTTGTTCAGGCCTGGTTGACTTGCAGTTTCATGGTCTCCTCTTGACCACGGCAAAGGGTCAGTGATTCCAACCATCAGCACTCCCCCAGCTTTTGCATGTCTACAAGCATCAGCAACACCTGTCTGACCTCTCAATTGCCAACATCATCGTCTCTTCGAGCCAAAACCTCCCGAGACTCCTCCCCATTCGTCAAAGGCAGAAAAGCAGAAAAGCAGGGGTACCCAATGTGGTTCATAATAACAATGCACTTTTCATCAAGAGTTTGCCAAAGCAACCATTTACATTGCAAAACATTAAATGTATTGCCTCTTTCCAAAAACTAGCAGAGTACCCGCCCGATGGGCGATCTTGTTCCAAGTGTGCAACACATTCTTCTGACGCATACCATTATTTGGGCGGTGTATAGGCAACTGACAGCTCTGTATACGAAAAAAAAATACCCGAGTTACGTGCATAAAGCAAAAACATACCAACTGCTTACAATTCATAACACCTCTGCAAGGAAAACTGTGGGGTCAGAAATACTGCACTGTAAATGGTGGAGACTTGTAATACCCCACCTGGAGGCAGTGTTACATGATAAACATTTACATAGAAAATTTGCGTCGTCCCCCACTTACCCCCCTCAAGACAAAAACACCCCAATACATTAAGTGGGGTCATGCTGATCCTCTGTAGCAAGTCTGGATGTAATTGGCCCAGAACTGTAGGAGGAGCAGCACGACAAACACACACACACACCGGTCTGTGAATTATAGTAAGGACTAGCAAATACAACCCATCACTTCGCTAATGGGGACAATAGCGGGGTGAGAGAGGGAGGGGGAGAGGCAACACCTCACCAAACATTGCTATTCACTGCAGGAGGGAGGGTGCATGAGAGAGAGAGAGAGAGAAGAGAGAGAAGAGAGAGAGAGAGAGAGAGAGAGAGAGAGACAGAGGGTGGAGAGGAGTGCTGCATTTTATTAGGAGGGGAGGAGTGAGGAGGGGACAGAGCGAGAAAGAAGGGTAGGGGAAGGAGGGAGGGGGGAAGAAGACAGGTGAGGGGTGAAGGTCGGGTTAGCAAAGAGAATGATATGAAATGCTTAATGATCAAACACGAGAAAAACAAAAACGTGTCAGAATAGCTGTACACACAACGACACAACAGAGTTTGAAAAGTAATCCGCTGGCACATCTGCAAAAACTTTGATATTCCAGTTCCAGAAAATTTGTGGGAAAATGAACCAAAAGCAATCACTGAAAACATTGAAGTACTGCTAACGTACGACCTAATGATCCCATCGGTCGTGAACATCGAAAACAAGGGCATTACGACCAGATATCATACTTCGGTACAAAAAAAAAGAGAAGGCATTGCTAAGTGAGGTATTAATACCAATGATTTTGGACTAATGATGCAGAAATCAAGAAAATGACCAAATACCAAGACCTCAAGAATGAAGTGAAAAGATCCTGGAAGCTGAAAAATGCCAAAAATTGTACCAGGGATGACGAAGAACCTCACATATTATATATATTGAAAAACCTATCCATGAGAATATTACCACAAACGAATTACAGTTGGAAGCCTCCGGGGCTCAGTAACGATCCTGAAGAGAGCCCTCGGCACAAAACTTTGAAAACAGAAACTTCACATCTGGCCGTGAATCATGACCCTTACAGAAGAGAGATGAGGTGGATACTTTGAGCCTGCCTAGGAGGACTCCATTCCACATTCTGAACCACATATGTAGATACCAATCAACGACACCACACACACACACACACACAATTCTGTTGTGGTAATCCAGTTTGTATACATAACACAACGCGCAAATGTACACATGCAATAAATACATAAAAACGAACAAATACAAACATTTACCTTCAAACAGAGTGAAAATGAAATAAGAGAGAGAAAGGCCTTCGGTTTGAATTAGGCTTTAATTCGCTTGATTGAAGCCATCTCCACAAACACAAAGAAAAAGGTACATCAACAATCGATTACAGCGAAGTATAATGATAATTAACCAGCAAACACACAGAGCTAGGTACACGCTTAACTCTCACCGTTTAAGCCTCAGTGAACTACTCCAGTTAACGACAAGGCCGGAGGGACCGTCCTTTCGTGAGAGCAGTTTGTCAGTCATTGCTTCACCAGCAAGTCACACGTCACGTGGTGCGGCTTTGTCTTCTTCTTCTTCTTTAATTTCACCACACACAGACTTCTTTGAAAGAGTAATTCAAGTGGGGAAATTAGCAAAATTAAATTCAAAAATATATCAAGGCACAGAACACAAAATGTCGATCTCAGGTCTGTGCCTTCACAGCTAAATCATGGCAAACACCTGGTCAGATGGACCTCATTGTTTTTATATATGTATCGATGTCGAAGTGAAGGGTGTATTCTATTAAAAGGAGATCGCACAAAAAGGTAGAACAAAATGATGTCCTGTAAAAATAAAATTGCATATTTTCAGCAAATGAGATACCTCCCGAGGCACCCACCGCACGGCAACGCAGGGCCCAAGCTTGAAGAGCACTTGCCAAGTGGCTTAAGCACTCAAGCAAGTACTCCAACAAAACGGTTGGTAAGAAATGGCTCATTTGGCAAGCAATGAGCAATCACCGACCGTCATATTAAGCATACACCTCACGGAGACGCCCAAAAAGTCAAATATGTCCAAATTGGGCAAATTAACACTTATCTAGGAGTCAGGACTGCTTGTAAGTTCGATTCTGGAGCTTAAATTTTGTAATTATTTTTCGTTTAAGAGATACTCGTCGTGATCGCATGTGCAGAAATGAAATAAAGCAACGAACACTGACATCTCCAGGTGTTTATAAGCATTGCAATGTACCCAGCGATTCGTAGTCATGACGAACAGGCATTCTATGAGTGAGGAAAGTGGGGAAAAAAACAAAAAACTATCGTTATGAAATTGTTGCGGCCTTTCCAAGTCAAGGCATGGTTGAGCAGGCCAAACAAAAAACATGGCGGGCTTCAGACCCCAGTGAGATACCAGAAATGCCTTAACACTCAGAGAGTGAGGGCCGAGGATCGCTTGATAAAGGACATAATTAAATAACGCCGTTAATTATCTTCAAAAAGGTGTGTAATTAACCCAAACACCCAATTTCACTCTTGCACTCCATGGAGTTTTCTTAGAAAGCATGTGAAGTTCAGGCTGCAGGGTTTTATGGTTTTGGAGTTAGGAGGCCACACACACAACACACACACACACACACACCACACACACACACACCACAACAACACACACAAACACACGCACACACAACACCCTTTTATTAGCATAGATAAGATAAAAGCAACATTGGCTTCTGCTTCGCATGAAAAAAAGCTCCAAAATCACGAGAACATCCAGCCCATCTGAACAAGACATCAAACAGCTTAGGAAAATCGTGCATAAAATGGTGGTGCACTCAAATAAACCAAGCAGTCATAGACTGGTACTTACGAAACGTCAACTTGACCTCTGACTGTCTAAATAAAAGCTGTCTCTAGAGAAGGTAGCGACGCAAACCAAAAGTTTTCTACGATGATTCTGTAGCAAACCATCAAAAATCGAATGTTGACCTCACTGTGACCTTGACCGTGACCGATTTGACCAAAACTAATCAGCAACATAGCCATCACCCCCGGAATCACGTGGTGTAATTTGACATGAGCTCTTCCGTCTCGAGTTATCGTGCCTACAAACAAACAACACACACAAACAAACACACAACACCCACACACACACACAAACACACACCCAAACACACACCCAAACACACAAACACACAAACAGATGACGGAAGTCATCAATATACTTACGAAATCTAAAAAAACAATAATGGTGCGAGTCTTTCCCACAAATGAACCAGCATTTAGAACGTGGGACACTTAAACAGCACTTATCACCATTATACACCTCCTAAGCTATCAGCATCTCTCCCTTCTTTCCACAATCATAACACTATGTTGACAGGATTGACTGAATAGCTTTGTGGTTATATTATTATTTTTCCTTCTGGTCGGTGTACGAACTAATGACTGAGCCTATACACCACCGGTATACACAACTCAAAATTGCCCTAATATCGATATTTGTAGACCTCTGCATGCACTGTCTGGACCCAATAGCCGCAATAGCCCTTCAATGGGGTAACATTCAGCACATTATATGTACTGTGGTTAAGACGTTTATCCTGTTCAGACAATTGTGCAACTTGCATATATATATATATATATATATATATATATATATATATATATATGTTTGCGGCCACAGATACCGAGACACACCAGCTTGTCACTCGGGGATTAATCCCCGTTGTCCTCGGTAGAGCCGGACCTGGGGCCACCGCTCACAAATAACTTATGGTACGGTGGGTTGTTTTAAAACCACGAACGCCACCCAGTCACCACGAGCTCAGTGTCCGCCATCTAATTATTCCGTTTAACTAGAAGTCACGTGGTTACCTGAGTGGGGCGCACCCTCGGCAAAGCACCAATATTATCTGATTAGATTTTAATTAGGGCGGCCGAGCGTTTTAACCGCTGGTGCGTGCCGACGATTTTTTGGTCAAATCTGTGGTAATTACCTCCCAGTCTATCTCGGTTCGAACAATGCTGGACCAATCGAAGGAAAGGACAAACATGGACAGGTTGGAAATCGACAATAAATTTATTAATAATAAAATAAATAAAAAAAGAACTTTTTATTTGCTGAGGTAAATAATGAATAATTTCAAAGCAAAATCAATCAAAATGCCAGGAAAGAGACAAAGAGCAGATGCTTATCGGGGGTTGACTTACAGCTAAACGCAGACAAGGGTACCCAGCAGATCATTCAGGGGAGGGAGAGGGAGAATCGTCTCGTCACCAGAAAGTCGTCCGTGAAGCGAAAACGTCCTGAAAATGCGTGCATGCGTGTCACGTCCGTCGCCAGCACCCAGCTTTGCCGTGAACCCTCTCGCGGGGCAGCCTTGAACGCCAGTCGACGTCTGGAGGGCACCGAGATCGTCTGTCGCGGGTTTCGACCCTGGTGTTGTTGGTGATCGACCCATACCTCACTTGTTGGCGGCGCTGCTCAACCCACAAGTGCACCACATGCTCGCTTGCAGAAGCACTCGGAAGGGCGAATTGTCTCGTCGGCGCTGGTCAGACACCCGCTTCTTGGTCGCTTCTCTCGCCCTTTGCTTTTCCTCTCTCCTTTCGCTTTTCCTCTCTCACTTTTTCTCTTCAGAACGCTTTTTTCCCTCCTTTCTCTCCTCACTTTTTCTCCTAAGACTTTTTCTCTTCACAATTTTTCTCTAAACTTTTCTCTTCACACTTTTTCTCTTCCTCCAGAACGTCCTCTTTCGCTTTTTCCTCACTTTTTTATATCTCAGAACGTCTCTCTCACAGAACATACCTCACGCCTTTCCCTCACTCGTTTTTATGATTAATCCCCGGCCGTCTCCGTGGGGTGCCGTCTGCCCCAAGCTACCCCGCCTCCACTGGGCACGATAACCATGATGAGCTGTGCACTCTCAAAAAAGGCGGGCATTGGAGCTTGCGAAAGAATGTTGCTGAGAAAAAATGAGGGGGGCTTCAGAGCTCGTGAAAGAATGTTGCTGAGGAAAAATGAGGGCGGGCTTCAGAGCTCGTGAAAGAAATGTGTGTAAACGTGTCTGTCGTAAATAAAAAAGCTTCCCATAAGAGAGGGGATCTATCCTTTACCTTCTCAACACATCACATTTAAGATCCCATTAGACATGGGGATGGGGCTAATCTGAACATGCATTTAAGGAAATAACTGTCTGAGGACCTGGATGTGTGGTTGCATTCATCAGACTGGATTCTGAAATCGTAACAATATATATGGGGGAATAGCAGATACTCGGTTCCACGGGCTGTTGTAAAGGAATAGTTTCAATTGTGTGTGGAATATTCAGGGACATATATATGCATATATATATATATAATATATATTTATATATATATATATATAACACGTATATATGTATATAATTATATATATACAGTATGTATATTTGTATATATAAACTATATATATATATATATATATATATTGTTACGGATCTGGAAACCATATGCATTCAACATACAGATGTCCCAAATGTCAGTTATGTCGTTAAGTAAGTGTGTAGTCAGATCCCCTTCCTTTGTCTAGTGGAGAATCAAAGGCGTGCATTGCGATTTCTTTAGTTAGGTTATTACATCTTGCAAGCCATCTAACAACCATCCCATCCCCCGTCACGATCCACCGCCAACTGTCTGCCTTCTCGCACCCTGACGTGCCAAGGCAGGATTTCGCAGTTCCAGTTTCTCGGCTTCCAACAACGTTGTAACTCTTTCACGACGACCTTTGCAACATTGATACTGTTGCTCGACAATATGAACCCGCGTGGAAGAGTGGGTGGTTTCCCGGCAGGGGCAGAAACCCCGCCCAGAAAGGGCGAACCCATAGGAGCCTGTCCAATCAGGGCATGGAGTGATGTCTGTTCGAGCGAGCAGCCCTGCCCCGTTGAGGGAGGTCCATAAATTCCTGAGCACCACTCTCTGAGGCAGGGGGGTTGTTACGAAGGTTTTCTGAGGTTTTTGACAGGGTTGTGGTGGTTGAGAGTCGAGTGAGGAAGAAGGGTCTTGGGGGAGTTCTCAGGGGTTTTTGACAAGGTTTTGGATAGGCTCTGATGGTTGTTGTTGAGCGTGCAGTTCTTTTGAAGCGGAGGGTTGAGCAGAAGGTCGTGAAGGCGGCGAACGTGTCCCTGCTGGCCCTCTAAAGGAAAGGAAAGAGCGACCCTGGCTCCCCCCTGTGGACCCACTATTCACCACCCGAGCTCCGCCACGAACCATGAGTCCCAGACGTGCGACTGGGACCAAACCAATCAGCTGATATGTCAGGTACCTGCAGCCACCACAGAGCACCCCTTCCTCCGACGGTCAGGTACCCAGCTGGACTCTGACCCCCAGCTCGTCTCTCTCCTCGGCTGCGAGGGTCCAATAAAGAACTCTGGGTTATTTTCATTTGTGTGTGTGTCTGCGTGTGGGCTCGTCTTATAAGTAGAAACTGTTTAAGTGTTTGTTTTTGATCATTGTAAATATTACTTGCATATCCGCATTAAGTCTTCCCTGTGTCTTTTTATTGTAAATAAACAATTGTAGAAATGTCCCCAGTTCATTTCCGTCCCTTCTTGCATTGGTCCAGCATGGTTTGGATTTGAGTTTAGGCGGGGTTTTATCCCCGGTAATCGGACAATTGTAGCCAGGATGTCTGGGCAGGCCCGCTCGACTGCATCTGAGCAGGAAAGGTGGGTGGCAGAGTGGTAGTCGGGAGGTGTAATTTTACCGCTGCGGTAGAGGTGAATCCGGTTCGGCAGGCATTCCGGAGGCGTGGTTCCCCAGTAGCCGAGACCGTGTGGTTACTTAGGTACAATGGATCTAGACAAAATAACCCTACACCACGTGGTCGAGATATTGGCGTTCCATGGTCGGTTAAATGACCCGCCGGCTCGTGGAGTTATCTGAGTGACGGCCTACAATTCTGGGGAGTCTGATGAGAACGACATGTGCTTTCCCAACCTTGTGGTTATTCTCGCCACCGACCCCGGCCCACAACAATTATTATATATATATATATATATATATATATATATATATATATATAATATTATATACGTATATATATATATTTATATATACAGTATATATATATATGTATATATATAATATATATATATATATATATATATATATGTATTGTGTGTGGTGTGTGTGTGTGTGTGTGTGCATTCCCTTACAAAAAACTTCAAAGCAGGTGGAGGCTATTAGGCCCAACATGCCGTGTAATGTGCTCTACCCTATTTAAATGCTGAGCATCAAGTAAGGAAATAGCACGTTCCATTTTTAAAGTGTTTGATACGACTTGGACAGAGTTCGAACCACTGACCTCTCAGACTCAGAGCAGACGCTTGAACCATTACACCGAGGCTGGATGAATAAGACTTCTCCTTCACTTCAACTCAGGGGGGAGCCATGAGTCCCATCAAAGCCTGCACTATTATTGCTAGATTATGGATGGTTGGCTGGGTTCTATCTTTTACAATGCTGAGCATCAAGCAATGAAGCAGCACGTACCAGTTGTAACATCTTTGGTATGACTCAGGTGGAGCTTGAACACCGACATCCCAGACTTAGAGCAGACGTTAACTATTATGCCACCAAGTCCACTTTTATTAATGCATTCTGCAAGTGGCTGCCATTTCATTACTATTGGAAAGGCAAGGGCACAGTTTCCTAATGAGGCAAAAGTGTGAAACTCCGTAATATATGCAATTATCTTGCCGAGTGTTGCTAGGGATAGCTTCGACGAGAAAATGTAGCATGGGAAAGAGTTATTGAGATGAAGACATAGTATTCAAAATATAGACGAATTGTATTAAAATGTAATTTGCCATTTTCCGATGTTTATTGGGTCATCTACTGATTACGTACAAATAAAAGCTTGGGGGCGGGGGCAGTGATAGGGTAGTTTAGCCCAGTGTGTTGGTGTTGTTTCATATGCAGCCAGTGGCCGCTGGTTGCATCTTTTTCGAGAAGCACAGCTGTGCTGCTCATGCAGTGCCCGCTACCAGTAAGCTGGTACTCATTTTGCCAGGTTCGGAAGGATGACAGGGTGAGCAACTCACCTGGTGTTATTTCAATGGCAAAACAGGGACTCGAACTCAAGACCCAAACATCTTAAGCCAGCAACCTTTACTGGAAGCTAACACCTGGCTAGGCTAGGAAAGGGAATGGGGTTGCATTTGTATGAATCGCAATCATTAATTGTACTGATATAATAGTGGTAACTTTTTCCAAGTTTTTTTTTCCCCACCTAATTTTCAAGTACAGTACACCGTACTATATTTCTTTTTGATAGAAATCAATTTTAGTAATTCGCAAAGTCTAATACAGTACTGTAATCTGCATCATAGTAGCGACCCATCCAGGAGGCAACCTTAGCCAATCAACTTTTCTGAGAGAACCGACGCTCTGTATAGATCATGATCCACGAGTACGAGAAATACTGTAGCATGTACTGAAGTCCCCGATATAACGAGGCAAATAAATACAAAATGGGTCCATGTGTTCAATAAGCAAGCAGGTCTTTTCAGGGTCTACATTACCTTTCGTAGATATATGAAATGATGGTTGACAGTCTTAACTGTGAATACAAATGCCTTTCAATCATAACAATCACTTTAAAAAAGTGATTGAAGTTTATAACATTAGAATTTGAGTCCAGATACTATTCTATAAAATAATAGGAAATAAAATACATGACACTTCCGTTTGAAAAAAAGCATCGCAAAGTGTGTAGTCCTTCAGATGGACGTTAAGTTGGGTGTCCCATGTGCTCCCATTGGTGAACGATAAAGGTTTCAGTGTCTTTTCTGAAGAGTAGGTGAGTTAAGTCTGACACCCTGAACAAATCCAAAATTCCTGCCGACATCAGCTCCAATCGAACCTCAGGCCTGACTATCCCGTTTGTGAAAGAATTGGGTCCAAAACATTTCCTGGCCAACCCCCCACAACAAGGTTGGATCAATTGGGGCCATTAAATCGGTGGTAGAAAGGGAAAAATTGGTGTATGATAGTTTGTGTGTTTTAGAAGAAATGGCATGTTGAATTTAATGGAGGTAACTTGAAGGTAAAGAGAACAGGTTTAACAAAATCAACAACATTAATTATAATAATAATAATAATGATCTTATATATTATTTCCGAGTTTGTGGTTTCGTGTCGCGCTATCTTCGACTTTGTTCTGCGCTCGAGTAACGTGATATTCGGCTTACATTATCTCAAAGACCATATGAGGTGCATGGTACAAAAAAAGTAAATAAAATGGTTCTGAAACAGTGAAATCGTATTCCACTTACTGCATTAAAGTAAAATTACTACTGATACTCTGCATCAGTTCCTTTCTCAAACACACCCACCCCAACATGTCGCGCAGAGCGCGGGTTATGCTAGTAATAATAATAATGATGAGTTCCTTGATAAGGTACTTTGATGCAAGAAGAGGCCACAAGGCCCATCAAAGCCTGCACTATTATTACTAACATATGGTTGCTTATCTGTACTCTAACATTTTAAATGCAAGTAAGCAGCACGTACCATTTTAACAATCTTTGGTACGATTTGGCCAGGATTCGAGCCACTGACCACCCAGATGCAGAGTGGACACTAACCCTTATGCCATTGACAGATATTTTCTTAAGGGGCCATCTATTTGCTGGGTAAGCAAGTGGAAGGATCGAATTTGAGAAAAAGAAAATGATCAGGGATGATAGGATCGAAAAAGCAGTGGAGGTGAGTGTGTGAAGAGTGAGAAGACACGCATGATCAGTATTACCACCATTAACCCTCTTACATGCTAGTTGTCTCTCCGTCTCTCTTTTTCATTATTTTCCTTGTTAATTGTGCCTAGTTGTTGTCCCCCTTGCGATTGTAGGGCAAAGAAAGTTTGGGAGGAGATTAAAGTAAAGTAAAGGGAGGGTCGTATATGGAGCATATGTATGGATGAGGAAATGGGGGGGGGGGGGGGGAGTAGGAAGTACAAATTCCAAGTCATTAATATTATTTTCTCCATATTGGTATATAATATGCAATAAATAGAGGGCCACTTATGGGGAGAATGCTCAGTAGAGAGTTTCGGATGGTTTAGTAAATACACAACACTTGAAATCGTCAGTGCAGTATTAAAAAAAAAATTCCAGTATGTATCAGGAGCAGCATTTTGTGTCAGTAAGAGGACGAGGTGCAAGCATTTATTACAGTGTGTAATTGTTGTGACATCAGTTATTACAAATAACTATAGGGAAAAACATGGCAACATTTTTCAAAGTTTTAAAGATAGGTAATGGTGTGGAGGTGTCAGAAGGAGAAAAGCCTTTCTCAGATTAACAAAACAAGAGTGGAAGTAACAAAGAACGGTCCAAAGCACTTCGAGGGCCTACGAGCTATTTAATTCCCATCCTCATCACAAAACAGCGGGTTCCAAAGTCCATGTATAATGATGATTCAAATTACAATCAATGAATTATTCATATTTGCTGCACTTTTTCACCCAATATTCGAGAATACATTTCACAAAGCCAGAGACAAGTCAGACCCAACTTTCCACTTTGATTTCTTCTTTTGACTTTCCATCAGCATCTGTTTGATCAGATGTGAACGGTTACACCACTCCTCTCTTCTCCCCTTTATCTAGACTAAAGTAAAAACCCTCATCTTTGTGCTTTCTGCAGAAATCCTCATCAAATTTGAACCCCATGATGGAGGATCACGGGGCTGCAACAGCAGCTCTGGCTGGAATAGTCCAGGTCAACCATTTGCATGAGGAGATTAATTTCACCAATCATTTTAATCATCTGGAAATCGAACCAGGACCAGACATGTCAGACAAGCATACTTTCCCAATAACACAAACTCGCCAGCCCCTTTGTTAATGAAAGAACGAATTAGAAACTGCTACAAACCCCGAGATGAGGAACCAACTCACAGAGCCACTCAATGGTAGTTTGGTTGTTTGACATCTATATTCTATATATAGATACGAGAATAATAAGACCCATCACTTCGCTGACAAATACCAATCTTCGCTGTGATGGCTCATCAACAGGGCAAGAAGAAAAATGATTCTGAGTGCAGGGATAACCAGCGTCACAAGTTGGCGTTTGCAGTTTCGCCACGTGTACCCATAAAAATAAAAAAATCTTTTTTTGTCAGAAACCTTCCTGGAGTTCCTGAATCCATCGAAGTTGGATTCATTGAAATCAAGTTATAAACACGACAGACATATACATTTCTACATATACATAAATACATATATATATATAATACATAAATATATAGATGTATATATATATATATATATATATATATAAATGTATATATAATAATATATATTGAAAATATATCTAAATGTATAATATATATATATAATATGTGTAAATAACATATTATGTATATCTAAATAAATAATATATATATATATATATATATATATATATATATATATATATATATATTATATACATATACACACATACACATTACCAGTCAAAAGTTTGGACACACCTACTCATTCAAGGTTTTTTTTATTTCTACTATTTCTACATTGTAGAATCATAGTGAAGACATCAAACTAATGAAATAACACATGGAATTATGTAGAAAACAAAAAAGTTTTCAACAAATCAAAGTATATATTTTATGTGCTTCAAAGTCGCCACCCTTTGCCTTAATGACAGCTTGCGCACGCTTTTGCATTCATCTCAACCAGCTTTCATGAGGTAGTCACCTGGAATGCTTTTTGGAATGCATACCAATGAGGCTCCCAAGCATGTACCACCTGCAAACGTCAAAAGCAGTCATGATATAAAGACCCTCCCACACCCGCATAAAGAAAGGCCCGCCTCATTGGTATGCATTGCTGTCGACGTAACAATTTTTTTTTTTGATGTACCTTGTCGAGGCTCG
>CM068959.1:75380369-75404727 GCA_035128595.1 Eptatretus atami | reverse complement strand
ATTTAAATATATATATTATATATATATATATATATATTATATATAAATGCATCTCATGTTCTTACATTACCTCATATGAATAAACTTAGTATATGTTTTTCAGCATATATATAATATTATATATATATATATATATATATATATATATATAATATATGACTGAATTTCTACCTACCTACCTATCTTGGCCCAACTGTCTATATTTCTGCTGTTTACCTCTTTCTGTGTAAATGCATCATGTACTTGCCATTCACAGATAGCTATCGAGCGCAGTTCTGGTTGCATCATTTTCTAATGGGTGCCAGCTGTGCCACTGAAACAATGCCCCTATTTAACCGGGTTATGCCGGTACTCATTTTCTACCTATGAAGGATGAACAGCCGAGTCAACCCCAGCCTAGGTGGTTATTTCAACGACCAAAGGGACTCAAACCAAAGACCTAAGATCTTAAGCCAGCGCACCTTAACTGTTTAAGCCCAACACCAGGCTTGTCATCAGCAGACTCACCATATATTGTATCTGGTACTGAAAAGGCCCTGAACCTGGATTGGTGGGCAGGGTGTGGGGAGAGATCATAAGGGGGAAAAAGTGAAAAAAGGCATTTAAGAAAAAGAGGAGGAGGTGAGAATTAAAATAGCAGAATGAGGGTGGAGAGAAAACTGTGGGTTGAAGTGGTGGAAGGAAAAGAAGAAAAAGAGTTGGTGGGGGGAGAGGGGTGAGGAGAATGGAGAACACAACAGTAATAACAAAAGGAAGGAACGTGGAATGTCAGAGCAGATGAGGAAGGGAAGTTGGGTCACCATTGCCACCATATTTGCTTACACGTAACCTGTAGGTAGCCACTAATAAGGCTTTTAAGCAGATGCCATGTCCTGTGTGAGCAGCCAATGTTTGTTGCACACACAAAAAAAAAGAGGGCTGCAACGATGTTTGCTTATGTAATATATAGTTGTCCCCTAAAAACTCATATGTCGTTAAAAAAAGTTGATTATGAATCATTGTTGACTACTGTATAAACATTGATATCATACTATCTACTATGGTGAATGCTTGCCCTTCACATATGGTGGTTCATTATAATGGCCTCCCTTTGATTTTTCTCCTATTAAAAAACTTCCAACAGATTGGCCACAGAAGTCCAACACTTACCTTTAGTTATCTAATCTGAGATTAATTCCTGACTCAAACCTGACCCGATAGGTGTATTCACAGGCAGAGGCACCCCCGATCCATCAATGAGCATGCCATCCGTTGATGGATTGCTTAAGTTGTTTAGTGATATCTGATGGACTTTAAATGAGACTCCCACCAATGTCTGTCACACTAGAAGTAGGCGAGTATCCTGAACAATTCCCAAAATTTCCAAACCCAATTGCAGGCCACTGCGTCCAGCAGCATGGAAGGGAGAGGATGAGAGGAGACGGGGTGAGGGGGCAGATCAATGTACAATCAGAGACAAACTCGTAATCGAATCCCAGTCCAAGATGAACCAACAATGCCCTTTTTTCCAGTATATTTATTCCTCATTTCTTCACTACTTGAAGTCCCCCGAATGCCATCTTCTTCAACTCCAAACTCCACACCTTCCCTTCCATCTCAACACAATTTACTTGGACGGAGCATAGGCCTAGAGTAGTGATTCTCAAAGGTGGTCCATGGTTACTTTTTTGGTGGTCCACAGGAACATTGTCTAGTCACACGATTGTGGCATGCCGCCATCCAGCGTTCTAAGCCATGCTTCACAAAGCCTGCGGCACGTCGTCCATAGTGTTGCCAGTTACCAGTAACTTCTGTCTAGAGGTTGCGCTGCGTAGACACAATTCCACAATGATGTTACTTGTTCAAAAGTCTTGGGAGAATGACTCAATGAAGCCAGCTAAAGGTGAAATCTCCATCTTGAAAAATGTCACTCCACTTGTTGGCAAAAAGGATGAAGATTATTTATTGAGCAGTGGTTGTCAGCTCATGAAACGGCAGCGCCTTGACTTCAACAGGCACCGATTCTAATGAAAAGACCAGCATGCAGTGCGCGCACTTCCTACATTGTTACTACAAAGTTGCACAGGCCAAGAAGCCTCATACCATTGTTGCGCCCAACTTGTACTCCCCTGTACTGCTGAAGAGATGGTGTGGCTTGATTTTTGCGAGGAAGCAGCATGGAAGTGATGCATATATCGGTTCTCTAACTACACAGATATCGACGTTATAAGTGAGATATCACAGAAATCATGTGAACAAGTTGTTGGATTTGAAATAAAAGAAAGTCTCCATTGTTGCCATACAATTGGATGAATCGCATTTGACTCTCAGCTCTCTGGGCATTGTGCTCTCAGCTATTGGTGTTCGTACCGATACATGGTTGAGGGAGACGTCAAAGACAAGTTTCTTTTTTTTTGGAAGACTCTTGATACCACCACAAAGCTCAGGATTGTGATGGAATTGTGAACAATTTCTTTGAAGTACAGTCTGGATTGGGTAAATCTTGTGGGTCTTCAGCCACGATGTGCACCTGCCAATGCTGGCTCAAGATCGGGCTTCCAACATTGGTGAAACAACGGCGCTCCATTGGTAACCAGAGTTCATTAGTTTATTCATAGCGGGAAGCTTTTGGCATCAAAAAACATTGCCTGATTAACTGAACCACCTTTTTCAAAGGATGTGTGAAGGTGATGATTACATTCAAATCATCGACTCTGAAACACCAAGCCATTCAAAGATTTTTCCTGGACATGGCTCTGACTTTTTATGTGCGGCTGTTCTACACTTCTGTATGGTGGTTTTCAACAGGGAACATAATCAGAGTTTTTCAATTGAGAGAGCAGAAGTTTGGATTTATTTTCTCCAGGGCTCAAGGAAAGCGAATTCCGAAACGGTGCTGACAGTCAAATTTATTTAACTTGCATATTCTTGTCTATTTTTGGAATCTGAACAACTTGATCTTCAGCCTGCAAATTGAGGGAGCCTGGTGTTGGCTTTCGTGGTTACGTTTGCAGCTTGAGATCCCAGGTCCTGAGTTCAAGCCCTGTTGGGCCGCTGAATTAATACACCAGGAGGTGACTCAGCCGTATCCTTCCGAGGTCAGCAAAATGGTACCAGTGCACTGGCTAAGGGGGACTCCCCCTTACCAACATCAGCGGCATAGCCGCCTCCCAACCAATGATGCCAACCAAGCAGCCACAGACTGCACTCGGTAGAGAGAGAGCGCAAATGAAAGGTGGGCAAATCTATTCTCACCAAAGCATCATGGCTTTCTGACAAAACTTCTGGATTGTTAAGAGTCGAAAGGCAATAATTTTGCTCCAATTTCCAAATTGTGGATGCCATGCTTAGGGAAAAAGGGGAAGGGGCCAAAAAATCGCGGGGACAAAAAACCCCCCAAAAATTTTTATTTTTTTTTCTTCGGGGGAATTTTTTTCCAAATTTTTTTTTTCCTGAAAGCTACGGGAAGACAAAATTTTTTCCAACCATACTTTCCGGGGGGGGGGAGGTGGACAAGGACAGGATGGGTTATCTTTCATCAAGAATCCTTCACAACAGGATGTTAAAAGTGTTCCAGAGGATCTGCAGGAGGAATCTTGGCATCTGAAAAATTATTTGTTTTTTTTTTTTTTTTTTTTTTTTTATTTTTTTTTTTTCTGGCTTCAAGACGTATCCCAGCAGTCGACCATGGATAAATCTTGGGTTCATCATGACCTGGGACTTACCCAAATCAGTTAGCACACGCAGCAGATTATTTTGCCATTTGCATCGACTTATATGGGCCGAGACTGGTTTTTTGTGTTTGCTGCACATAAGTCCAAAACAGAAGGAATCGGCTTGCAGTGGAAAGTGATATTCGCTGCGCATTATCAATACCACTCCAACATTGAAAAGCTCTCAATGAGAGAGAATCAAAGATTTTCTATTGATTAGAAATACATTTCAAACCAAAATGTTTCATATTCTACTTTTTGTTTTAATCACGTCTCAAAAGGAGGTGGTCATGAAAGGTTTTTTGATTGGCCTGGTGGTCCTGTGACTGAAAACGAGTGAACACTGGCCTAGCAGGTATGCACACTCAATCTGAGCTGGCTTGGGTTTGAATCCTACCCAACTATAAACTGTCACCCGGTATTCCAAGCAAGACGATTCCAATGCGTGCCCCATCTGCCGCCATTAGTTGGTGGACGTTAAATACCCCACGGTGTCCTTCGCAAGAGAGGCAGCCATCACCGGCACCTGGTCAAATTCCAAATTCCTGCCTTACTACAGAGAGCATATGTTATAGCGGACAGCTGCGTCCTTCGCCAATATGCCACAACCTGCAGCATTGTGTTGCTGTTGAAAAGAAGAACATAATGAGTAAGTTTATGGAGAGGCGAAACAACACATGCAGCCTAATATGCTCCATGAACGCAACATCACATTGCCAGACTTGGGCAATCTGTCGTCAGGCTCCAGAGACCACCATATCAACAACTGTAGGTTACAATAGAGCTCACATTCATTTGTTTTTTAGTAATTTTGGTCAATGAAATTGAGGGTCAGGAAGAGCCAGACGACAAAAGGCAATGCATCCACAGGTGGGTGGAGTTGTGGGGCAATGGGCAGGAGAATGACAAACAGGAAATAAGAGTAAGGACCCTTATATCAGAATGAGGCTGATACAAAGATACGGCCTCAACATTGAAACCCAGTTTAAAAAAAAAAACCCACATAAAATAAATCAATGAACACCAAAATGCACTATGTTCATCAACAAATTAAACATCACAAATACCGTTTCGACAACTTCTGAAACAGATATGTCAGCTTTAAACGATGGTGTCCACACAGAAAAGGTTGTTGGTCATTGAAGGAATCTGGAACCCGGAACGTGTTATCACTTTGTTTGAATTTGAACCTCCACCATGCATTCCTGATCCAAGGAATCTCTCTTGTCTATATTTCTGCTGTTTACCTCTTTCTGTGTAAATGCATCATGTACTTGCCATTCACAGATAGCTATCGAGCGCAGCTTCTGGTTGCATCATTTTCTATGGGTGCAGCTGTGCCGCTGAAACAATGCCCCTATTACCGGTATGCCGGTACTCATTTCGCTGACCTATGAAGGATGACAGGCCGAGTCAACCCCACCTGGTGTTATTTCAACGACCAACAGGGACTCAAACTCAAGACCTAAGATCTTAAGCCAGCCACCTTAACTGTTAAGCCAACACCAGGCTTGTCATTCACAGATCTCACCATATATTGTATCTGGTACTGAAGCCCTGAACCTGGGATTGGTGGGCAGGGTGTGGGGAGAGATCATAAGGGGGAAAAAGTGAAAAAAAGGCAATTTAGAAAAAAGAGAGGAGGTGAGAATAAATAGCAGAATGAGGGTGGAGAGAAAACTGTGGGTTGAAGTGGTGGAAGTGAAAAGAAGAAGAAAGGTGTGGGAGGGTACGAGGAGGTGAGGAGAATGGAGAACACACAACAGTAAAACAAAAGAAGGAACGTGGAATGTCAGAGCAGATGAGGAAGGGAGTTGGGTCACCATTGCCACCATATTTGCTTACACGTAACCTGTAGGTAGCCACTATAAGGCTATTTAAGCAGATGCCATGTCCTGTGTGAGCAGCCATGTTTGTTGCACACACAAAAAAAAGAGGGCTGCAAACGATGTTTGCTTTATGTAATATATAGTTGTCCCCCTAAAACTCATGTGTTAAAAAAAGTTGATTATGAAATGCATTGTTGACGGTACTGTATAAACATTGATATCTACTATCTACTATGGGTGAATGCTGCCCTTTCACATTGTGGTTCATTATAATGGCCTCCTTTGATTTTTCTCACTATTAAAAAACTTCCAACAGATTGGCACAGAAGTCCAACACTTACCTTTAGTTATCTAATCTGAGATTAATTCCTGACTCAACCTGACCCGATAGGTGGTTTCACAGGCAGAGGCACCCCCCCGATCCATCAATGAGCATGCCATCCGTTGGATGGATTGCTTAAGTTGTTAGTGATATCTGATGGACTTTAAATGAGATCCCACAATGTCTGTCACACTAGAAGTAGGCGAGTATCCTGAACAATTCCCAAATTTCCAACCCAAATTGCAGGCCACTGCGTCAGCAGCAATGGAGGAGGAGGATGAGAGGGACGGGGGTGGGGGGCAGGATCAATGGTACAATCAGAGGAACAAACTCGTAATCGAATCCCAGTCCAAGATGACCAACAATGCCCTTTTTTCCAGTATATTTATTCCCTCATTTCTTCACTACTTGAAGTCCACGAATGCCATCTTCTTCAACTCCAAACTCACACCTTCCCTTCCATCTCAACACAATTTACTTGGGCTGGCAGCATAGCCTAGAGTAGTGATTCTCAAATGGTGGTCCATGGTTACTTTTTTGGTGGTCCACAGGAACATTGTCTAGTCACACGATGTGAGCAGGTGCCGCCATCCAGCTGTTTTAAGCCATGTTCACAAGCCTGCGGCACGTCGTCCATAGTGTTGCCAGTTACCAGTAACTTCTGTCTGAGAGGGTTGCGCTGCGTACCACAATTCCACAATGTGTTACTTGTTTCAAAGTCTTGGAGAATGACTCAATGAAGCCAGCTAAGGTGAAACTCCATCTTGAAAAATGTCACTCCAACTTGTTGCAAAAGGATGAAGATTATTTTGAGCAGTGGTTGTCAGCTCTGAAACGGCAGCGCCTTGACTCAACAGGCCCGTTCTATGAAAAGACCAGCAATGCAGTGCGCACTTCCTACATTGTTACATACAAAGTTGCACAGGCCAAGAAGCCTCATACCATTGTTGCGCAACTTGTACTCCCCTGTGCTAAAGAGATGGTGTGGCTTGATTTTTGGCGAGGAAGCAGCATGGAAGCTGAATGATATATCGGTCTCTAACGACACAGTATCGAGACGTATAAGTGAGATATCACAGAAAATCAGTGAACAAGTTGTGGATGAAATAAAGAAGTCTCCATTGTTTGCCATACAATTGGATGAATCGATTGACTCTCAGCTCTCTCTCAATGTGCTCTCAGCTATTGGTGTTCGTACGATACATGGTTGAGGGAGACGTCAAAGACAAGTTTCTTTTTTTTTGGAAGACTCTTGATACCACCACAAAGGCTCAGGATGTGATGGAAATTGTGAACAATTTCTTTGAAGTACATGGTCTGGATTGGGTAAATCTTGTGGGTGTCACCACTGATAGTGCACCTGCCAATGCTGGGCTCAAGATCGGGCTTCCAAACATTGGTGAAACAACGCGCTCCATTGGTAACCAGAGTTCATTAGTTTATTCATAGGGAAGCTTTGGCATCAAAAACATTGCCTGATTAACTGAACGCCTTTTTCAAAGGATTGGTGAAGGTGATGAATTACATCAAATCATCGACTCTGAACACCAAGCCATTCAAAAGATTTTTTCCTGGACATGGGCTCTGACTTTTATGTGCTGCTGTTCTACACTTCTGTATGGTGGTTGTCAACAGGGAACATAATCAGAGTTTTTCAATTGAGAGAGAAGTTGGATTTATTTCTCCAGGCTCAAGGGAAAGCGGAATTCCGAAACGTGCTGACAGTCAAATTTATAACTTGCATATCTTGTCTATTTTTGGAATCTTGAACAAACTGAATCTTCAGCTGCAAATGAGAAGCCTGGTGTTGGCTTCGTGGTTACGGTGGCAGCTTGAGATCCCAGGGTCCTGAGTTCAAGCCCTGTTGGGCCGCTGAATTAATACACCAGGAGGTTGACTCAGCCTGTCATCCTTCCGAGGTCAGCAAAATGAGTACCAGTGCACTGGTAAGGGGGACTCCCCTTTACCAACATCAGCGGCATAGCCGCCTCCCAACCAATGATGCAACCAGCAGCCACAGGCTGCACTCGGTAGAGAGAGAGCTGCAAATGAAAGGTGCAAATCTATTCTCACCAAAGCATCATGGCTTTCTTGACAAACTCTGGATTGTAAGAGTCGAAGGCAATAATTTTGTCCAATTTCCAAATGTGGATGCCATGCTCAGGGAAAAGGAAGCCAATCGGACACAAATTCTCGATCATTTCCTGAAGCTACGGGACAAATTCCAACCATACTTTCCGGAGGTGGACAGGACAAGGGATGGGTTCATCTTTCATCAGGAATCCATTCACAACAGATGTTAAAAGTGTTCCAGAGGATCTGCAGGAGGAATTCTTGGATCTGAAAAATTATTTTGTGGCTCAAGACGTATACCAGCAGTCGACCATGGATAAATCTTGGGTCATCATGACCGGGACTTACCAAAATCAGTTAGCACACGCAGTCAGATTTACTTTGCCATTTGCATCAACTTATATGGGCGAGACTGGATTTTTGTGTTTGTTGCACATCAAGTCCAAACAGAGGAATCGGCTTGCAGTGGAAAGTGATATTCGCTGCGCATTATCAAGTACCACTCCAAACATTGAAAAGCTTCTCAATGAGAAGAGAATCCAAAGATCTGTTGATAAGAAATACATTTCAAACCAAAATGTTTCATATCTACTTTTTGTTTTAATCACGTCTCAAAAAGGAGGTGGTCCATGAAAGGTTTTTGATTGGCCTGGTGGTCCGTGGACTGAAACAAGTTGAGAACCACTGGCCTAGAGGTATGCACACTCACATCTGAGCTGGCTGGGTTTGAATCCTGACCCAACTATAAACTGTCACCCCGGTATTTCACAAGCAAGACGATTCATCAATGCGTGCCCCATCTGCCGGCATTAGTTGGTGGACGTTAAATACCCCACGGTGTCCTTCGCAAAGAGTAGGCAGGCCATCACCGGCACCCTGGTCAAATTCCAAATTCCTGCCTTAACCTACAGAGAGCATTATAACAGCGGCACAGCTGCGTCCTTCGCCAAGTATGCCACCTGCAGCCTTGTGTTGCATGTGAAAGAAGAACATCATGAGTAAGTTTATGGAGAGCGAAAGACAACACATGCCCAGCCTAATATGCTCCATGAACAGCAACATTCACATTGCAGACTTGGGCAATCTGTCGTCAGGCTCCAGAGACCACCATATCGGCAACTGTAGGTTACAATAAGAGCTCACATCATTGGTGTTTTTAGTAATTTTTGTCAATGAAATTGAGGGTCATGGAAGAGCCAGACGACAAAAGGCAATGCATCCACAGGGTGGTGGAGTTGTGGGGCAATGGGCAGGAGAATTGACAAACAGGAAAAAGAGTAAGGAACCCTTAGATCAGAATGAGGCTGATACAAAGATACGGCCTCAACATGAACCCAGTTTAAAAAACCGCACATAAAATAAATCAATGAGACACAAAATGCACTATGGTTCATCAACAAATTAACATCAAACAAATACCGTTTCGACAATTCTGAAACAGATATGTTCAGCTTTAAACGATGGTGTCCCACAGCAGAAAAGGTTGTGTGGTCATGAAGGAATCTGGAACCCGGAACGTGTTATCACTTTGTTGAATTTGAACCTCCACCATGCAATTCCTGATCCAATGGAACATATCTGGCCCAATACATTTTTTTATATTATGCTATACATCGTTTTTGGCTTCACCTCTCAAATGGTGAGGAATCACTTTAAAATTTAAAAACATAGATAAAAAATAAATAAACAAGCAGTCATAGACTGGTACTTACGAAATCGTCAACTTGACCTCTGATCTTGTCTAATAAAAGCTGTCTCGAGAGAAGGTAGCGACGCAAACCAGAAGTTTCTACGATGATTCTGTACCAAACCATCAAAATCGTAACGTCGACCGAAGCTAAAATCTCCATTTCTCCACGCAATTAAACCTTAACGTAACTCAACGACGCGTCTGCTCGAGTGCACTGCATCATGGGACGACCCGTGACGCGTCGAGTGAAATATTTTTTATACAATCTTAAAACGTCTCCAAAATCCGATTTTTACCAGAATTTCGACAACCGAGTTTTAAGCGCCCTAAGCGATCGCAAAACTGAAGACAAATTAAAATCGAAGTTAAAACGAACTCGTAACGTTGAGCGAAGCAAAATCGGCATTTCTCCACATGAATTTACGGAATTATGTTTGACTCTACTGTGACCTTGACCTTTGACCGATTTTGACCAAAATCTAATCAGCACTAGCCATCACCCCTCCTGAATCACGTGGTGTAATTTGACATTGGTAGCTTCTTCCGTTCTCGAGTTATCGTGCCTACAAAACAAACAAACAAGCAGTCATAGAGTGGTACTTACGAAATCGTCAACTTGACCTCTGACCTTGTCTAATAAAAGCTGTCTCTAGAGAAGGTAGCGACGCAAACCAGAAGTTTCTACGATCATTCTGTACCAAACCATCTAAAATCGAATGTTTGACTCACCGTGACCTTGACCGTTGACCGATTTTGACCAAAATCTAATCAGCACTAGCCATCACCCTCCTGAATCACGTGGTGTAATTTGACATTGGTAGCTTCTTCGTTCTCGAGTTATCTGTACAAACCATCAAAAATCGAATGTTTGACTCACCGTGACCTTGACCGTTCACGATTTTGACCAAATCTAATCAGCACTAGCCATCACCTCCTGAATCACGTGGTGTAATTTGACATTGGTAGCTTCTTCCGTTCTCGAGTTATCGTGCTACAAACAAACAACAAACAAACAAGCAGTCATAGACTGGTACTTACGACATCGTCAACTTGACCTCTGACCTTGTCTAATAAAAGCTGTCTCTAGAGAAGGTAGCGACGCAAACCAGAAGTTTCTACGATGATTCTGTACCAAACAATCAAAAATCGAATGTTTGACTTCACCGTGACCTTGACCGTTGACCGATTTTGACAAATCTAATCAGCACTAGCCATCACCCTCCTGAATCACGTGGTGTAATTTGACATTGGAGCTTCTTCTGTTCTTGAGTTATCTGTACCAACCATCAAAAATCGAATATTTGACCTCACTGTGACCTTGACCTTTGACCGATTTTGACCAAAATCTAATCAGCACTAGCCATCACCCTCCTGAATCACGTGTTGTAATTTGACATTGGTAGCTTCTTCCGTTCTCGAGTTATCGTGCCTACAAACAAACAAACAAACAACAAGCAGTCATAGACTGGTACTTACGAAATCGTCAACTTGACCTCTGACCTTGTCTAATAAAAGCTGTCTCTAGAGAAGGTAGCGACGCAAACCAGAAGTTTCTACGATGATTCTGTACCAAACCATCAAAAATCGAATGTTTGACCTCACCGTGACCTTGACCGTTGACGATTTTGACCAAAATCTAATCAGCACTAGCCATCACCTCCTGAATCACGTGGTGTAATTTGACATTGGTAGCTTCTTCCGTTCTCGAGTTATCGTGCCTACAACCAAACAAACAAACAACAAACATACAAACAAACAACAAACAGAAACGGTAGTCATCAATATACTACGAAATCTTTAGATTTCGTAAGTAACAAACATACAAACAAACAAACAAACAACAGAAACGTTAGTCATCAATATACTTACGAAATCTTTAGATTTCGTAAGTAACAAACATACAAACAACAAACAAACAACAGAAACGGTAGTCATCAATATACTTACAAAATCTTTAGATTTCGTAAGTAACAAACAAGCAGTCAGAATGGTACTTACGAAATCATCAACTTGACCTCTGACCTTGTCGAATAAAAGCATGAATAGTCAAGCCCAAGGGGAGCTTGAATTCTGAATTCATTGTAGTCCACGATTTTACACTGTGGTTTGCAGATAATGAGTCCCAGACAAAAACTAGATTTCTATAAAAATTCCATTTTTTTTTTTTTAAGTGATTCAGTACCAGCAGGATATGCCAGATAATAGGTGTATTACTTTTCAGAAGAATCTGATAAAAGACTTATTATTTATTATATATATCAGTTATTCATCGCTGTTCCAGAATTTCGACAACCGGTTTTTAAGCGTCCTAAGCGATCGCAAAAACCGAAGACAAAATTAAAATCGAAGTTAAAACGAACTCGTAACGTCGAGCGAAGCAAAAAATCTCCATTTCTCCATGCAAAACCTTAACGTCATATCACCGACGCGTCTGCTCGAGCGGCACTGCATCATGGGACGACCCGTGACGTCTGCTCGAGCGCACTGCATCATGGGATGACCCGTGACGTCTGCTCGAGCGCAATGCATCATGGGACGACCGTGACGTCTGCTCGAGGCAATGCAATCATGGGATGACCCGTGACGTCTGCTCGAGCGCAATGCATCATGGATGACCCGTGACGTCTGCTCGAGCGCACTGCATCATGGGACGACCCGTGACGTCTGCTCGAGCGCAATGCATCATGGACGACCTTGGCGCTTCGAGTGAAATATATTTTATACAATCTTAAAACGTCTCCAAAACATCCGATTTTACCAGAATTTCGAAGACCGAGTTTTAAGCGCCCTAAGCGATCGCAAAAACGAAGACAAAATTAAAATCGAAGTTAAAACGAACTCGTAACGTCGAGGGAAGCAAAAATACTCCATTTCTCCACGTTAATTTACGGAATTATGTTTGACCTCACTGTGACCTTGACTTTGACCGATTTTGACCAAAATCTAATCAGCACTAGCCATCACCCTCCTGAATCACGTGGTGTAATTTGACATTGGTAGCTTCTTCCGTTCTCGAGTTATCGTGCCTACAACAAACATACAACAACAACAAACAAACAAGCAGTCATAGACTGGACTTACGAAATCGTCAACTTGACCTCTGATCTTGTCTAATAAAGCTGTCTCGAGAGAAGGTAGCGACGCAAACCAGAAGTTTCTACGATGATTCTGTATCAAACCATCAAAAATCGTAACGTCGACCGAAGCTAAAATCTCCATTTCTCCACGCAATTATACTTACGTAACTCAACGACGCATCTGCTCGAGTGCACTGCATCATGGGACGCCCGTGACGCGTCGAGTGAAATATTTTTATAACAATCTTAAACGTCTCCATAACATCCGATTTTTACCAGAATTTCGACAACCGAGTTTTAAGCGTCCTAAGCGATCGCAAAACTGAAGAGAAATTAAAATCGAAGTTAAAACGAACTCGTAACGTTGAGCGAAGAAAAATCGGCATTTCTCCACATGAATTTACGGAATTATGTTTGACCTCACTGTGACCTTGACCTTTGACCGATTTTGACCAAAATCTAATCAGCACTAGCATCACCCTCCTGAATCACATGGTGTAATTTGACATTGGTAGCTTCTTCCGTTCTCGAGTTTATGTGCCTACAAACAAACAACAAACAAACAAGCAGTCATAGACTGGTACTTAGAAATCGTCAATTGACCTCTGACCTTGTCTAATAAAAGCTGTCTCTAGAGAAGGTAGCGACGCAAACCAGAAGTTTCTACGATCATTCTGTACCAACCATCAAAATCGAATGTTTGACCTCACCGTGACTGACCGTTGACCGATTTTGACCAAAATCTAATCAGCACTAGCCATCACCTCCTGAATCACGTGGTGTAATTTGACATTGGAGCTTCTTCCGTTCTCGAGTTATCTGTCACAACCATCAAAATCGAATATTTGACCTCACTGTGACCTTGACCTTTGACCGATTTTTGACCAAAATCTAATCAGCACTAGCCATCACCCTCCTGAATCACGTGATTTAATTTGACATTGGTAGCTTCTTCCGTTCTCGAGTTTACGTGCCTACAAACAACAAACAACATACAAACAAACAAACAAACAAACAAGCAGTCATAGACTGGTACTTACGAAATCGTCAACTTGACTCTGACCTTGTCTAATAAAAGCTGTCTCGGAGAAGGTAGCGACGCAAACCAGAAGTTTCTACGATGATTCTGTACAAACCATCAAAATCGAATGTTTGTGGATGTTTGACCTCACTGTGACCTTGACTTTGACCGATTTTGACCAAAATCTAATCAGCGCTACGCCCACCTCCTGAATCACATGGTGTAATTTGACATAGGTAGCTTCTTCGTTCTCGAGTTATCATTTTTTTGGATGTTTGACCTCACTGTGACCTTGACCTTTGACCGATTTTGACAAAATCTAATCAGCACTAGCCATCACCTCCTGAATCAGGTGGTTTAATTTGAAATTGGTAGCTTCTTCCGTTCTCGAGTTATCGTGCTCAAACAAACAAACAAAACAAACAACAACAAACAAAACAAACAGAAACGGAAGTCATCATATACTTACGAAATTTTTAGATTTCGTAAGTAACAAACAAACAAACAAACAGAAACGGTAGTCATCAATATACTTACGAAATCTAAAGATTTCGTAAGTAAAAAAACTCGTATCTGGATCTGATTCAGATCTTCACGAAAATTTAATCAATTCATCTTTATCACACACCTGTGCCCACCAGTTTTGTCTGAATCCGTCCAAAACTTTTTGAGATATCGTGCTAATATACATACAGTATATATATATATATATATATATATATATATATATATATATATATATTTATATATATATATATATATATATATATTGTTGCGGTTCTGAAAAACCACATGCCTCTAAGGCAATGGCACCCAACCATACAATGATCCCCAAGGCATTTATATTCTTTGTCTTCGTGCAGTCAGACCTTCCCCTCATGTCTAGTGGGTTAACGGGACGAAGTGTGTGGCGTGGGTCTTATAGCAAGGTCTATTAACTATATCTCTATCTTCTATTCTGATTTCTATTCCAACCCTTTCCTTTTAGCTATGATACAAATGAAGCAAGCAAACACACCGCGATATGAATAGCACACACGCCATGCAAAATGCGATTGAATGTTCACCATGTGCAGAGGACCAGTGCAGAGCGCATGTTGCCACGAGCCCCGGAAAAAGTGACAAAGCCAGAGATAACGCGCCAACTCTCGAGGTGGAATGCTCAAGCGGAGTGTCCCACTGAGGTACACGACTACACTCACAGACCTATGCACGACTATGTTAGGGATCTGTCGCCTCACGCATATTCTTTCATCTCTCTCATCCCCTTTGGACACACAAAAAGAGTGTTTCCTACTGACTCGCAATCACAGTTTCCTCTGACACGACACCGCACCCCTCCCCCCCCCCCCACACTCCCGCACCTTGGACATCAGTATTTCCTCCCCCCCCCCCACCCCCACAGCATACCGGGTTGAGTTGGGTCAGCCGACCGCGCCAGGTATTGTGAAGCCGTTTCTCCTCACTCGCCTCTCCTTCTTTCTGGCTATCTAATCTTCCTCGGGTTTGTGTGCGTGTGTGTGTGTGTGGTGTGTGTGTGTGTGTGTGTGTGTGTTGTGTGTTGGTGCCTGTCGTAGCATAAGTTAAGATTGTAGAGTGATAATGGGATAACTCTGCTCGTGTCTGCTTTTGTAAATTGCTTGCCCTTTTGTTGCAGTCCACAAATTCCTTGCTATCCTTGCTGTGCATACGAATAAACCCCATTCACTGTGCCACATACCTTTCCTCACTTAAGTGTAAATAAATGCTTTGTATAGAAATGTTCCCAGCTCGTTTTCGTCTTTTCCTTCATTGGTCCAGCATGGTTTGTATCCTAGCCTAGCCGGGACATTAGTCCCCAACGATCTGTTTTTCTAACCAGTACGTCCTTGGGCAGTTACACTCGGCTGCATCCGATCCGGAAAGGTGATCCAGTTTGAACAAGGCGTACCAACGGCATGTCCCCGGTAATTAGATCACGTGACCATTAGGTAAACGGTATTTATTAGATGGAGGACCCAAAGCACGTGGTCGAATTATTGGCGTTCACGGACGATTAGTAACCCGCCGCGTCACAAAGTTATTCGTGTGTGACGGCCTGCGATCTGGAGAGTCTGGTGGGAACCCGAGGTAGCTTCCACCTCCCCCCCCCCCCACCAACCGTGGTCTTCTCACCCCCGACCCACGGGTCTGCAACAATATATATATATATATATATATATATATATATATATATATGTATACATACAGTATATATATATTGGCTCCTTGTGTAGGCATTCGCGCACCGCCTTTTGGACCTCTAAGTCGGATTGGAAAGTGGTTCCACCAAGCGCCTTCTAAGTGGCCCAAAGATGTGGTAATCCGAGGGCGAGGTCTGCCGAGTACGGTGGATGAGAGAGACACTCAAAATGCATGCCCTCGATTGTTGCAGCTGTAGTATGGGGATGAACATTGTCATGCTGCAGCAAAACACTGGTAGTGAGCAGTCCATGATGTTTTCATCCGATTGCTGGTTTCAGATGATTTTTAAGTAGGTCGCAGAATGATGTACTGGTGACTGTGGTCCCTCTGGGCATGTAATGCTCCACAAGTGGGCCTCAGCTATCCCGGAAGAGCATCAGCATCACTTTTCCAGCGGACGGCTGTGTGCGGAATTTTTTGGCCTTCAGTGAAGTTGAATGGCACCACTCTTTGATTGCCCTCTGTTTCTGGCTGAAAGTAGTGGAATCAGCTTTCATCCCCAGTCACAACACGCTGTAAGAAAGTGTCGCCTTCTGTTTCAGAATGTCGCAGAAGTTCTTCACATGTGTCCACTCGCCGTTCTTTCAGTTCGGGTGTGAGTTGTCTAAGCACCCACCTTGCAGACACTTTGCGGAACCCCAGCATGTTGTGAATGATGTGGTGTGCTGAACCATGGCTAATGCTCAATTCGGAAACCACTTCATCTAGTGTAATGCGAGGGTTTTCCCTTCGCATGCACTCAACTCCTGCAACCATTTCTGGTGTGTCGGCTGTGTGAGGCCAGCCCGAGCGAGCAGCGTCTGCCACACTGGACAATCCACTTTTAAACTTCCTGTCCCAGTCGTACACCTGCTGCAGCGATAAACAAACATGCATCACCATATTGCATGTTCATTCTGCAATTGATTTCACTGGGATTCACACCCTCACTTCGAAAGAAACCGATGACAGAACGTTGCTCCTCCCTGGCGCATGTTTCTAAGGGAGCCGCCATCTTGGAACTGCTCTACTGACGTCATACGCTCAATGTTGCCAGATCTAAAACAGGCAAAACATGACTCTTACCCATACATATAATGTATGTCGTCTAAAATTACACACATTACATTCTCAAATATATAATCGCCAAGGTTACTTATTGACTGGCCCTCGTTTGATACATCATGGTTATATACCTGGGATCAATCCAATTGCACTGGGCCATGGACAAAGAACCAGGCCTAAGACCTGCCGATCTGTGCTGTTTCATGGAATAGTGTATGATTTAAAATTAGGGTGGAGTCCGGCGAGCTGTCCAGCAAATGGGTGTAAAGCAGTGGGGTGGAGTCAGCGCAGCTGAACACTGACCCATGTATAATATGTTTTTTTCTTGCGTATGGCAGCTTGGCTGCCGGAGTTGCTATCATTTCTTGGAAGCACGTCTGTACCGCTGATGCTGTGCCTCTACCAGTTCACTGGTACTCATTTTGCTGACCTCAGAAGGATGACAGGCTGAGTCAACCCAACCTGGTGTTAATTCAGCAGCAACGGGGCTCAAACTCAGGACCATAACATCCCAAGCCATCCACCCTAACTACTAAGCCCACACCAGGCTTTGCATAATGTGATATTTTTCAAGTCCAAAAAGGGCATAACTCTGAAAATTTTATGAAACACCCTGAAACTCAAACCTGTTCTGTAACTTATCATAATGAAGCCATGTAGCAAGTTTCAGTTGAATAAGCTAAAGGGGAGGGGGTGGGGGGGGAGTCTGAAAAATCACAGGTGGGGTGGCGGTTGGACGGACAGATGGAGAGCAAACTTATAGTCCCATCAGATGAAACCGGTAGGGGACTAATAATACATGATTACGATATCTCTAAACCTTCCTTCAATTCATCCAGCCTTACAGGATGCTCTCCCATCCAAGTAACTCCATCACTAAGCATATACATCTCCCAGCCTTCCATGGAGATTTTTCATCCAATTAACTTGATAGACAGGCTTACAACATCCAGCCTACCATGAAAATTCCTTATTCATGCAACTCGATCCCTCGGCCGACAACACTCAGCCTTCCATGGAGGTCTCCCATCTAATAATTTCATTCTTGGAAGACTTGCCTGGCATTGTACGGGAGAAAAGCTTTCCCTCTACCTCAGATCTGATGCAATCAGATATATTTGAACCAATAAGTCGCAAACAAATGACTTGATTGAAATTTAATCAAATATAATTTGTGGCATTATGCTTATAAGCTTGTACTTGTCAATAATAAATGTAAAAATTGGCAAATGATTGCTTAGTTTAAATCGTAGACTTCAAATTGAGTACATACATTGCAAAGCCATGGTGATTATTCAACAGAGTAGACAGTGATAGGACCAGGGGCCATAGCCTGAGAGTAAAGAAGAGGAGAGTTAAGATGGTATTAAGGCAGGGGACTTTTACTCAGAGAGTAGTTAATGCATGGAATGGCCTCCCTGGAAAGGTAGTGGCAGCAGAACAAGTAGATAAGTTTAAATTAGAATTACATAGGTACCTGGAAGTTATGGAGATAGAGGGGTATGGGGATGTTGATGGGACTTTTCGGTAGGTTGAGCATTGATGGGTGATTGTGTGCATGTGTACAGAGTTCTGTTGGTGGGGGTCTTGTCAAGGGGTGTTGTGTGGTTGAGTTGTGTGTGTTTAACCAAGCCCATGCCCCCTCCCCTGAGGGGAAGAAAAGAAAAGAAAAAAATGCCAAAAACTACAAAAACTACAAAAAAAACCCCAAAAAACCAAACAAACAAAAAATATTATTTCATTAATTAAAAACTTTTTTTGCATTTTCTTCCTTTGATCTTGTGTGGAAGGATTAGTATGGTGTTCGCACAGGCATGATGGACTGAATAGCCTTCACCTGTGTTGGATTTCCTTGTTTCCTTGTTTCCTTGATTGTGCAAACGCATTGTTCTTATTTAACAGTTTGTCATACAAAATGAACAAATAACTTGAAAAAGATCACATTCGCTTTTAATCATGACAACCTCACTGGTGCTTGGCCTGACAATGCAATAAACCAGGAGTTTCTAATTGGCAAGTTTCTAATTCTACCGCCTGTGCAATGCAGCCATTGGGTAATGGCTTCTAGGGAAAGGCACAGAAAGCAAAGCAAAATCAGACAAAGAAACAGGATCATCGCAATATGGCTAATTGAAACTGCCATTTTAAAGGATTGATTCCTCATGAAAACGGACAGCAGGAAATTTTTCATTTGGCTCATCAACTTGCAACGTCTGTGGTTTATTTATTTGTTTATTTATTTTACTTGTGTTGTTCTATTCCTGCGAAATCAAATCTACTCTGGGGAGTGGTGCAGAGCAAGCGCTGAGCAGCAATTCATCTGACGGACATCTATGGCGATACATTTGTCCATTACTTAAACTGGGTTTCGCCAGTAATGTGTTGCCTTCACTAATTCACCGACTGGAATTCATTTAATTTCAAGGCCGTCGCATCATAAACCTTTCTATGGGAGTATTTAGAGTTTTAAATCACGTTTTTCTTTTTGTTGCATGTTTTCTTCACTTATTTTTTGTTCTTTTTTTTTTTTTCCTTTCGCAGGAGGGAAGTTCACAAGTTTTCAATGTGGAGATGCAGGATGCGACAGGAAGAGGGTTTTGGGACTTTGGCCTTTCCTACAGAGACAGAGATTAGAAAGTCAGCCTGGACCTGAGCAGTGTCCATCATGACCAGATCCTTCCAAAGCAAAGGAACAGATGTGATGTGAATGTTCCACAGACTTGACCAACTTCCACCAAGTTGTTGTGGATGGTGAAAGACCTGCGAGTTCGGACTTCGACGCATAATATCAGGACCTCCTGATGTAATATGTCCAGAATGGATTTTAAATAAAAACCACAATGCTCAAGCCCCCTCCATGCCACCCCCTTTACCCCACAATTCAATCATCATGCTCTACTCTCCTATCCCCAACCCATTCAAATCCACACCCTTCCCATTTCCCCCATTCCATTGTTTATCTTCACGTGATCTACAGCTTTCAAAGTAACAATTCAATCACCCCATACTCGACTTGTACCTTCGTGGCTTGTCGGTGCTTTGTCTGGGGTTTTCAGAGCAAGATCTTCAATTTCTATTGTTAGCCATTACCACAGTGCATGGTGAACCGTGGAATTCCCAGCAATTCCAGACCGTTCCTATTCCCAAAATAGTATGGTTCATTGGCTTAAAATCCCATTGTATTTCCCACAACAAATTCATTTTTGGGGGGGAAGTATTCCACAATCCACCTTTATTTATAAGCAGGCAATGTTTTATTCGATCAAGATATTGAACACTCATGACCACATGGCAAAAATCTTGCTATTGCATCACAAAATGAGATCACTTGTGTTGTTTTGTATACATAATCGAGACTCGTGGAAGAGCTAGTACACTGAACGGATCGGGACGTAACGGGATGCAAAAGGACGTTACAGGAACAGTACAGAGAGGGTGTAAAACACTAACAGCAGAGTTGAAGACCTAGGTAGAGGAAGACGAACAAATAAAAGATGTGGAGAGGAATGGAGGGCAGGAGATGACACAGAGGGTGGACAAGAATGCAAGATGGATACAGAAAGAACTAGAACGGCCACTCGCGAGAGTGTATACATCCACCAGGTTGATTAGTTTACGTTTTGTATCTCACTGATAGGCCAGATCTGGATTCGGACCTGAGCTAAAATTTAATCGATTTGTTCTTCTAATGCAACCAACTCATCCGCCAAGTTTCATCTGAATCAATCCATAACTTTTTTCAGATATCGTGCTCTATATCGTTTTCGCCCTATCACTCAATGGTGAGTGAGAGACGCCCATTCTCAGATCCAAATTCTCGGTCACTCAAAAAACATTCTCCGATCCAAATCTGGATTCGGATCTTCACCAAAATCTCATCATTCCGTTCATGTCACATACCCAAGCTCTCCACCAAGTTTTGTCCGAATCTGTCCAAACTTTTTGAGAATATCATGTTCAAAAAGAAGCAAAATGACAAACAAACAGACAGGGTGAAAAGAACCTCCACTCACCTTCGGTGGCAGAGGTAAAAAACCCGTAAATTTGGAAGGACAACGCATTGGGGTGGGGGTTGGAGGGGGGTGGGGTTAACGAGGTAGAAAAGATCATGGTTTTGGATTGGGGACAAGTGAAATGGTGGTGAACAGCTGTTTTGAAGACCTGAAGGGAAGATTGGGATTTAAAAGAATGTGGAAGTTGGTTCCATAGATAGGAGAGGAAAAATAAAATAAAAAGTGGAACGAATGAGTGCAAGTGAGCAGTGATCCTGGATTTAGGTCGTTTCAACATAAGTGGGTTGATGGTGGACCATGCAGAAACCAAGGGGGTGGGGGGGGTGGTCAAATCACAGTAAAAGCATAGGGTGCAAGACCAGAAAGTAGGCGGTAGAAGACAGAGACCACCAACCTCTCCGTGATGGCGAAGTGATAAGCCCACATACTCACCTTTATCGTGGGAGATTCCAATAATCTTAAAGGCTTTGGTTTCCACAGCATTGAGCTAAGCATGATCCGATGTAAGGGAGCCAGCCCAGAAGGGAGAGCAGTACTCCATCAAGCTGTGGATGAAGGCCTTGTAGATGGATAGGAGTTCAGGTGTGCCAAGGAAGGACTTTGTAAGGCGTAAGATACCCAGTCGGCAGCTGGCTTTGGAGGCCAACTTTGAAATGTTGTTTCCCCAAGAAGAATCATGGCTGAACGTGAGACACAGGAGTATGAATGAATGAACTTCCTCCAGGGAATTGTTAAGAAAGATGGGAGGGTAGTTTGAAGAGAGGGAAGAGGCTACAGCTTGCCTGTGAAGGATGAGAGATGTCACAGCAGAAGGTGGAAAAATCAAATAGATAAAGGAGGATATTCCAGAGTCAGAGAGTCGACTGGGTCCAGAACACTGCCTTGGGCATTCCAGCCTTGACAGGGAGAGATGGCATTTTGCACTCATTGGCCAAATCATGGGTTTGAGTGTACGACTAGTGCAAATGCGTCTGCTCCCAAGCGACAGAAAAAAAAAGGTCATGAGCCCAAGCCAGAAAGTAGAGCTACTAGACGGGCTATCAAGAGGTGAGAATGCATCCTCTGTGGGCAGGCATTGTGGCATCTCTCCTCGCATACTCTTCAGAGTTCACTGGCTTCGAACTCATCCTAATCATCATCACCACCACGTCAAAAGTTGCATCGTGTCGGAAATAAAAATTGGAAACATTATCTGTTGTTCTTATATTTGTAAGCACTTTTACTGAAATTAATCATGTGCATTAGTGTTTGTAAAATTTCTTCTTATGAATCACAAACCCCAGGAAACCCATCCCCCCTTTTCCCATTGAAAAAAATTCCCCGACATTCACGGCATTTTCCATGAAAGTATCCCCCATGAATGTCGGGGTGTTACTGTATTGTGTTACAACCTCACACCTTGAGAGGGGGGGGGAGGCTTGGGCAACTGGATAATACTCGGTAGGTCAACATGTTCCTCATGTGCAGGTCGTGCTGCGGGTCTATATGTGACGACCGCCTGGAAACAGCCGACATTTTGGGGATGAGTCGTCTCGGTCCCTGAGAGGCCTCCTGGAGGAATAGTGTGATCATGTACGGGCTGCATCGTTGGAAGCATCAATGAAGTGGAAAAGACGAGGGAGAGAAGAGAAGTGGGTGTTCAACACACTTTGTGTTGAGCGGTGAGGATAGAGAGAGAGAGAACTACGGCACCATTTTGTGGCCTTCTGCTTGGACAAAACTGCGAGAACGTCATCTCAGACAGGCCTGAATTCCTTTCCTTCCTCAACACATTATTTTCTTTATATCCTTGCAAATATTTATTTTGTTATTTTGCTTCCTGTGGTTTTGTGCAGAGACTGGATGCTAAAGGGGGCGATGAAGAGAGAAGGAGTGCTTGCCGAGAGGTCAGGAGGTGTGCAGTGCAAAGGCTTGGTATGTTTCGATGTTCGGTTGAATAAAACCATTGGAGAATATTGAATTCCTCATTCTTAAGAGTATTTTGCGATACAACAAACTGGCGATGAAGGTGGGATTGATCTTGAATCCACCGACACCCTTTCTGCAATGTGAGTCTTCAATGCCTTTTGCGGCTTGGACTCGTTTCTTTGAAAACTACGTGCTGGCAATACAGGAGTATGCACTCGCTGATGCCCGAAAGCACGCACTTTTGATTCATTGCTTCAACACAGAAGGTCGGAGACTCTTATTTGTGCTAACGGTAGCTGATAATAGCTACGAGACTGCACTTACAGCCTTGAGGAACTTTTTTGTCCCAAGAGTTAATGTTGTGGCAGAATGATATAAATTTTGTCAACGTGGTCAGAAAAATAGCGAGTCCATGGAACAATACCGTATATTGCTTCATTAAGGGAGATGGTCGTCACATGCGAGTTTGGAGAGCTGGCAGACAAAATTATCCGGGACCAGCTCGTTGAGAAAACAAACTCAACTCTCACTAGAGAACGTTTACTGCTAGAAACGGAACTGACATTACAGAAAGCTAAAACCATGGCTAGACAGATTGAGTCGGCAATGTGGGGGCTCAGATCATAGGCCAAGGCCCCGCCCCGGAAAGGTATGCCGTGGGACCCTGTCCAATCAAAGGCGGACAGCGAGGTGTGTTCACCAAGGCCCCTCCCCGCTGAGGGAGGTCCATAAATTCCCGAGCAATCTCTGAGGCAGGGGTTCTTTTTGGGGTCTTGGAGAGTTTTTGGTGGGTCTTTTTGAAGAGTTTTGGAGGGTTTTTGCTGTCACGAAAGGGGTTTTTACTGTTACGAAGGTCGTCGAGGCGGCGAACGTGTCTCTGCTGTCCCTCCACAAGGAAGGAAAGAGCGACCCCGACCCCCCTCCGTGGACCCCGCTACTCACCACCCGAGCTCCGCCACGAACCTCGAGTCCACACGTGCGACTGGGGACCAAACCAGTGACCATTGTCAGGTGCCGCATCGCGGAGCACCCCTTTCTCCGACGGCCAGGTACCCAACCGAACTCTGACCCCAGCTTGTCTCTCTCCTCAGCTGCGAGGGTCCAATAAAGAACTCTGGGTTTCTTTTCATTTGTGTGTGTGTCTGCGTGTGGGCCCGTCCTTAAGTAGAACTGAATAAGTGTTTTGGGATCATTGTAAATACTTCTTGCATATTCACGTTAAGTCTTGCTTTGTGTCTTCATTTACTGTAAATAAAACATGTTAGAAATGTTCCCAGTTCGTTTCCGTCCCTTCTTGAATTGGTCCAGCATGGTTCGGATTTGAGTTTAGGCGGGGTTTTATCCACGATAATCTGTTCATTCCAGCCAGCACGGCTTTGGCAGTTTCCGCTCGGCTGCACCCAAACCTGAGTTGGTAGTCGGTCGTTGGAACTCTACCGCAGTTGGTAGAGTGACCCGGTTCGAGC
>CM068959.1:75360295-75379361 GCA_035128595.1 Eptatretus atami | reverse complement strand
CATATATACACAAGAAAATGTGAAATTTCCAAAGTAGTAACTTATCTTTTTCTGCCGTTTGGAGAATTATATTGAGTGAAGAAAAGATTTAAGAATGTGCCAAAATTAAACAGCTTCATTGAGCTCTTTGATTTAATGCATTCACTGCTTGACCTAAGCCTGGTGTTGGCTCAGGATCCAAGGGTCCTGAGTTCAAGCCTTGTTGCCCGCTGAATTACTTCACCAGGAGGTTGACAGCCTGCCATCCTTCAGAGGTCGGCAAAATGGGTATCAGCTTGCTGGGGATGATTGAATCATTCGAGTATCCTGCGTCGGAGTGGCGACCCGTCCAGAATTGTTCCCAATAGCCAAGGAAATTGCTTCAGCAGCACCGATGCTCTGTACAGAGTATGGTTCCGATGGATGGATGGACTGCTTGACCTCATGCACTGCCCCCCAGAGGAACTGCTTATCCATAGCGTCTGCCAAATGTGTGTATATTTTCGAAGGTTTCATGAGGTGCTATATGGTGAATCGAAGCAAATCTGTTGAAAAACAGACATTTCAAAATGAAGTTATAACGTTTGCGCAGACCGTGAACCAATGTACCACGTGATGCACGCACAGAGAAGCAGGCAACGTGGCAAATTATCTGCAATGTTTATTTCATGGGCAATTAAACGTTACAATGTCTCAAGCATTGTTCTACTTTTCAGAGCAACTCTTTTGTGGATAAAGTCATTGTTTGAATGAATTCATTTTATTTCTTTAACTGCTAAGTGCATTGTGAAGATCGGCTATGAAGTTAAAGGGATCCTATGTAGTACGCAGCCACAGCCTGGCCAGCCGTTCTTTATCAACCATTTTATTGGAGTGCTTGCTTTAGTGCTTAAGCCACTGGCCGAGCACCCAAAAGTCGATAGCGGTACTGTGTTTGCGCGGACCGCTATCGACTATAGGGTTGTTTTGTTTTTTTGAATCTATTTTCTCTGCCACCACTTATCCGATTAACACAAAATTTTCACCATAGATACAGCTGCCCATGCAGAATTTTTTATGATAATTATGACATCATAGGTCATGTGGGGTGGCAGCCATGTTGGTTTGAATGAAATTATTTTTAATACCTATCTCTTGAACCACTTCATTAATTTATGTGAAACGTCACAGTTATGATCGAGTGGACATGTGGAATATATGTTTTAAATTTCAACATGATCGAACGCATGGTCTGGCAGCCAAAATTATTTTATATTTAAATCAAACTTGCTACAAGTATGCATAATGATGTAATAATGTGGGCAGAGGCAGACTGGTGACGTCGTCACGTCGATGATTGTCATTCTAGTTTGTTCTAAATCATTATGCTCATGCAGAAACGTGTTGTTCATGAAATAGTGTGTATTTTAGCTTGCACAAAGGAAAACAACACATTTTGCACAAGAAACCTTATTCATGCAAAAACTGTCTAATTTGCCTAATACAAGCGTTTTTAACAACACATTCGGTTGTTTACTCTGCTTTTTTTGTTATAAATCACAATTCTAAAGCAGAATAATATGTTTTTCTTGAAATAGTGTGTATTTTAGCTTGTAGTAAGCAAAACAACACATTTTTACAAGAAAAGTTATTCATGGAAAGGCGGTCTAATATGATTCATACTAATGTTTTTAACAACACATTAGCTTGTTCTCATCCCCGTTTTGAATTAAATAACTATTGTCATGCATAAACACGTATTTTCCATGAAGTAGTATGTATTTTTGCTTGTACTAAGCAAAGCAGCACATTTTACACATTAAACCTTACTCATGGAAAAACGGTCTAATTTGCCAATACAGTACAAGCATTTTTTTAAGAACACATTCAGTTGTTTTTACTCCATTTTTTGTTCCAAATCACTATTCTTATCACTATTCAACAAATAATGTGTATTTTAGCTTATTCTAAGCAAAACAATACATTTTATACAAGAAACCTTATTCATGCAAAAATGGTCTGATTTGCCATGACAAGCGTTTTTAACACCTTCGGTTTTTCTGACCCCGTTTTTCATTAAATCACTATTCTTATTTGGAAACGCATGTTTCTCATCAAAAAGTGTGTATTTTAGCTTGTTAAAAGCAAAACAACACATTTTACATATGAAACCTTATGCATGCAATTGCGGTCTTATTTGACTAAAACAAGCGTTTTTAACTTGGCTTGGAAACATCATATGCAAAACAAAGGGCATTGCATGAACTGACAAATAGAGGGAAGATAAAGGGTTTATAAAGAATATTGTGAATCAGATTCTTAAAATGAGCATGATGTAATTCAGAGGATCAAAGTAGGAAGACACAATGTTTCTATAAATGCAGTCCTAAAAAATGATTCCCACTTATCGTATGTCTATCGCTAGGAGTCAGCTGCAATGGAAAGAAAGAAAGAGGAGATGCATTGCCAGTTTAGTTGGTTCCGGCTAGGTTACGACTTTGATTGCATGCACATGGCACCTTGATACATAGCCCGAATTTGATTCCATATATATTACATATAATTTGATGTCGATGTGCACACAGATTGGAGGGTTCAATGGCGTGAACAGACTGTGCACAGCTGAGGTTTATAATGAGGATGTGAAATTGTGGACCGAGTTACCTTGTATGCTGAATCCTCGCAGCAACTTTGGAATTGGGGTAGTGGATGACTTTATTGCTGTAACTGGTGGATTCAATGGCTTCATGTCTGTCTCCAAGGCTGAAGGTTACAAGCACAAGTCAAATATGTGGTATTTTCTGGCTGAGATGGCCGTGAAACACAGTGCCCTGAGCTGCTATGTTGTGGATGACTTGCCCAATGTGAAGATGTTATTGATGAAGGGCTATTGAAAAATATTGCAAGAATTTTATCAGGAAGTAATTTATTTTAGAAGAAAAAAGTTTACATTTTAGTTGTCCAAATAGTTAGAACTGTTCATGTAGTATTCGTGGTTCAAATGTATCTTTAATTATTGACCATAATAAATTATTTCGCAGTTCAGTTGCTTACTCAACCAAGTACAGTATAATAAAATGCATTTCATGTATATATATATATACATATATATATTTATACACATATATATACATATATACATATATACATATATACATATGTATATATATACATATATACATATATATATATATACATATATATATATATATATCCTAACCGTTGTTTATCCATGCCTGGTATTGGGTTAATGGTTAGGATGGTGGGCTTGTGATCTGAGGACCCTGAGTTTAAATCCCCTTTGGCTGTTGAATTAATACCAGGTGTGGTTGACTCTACCTGTCATCCTTCCGAGGTCGGCAAAATGAGTGCCAGCTTGCTGGTATCCTGTGTCGGAGTGGCGACCTGTCCAGGATTGTGCCCAATAGCCAAGGAGACTGCTTTGGCAGCACCAATACTCTGCACAGAGTGTGGTCCCGATGGATGTTTATCCAGCATTTTTATTGTGAGACTTCACCAAAAGGAAGCTTGACAGTCATGGTTACCCTGCTTTTGGATGAATGTTCTACCCATTCCTGTCACCTCGTCCAGGCAAAATAAGGTTTGACTTGGAAGAAATTGCAACATAATTTTTTTTTATCACAAAGTATTTATATGGAGTCCCCAGAACACCACACTAAAAGTCATAAGAAATTTCTGTTGCGGAAATATGACTAATTTGTATAAATCCAATATGGCCACCAAATATCAATATCTTACCACATCATTGCTCTCAAATGACGCATTTAAGTGATTAAAAATTCTAGAATGGGGTTTTTGGATGCAAGGATGCATTTGCAATAATTTAAAAGTTGATTGGATAAATAGCTAATTTGCATAAATCCAACATGGACACCAAATATGAATATCTTCCCGTATCTATGCTCTCAAGTGACGTGGCTTGCCTGCGTAATCAAAACAACATTTGTATTCTGCTTCTAAATATTTTAGACTATGGAAAACATCGGACAACTGCTCAAGCATGCTGGAATCATTTCGATTGCATGTAATATTGCATTTTACTCCTGTTTTAAAAAAATCAAATTTACAAGTTATTCACTCTTAAAGGTCATTCACACACACATTTTATTTTTCAATGAAAATATTCTACTTTTATGAAAAGAACATTTGTAACCGATTGCTTTTAAAATTACGACACATCAATGTTATATATTCTTTTTCAAAAAAAAATCTCATAAATCTATTAGAGTTCTATGAGGCATTTTCTGATTGGGTGGATGAGGGAAGTGCATTTGACATTGTATATCTTGACTTTCAGAAGGCATTTGATAAGGTACCACAAAGAAGGTTGTTAGCCAAGGTGATGACTTGTGGAGTGGCTCAGTCAGGTAGCTAACTGGATTAGTGATAGGAAGAAAAGTGTGGATGTGAGTGGGAAGATGTCTAGCTGGGAGGATGTAAGTAGTGGTTTCCCTCATGGGTGCAGGATGATGCGGAACTGGGACCATTATTAGTCACCTAATGGTTTCACCAGAGGGTCCTATAGGTTTGCTCTCCATCTGTCCATCTGTCCATCCATCCGTCCCACCTGCGGTTTTTCCAACTTTTTTCCCATACCCTTCAACATACTCAACTGAAACTTGATACATGGCTTTATAATGATAAGTTACAGAACAGGTTCGAGTTTCAGGGCATTTCTTCAATTTTTGAGTTATGGCCTTTTTAGACTGAGAAAATATCACATACTAGCAAAAGTACCCGGTGTTGCACCACGCCCAGAGCCATATATTAGAAGAGTTTGGCCAACTTAACAATAGGTGCCATGTTATGGACCAAGGTGTGCGCTCAAGCTTGCATCGCAAGTGCGGACTGTATGTTTTAGGGCTTGCCCTACTGAGGTTTTGTTTCTGGATTGTCTTAATTCTTGTTTTCTCCATGAAAAGCCTTGTCCCATCTACATATACTGTATCTATAGATCTAAATCTTTGTTGGAATTTTACCGACTTTTTCAGTAATTCATCACAATCTGGGGCTGTTGTAAAAGTGTTTATAACCCCTCAAATCTAAATGTTTTTTTCTGGGTCTTACTTCATGCTCGTCCCCCCCCCCCCTCACCTTACTCCTTCTTCCTTCCCTAAATCCAAATCTCTCTCTCTTTCTCTTTCTCTCTCTCCTCAAAACCTCAATCCACTTTCAAGTTTATTCCCTTAGAAATCTATTTTTTCATCTCTCCAAATCTCTTCTTCCCCACTCTTTCTCCCACCATTCTTCCCTCATCATTTAATTCCTCTCTCTTGAAATCATCCATCCCTTTACATATCCTTACTTCTGCATTTCCCCTCTTCACATTTTTTTTATTTTGTACTTGTCCATCTTTTAACTTGTAATAATTATCTGTGCTACGAGGAAGCCGACAAATCTATGTTCAGATCAACTTGACTAGTTTAATTGTACAATTAAAAAAAAACTTTAAATCAAATGAACATTAAATTTCCATCTTACGTTAAAATATCAGGTTAGAGGGCGATGAAAGGCTGCAACTTCTACCTTAAAACCCACCAAATGTAGTAGGTCTAGAAACTAGTAAGGTCTAGAAACTGAGAAATCATCATTGTTAAATTGCGCAGACTTCATGACAGAAAAAAAGTCTTCCTGTCATCATTCATGGTCCTTGAACTGCATGTGTTTCACTTTCAGGTCTATATGTGTTGCTTATATAAACATTAAGCATGGTTATGGAGTCATGGACCAACCACATCTAACAGTTCCAAGGTAAATGGTTCAAATGACCAACCCAAAGTTTACACTGTACTCTGTAATCCCATTTACCGAAATACATGTTAGTTTCGAAACATGTTATCCGTGATCTTCAACTAAATATACACTAACTTACTACAATTTTTGAAATTGTTGAAAACGATATCAGTAATACAATATTCATCAATATTTATTTCGCTGGTGAAATAATACTTGGGTCTTATTTAGTCTTTACTTCGATGTGTTCAATTGACCTTACCTCCACAAGAGACAGTTGTCGTTGGCTTTCCAGCCATCCCGACGAACCTTTACTTCCCAGATTTTCCTCCTTTCTGGGTTGTGGGGAAGCGATGCATCTGTTTCCCGCGGTTCTTTCGATTTGAGCAACCCATGCTGCACAGCAGGGCATGTTTATAAACGTTGTAATCTCTAAATATTTCATCAAAGTGACGTTTTATGAGGAAGCATTCGATGCAAGATGATATGTTTGTAGCGTTGTAGCAAAGCGAGTATCGTCTGCTAGGTACGCAGGTTGGTCCACAACATGGCACCCTGTAGTCACATGAGGGCTTTTGACCAATCATAAAGCAGATGCGCTGAAACCGGGTTGACCGTACTCTTTCTAATATACGGCTCTGGCCACGCTCCCCCTCCCTTCTCCCACCCCTTCCCTCCTCATCCCACCCCACTCCTCCCTCCAGACTCCCACCCCTCTTCTCATCCCTCCTCCCACCTCGTCCAACCCGTTCCAGATTCTCACCCCACCCTTCCTCCCTCCTCCCCCAAAGGAATTTTAGCAGAGTGTATATTAAAGTGTATGTGTAACAATAAACTTCTAAAAAAAAAAGAAGTAAACAAATATCTCTCTCAGCAATTTCCCTAATTGCCTCCTGACTCATTAATATATTATAGATTGCAGAGTCCCCACCGTCTGGGTGGTTCGAGTTTGCACATTACTTGCTGAAAAATGTATTGTCTGTGTTTTGAAAGACAATAGATGTTTGTGTGTGCTTAAAAGGTTCTAGATGGTGTAAAAGGTACAGCAGAATTCTAGCTAGTGTCTAAGGAGTCGAAAGGTTCGAAACTCTCAAGCATGTAAAAAGGGTCAAAAAGGTCCAAGTGGTCTAAAGCTCTAAATAGTCAAGGGTCCAAGCTGTCTCATCTTTCTGAATGGTGCGGAGGATCTTAAGGGTCTTCGGAGTCAAAAGGGTCTTGGGGGTCTTAGGTGGTCTTCTGGTTATTTGGGGTCTTGCAGGTCTTTGGAGTCTTAAAGGGACTTTGGGGGTCATAAAGGTCATAAGGGTATATGGGTCTTAAGGGTCTTCAAGGTCATAAAGGGTCTTAAGGATATTTGTGGTCTAAAGGGCCTTATAGATCTTCGTGGTCTTTAAAGGCTGAGGTGGTGGTTGGAAATACCATGAGGACAAATCCCCTGGTCGGACTTGGTCTGTATGCCAAATGTGGTGGTTTCGGCCCAGCGATCTTTGCAAAAAACGTGAACATACATACAAACAGACAGACGACAAATTGTATTGACCAATGGGGCACCCGAGGGAAACCCATGGGCAGAGATATGTATGACATTTGGACCGCCCCTCTTCATATCCAATGCTTCACTTATGAGAGGAGGGAAGGGGAGAAATCATGCACAGGGGAGGGGAGAGAGGAAGGGGGTACAGGGTGGGAGAGGGTGTGGAGTGACTTACTTCTGCCTTGACTTGATTGACTTGGGAAGATTGACTTGACTTGAGAGGGGGGAGAACCTGCCTTGACTGACTTGCATCGAATACACTTCACTTCACAAATTAAAAACTCCTTAAAACCAAACGTTATTAATAAACATTGGATTCCATCATTAGTCGACATATTCAATTAATATCATACAACCTTTTTCAAAGTGTTGTTTAATTATATAGATGGAAAAGAGTTATCACTCGCCTGAAATAAAGTATTTATAGATACCCCGGGAACATAAAAAATATATGATTTGAGGAAGGTTCGACCCCTATCTTCCATTTTCCATCGCAGGGAACCCTACCCTCCCTCTTCTATGCCCCTTCCTCTCCTCTACTCCCCTCCCTCCTCTCCTCCCTACCCCTCCCCCTCTCCTCCCTACCCCTCCCCCCTCCTCTCTTCCACTCGCCGCATCACGTCTGACCAGATACATTTAAAAGAGCTATTACAACTAATTCTCCAGAAAGGAATCCTATCCCTTGCTCTTCTACCTTCCCCCTTCCCCCCACTCCCTCCCTCATCTCACTCACTCCTCCTACCTCTCCTTCCCATCCCTACTCGCCCATCCCCCTCCCTCCCTGCATCTCATGCAAACATAAACATTCAAAATGGCTATCTATACTAGTAAAAGGCTGTGTGAGTCAGCGTGTGTGTCTCCTCGATAACTCCAAAACTATTAAACCTCACAGCCTGAAACTCTGCATACATACTAAGAAAACTCCAAAGATGTGCAAGATTGAAAATTGGGTGTTTGGGTTATTTAGAAGACCCCCTTTGAAGATAATTACCAGCCTTATTTAATTATATCCTTCATCAGGTGATCCTTGGCAACCTCGCTGTCCGGGGTCTTAAGGCGTTTCCTGGGTAACCTCGCTGGGGTCTGAAGCCGCCCTGTTTTCTGGCCTGCTCAACCTTCCCATACCTTGACTTGGAACAGGCTGCAACGATTTCTTAATGATAAAGTATATTTTTCACTTTCTCACTCATTGAATGCAGGTTCATCAGAGCTACAAATCCTTGCATACATCGCTTTTTTAAGTTCTATATGTTTTCAAATTAGGAGCTTGGAGCGATTTCATGCATTGTAAGAGATGATTTTCCACGATGTACTCTCACGGACTAATTAAAGTATATCATCAAAATATTATCTCGCTTTTTAGGATCGGATATCGTCCGGACTAAATAAGTGTCGAAATCTGTTGTGAAATCTGATAATTTAAAGAAATGACGAGTCTTATAACTAAGCCGATATACCTATTTACTTAAAGCAAGCAAGGCCTCCATACATACACAAGAAAATGTGAAATTTTCAAAGCAATAAACATCTTTTTCGACTGTTTGGAGAATTATATTGAGTAAACAAAAAATTTAGGAACATAACAAAATTAACCAGCTTCATTGAGCTGTATGATTTAAGGAATTCACTGCAAGACCTCGAGCCCTGTCCCACAGAGCCCTGTCCCAGTTCTGATGCCAAACAGTCTCATGACTCAATTGATTAATGCGAATAATTTAATGGAACGCTAAAAGTGTCGTGGGCCATGGATCTGAATTAAAAAAATTTATCTCTGATTTGGTAATTAAACCGGATATAATATGTTTACAAGAAACATGGCTCAAGAAACATAATCGATTCTATATTCCGGGGTATACCCTTATACATCAGGATAGAGCAAGTGGGAATGGGGGTGACTGTGGGATTCTTGTCAAATTTGGTATTCCCTTCTCGGTAATGGAAGGCATTACAGATTTGGAGTGTAACCTTATCAAGATCCATGGCTCAAGGGATTGGTTTCTATTGTAAATTTATACAATCCCTGTCAACCATTGGTGCACAAGAGGCTCCGAGAGGCTTCGAGAAGGGTGGATGGGGTGGTCCTTGTATGTGGGGATTTCAACAGTCATAATATTATTTGGGGCTCTAAAATCACGGATATAAATGGTGAATGTATCGAGGGTTTGATTGATGAATTTGATATGGTTGTATTAAATGATGGAACGGGGACATGTATTAATCCGTCTCCAGGGAAGATGTCCCCTCTTGATCTTACTCTCATTTCATCAATTGAAGCAGCGAGATGTGATTGGATGGTCCATGATGATAACCTAGGAAGTGATCACTTTCCAGTGATCACAAATTTTAAACTACAAAGACATCCTGAGGACCCTCAAGGACTGGCTTCTTGGAACTTTTCCAAGGTGGACTGGGGTCTTTTCTCATGTCGATGTTCCAATGAAGTGAAGGAAGGGATTGTCGATAGCGATATTGACAGCCTCAACAGGAATATTGGCCTAACTATGAATAGCATAGCTGGGGATACAATCCCAACTTACAGAAGCTCAGTGGGTAAGAAAATCAAAGTCCCTTGGTGGGATAAGGGTTGTAAACAAGCGATCCAGGAAAGAAGGACAACTCTTAAAAGATTAAGGAGAACCCTTAGGTTGGAAGATGTCATGGAATATAAAAGGAAAAGGGCGTATGCTCAAAGGACTATGAAACAAGCAAAGACTGCCTCTTGGAAATTATTCTGTTCTTCAATTAATCTGGACACCCCACTTAAAACCGTATGGAAAACAGTAAAAAGTATGCAGGGTGTTAAATCTTGATGGAAGTCTATTCCGGCATTTATTTTCCAGAACAAAACCTTTTGTTCAAATGTACACAAGGCAGAGGTCCTGGGCCAATTCTTTTCTGGAAGTGGGGATGATCTCATAAAGTGTGATGAGTTGGAAGCTCGTACTCTCCAATTAGAAAATCAATTCCTGGTGACCACCAATGCAGTTCAGCCTCTAAATTCTTCACTTAATCTTGACTTCACTCTTCGGGAGCTTCAACAGGCAATCCAGAAGGCTAGGAATAGTGCCCCAGACCCAGATCAGTTATCATTTCTCATGTTCAAGCACTTGGATGATAGGGTGTTGGGTGTGATCCTTAGATTCTTCAATAAAGTTTGGCCTTCGGGAAACTTCCCTGTGATTGGAAACACTCAATTGTAATCCCTATCCTAAAAGATGAGAAAGATAGTACATCCCCATCTTCATATCGTCCGATTTCTCTTATTTCAGTTGTCTGCAAATTAATGGAGAAGATGATGAACAATCGCTTGGTTTTCTTCATGGAAAAGAACAACCTCCTGTATAAATTCCAGAGCGGGTTCAGAAAGGGACGGTCTGTTATGAACCACATTGCAGCACTGGCAAATGAGGCTAGGAAATCCCTAAACAATCAGGAGTCTTTCCTGGGAGTGTTCCTTGATATCCATAAGGCATATGATTCAGTTTGGAACAATGGCCTCCTTTATACGATAATATAATCAACCTCGGGATCAATGGAAGAATGTTTGAGTGGATTAGGGACTTTTTATCTCATAGATCCTTTCAGGTGAGGGTCGGTCAGAACTTCTCTCCCATTTTTCTTCCAGATCAGGGCATTCCCCAGGGTAGCAGCCGAAGCCCAACTCTCTTTAATATTATGATTAATGATGTGGCTTCCCATTCCAAGCTCCACAGCAAGATATTTCTGTTCGCTGATGACATTGTCATGTGGATCCGTTGTAAGAGTTTAGCCCTTTCAGGTAAAAAAAACTTCAGAATGATATCCGTCTGATGGAGCAATGGGCCTTAGACTGGGGTTTTAAGCTATCAGGCAACTTGTCCAAGTTCATCATATTTTCCCACAAGAAAAGGATTGAGGACATAGTGATGGTAGTTAATGGTACTTCCCTCAAACCATTTTCTGAAGTATCATTCTTAGGAGTCATCTTTGATAAGGGATTAACTTGGACCCCCCATGTTAAGATGCTGACTGGTAAATGTGCTAAAGGCACCAATTTATTACATTGTCTTTCTGGTACTGAGTGGGGAGCACATCGTGATAGTCTTCTCCTGTTATATAAAGCTACTATTCGTTCTCATCTGGATTATGGTGTTCTGGTCCTTGGGGATATGTCCATGAGCAATCGGAAAAAAAACTAGAGATTGTCCAGTCTAAATCCATCCGTATCTGTTTAGTGGCTTTAACCAGCACTCCTGTTTCTGCTCTTCTGGTGGAAGCGGGCGAGATGCCCTTGTCTCTCCGCTGGGAATTTTTGAAAATTAAATATTGGGCTAGAGCCACCGCATCTGGGGATAACCATCCTGGTAAAGCCTTATTTGCAAACTGCTGGGAATATCTTAAGCTTGACGGGAACCCCACTTCCCCGCCTTTCGGCCTTGCATGTAAAACGACTGCTAAGGAAATGGGGTTGGATTCCCTTCCGGTCAACCCCCATCATAAAATTTCTATTTGGGCCCCCTGGACCCTTAAACACCCTCGCCTCCATGTGGATCTCTGGAGAAAATCGGACACGGCTAATCCTGCGGTGACATGCAATCAAGCTATTGAGTTTATCAATTCAATTTGGAGTCAATCATTGCACGTATATACAGATTGCTCCAAATAACCTTCTCTTGGAAGGAGAGCTGCTGCAATATGCATCCCTGATTTCAGGGTGGTCAGGACATTAAGGCTAACGAATCCTCTTTCGGTCTTCTCGACCAAACTATTTGCCATAGTTCTGGCTCTAGAATGGATAATTGAGTTTAATCCCCTCAGTCTGGTTATCCTCTTTGATTCACTTTCTGCGTTGAAGGTGTTGGAATCCTTACAGGATGATTGTAGGAATGACTTGGTGCTAGAAGTTTGGCATTTGGTTAATATTGCGAAGTGGAGGGGTCTGGTGGTTGACCTGTGATGGATCCCTGCTCATGTCGGCATTGTTGGAAATGAGGCTTGTGATCTAGTGGCTAAGCATGCCCTTAAACTGGAAAATGTCACCCAAATCCCCCTGGGACAATCGGAAATTATTAGTCTGGCCAAGGACCAGATCGAGAAAAAATGGCAATTTCAATGTGACTCCAGCACGAAAGGAAGATTCTGTCACACGGTCGATCCGGATGTGGTACCTCTAGTTAAACTTCCCATGCTTTCCCGGAGAGACCAGGTAGTGGGGCAGATATGTAACAAAAATTGCTCGAGATGTTCACATCCGGCAGAAAGTTTGAAATTTTGCATACAGGGTATTTTGACATGCTGAGTTCAAAATTGGCGGATCCAAGAGGTCTGACCAATGGTATGGCCGCCATTTTGAATTCCAATATGGCCGCCAAGACGAAATGTTGAAAATCCCGGGTTCTTTGCAAAAGCAATACCAATTCAATGGATCCCGAGTTGACGAATCATATAACAAGTCAAAGAGCTCATTTCAAAGTATATTTCGTACCAGTTGGCAGCCGATGGCAGATTTGCCATGTATGCTGACCAGGTGATATTATCTTCACTCTCAAGACCTTCCTTCTCCTGCAGACTTTGTACAAACGAAAGCCACTGACTTTCTTTGTCCTGTATTCCGGAGGACACACTTGGAGTGGATGGACCTTTTGGTTTTCTTGGAATGGGATTATTAGTTGGAAATGCTTCAGGAGGCACATCACTGTAAGATGCAGGAAGGGCGGCTATGGTTTTGGAGCACTGTTTGTTCTCATTCTCAGTGACATTCTCATGATTTCGAATGCTGCCACTTTTGTCATGTGAAACATGTTGTGTCAGTGATAACGCGGTTCCATGAAATGAACTTTGTGCTGATGCTGATGATGGGTTGTGATCTATGTTGTCTAGGTTGCCTGTTGTGAATATTCCACTTCGCAATTTTGTTGGACACACGACGCCGTCATGTTTGTATATTTCTATGACTCTGTTGGCCTCATCTGTGGATACCTCCAGTATGCGATCATAGGAAACACACAAACCATGTTGAAAAAGAACGTCAACGAGATCCCGTTTCCTTCTTTTGCTATGAATGAGAAGACCCAGGTAAAGTGGCAGTGATGTTTCACGTTTCAAATTGTGACGTTCTGCTGTAGTTTCCAACCTTCCTCGTTTCATAGTGTTGAATGTTACAAGTTGAGTTAAGGATTGCACAGAGATGCCTCCCTTGTTGTTTGCGTTCTGTTTTTGTATGTTTGTACAGCAAGAATCATTTCCGTCAACGCTGCAATGATGGTGGTGAGTTGTTATATGATTCGTTAACTAGGGATCCATTGAATTGGTATTGCTTTTGCAAAATATCTTGCGCACAATCTGGGCAGCTCTCATGAGAATGACCACGTCGTTGTCAGAGCTTTGTCTACAAGCATGCAATAAAGCTTCACCAATGTCCTCTTTGAATGACAGTACCACTTCATGGTTGCTCTTATGTGCCTCAAGTTGCGGAAGGTGTCTGAGAAGCTGTCCTTAAGGTGAGTTGAATTAATCCTCTTTGAGATATCGCCTCCCAGTTGTGCCAGACGTTCTGTATAAAGCTTTGTGAGATCGGCTAACTTGAAAGTGTAACTGTCATCTGTACACTTCATTTCATGTGCCATTTGCAGCAATGCGCAGCTAGGGTTTCTGCAATACCGCGAACCATCATCTAGTCGGGAAATGTTTATCCCGCAAGGCAAGGCACCTAAATCATTCAATGCCTTGAGATTTTGAGCAAGATTCTCGTAGACGTCTAGACACGACTGATTGCTGCCCTTACGTGCATCTCTTAGTGGTTCATTTTCAGAACGTTTCTGGCAAAGAGCGCAAATGTTCCAGTCTGTTGGCATTGGAATTGTTGACGATGTTTTCTTTGATTTCAACATTGGATCAGAAAGAGAAAAACATAAAAAAATAATTATTGGAATGTCATGTGAATGTTCAGTTCCGGCAGAAAGTGTTAAATTTCGCATACAGGGGTATTTTGGGGCGCTGAATTTCCCAAATTTCTACTGCCTTCGACAAAATTACAAACCCATCAGTATATTTAAGATGCAACAATTTTCCAGTTATCATAATAATGCTCAAATGATCTTATGACATTACGTACACTGTGTACATACGTACATTGCTAATAGCTATTAAAGCAAGAAAACATCGATGTTTGTCTTGGCGGCCATATTGGAATTTAAAATGGCGGCCATACCGTTTGTCAGACATTTCAAATTATTGCATTATTGAACTCAGCATGTCAACATACCCTTGTGTACCAAATTTCAGCGCCACAGGTCATTTAGAACCCAAGATAGGGATTTTCAACATTTCGTCTTGGTGGCCATATTGGAATTCAAGATGGCGGCCGGTCCTTGGTTAGATCTCTTGGATCCGCCAATTTTTGAAATCAGCGCCCCAAAATACCCCTGTATGCGAAATTTCACACTTTCTGCCGGAAATGAACATCTTTTTCACATATCTGGCCCACTAAGGTGACTCTTGGTAGGCTAAGACTCGGCCACTGCCACCTAAATTCATACCTGCATAAAATGGGAGCCCCCTACGGGGTTTTGTGAGACGTGCAGGAACCCCGAAGATCTGAATCATTTATCCTCAATTGCCCTCTTTATGAGGGACCCAGGCGGCATCTTGTGCAGAAAGTAGGAGTAAGGGGATCAAGGTGTTGGATATACCAGGAGCGATGAGGCTAATGAACAAGAAGCACCCTCAACTCGTAAGCTGGTACTAAAATTCCTGAAGGAGTGTGGAAATCCATTTAAATTTCCTTACACTCGTAGGGATAATAAACAATTTCGATCCGTTCAGGTGCGTGGCGTGTATTGACCACCGGCTCTTAAAGCGCCATTAATATTCAAAAAAAGTAGAAGAAAGGTCCATCTGACCAGGTGTTCGCCATGTTTGTTCTTGCGGTGAGTTTAGATGGACATCTTTTTCTGTGACTTGATACGTTTTTGAATGGAATTTTGCTAATATCCCACTTTAAATCCTTCTTCAAAGAATGCTGTTTCAAGGTAAATCTTTCTGTTTGTCGTTTTTATTTACTGTGTGTGTGTGTGTGTGTGTGTGTGTGTGTGTGTGTGTGGTGTGTGTGTGTGTGTGTGTGTGGAGAGATATTGATTGTTATCTCCATAATTCGTTCTCAGAAGGTGGAACAGAGCCCTTCCAGGACTCGAAGTGCTCCCCTTCGTTTTGGTGAAGGATTGGGATTCGTGGGCTGAGTTGTGATGTTGTGTTGTTCTCAGAGTTTTGTTCCGAGGGTCTTTTTTCAGGAATCTATTGAGCCCCGGACAGCCTCCAACTGTAGTTCATTTGTGGTAATGTTCCCAGGGACGGTTTGTAGGATCTTTGTGAGGTTCTTCTTCATCATTCCCATTGCTCCAATTATCACTGGTACAATTTTGGCACTCTTCAGCTTGCAGGATATTTTCACTTCATTCTTGATGTCTTAATATTTGGACATTTTCTTGATTTCTGCGTTATTTCGACCAATATCACTGGGTACTGAAACCTCAATTAGCAATACCTTATTTTCCTTTTTTATCTGAGTACTATGTCTGGTCACAGTGTCTTCTTTTCTATGTTTCTGCTGGATGGGATCATCAGGTCATACGTGAGCATTATGTCCTTGTCTTTAATGATCGTTTTTGGTTCGTGTTTCCATTAGTTTTGTGGAACTGGGATATTGAAATTTCTGCAGATGTGCCAGTGGATGACTCCACATACCTTGTTGTGATTTTGTTTGTACAGCTGTTCTGATGTGAGTTTTTTTTTTACAGCACGGAGGTTGCTTGTGCTTTCTTTTTCTACCTTGTAAAACCTACACTTGTCCGAATGACTCAGTCCTGCCATTTTGTTTTTTTAAAGCCATTCGTGTAGTGTCCTTGGTCTTGGGCATTTATAATGATTCTTTCTCTGTCCGAGTTAAGCTGACCTTCTTTGTCTCTCTCCAATCTCTCCAACTCGTTTTATATTTCTCTGCTCTTTTGTCTTTCTCCCATTTGTCACTATATAATCTGTTGATATTTTGTCTTGCATTTTTATTTTGTCTTTTTTGTTTTTTGCAATCGTTGGGGTTGTATGTGCTGCTGTTTCAGTTTGGTGCATGCCATCTTCTGTTCGCGCCTGCTTTTGGAATTTTTTTGTAAGGTGAGTGAGAGATACCTTTTCTGGCTTCTTGTGTTCATGCTTTGGGACTGAACAGACTGGGGATTATTTCTGATAAGTGGTGGTGTTCTTTGCAGGTTAATAAGGTTTTATGATTCTTCTTCTACCCCCAATACTACATTATAGGGCCGCATTTATTACGTACACAAATGCTGTAAATTTTGATTCCTCTCCCTAATTCCTCCCACCTTCTCGTCGTGGTGATTGCATAACGGACTGCGGAAAAACTAAACGGCATCACCCAGTTCCTCCAATCTCTCAACTCCTCCCCTACGACCCCAACCTAAAACAACCTCAATGTACTTCCTAACAATCTCCCCACAAACTTATCAGTCTGATGGTAATTGAGAGGTGGACAGAGGATAAAACTCTGCGTCGGAAAGAATCCTGTTGGTCTGTCAAGGTGTATATGCACTGAATACTGAATGCGGTAACCTTGGCTCTGGTGCGTGGGAAAGGAGCAGACCGGGAGGGGCACGGATGGAGGTTATAAACACCTCCCCGAGCTATTTTTACCCACGCTCCAGCTGTGCAGAGTTCGCTCCTGGAATGTTAAACATTCCTCAGTCGGAGCCTCAGCAAGGCACAGCACAATAACCGGAAAGGAATCGATTAAAATTAACAGCAAGCATCTGGCAACAATATTGGACCCAGCATCACTTTCACTTCTGCGCTTCCTGCTCTTGGGCATAAACTTCGAGTACCGTTCAAAAGGTGCTCCGAACAAGATGCTCACAACAGTCCAATCAATGCCAAATATAGCCTATCGATGATGTATATATATATATATATAATAGAGTGTATACACATACACACAGGGTGAAGAAAAAGCCACGAACAGTTGTTGTTTGGTTTAATGATTTTTGCGCTCATTTTTCTTTGTATTTGAAATGATGTTTTAACAATACTGGAAACGTTCGGAACAGCTGGGTGAAGAACAACATATAACCTGTGCTTCTCGACCTGGGGATGGTTACACCAAGAGTGAATGAGATCATGATCGGGTGAATGGGAAGGTGAATGATTGGTGGGTGAATGTTTTATCTTTACTCGCTTAGAATTTACTACTAGATGGTGGGGAAAAATAAAGTGTAGGATGGGGGGGGGGGAGAAATGTAGTGGTATGATGGGGAAAAATGTAAGGTGTGTGATTGGGAGGGGGGGATGTAAGGTTTATGATGGGAGGGAATGTAAGGCGTATGTTGGGGAGGGAAAGTAAGGTCTATGATGGGGGGGGGGGGAATGTAAGGCGTGATGTTGGGAGGGAATGTAAGGTCTATGATGGGGGGGGGGGAATGTAAGGCGTATGTTGGGGAGGGGAAATGTAAGGTCTATGATGGGGGGGGAATGTAAGGGCGTATATGTTGGGGAGGGGAAATGTAAGTCTATGATGGAGGGGGGGGAATGTAAGGCGTATGTTAGGGGGGGGGGGAATGTAAGGTCTATGATGGGGGGGACGGGATGTAGAGGCGAATGATAGTGGGGGGGGAATGTAGGTGTATGTAGTGGTTGGGAGCGGGTGGAAGGTGGGGAGTAAGGTCTTTGATTGGGGGGGGAATGTATAGGTGTGTGATGGTGGGGAATGTAAAGTGTTATGGGGGTGTGGAAAGTAAGGTGTGTGATGGGAAAATGTAAGTGTGTATGGTGGGTAAGGGTCTATGATGGAGGGTGGGAATGTAAGGTGTGTGATGGGGAATGTAAGGTTGTATTAATGGGGGGAATGATAAGGTGTGTGATGGGAAAAATGTAAGGTGTTTATGGTTGGGGGGGGGTAAGGTCTATGATGGGAGGGTGGGGAATGTTAAGTGTTGATTGAGGAGAGGAATGTAAGGTGTATGAAGTGGGGGGGGGGGAAGTAAGTAGAATGATCTGGCTGGATCTTACATACACTCGAGCTTGTGGGAACTCTGCTGTGTGAACCCACACCTTTCTGACACAATCATGTCTGCCTCCTGGTCCTGCCTCGGAACAGTCAGGCAAGGCTATTCAATTATTGTTCATAACAATGTGTTTCTTCCTTATAACAAATTATTTGGTAACCCTGTTCGAGTGACAGAAAGTTTCCTCTCACTTTCCTGTGCACTTCTCAATTAATAATAGGCTTGTTTGTGTGTCTGTCCGTCTGTCTGTAACATTACATTCCGCCCATTGGTTGGACAGTTCGCCTGACTCCACCCACAATTGATATTTGGAGGAAAAAAATCACATGGTCACCTGTCATCTTCATAATGTGTTTACTAAGCTCAAAGAAGAGAAGCTATTCTGGTCCCACAGCACCCCAGACATTGACCTCGAAGACACCTTCAACGTCAGTACGTCACAGCTTATTATTATAAGCAGGAAGCCCCTCGTCCTCTTCATCTCACGAATGTAACAACTGTCCCTCAAAATCGATCTGTGCGAGCGGGGTTGACACACCTGCGAGATTAACCCAAATATTCAGCATCTCCTTCAACGTTCAGTAATATATCTAGCTCGAGCCAGATAAGATTGGGGGGAAAAAATACGTTAGAAACACTAAACTGGTAATTTTGGCTCAGCTAAATTTTATTTTTGAAATCCAAACAATGTAATAACAAGAGATCGTTCGATGAACCGAGGTTTCAGGGGAAATCACTTCAATTGATTTAACTTCTGTGTGGTCAATGGCTCCTCGGA
>CM068959.1:75292929-75302929 GCA_035128595.1 Eptatretus atami | reverse complement strand
ATGAAATCATGCCACCACAATAAGTGGAAGTATTTTATAAACAAACAAACATATGCATTGGGCTACATCATTGCTATTATTGTTGCATTATTATTGTCCTTGTTCCTGTTGTTTTTTGGTTTGTCGATTTCGCACGTTGGGACGTGATCGTGACAATTAACGCGCACTCGCTTTCCGGCACGATTGAGTCTGTGTAAGTACATTACCTGGTGTTAGAAGTTTACGATCTCTTCATGTCATCAACTGCCATACATCTCTCTAAACATGGCATCGCCGAACTTTGAACATCCGTCGATCGACTGGGATCGTCTCGATCTCTATCAGGAGTTTTGGCGTTTCAGAAATCACGTCAGTTTTGTCTTGTCTGGGCCGCTCACAGATATACCCAAGCCTGGATGGCTCAGAATCTGGATCGGCAAATAAGGTCGTCAAATTTACCAAACTCTAGCTTGGGAGGATGGAGACAAAGAAGACTTGGAGAAACTGCCCGACAATTTTCAGAACTATGTGCAGCCCAGAAAAAAAAAACCAAAAGAGTCGCCAGGACACTGCCTGAAGCAAAGGTGCCAACCGAGTGGTGAGTCTTTTGACCATTTTAGAAAAGCAGTTGAGAAAATGCCACATCCAACAGACAGACAAAGCATCAAGCGTTTCCTTGGGTTCATTCAGTATTTAGGGAGGTTTATCCTCAACCCAAGTGACATGAGCAAACCTCTCCACGAACTCTGCAAAAATGATTTGGAATTCACCTGGCAGTGATCTCAGGTGTGTTCATTTGAAAATCTGAAGCATGCGTGTATTTCTGCCCTCCAGTACTACGATGTAAATCAGCCAGTCAAAATACAGAGCCTGTTTTCTCCAGAACGGCAACTCCATAGCATTCACATCATGCAGCCTAACCAAATACCGAGCGCCGCTAGGCCATGATTGAGAAGGAAATGCTCTCAATCATTCACGCAACAGAGCCGTTTCACTACTACATATTTGGGAAAATAGCAATGGTATACAATGACCATAAGCCTCTAAAAGAAATCTCCAAGAAGCTTCTCCTATCTTCTCCCAGGCTGTTAGCGCATGTTTACAGCGCATGTTGCTCAAGCTTCAGCGGTATGATTTGGAGGTTAAGTATTGTCGTGGTTCCGAGTGAGTGCTTCCAGACACATTGTCCCATGCACCTCCACCAGACACCGGCTCGGAAATGGCAAGGACCTTGAGTCTGTCAGCATGTTCCAGTTCCTCGCAATCACAAGTGAGAAATACATCAAAATCCAAAAAACTGTCGCGCTGAGGCTGAGTCTATGGGTTTATTGCTTCGACATCGCAGACAGGTCAGTGGTCTCTCTGTGTTCTTCCACCTCCTTTCTGTTCTTGCACCCTCTCTTCTTTCGGTGTCCCCACCCCCCCCCCCCCCACACACCACACACACACCCTAAAGCTCACATGGTCCACCATCAACCCTCTTCTGGTGAACCTACCTAAATCCAGGATCACTACTCACCTCCACTGATTTGTTCCTTTTTTTCCCCCATCTGTGGAATCAACTTCCACATCCTATTCAGTCATTCTTACCCCCAGATCTTCAAGACAGTTGTTCACCACCATTTCAGAATATCCCTAATCCAAAACCATGATCTTTTCTACCCTGGTTATCCCCACCCAAATCCATCCTAATTTTCCAATTTTATCTCCTTGGAGTTTCCTTCTCCATGCATGTGTGGTTTACATCCTATTTTGGTCTGTTCCATCCTGATCCATTTGGTGGGCTAGCTCTTCTACAAGCCTCGACTATGCGTACAAAAAAATAAGAGGGGGGGGGAGCTACTCTGTGATAATTGAGCCTTCTCTGCAATGTAATTAGGAGGGGATGGACTGATTCCCGAAGGAAAGTGCCAGGACCCGTCCGTCCTTCAATTCCAAAATGCAATTGGCAGTCTCAGATGGTATTGCCTACAAAGACATGCACCTTGTCATCCCACCAAGCATCAGGTGCAAAATGCTTAACTTGGTTCATGAATCTCATCTGGGAGTAACCAAGTGCAAACAGCATGCTCGTGAAGTCATGTACTGACCCTCAATGAACTCTGACATTGAACAAACGGTCCAGAATTGTTGCAAGCAGAGTCAGCCCATCCTATAGGCAGTCCAGGCATTCTGTCTCAGGCCCCCAACTGCAAGGGGCCCCCACGATGCCTGAAATATAGAATCTGCATAAACATTTGAATGTATTTGTTCTCAAAATACTAGAACTGACTTAGATCAACCAGATGGGTTTTGGTTTGTTTGAAACTTTCACTTTCCTTGTGTTATTGGGGGGGGGAGTGGGATTTAGAGGGGCCCCCAAAGAAATTCTAAATTCTTGCCTCGGGCCCTCTTAGTGGCTAGAACCAGCACTGGTTGCACGTGTGGTGAGTATCAAAGAGCTCAACAACGAGAGCCTCTCTTGCGATATTTATACATCTGATCTTCCATTTATCGAAGTTGCGAGCGACATTTTCGATTTTGAAGCAAAGCAGACTATTACTCCAAGTTTGTGGAGGTAGACTGCCTCAAAGACATTATGGCTCACTCTGTGATTGAAGCTCTGAAGCAGCAGTTTTGTCGACATGGTATTCCAGAGAAGCTGTGAAGTGATTGTGGAAGTCAGTACATATCAGAGGAATTTTCTCACTTTTGCAATGAATATGACATCACACAATATTGTGCCCCCCAAATGCCAGAGTGCCAATGGAGAGGCAGAAAGAGCGATCCAGACAGTTAAAAAATCTCTTGAAGAAATCAACAGATAAGCACTTAGCCCTGCTGGACTTTGTACCACTCCACTTGAAGGAATAAACTTGTCCCCAGCTCAGCTCCTCATGGGGAAACGCCACAGAAATCCACTGCCCTTCAAGTGTGCCCTTCTCAAGCATGCTCAGTATGACAATCACATCGTGAAATCACGCGTAGAGACACAACGAATGAGAAACAAAAGCACTATCACGACAAGCCATCCATGTCAGGTATACCACTGCTTCAGCCAGGATCAACAGTGTTAGAAGGTTACCAAACCCAGATGCCAGGCATTCGATCCAAGATTTGGTAGAGGCACATCACACCAGCCCCCGTTCATATGTGGTGAAGACCACAAACAATGTGCACCGGCGTAACAGCTCCATCTCCGTAGTGTACCCCCATCAGCCAAGGTTGACTCTTTGGAAAGTCGGCCACCCTCTTGTTCCGATGTTTCCCCGGATGTGAAAGATGTCCCTGCTCCTGTTACTCAACAGTTTTCACCCCTGTCTCTGTCTATTTGTTTGTGTGCAGGATATCTCAAAAAGATGTGGACGGATTTCGATGAAATTTGGTGGAGAGGTTGGGTGTGTGACAAGAACAAAATGATTAGATTCTGGTGAAGATCCGGTCCTGGATCCGGATACAGATACAATAATTTTTGAAGTGATTCTTTATCATTGAGAGATAGGGCCAAACAAGGCATGATAACATCAAAATTTGTCGATGAGTTATGACAAAACTAGGTGGATGAGTTGGTTAGGTGACAAGAACAAGCCGATTAGATTTTGGTTCAGGTCCGGATCCAGATCCGCTCTATCAGTGGGATAGAAAACGTACCTGGCAAAGGTATGTGCTCTACCGAGCGCCGTTCTAGTTTTTAATAATTAATTGATTCATGTGATCTGAGTTTGGTGTTGCGTGTTAATTCATGAGCAGTTTTAACTATAAACATACACTTTTGCTCTGCTTGGCTCCTTATAAGAAAGGAAGATGTAACATGTGCATTGGTCACAGAGAGACAGACAGACAGACAGACAGAGAGACAGACAGACAGACAAGGGTGAAAGCATAACCTCCGTCTAACCTTGATGGTGGAGGTAAAAACATTATGAGTACATAAATAACAGGGGAATGAATGCCTCTGAGCATTTCATTGGTTGTACTTGTAGTATCATTTTGAATCCGACTGCGGAGGCCATTTTTGCTAACAAAACAAGACACCTCTGTTAAATCGCTTGCCAAGCGGTTAGGCGAGTGGCTTACAAGGCGTCCTTCACTTCACGAGTGTTAAGGTCCTTCACTGGAACTGTTAGGTGATCTGTTCTCATAAGCAATGTGGACAATAACGCCGCTCAGCTGTATTTCACAAGACTAGGCCTTTAGAGCATGAGTGCCTCAATCAAATTTCCAACAAGGGCTAAATAGATAGCTCAAGGGCAGAGCTCAGCACCTTTTATTATTTGGACCCTTCCTGCTCTGTAATTGTAGCAGAATAGAAGTTCCATGACCATATATTTTGCAGATTACCCCAATCTCCCCCCCCCCCCCCCCCCCCCCCCCCCCATTTTTTTTTCTCAAATGATAATCAGATCATGACACTTGCCCATGTATAATTCGAGGATTTCACATTTTGGGTGTCTGATGACGTCACGCCATGCTGGCCATCATTTTGAGTGAATTGGATTTCTCATCCGCAGCCGTATAAATCAGGCACATGTCAGTCTGCACAACCTCGGAGTGTCTACACATGACCGAGCACAAGCCACGTTACAGCTCAGTCACGTGATCAAAACTCCCATTTATTGCAGAATGTCGGATCATATTTTCTGCTTGTCAGATCATATTCTCATCTTCACGGTTTTTTTGGGGGTCCACACTGCTCACACACATCCCAGGGCACGGTGCAGTAATAGGAGACACAGACGGCGTACAAAACAGAGGGAAATGGTCCCTTTCGACATTAAAAGTCACCCATTTAGTCCAATATAGAGATCATTGCATGCTCGGGCAATGCGCACCTGTGCACACAGAGATAATTGTCCAAATGTTCATTGTGCATGGAATGAACATGGAATGGATCAGGATATAACAGCACAAAAGGAACAGCTGAAAGAGAGGGGGTGCATCAACAGCAGGGTTGAGTGACAAAATAGAGGGAGACTTGGACAAATAGGGACAAACTGAAACTCTCAGGAAGGATAAACTGGAAATTTGGAAAGAAGTGGGTTCAAGGAGGGATAAGGGTTGGATTCGATGCAGACTTGGGGAGGTTTGCATCATATGCAACAGCTAATATGTGCATTGCTATGAATGCGCAAGTTCGGTACCTTCCAGTACACTACGCTGAAATGTCCCAGCTCAGAAATGACCATCCAAAGTGCTGCAACACTTTCCTTGAAGGAGAGTTTTCTGTCCAACTAGGAGAAAAGAACCCTTTGCTAAGATACCTTGGACCAGACAATGAAGAGACAGCCAATCGTGAACACAAAAGCTGCGGGAGGAGTGCGCAAGTTAGTCTCAAAACCTGGTGGCAGTATGAGTCTGTTCTTCCTGAAGCAGAACTACCGGTCATCCTTCTTGCGTCATCTCCGAGACGTGTTAGTCACAGGCAAATCTGATCATGGACATGTAGAGTTACAGAACAGCAGAATTAAAAAAGGATGAACTGGCTGTCAATGCTGTTGTAGAAACCTGCAAAACTGGGTTAATCCCTTTGAGAAAATCAACAAGAAACTAGTCAGTCTGTCTACAGCTGCTGCTGCAACAAGGCAGATTTCCACACAGTTGCTAGAAGCAGAAAAGCGTGGTGAGGCCAGCTTATCAGAGCTTTAAGTCTGAAAGGACTCGAATCAAGTCCACCAGTCGCTGAAATTTCATGATCCATTGCCTAAGCTGAGGCTCAAGACCTTTCAGATATGACAAGAAGCCAGAAGAAAGTTTCTTCAAATGGAAAAGAAATGATTCTGAAAGCAGACCGAAAGGTGTTTGGGCAAATGCGTACTCATTGCACAAACAGAAAAGAACCTGGATATGAAAGATGTCCTGGCACATCCCTAGGTCCACTGCCATGGTCTCTAGCCTGTGAAGATGGGAGTATCAGGAAGACAAAACAAAGCTGTGTTGGCCAGAGCATTACAAAAAGATGCACAAGCGAGAACATTCCCACACCATCAGCCACGATTATTGATGCATGGCTTGGTTCAAGATGAAGGGGGACCAGAAAACTTATTTGGGGAAGGAACATATGCAAAACACCTTGCCTTCTTTCTGCAATTGGAGAAGGTGCACACAGTACTAGGATTGACATCGTGTTTGATGTGTATCAACCACGACAGGCCATAATAACACCACGAAAAGAAGCGAGACGAAGCAAGAATCGCGGCATACAAGTTCAAATATAACTTTCCCAACAAATGTCCGTCAGTGGAAAAGTTTACCTGCAGAGTATGTGACAACAGACTGAACTCTTGAATTTCTGTTTCAGGAATGGCAACCAACCACATTCAAGGTCATTATTGCAGTCAAAGCATATGTTTGTAACCTCAAGGAGAAGTGCATCAAAATTATGTACTCAGCAGTTAAGATGGTACCGGCAGCTTGCTGCCAGCAAAGAAGAAGCAGACACGAGGGACTCTTCATTGGGAAAACACGCAAGTGACACCGGAAGGTGCAGCTGGTAATCTTGTGGCGGACGACACAGATGTCTTCCTTTGAGCAATGGGTTCTGCTACAACAATTACTGCTCCTCTTTATCAGAAATGTGGGACGACCTGAAAACTTCGCACACATTACATAGACATCACAGCTGTTGGCCAACATGATGGATCTGATGTCTCAGAGGCATTTATTGGATTGCCGCTTCATCTTGGTTGCGACTCCCGTCAGGCCTCGCAGTTGTGGAAAATGAGAAAGCATTCAAAACTGGTCAAAGCAAATCAAGAAATTTTCCAGAGTCTCTTTGAGGAGCTTGGCCAACAGTGGAGTCTTTTCGTCTTCTTCTTCAAGCTCGATTGTGAACGTTTGTTTGTTTTTTTTTTTTTTTTTTTTTTTTATTGCCATGATGATGCTACAATCGGAGATGCTTCAGTCAAGAGTTTCGGTTCAACTTTTGTGCAAAGAAAGGTGAGAAAGAGTCCTACCAGTTACCGCCATGGTGCAGATTGTCTTGGAAAACATGCACGGCGAGCAAATTATCAAACCGCAATTTGGAGACAGAGTTTGATGAACGATCCCAAGACGCCCAATCCTGCAAGGCTATGGCTGGAAATTCGTTGGCGATGGTGATGACAGACACTTAAGCCGTAGACTGGATGGATGGTGCACCGGCCCCCGACGCTGTTTTGAGATGCTGTCGCTGCAAATGTCGGAAGTCCTGTCGAGTTCCTCAATGTCCCGTGTGCTGCAAATGGATTGAAGTTTCTGAACATTTGTAGTTTGAGCCCATGTGAAAACCAACCAATGAACGACGGTACAGGACAGCGAAATGGAGTTGAGCAGCGAAGACGATTATGAAACTGAAGACTATTAGTTCAAATATTCCAAGATTGTGTACTTTCATTATTGTGTTTGAATAACATATAATGTGTTTGTCTTATAACATGCCTTATATTTTTATTTCTGTGTTGCTGTTACAGCTGCGACATTTGAAATCTGGACCAAATGATCAACTTGATGTCGAAAGCACATAATTACATATTTTCTATGATAGAAATTTGTTTCCTATATATGTAAGGTGTCATTTATTGACAAGTTCAAATTATATTAAGATGTATTCAAGGTACTGTTATTATAGTGCCTGAGTTGAAGTTTCTAATGTCTTTCTACATGTTGGAGACACATTTTTTGTAAGTGAAGAAAAACATGTTGGTTTCGCATCAAGGGGTCCGCAGTATTTCATGTCGGGTGTCTGTGAGTGTTTTTATTTTCTTCTTATGTTTATACGACTATAAACTGTACTCCATGAGCTTTCTTTTTGATATATAGATTATACACATTAAAGTATATTAGGGGCTGTCACACTTGACGTTTTAGCCAGCGTATGGCAAGGTCTCAAAATATATGTAAAACGCTGGCGTACGCTGAACTATTGGTGTTTTTTTTAAAAGTTTTGGGCGTATAATAACGTGTTGGACGTATGCATAACGATTTGTAATGTACACAGAACGTTTTAATCACATATAGATAACTTATACCAACGAATGCTGAGGGTGTTGTCGCGTTCACAACCTATGCCCAACGATAGTGTAACTTATGCATAGCGCGCGGCAGCGTTATCGCCGACGATCACGTGGCGTAGGCTATTCATAGGCTGCGGCTCGACGATTCAAATCATACCGCACTAGACATCGAGTGTGAAGCCGCTGTTTCACACTTTGACGATTTAGCCAGCGTATGCCGACGTATGAAAATTTGCCGAACCAAGCTGGCACACGTCGAATACGCTATGGGTAAGTTTTGTATACGTTAGTAGACGCTGGCATACGTCGTAGTATGCTGGCCCTACATCGTAGTACGCTGGCATACGTCGTCATACGCCGAGTACGTCGAGAAATTTTCAGCATGTTGAAAATATTTCTCGACGTACTCGACGTATGACACACTTCCGCATACGCTGGCATAAGTGTAGGCACGCTACGCGATCGTTGACACACTCGACATAGTTACTTGTACGTTACTCATAGTTGAAACACGTCAAGTAATGGTTAGCGTCAGTGTTCCAGACTCCCTCGTTTTTTTTTGGTTTTTTTTTTCTTTCGTATGACGTGATGTTGACACTTTGATTCTAGTGCGGTTTATGATTTAAATCATTGAGCGGCAGCCTATTAATTATATTATTATAACCGCACTAGAAATCAAAGTGTCAACATCACCGTCATACCGAAGAAAAAAAAAACCAAAAAAAAAAAACAGGGAGCTGGAACACTGACGCTAACCATTACATTGACGTGTTTTCGACTTATGAGTAACGTACAAGTAAGTGTGTCAACAATGCGTAACGTGCCTACAATTATGGCCAGCATTATGCGGAACGTGTGAGTCATACGCTGGCATACGTCGAAAAATTTCAAGCATGGAAAATTTGTCTAACACTCGGCGTACTACGACGTATGCAGCGTACAAAGACGTATGCCAGCGTACTACGACGTATGCCAGCGTACTACGACGTATGCCAGCGTGCTCTTAACATATACAAACTTACCCATAACGTTTTCGACGTGTGCCAGCGTTTGAGCCAAATTTTGATACTCAGGCATACTCTGGCTAAATCGTCAAGGTGTGACAGGGCCTTGAACAGTATAAAACGCCCAACTCAAATCCATGGTGTATAAAAATTATCGAAAATCTTCGATTTGTGCAAGAGGGGGTCGCGTATAAACAGTGCCATTACACGATATAAGCTACGATATTTCCTTGCTATCAAGTGATTTTGATACCCCAGGGGACCCATCTTTACAAAAAACTTGACTAGAACAGGGCACTTTGTTTGGTACCAATGACCAAAATGTTGGGCTCGGCCTCATGGACTAATTGTGATCAAGACTCACCATACAATCATTTGGAAAAAGACCTAAGTTATGAATGCAGACCTGTTGGTAGACCTTAGAGCTTTCTCCAGAAGAAGCTATTGTGAGAACTCAGAATCGGGAAGGCTGTCTGTGCCAAGTTCCTTCAGGTATAGGCCCAGTGGTAGTCGTAGTTTGTCGAGGTGGTAGTAGGACGAGGGTATGTATGGGTTAGAGAAAATTGAAAAAAGGAGCAGAAGGAGGATGATGGGCAGCAAAGGTTAGGGGATGTGAAGGAGTGGGTAAAGAAGTGGGATGATACTGCCTTGCAGTTTGTTTGTGGGGGGGGGGGGGGGGGGGGGGGAAAGGAGTTGGGAAAGAAAGGAATTATATTGCCTTATCATCCGCACTGCTTTCACTGTATTACCCAATTATGCTTTCCATGTATTACCTGTATTTCAGTATCACCACCACAGTATCATTGCAGTATCATCTCATTCTTCTTTCCCCAATTATTTCCCCCATCCTCACTTATTTCCCCAATATAGAGATCATTGCATGCTCTGGCAATGCCCTGTAGATATAAGACTGAGACAAGGGAATGGCAGGGGTGGTTATGGAGGCTAAGGAAGGAGAGGGTAGGTTGGGGTTGGTGGGTGGGGGGGGGGGGGTGATCAAAATTCCACCGCGGTTTGCTTATGTTCTAAGCAGATAGCCCTTGCTTG
>CM068959.1:75276458-75291929 GCA_035128595.1 Eptatretus atami | reverse complement strand
CAGAGTTTCATTGTTACTTTATCTATCAAGTAGTTGTATATACATCATAGTAAATAAAATATTGCAGCTACATATGCTATATTCTGCCATGTGTGATTAAAATTTTTCTCAAATATTGAACAAACACAGGGAAATCACGTCGGTCCATGTTAAAAATTTGCTATTAAACGCTTCAGTACTCTGTTTGCTGCATCATGCTATTCACAACATAGAGGTCATACAGCACTTTCCTATGATACCAAACACAACCGGCACTAATTAGTACCGACAAAATGGCGGCCTCATGTACTTAAATGGCAACCATCTGTGTTGTGGCCACAATCAGATACTTCATTAGAAGAGTCATACATTTACCATCTTGAACCGAGATGACTGTGAGCTTGTAATGTAACTTATAGTATATTTCCAAAACCAGGAGGTCTATACAAAACTCAAGTGAATTATTTTTCACCTACTAAAATTTTTAAGTTTGTCAAACAGCATAAGTATAGTGATTCATCACCTTGATCTGAGGGTTATTTCTATCTTCAATCCACTTGTGCTCTCCCTCAGTGTTGATCAGTACTCTGCAACTCGACAAAAAAATTACACAAACTCACACACACACACACCACACACACACCACACACACACAACAACACACAACATACTAATATATAATTTATAATATATATATATATATAAATATAAATATATGCAGGGTGAGTCAGACAGTCAGCACCCGATTCTGTCATGTGATGTGTTGCTCTTCCATTGTTATTTACCAGTGTACACAGAAGGTAGCAATAAATGATGACATGTTTATGTAACCATTTATTCAAGAAAAAATTACGAACTGTACCAAGCTGTTTTAACTTGCAATTTTCAAAGTTGCCCTCCCTCGTGAATCGAATGCACCAATCTGACAGCGGCAGGCACAGAGCGGCACACACGCTGCAGAGTTCGATATCAATTTGCCATCAAAACTTTCCAGTGATTTGAGCCTTCAATCCTGAATGTCGAGGCTTTCACGATAAACAAGGTCTTTCATGAGACCCCAGAAAAAATCTGGGTGCTAGACTGGGAGCGTCGCGGCACTCAGACGGACGCGGCGGCGATCACTGGAAAGTTTCATACAAGCCACTGACAACAACGTCCATAATGAGGGGGAAGCCTCCATCATGCTGAAATAACAGTCCTGTCTTGTACCTGGCCAAAAGAAGTGTATTGCAGCAATTTCCAGGTAAATCTTCTGCAGGCAGATCCATCAAAGAAAGGATCCAATTATCCTAATGTAGTATGGCATGCCCAATGTCCTCCAGGTAATTTACCTCATTCCAGACTGTCACTCTTGGATTCGAGCCCAGTAACACATTGTGTCTGTATTGTGCCATTAGCTTTAATAACATGCCTTCTGAACCACCTAGATGTGTCTAGCATTGTCGTCCTCTTCGTGATAGCATTTACGCAGAACTCTTCGCAAAATTGACGACTCGTCATCATTCCATCATTGAAAGGCATGCAGTACGTGGATGTAAGGTTCCCATTTTTTCTGTAAGGATACATGGATAACACTTGATTGGCTACTTCCAACTCTGCAGAAAAACAGCGAGTGTGACTTTTGCGACTTTGTTCCATGTCTTCTGATGGCTTCTTCAGCCTTAGCTACATCGTTGCGTTTCGGCAAGACGCATTCTTTGCCAGTGGCTCCGCCCTGTGCTTTCAAATTTCTCGACAATCAATCGTATGTTTCTTCCCTGATGGGTAATATCGAATTCCATGTGCAAACGGCGTGTCGCCATCGTTTGTTGTTCATATACATTGTAGTAATGCTCTCACAGCCGCAATGACGTTGATCATTGAAGGTATATTATGGTTCAATTTGGTGCAAATTCAAGTACACTTTCCAAACTCGCAGCAATACTGCAAAACTAATCAAAAATAAATAATTACGACAATTAATAATCTGCAAGAATTATTACAACAGAACTTCCAGAAAGAATTGACAGCCGAAAAAACAGAAATCGGCGCGCACTTTGACTCACCCTGTATATATATATATATATATTAATATATATTATCTTATATATATGTTAGGTATATAGCTTACTAACATACTGATTATTGTTTTCTTCGCTGCCTCCCATTAGGTCGCCACAGCATGTCATCCTGTTATGTATCCGCATATGATTGGCACAGTTTTACTCCGGATGCCCTTCCTGACGCACCTGGTCCGCCTCTTACGAACATCAGGATAAGGATTGGGTTTCGCCATGATCTTGGGTTGCCCGACACTCTCTCAGTAGCACGGCAGCACGAGTTCCACTTCCTCAAGCTATCCTCCAACCCAACTCTGAGTGGCCGGATTACGGCGCCACGCCACTACCCTGGCAATATAAATAACCTGTATTATATATATATATACCTGATATATATTATTATCATTGATTAGTACTATTTATATTAGTGGTATATGTATCTATACTGTATATATATATACTGTATATATATATATACCTGTATGTTCTACAGGGTGTGCAAGATGCGTACACTATTTATTCGAAAAAAATCCTTTTTAACGAATGTCTTTCTGTTGCAGGATGTGAAAGGTGCCTATGATGATCTTTGCCAGCTATAGTTGCCCTGAATGTCTTGGACAAATCAGCAGAGATTTCTCCCTGGAGGCCTATTTGCTACCATCATACCAGAGTGTACAGATTCAATTTCGAAGCATTTCATTGTCGCATTTCCTTCATCAAAATCAACGATTGTTAGTTGGATTAAGAAGTTCAGGAGCATGGGACTGTAGTGGACTTGTCTAAGCTCACAGGGGACTCATTCAGGCAGGAGAAGAGTGCAGTACAGAAGAAACATTGCTGCAGTGAGGGACTCAGATAGGACGCAGCGCTAGAAATCAGTGCGTGAGGCCAAGACTCGGAATGACAAGGGAGTCACTACGCGTGTCTTAGTTCTTCGTTGATCTGCAACCATATCCCATACAAGTCAATAAGCCAAATCTAATGATGTGACAGGAAAAGCGAATATACAATGTGTAATGGTTCTGTAATTGCTTGAATGATGAAGATTTTCTGGAAACGTTTGGTTCTCAGATGAGCCCATTTTTTGTCTTTGCGGGCACGTCAATAGCAACAAATGTTTTTTGGGGTTCGGAATTTCAGACGAAGTGCTTCAGAGGCGCTTCTTCTGTTAAATGTGTACTGCCTGGTGGCCATGAGCGAAGCACGGATCATCGGGCCTTTTTGGTTCGAATGATGACGGCCATCTCAGACAGTCAACAAGGAGCAGTACTAGCTGTTCTGAACAGTACTGGGATCGCTGGGTCGCGCGGGGTTGTGAGGTTCACAATGGTTTCATGCAAGACGGGGCCACCTATACAGCAACGAAACATTGCTTGTTGAGGAGAGTTTGAATGAGATATAAGCAGAGATGCGATGTGGAATGGCCCCGCATTCAAGATCTTAACCCCAGTTTTATCTGTGGGGTTTCTCAAGACATGTATACCAGGAAATCCACAAACAATTGAAAATGAACTATTCCATCAAGCACAAATAAAGAGCCATCACGAAAGAGGAGTGTATAAAGTGATTCAAATTTGTCCAGGAGTAACAGTTTGCTTGCACACAAGTGGTGGACATTTGGAAACATCTTGGAAAGCCATAAATTAACTAAAAATTGACGAAATTAGCTGAATCTGCGTGAATGGATTCCATAAACTGATATGAATGGTGTTGATTAATAGAGCTTTTTAATCAAGCAACAATTGAATTTTTAGGGTACGTTATCTTTTTGGGTCACCCTGATATAATATATAATATATATATACATTCAGTGTACAAAATATTAGGAATACCTTCCTAATATTGAGTTGCATCCAGTATGCCCTAAGAACAGTCTCAATTCGTCGGGGCATGGACTCTACAAGGTGTTGAAAGTGTTCCACTGGGATGTTGGCTCATGTTGACTCCAATGCTTCCCAGAGTTTTGTCAAGTTGGCTGGTCGTAGATCTCTACTCCGAATAGCCCGTTCCCTCCCATCCCACAGCTGCTCAATTGGATTGAGATCTGGTGACTGGGCAGACCACTGCAGTAAGCTGAATTCACTGTCATTCTCGTGGAGCCATTCCTGGACAATCCTAGCCTTGTGGCATTATCCTGTGGAAGAAATTCATTCGCAGATGGATACACTGCTGCCATGAAGGGATGCACCTGATTGGCAATGATGTTCACATATCCTGTGGCATTCAAACGTTGCTCCACTTTTATCAAGGGGCCGAATGTGTGCCATGAAAACGTACACCACACCATCCCACCACCACCACCAGCCTGCAATGTTGATACACAGCATGATGGATGCATGTACTCATGTAGTTTTCTCTATACCATAGTCCTCCCATCAGCATGAAACAGCAGGAACCAGGATTCATAAGACCAAGCAATGTTTTTCCAATCCTACAGTGTCCAGTGATTTAGTTCCTTAGCCCACTGCAACCACAGGTTCTTGTTTTTGCTGAAAGAAGTGGAACTCAGTGCAGTCGTCGGCTGCCATACCCCATTTCTTGCCAAGGTACGACGAATTGTGCACTCTTTTATGGGTCTTTTGGCGCCAATGTTGTACTGGACAAAACTGGAGGATCTTGGTTGGATAAGTGTCCACCCCTCCCCCCCCCCTTCCCCGAGTTAACACTTGGTGGAAGCACCTTTGACAGCTGTAAGACTATTGAGATAGGTCTCCACCAACTTTGCACACCTTGATTGCGCAATATTTGCCCATTTTTCTGCACAAAACTGTTCAAGCTCAGTCAAGCTGCGTGGGGAGCGTTGATGGACAACAACTTCAAGTCATGCCACAGATTTTCGATTGGATTTAGGTTGGGGCTCTGACTGGGCCAGTCAAGGACATTTATTATTCTGTTCCCTAGCTACTCAAGTTTATCTTTGGCTGTGTGCTTTGGGTTGTCATCATGCTGAAAGGTGGAACTTCCGTCCCAATTTCAGCTTTTTTGCAGAGGGCAGCAATTTTCCTCTAGGATGTGTCTGTATTTTGCAACATCCATTTTCCCTTCTATCCTGGCAAGTGCCCCAGTCCCTGTTGAAGAGAAACATCCCCATAACATGATGTTGCCACCACCATGCTTCACAGTAGGAATGGTGTCCTTCGGGTGATGTGCTGTGTTGGGTTTGCACCAAATGACTTTGTCATTTAGCCAACAAAAGTTCCATCTTGGTTTTGTCAGACACAGAACTTTTGCACACATGTCTTAGAATCTCAGAGTGCTTTTTTATAAACTTAAATGGACTCAAGTGGGCTTTTTTTGAGTAATGGTTCCTTCTTGCCACTAATTGTAGAGGCCAGACTTGTGGAGTGCTTGGGATATTGTTTCACATGCACATAGTGAGCAGTCTTTGCCATAAAGGCATTAGCTCTTCAAAGTTCCATTGGCCTCTGGTAGCCTCTTTGATAGTATTCCTTGCTTGGTCATCCGATTGCAGGGCATCCTGATCTAGGCAGGGTCTTGTGTATCATACGCCTTCTGCTTTTAATTATTGTCTTGTTTTCTATAGGTTTCTTGGCGTATAGGTTTTATTATCATCATTTTCCGAAACTTGTGATCTTTGGCTTTTTTAATTGGCTCACCTTGGCATTTATGAAAATGAGGATGGTACACTGTCCACTACCACACAAAATGCAGAAAGCAGTAACACGCAATGATCAGGAACCAAATCCAATGATTATTTCCAATTTGCCACATTTTTGAGATGTATATAAGTATTCTATGATTTTACCATTTTGGGATTTTGGACGCCATCTTGAATATCGCCAGAGTGCCGGGAATTTTTTTTGGTGAACATCTAAATGTGTAATAGGACCATAAAAGGAAGTTGGTTGGTTTGGTGAAGTCCTGGTGGGGCGGGGGGGGGGGTGTCACGGAACCTCTCGTAGAAGTATCCTATCAGGCTATTGGTCACTGTATAAAACATTTTAAAATGTTTTATTTCTTAAATTTCTGTTTTAATCCTGAAACCATATTTCTACATATTTACAGTTCACATCCATATTACCAAAGCTGATTCTCCAGGATGGAGCCCACGTTGGTAACTGCATACCAGCACCTGTTGTAAATGATATGATCAATCTCTTCTGGCAATACCACCACCATTACTGCACCAGATGAATGAATCTATAAATATCCTTAAATGGTGAAAAAACATTTCTGGTTATTTTTTCAAACCATTTGCTGCACAAGCCTCGATTAGACACCCACTATTCTCGTTTCCTTGGCCCCAAACATTTTACCCATGACCCCTGTGTGGCCTGTGCAGTCCATTTGGAGCTCTGCAGTAAATCACCAAAGAGGAAGAAGATGTTGCCATGGTAAAGAAGATAACGATATCAGTGGATGAGCGCAGAAAGGATCTGTAATTAATCATCCGTGTTAGTACGTGCACACACTGTAATAATGCTCGTATAACTATAATCTAAGCAGAGAGCAGGCTGATGTTAAGTCAGGCAGGCAGTCCTTGGGATCCACCTGAACAGTGCCTTAGTCACTTTGTGTGTGTGTCCATACTAAGTCATATTCCTTCTCGATGTTGGCCAACAATTCAATCGGAATAAATGCCTGTGACCCTGTTCACCAAGAACGATCTGAAGAGCCCCATGCGTATGCAATAAATAGATGGCCCCATGGAAGAATCCATGGACTGGCACACCCTTGCTAGGATTATTTAAATATATTTTGACGTCACTGTTTACTTTTTACAAATCGACGAATTGTGATTATCGCGCAGTTAGATTATCGCGAATTGTGATTATCGCGCGGTCCAGTGCTCCGTAAATACAATGGCGATTTCGATGAAACTTGGTGAGTAGAAGTCATACCAATGACCTAGTTGTGTGAAAAATGAGACCGTTGTATGGACACCACCGTTGCCTAGCAACGGGATTTGATATTTTTTGAAAAATCATAAAAAAATTTTTTTTTTGAAAATCAAAAATCGGGCACGAGCGACTGTGGGCGTAACATTCAGCCATATTGTCAAAATTTCCAGCCGGATCCTATGAAACTGTCGGAGAAGATAGACTTTGAATGAACCCTGGTCGAAAACAATAAAAAAAACGAAGTTCGTTATATCTCAGAGACTATGAGTCAGATATACATGAACTGCATCGTGGCATGGATGGTTCATGGTATGTCCTAGTTATGTGTGAGAAAGAACCGTTGCTATGGACCCCTCCGTTGCCTAGCAACGGCCGAAAAACCTCTAAATGTGGGGTATTTTACCGAAAAAAAAATCTGCAGCAGTAACCCTTGAAGCTAGAATCATGAATTTTCTTGTGCTTAATCTCAGGTCATTCCCATCGAACGGGCCCATCGCGTCAGGTTCTTATTGGGTAGTCGACTACCCATGTCCGCCTACCGGCTTGTTGGGTAGTCGATCTAGTCGAAAAAAAAAATCTCAAAAAAAAAAATTTTGAGCTTTTTTTTTCCTACCTTTATTATCAGTATTTCCGTCGATATGTATGTATGTTGGCTGCTCTTAGAGCACCCTTATTCTGGACATTTCCGTCTGTCTGTCCGCGAAACTTTGGTCAAGCCTAGGGGCTAAACCACTCAACTGATTCAATGAAATTTGGTAGGTAGGACCAATATTTCTGGGAATCGTGTGCTTTCGAATATGGGACCCTGGGCCTAGCAACGGCATAGCAACGGCCCTTCAAAGTGGTAAAAAATCAAAAAATAAATCGAAAATCCAAGCTCGATCTGTGCGCAATCTATCTAGCTCCCTTCATGCAATTTGCAGCCCTAACAAAAATATTTGTAGGAGGAGATAGGTTTTGGGCGAGTACATGTCGAACATTTCAGAAATTATTAATTGCGAATATCTCTAAGAAAAGATCTGATTTTGATGAACTTGGGTGAAATGTGTACAATGTGGCTACATGTACACAAAAATGAATGGTTGCTATGCACACCTCCGTTGCTTCGCAACAGCTGAAATACTTTATCGTACATCGTACACTTATTGTGGACTGTTACAAAAAATCAATACTCCGAACTGGACCTCCGAGGGACCTGTTTTTTTGTGCCCAAGGAGAATGTCTATACAGCATCATATAAAAAATTAAATCTTTAGTGAATAGATAAATCGAATAATATCAGGGCTTCATTTGTTAGAGTCTCTTTGGAAACATGCCTGAAATTTCACAAGACGGGTTTCTGGGCGCAAACTAAGAGGGCTGTGATAATATATTTATTGTGCTAAATTGAGTGATAGCATGTACATGAATATCGGCTGTCGCGTCGGCCAGCTTTCCATCTAGAGCGAGCAGCCATGTCGCCTACCGGCTTGTCTGTCTGTCTGTCCTCTGTCTGTCTGTCCTCGTCGGTCCAGTGCTCCGTTAATACAATGGCGATTTCGATGAAACTTGGTGGGAGGTTCATACCATGACCTAGTTGTGTGCAAATGAGAACCGTTGCTATGGACACCATCGTTGCCTAGCAACGGGACTGTGAAATTTTTGAAAAATCATACAAAATTAATTTTTTCGAAAATCAAAAATCGGGCCTGAGCGACTGTGGGCAGTACATTCATATTGTCAAAAATTTCCAGCCGGATCCTATGAAAACTGTCGGAGAAGATAGACTTGAATGAACCTGGTCGAAAACAATAAAAAAAAAGAAGTTTGTTATATCTCGAGATAGATAAGACTATGAGTCAGAATACATGAAACTGGTATGTAGGTTCATGGTTGTCCTAGTTATGTGTGAGAAAGAACCGTGCTATGGACCCCTCCGTTGCCCAGCAACGGCCGACTACCCATGTCCGCCTACCGCTGTCTGTCTGTCTGTCTGTTCGTCTGTCTGTCCCGAGCATAGCTCCGTGGGTTTTGATCCGATCCTGAAAATTGGTGGGAGGTTTATATGATCTAGTTGTGTTTCCTGAGAATGGCATGGTGCCCCATTATGTGCGGAGCCACGCCCAAAAACGTGTTTTAGGGGGTAGCGATTTCAATTTGCATATTCTCCGAGGGGGTTTGTCGAATCTGGCAGGGGTTTCGGTATTGGTTAGCCCAATGGCACCTGCATAGCCCCACGGAGCTCGATTTTCATTTTCTCCAAGGTCAAGGTCAAGGTCACGAACTTAGAAAATTGCGAATTTTGACATAAAAATCATACGACCGCCCAAACTTTGAGAGCTAGGATGACAATATTTTTTATGCATAATCTTGAGTCATTCCCCACCTAAAGTGTTGAACCATTTTGCTCTATCCGAACACCTTGCCCGTGGCCCCTTTCAAGTTTTTTTTACGCTGATTTCATCAAAGTATGGATAATTAATCCGAGGAGTGCGAAATGCCATATAGCCTATATGACGTTATATTGTTCCTGGAATGTTCCAGAGGAGTTTTGCACCAAAGGTCATAATCCTTGACCTTTGATCTTTAAAGTTCACAAAGGTCAAATTTTCAAAGTTGTGGGAATCGAACCGGGTTTTCGACCTTCTTCGACGAACTAACTCCAAGCTATAGCACGTATCCTGTTTCCTTATTTTAATGTCCACAACATTGTTTTGTGACCTTTAAAGGTTATGCAAAGGTCAAATTTTGAAAGTTGTTGAACGAAACCGGGGGTTTCGACATTTTGCAGCTAATAACCTGTCACTCGTACCACATCATGTTGATCATTTTATAACTTGGTCAACATTATCACATTGTCTCATCCGTACTTCTGAAACAATCTACATCGTCAATACCACTCGTGAACCATTGTCGTCTTCAGACTTGTCTTCTTATTATTATTGACTGTGAGTGGTATCATTTGCTTAACGGGATGCAGCTGTGCCTTTAAAGAAGTATCCTTGTCAGTTAAATCCTTTGTACTCTTAGCGAAGAACACCTTGGATAGGATCTTTAACGTCCACCAATTAATGCTGACAGAGGACACCCAATTTAACATCCACCCAGGGACAACACCACACACACACACACACACACACACACACACTGATGTATTGCCCTGCCTGTGGAACACCGACCTGTGGATGACAGACAGTGTATACCTGGGCAAAGATTCAGAGGTGAGTGTGCATACCTCTCAGCCATCCTGCCATCCTGCCATCCTTCATCTATATATTAATCTATACATTAAAGGAGCCGGATTTCTCCGTCTGTGTCTCTTTCCACTCATTGGTTAGACAGCTAGCCTGACTCCACCCACAACTGAAACTCAGAAAATCAAATCATGCATCCACCATTTTGGTCACCACTTATGAAGCCTTGGGCCTTAGGCTTCATGCCTCTGGTGTACATTTCAAGACTGAACAATGTGTCTTCTATCATTAAATAAAGGTACATTTTGAAGAAATAAAGGTACATTCTGAGTACAATCTGTGCAGAAGAAATGAGATAATGTATGTTTTGGTTGGGAGTGATCTAGGCAGGGGTATATGATGCACCACCCAAATAAAACTTTTATACTCGTGCAAAATACTGGCGAATGGAAGGTTGTTGTGTGCAATTTTGGTTTTTGCCTCAGTTTAAAGCTGAATTGTGTGCAAGTACTGGATTTACAAACTGTATTTCACATGCACATTGTACACTGATATATTACGTGAATCAAATAAACATACGTGGAAAATTGGAGGTAACAAAAAGCGGGTTGGTGGGAATCGAAAGTTGTTTTTATTTTATTTATCTATTTTTATACCAAACCTGGTAAAACATTATTCGAGGGATACAGGGTGTTCCAAAAAGAACTGGACAACTTTGGTTGTTAATATATTTAGAACAACAAATGATACAACGATACACTTTGGTTTATATGATACAGAATCTCATAAAGTTTTGTTGCACACTATCAATACACTTCAATGGGAGCTCCATTTATCATGCGCAGGACATCAAGGCAGGACATGAGTTCTTGCCATGTTTGACTCAGCACGTTTGCGTCAACCAGTGCGCATGCAGCTGTCATCCGAGAATGAAGATCCTGCAGGTTTGCTACTTGGTGTTGTAGACATCTTTGACAAACCCCAACAGAAAAAAATCAAGGGGGGTTATGTCTGGTGATCGTGGGGGCCAGGTGGTTTGTCTGTCTCAGCCAATCCAGCGACCTGGAAATTTTTCATTCAGGATGGGATCGAACAATTAAGGCCCAATCAGGGGGGAAATTATATCGGGTTGCAGGTCTTCAATCTGTGGGAAAGCGAATCCTTCCAACATGTGCATGTAAATTGTTGAAGTCACTGTATCCTCCGCAAAGAAAAATGAACCCACCAAGTGGTCATGGAGAAGGCCACACCACACATTGACCTTTGGACTGTCGCGTATGTGTTCAATGACCACGTGGGGAGTTTCAGAGCCCCAGATCCTCACATTGTGCTGATTGACTCTCCCCGATACAATAAAGCCAGCTTCATCTGTGAACATGACCTTTTTCAGGTAATCTTCATCATCCTCTATGTGACTGAGCATTTCCAAGGCAAACGACTTACATTTGGGTCCATCATTTGGTTTGAGATCCTGTAGAATATGCACCTTATCGGCATAAAGCTTCAGTCTTTTATGCAAAATCATTTGTACAGTGGTGGTTGGTAGTCCCAGTTCTCTGGATGTGCATCAAATTGATTTTCTGGGACTTTGTTGAAATGATTCACACACTCGTTCAACGTCTGCTGAACTTGTGCTTGGTCAACTGGTATTTTTCTGTTTCTTACATTTCCCAGTCCCCTTAAACCTCTTGTACCACTCTGATACCACTCCACGGTGGCAGATTCCTTCCATTCCTTGTATGGAAATTACACTGAACTTTCTTGTCAGATCTCATCTCGATGAATAATTCGACGCACTGATCTTTCTCCTGTGGAGTCACCATTTTGTTTTACATTAAACCACCAGACCTGAAAATAAAGAAAACTTTATGAGTTTCTGTATTATATTAAACAAAGGAGATCGAATAATTTGTGGTACTAAATATATTAACAATCAAAGTTGTCCAGGTATTTTTGGAACACCTGTAGGCCGTTTTTGCCAGCAGAGTAGATCGAGTCCAATGTGTGACAAAATACACCAGAATACTGAGATAGCTGTTTATTGACGAGTCATGATAAGGAGGTTCCAAGTAAGACAACTTCAAACTCTGTCATTGCGGTGACACGATATTAAATATGTAATGATTGATGTAAGAATGCCCTTTTTCTTTTATGAGCATGAGGAGAGAGTTGGCGTTTCGAGGGGGTTGGGATGGGAGAGCAAATATGGGACAGAGTTGGGGGGGAAGAGTTGAGGGAGTTGTGGTGGGCGTGGGAGGGGGTTTGAAGGCTTGAGGGGGGGGGTGAAGTCTTTGTGTTGGGAGGGGGAGGTTGACGACTTGGGGTTTGTGAGGAGGGCTTTATGACTTGGGATTTGTGGAGGGATGGGGTGATTGAGGACTTGAAGTCACATTTTACATTGCACAGATGTTGAGGGTCCCTGTTAGTTGTAATTAAAAAGGATAGTCGATAATCCATTACTGTAATCAAAAAGGATAGTTGATTATATTGGTTACGAGTCAGTAAGTGACCACTATATTCGTTATTGGTGTGTGTCTGTTGTCTGTCTGTCTTTCTGTCTGTCTTTCTGTCTGTCTGTCCGAGCATAGCTCCGTGGGTTTTGATCCGATCCTGATAAAATTTTGGTGGGAGGTTTATATGATGATGTAGTTGTGTGTTCCTGAGAATGGGCATGGTGCGCCCATTATGGGCGGAGCCGCGCCCAAAAAAACATGTGTGTTTAGGGGTAGCCGATTTCAATTTACATCTTCTCCGAGGGGGTTTGTCGAATCTGGCAGGGGTTTCGGTATTTGGTTAGCCCAATGGCACCTGCATAGCCCCACTGAGCTCGATTTTTCATTTTCGTCCCAAGGTCAAGGTCACAAAGTCACGAACTTAGAAAATTGCGAATTTTGACATAAAATCATACGACCGCCCAAACTTTGAGAGCTAGGATGACAATATTTTTATGCATAATCTTGAGGTCATTCCCCACCTAAAGTGTTGAAACCATTTTGCTCTATCTCGAACACCTTGCCCGTGGCGCCCCCTTCAAGTTTGTTTTTACGCTGATTTCATCAAAGTATGGATAATCCGAGGAGCGCGAAATGCATATAGCCTATATGACGTTACATTGTTCCTGGAATGTTCCAGAGGAAGTTTTGCACCAAAGGTCATAATCCTTGACCTTTGACCTTTAAAGTTCACAAAGGTCAAATTTTCAAAGTTGTGGGAATCGAACTGGGTTTTCGACCTTCTTCGACGACTAACTCCAAGCTATAGCACGTATCCTGTTTCCTTATTTTAATGTCCACAACATTGTTTTGTGACCTTTAAAGGTTATGCAAAGGTCAAATTTTGAAAGTTGTTGAACGAAACCGGGTTTTCGCCACATTTTTTGCAGCTAATAACCTGTCACTCGTACCACATCGTGTTGATCATTTTTATAACTTGGTCAAAAATGATCACATTGTCTCATACTTGACTTCTGAAACAATCTACATCGTCAAATACCGCTCGTGAACCATTGCCGTCTCCAGACGTGTCCATTATTGCAATCAAAAAGGAGAGTTGAAAATCCATTATTGTAATCACAAAGGATAGATGATAATCCGTTATTGTAATCAGAAAGGATAGTAGATAATCCATTCTTGTAATAAAAAGGGATAAATGATAATCCATGATTGTAATCAAAAAGGAGAGTTGATAATCCATTATTGTAATCAGAAAGGAGAGTTGATAATCCATTATTGTAATCAGAAAGGATAGATGATAATCCATGATTGCAATCAAAAAGGATAGTCGATATTCCATTATTGTAAAAAAAAAAAGATAGATAATTATCCATTATTGTAATAAAAGGACAGTCCATTATTGTAATCAAAAAGGATAGTCCATTATTGTAATCAAAAAGGAGAGCTGATAATCCGTTATTGTAATCAAAAAGAAAAGTTGATAATCCATAATTGTAATAAAAAAGGACAGTAGATAATTCTTGTAATCAAAAGGGAAAGTCGATAATCAATTATTGTAATCAAAAAGGATAGTCGATAATCCATTATTGTAATAAAAAAGGATAGTCGATAATCCATTATTCTAATCAAAAAGGATAGTTGATAATCCATCATTGTAATCAAAAAGGATAGTTGATAATCCATTGTTGTAATCAAAAAGGATAGTTGATAATCCATTATTGTAATCAAAAAGGATAGTTGATAATTCATTATTGTAATCAAAAAGGATAGACGATAATCCGTGATTGCAATCAAAAAGGATAGTTGATAATACATTCTTGAAATCAAAAAGGATAGTCGATAATCCATTATTGTAATCAGAAAGGAAAGACAATAATCCGTGATTGCAATCAAAAAGGATAGTTGATAATACATTCTTGAAATCAAAAAGGAAAGTCGATAATCCATTATTGTAATCAAAAAGGATAGTTGATAATCCATTATTGTAATCAGAAAGGATAGATGATAATCCGTGATTGCAATCAAAAAGGATAGTTGATAATACATTCTTGAAATAAAAAAGGATAGTCGATAATCCATTATTGTAAGAAAAAAGGATAGTTGATAATCCATTATTGTAATCAGAAAGGAAAGACAATAATCCATGATTGCAATCAAAAAGGATAGTTGATAATCCATTCTTGAAATCAAAAATGACAGTAGATAATCCATTCTTGTAATCAAAAGGGAGAGTCGATAATCCATTATTGTAATCAAAAAGGAGAGTCGATAATTGATTATTGTAATCAAAAAGGATAGTCGATAATCCATTATTGTAATCAAAAAGGATAGTCAATAATCCATCAATGTAATCAAAAAGGAAAGACAATAATCCATTATTGTAATCAAAAAGGAAAGACAATAATCCATTATTGTAATCAAAAAGGATAGTCAATAATCCATTAATGTAATCAAAAAGGAAAGACAATAATCCATTAATGTAATCAAAAAGGATAGTCAATAATCCATTAATGTAATCAAAAAGGAAAGACAATAATCCATTATTGTAATCAAAAAGCATAGTCCATTATTGTAATCAAAAAGGATAGTCCATAATCCATTAATGTAATCAAAAAGGATAGTCAATAATCCATGATTGTAATCAAAAAGGATAGTTGATAATCCATTATTGTAATCACAAAAGATAGTAGATATTCCATTCTTGTAATCAAAAGGGAGAGTCGATAATCCATTAGTGTATAAAAAACGATAGATGATTATCCATTATTGTAATCAAAAAGGGTAGTCCATTATTGTAATCACAAAAGATAGTAGATATTCCATTTTGTAATCAAAAAGGAGAGTCGATAATCCATTATTGTATTAAAAAACGATAGATGATTATCCATTATTGTAATCAAAAAGGGTAGTCCATTATTGTAATCACAAAAGATAGTAGATATTCCATTCTTGTAATCAAAAGGGA
>CM068959.1:75238432-75272290 GCA_035128595.1 Eptatretus atami | reverse complement strand
TGCTCTCCCCTCTGGGCTGGTGCTCCTGCCTCCCACCTTTCTCAGCTTCACGCTGTGGAAACCAAGGTATTTCGAATTATTGGCATCTCTCGCGATGAGGCTGAGTCTTTGGACCTCTCACTCTCTCACTGCAGGCAGGTCGGTGGTCTTTCTGTCTTCTACCGTCTCCTCTCCAGTCTCGCCCCCCCCTGCTCTGTCTGTGATTTGTCCCCACCATATTTCCGCAGGGCGCTCAAGGTCCGCTAACAACCCCCTTCTAGTAAAACTACCAAAATCACGAATCACTGCTCATCTTCACTCTTTCATTCCTCTTTTCCCCGCCTTTGGAATAAACTCCCTCACTCTATTCAATCCCATTCTTCCTCCAGGCTTTCAAAACAGCTGTTCACCACCACCTCTTATCATCCCCCATCCAAATCCTCGATCTTTTCTACCCCCATTAATCCACCCAAGCCCACCTCCTTCAAATTCCCTGCTTTCCTTCCTGAAAGTCCCTGTAATGTCCATCTTGCTTCCCCACATTCCCACCCCATCCCTCTCCCTTCCACAGATCTCCTAATGTCTCTGCCCCCCATGTTTTGTCCTTCCCACTCCCACCCCTCTTGTCTCATGCCCCCCTTGCTGTGTGTTGGTGTTCGCTCTCATACGAGCCTCGACAAGGTATACAAAAAAAAAACACAGTCCATAATTAATTGAACAATGTACTGCAGGACATGGTCTATGATTTAAACGATTGCTCTTCGCTGGAGGATGACCATTCGTAATGTACACCCAGTGAGCAGAAATCAGCAAAGATATACCGAACAAGGGAGGAAGATTCAAACAGAATAATAATAATTTTTTTTTTAACTCTCCCAGGACAAATGAATAGACAGAAATGTGCTGAAGTTTCAGGACCTCTCATCACAAATGCCATCTCAACATGTCATCGATATTTTTATTCATCAAGTGCACTCGGCCCAGGCCATGTAGCTCGTCGTTGTACAAAAATATTCACATGCGACCAGACCAAGTCTAGCCTTAAATGTCAGAAGAAAAGAAAATAAATTGTTCATCTCGTTCTCCGTGACGTTTGAACGGAAATTCAGAATTTCTTCATAAAACCTAAAGGTGAGATCCTGCGGGTTGTGAACAGTACAGCGCACAACAACAATCACTAAAAAAAACAAAAAAAATGCTTTTTAAATCATAATAATCACAATAAATAATAAATTACTACCCTTATAAAGAACTTCAACGCAGGAGGAGGCCAATAGGCACATCAAAGCCGATGCTATTATTACCAACATATGGTTGTTTATGGTCTATCCTTTTTAAATGCTGAGTTTTAAACAAGGAAGCAGCAACTACCATTTTTTTAATCTTTGGTTTTGACTCAGCCAGGGTTTGAACTGCTAACCTCCCAGACATTTTCAACAGTCAACAGACCCCTCATGCCCCCCCTCCCCCATGAAGTCTTATCACCCCTCCTCCCACCTTCGGGGGCGCACCTCCTGTTTAAGAACCACTGCTCTAAGTATTACATCCACAAGGCTGATATTATGGAGAAATGATCCCACGGGTTCGTTTGCATAACGAACACACCGATAAACCGATAATAATTTCTGGGATTTCATTACTTCCACCACAGAAGGTGGATGGAAGTTTTATTTTCAGCTGTCTGTCTGTTTGTTTGTGAACAAAATATATCAAAACGTTGTGGACGGATTTGGCCGAAACTTGGTGGAGAGGTTGGGTATGTCACAAGGACGAAATTATTCTATTTTGGTGAAGATCCGAATCCGGATCTGGATCCGAGAATTTGTTTTAATGATTTTTCACCATTGAGAGATAGGGCCAAAAACGACATATGGCAGGATATCTCAAAATGTTGTGGATGGATTCGGACGAAACTTGGTGGGCAGGATGAGTATGTAACAAAAAAGAATTAATTCGATTTTCGTGAAGATCCAAATCCGGATCCAATAATTTTTTAAGTGATTCTTCACCATTGAGTGATAGGGCTAAAACGATATGTAGCGCGATATCTCAAAAACGTTATGCACAGATTTGGATGAAACTTGGTCAATGAGTTGGTTAGGTGACAAGAAGAAGCCAATTAAATTTTAGTTCAGGTCCAAATCCAGATCCAGCCGAGCAGTGGGATACCATCCATCCATCCACCCGTCCAGACCACACTCTGTGCACAGCGTTGGTGCTGCTTAAGCAGTCTCCTTGGCTATTGGGAACAATCCTGGACGGGTCGCCACTCCGACACAGTATGCCAGCATGCTGGCACTGATTTTGCCGACCTCGGAAGGATGACAGGTTGAGTTAACTCCACCTGGTATTAATTCAACAGCTGAGTGGGGTTTGAACTCAGGACCCTCGGATCCCAAGCCCGCCACCCTAACCATTGAGCCAACACCAGGCATACATAGTACTTGGCTCTCTTTTTCTAAACTCTAGATTCCTTCCGCACAAGGTGTGGGTACCTCTGCTTGTAGATAATAATTTTAACATGCACTCATACAGTGATGGCCAAAAGTTCTGCAACAGCTGCATAAAATTTGCCTTAAAGCATCCGTAAATATTTTTTACTATAAAAGTCTTAAAAGTGCATAAAAAAAATCTTCATGGTCATTTTTGTAGTGGGCCCTATTTGGTGGGTGCTCTGGGGCTAGCACCCCGTGTGCCCCCTTTGAACCTGCCTCAGTCCACGAAAATCTTCTCTATCAACAATTTAGTGATTCATCTTTCATTTGTAATGGAGACTTGCAGCGTCACGATCAGACAGGAATGTCATCAGCATTTTTGCAACAGATTACATAGGTTTTGTTGGTGGTTGGGTTAGGGATGTGATACTACCTTTATTTTTTATTTTTTTTTAATGTTAAAGGCTCCAGTCACGGATTATGAGTCCTCATCGAGGCCAAGCCTTAAATAAAAGTAACTAAAAGAGATAAAAGCGAAGAAAGAGAGAATAGTCTAAAAGTTTTTCAGGAAGTAAAAAATATGCTTTTTGAAAAGGGGAAGGTCATAAGTGTTTGGAAAGACATAAGAAAGTAAAGACTTCCAGAGTTGGCACTGGATGTGAAGAAAATTGTCATTATTTTCGATAATGGCTGAAAAGGAATTTAAAGGATGAATTTAAAAGGAATGAATAATGGAATAAATGTTTATATTATACATCCATTTGTGGGAAAACAAAAAACCCCCAAAAAACAAGCAAACTTCTCAAATAAATAAAAGCAGATGGAAATCACTATTATAAATCATAGAGCTGTTGCCAGGAAAGTCAGATTATTATGTCTCGGTGACAGCTGAAGTCCATGATGGTGTAAATTATGACATGGGAGTTATGAAATATTACCTAGTTATCTAGTTCCGCCAAGTTGTGGCCGACTTCTGGTGACATTCATGATCAGATTTCTTCAGATATCCGTATCCTGCATGGTTTCCCAATGCTCTGGTAGAGACAATTTGGTGGAAGCCTTTACCCCATCCATCCAGCACATACACGATCTTCCTCTCACTCTTCTTCCCTCAACCATAGCCAGCATGGTTGATTTTTCCAGACTTTCGTTTTCTGCACGGATGATGCGTCCAAAGTATGACAATCTGATTTTAATAGCATCAGTACTTATAATGTACGTACATGGTGGTCTAATTCCTTCAAGCACTGATTTGTTTGTTCTTCTTACAGTCCATGAAATATTTAACATTCGTCTCCAACAACACATTTCAAAACTGTTAATCATCTTCATTTCTTTCTTTTTCACTGTCCACGACTCACATCCTTACATTGAAACTGGAGATACCAGAGCATTGACCATCCTCATCTTGGCTTGTATTGTCACATCTTTTTCTTTCCATTCGTGTAAATCCTGATATTGCTGTTCTCCAAAACACCAACCATCTATTAATTTCTCCGCCATGTTTCACACTCACTTCTCCTTCATGAAGTGTAGGCGAGCACTATCGCCGGCGCCATGGCCAAATTAAAAATTCCTGCCCCAACCTTCGTCGAACTTCAGGCCTGGCCAGCCTTTCATGAAAGATTTGGGCCAAGCTTCCTCTGGCCAACCCCAAAAGAACGGGAATAATTGTAGTCGTTAAAAAGAATAAGATTTTACATACTTCAATCTGAGAACCCAGGAAGATGACGCTTTCCACTCTTTCCACCTGATTGTCTCCCAATCTGAACATGTCGATCTTCTCAGTTGACAATATTTTAGACTTTTGAAGGTTTAAATAAAGACCAGCTTTTCGCTTTCCTTCTTCATTATCTGCAGCAGTTTCATAAAGTCATGTTTACTTTCTGCCAACAGAGAGGAATCATCAGCATATCTTCGGTGGTTGATACATCGTCCTCTAATCCTGACTCCAGCCTCGATGTCATCCAAGTTTGATTTCCTCATGATGTACTCATAACACAGATTGAACAAGTAATGGGAGAGAATGCACCCCCTTCTAATCCCTTTGCCAATTCCAAACTATTCTGTCTCTCCATACTCTGTTCTTATTGTAGCTTCTTGTTCAGTGTACAGGCTTCTTATCAAACATATCAGGTGCTCTGACATTCCCATTTCTATCAGCATAATCCACATCAATTCATGATATACCTGGTATTGGCTTAATGGTTAGGGTGGTGGGCTTGGGATCCTAGGGTCCTGAGTTCAAAACCCACTTGGCTGTTGAATTAATGCCAGGTGGGGTTGACTCAACCCCTCATCCTTCTGAGGTTGGCAAAATGAGTGCCAGAATGCTGGTATCCTGTGTTGGAGTGGCGACCCATCCAGGATTGTACCCAATAGCCAAGGAAACTGCTTAGGCAGCACCAACTCTCTACACAGAGTATGGTCCTGATGGATGGATAGAAGTAAATAAGAAGGCATTGGGAGCTTTTGATGATAAGAGGTTTATTTTAGAAAATGGAATTGACGGCCTACCTTATGGATATAAGTGTAAAGGCAAATTAAAGTACAAGAATAAAATAAGGGTTGGGGGGGTTTAACAGGCTCCCACCACCTTTTTTAACTCGTGTATAGAATGATAAAACCAAGCAATAACCAAACCAAAAGAGTGGAGAAAATCACAGCCTTGGTATTTAAATGGGAAACATAATGAATGTGAGAAATATCAAATAAGCCTTGTTGAAGAAATAACTAAAACAAAAGTAGATAAAACAAATAAGCAAATAAATATAAATACAAATAAGTTAGAGGATGTAAAGAAAATAAACATCCTTGCATAGACAGAAAACTTTGATGGTTATCTAGAAATCAATGGAAAAATAATCTACTGCAATCTGAAAATGATCTACTCAGACAAGAGCATTTCGAGAGGTGTCATTTCATCTCTGCTCAACAAAGATACTTACTTAAAGCAAGAACCAAGTTCAGGTATACTCGATGGTGATGAGTGTTATAGGAAAATTAAGCTATTCCCAAAAATAGAACATGAACAAATATTTGTTGGTTCACTGTTTGAGTATAGTGAGAAATATGATGATTTTTGGTGAAAATGGGGGTGGTTAAAAGTGGTGGAAAGTGGGGTTTTGGTGAAAATATAGTGAAAGAGGAAGGAAGATTTTGGAAAACTTTGGGGGAAGAAAAGTCTCGAAAGTGGGGTCTCAAGAAAGTAAAACAAGGGAAATTAGGAGGATTTTGGTGTCAGTCAATAAACTTCCATAATTTTCCCATTCACTTGCATGTAAATTTTTGGGGTGCCTCAGAAGCCCCAAAGCCCAACTACTAATCATCATGTAACGTTTTTTTTTATACTCCATGAGTAGCTGTGTTCATACGTTGAAAGCTTTGTGTCAATCACTCAAGCGGTTGCAGAGAAAACGAATTTAAAAGCGAACTAGAAAGCATCTGAAAATGCAAAGCCCATCCGCTTTGTATTCGGACTTTTTCTTCTTCTTCTTCCGTGTGCTAAATGGTACCTTTGACCTTTTGACCAAATTCTTAATTTGTCTTCTCCATATCCTCAAAATAAAGCTTTATTGAAAATTTGATAACAAAAGCTCAAATGCTAATTATAATTTCAGGTCATTTGTATCAAAATTGACAATTTCATGTCACACTGACCTTTGACCTTTTTACCAAATTATTAATTTGTCTTCTCCATATTCTCATAATAAAGTTTTGTTGAAAATTTGATGTCAAAAGCTCAAATGGTAAAAAAAAGTTACGGCCCGGACAGAGACACACAGACACACGGAAGTGATTGCAAATCCCAATCTCCCGCTGAGTGAGGAGCAGGCTAATAAAGGTGAAAAAGCGAGGGCCTCGGCCAACATTTCACAACATGGTCAAGGATGGTTGTGAAAGCTTATCACAAAGAATATCTTGCTGGCATGAGAAATCAAGTCAATGGGTCAGTTATTCGAACATCCTTTTGTATCCCCTTTCTTCGACAATGGTACGTGGAGACTGATTCCCCCTCTTTGGCCATACAATCCTGCTTCAATTCTGTGTGCAGATCGTTGTTAAAATTTTGATTGCCTCCTCCTCAAATATCTTAAAGAGTTATATTGCAATTTCATCAGCACCTAGTGCTTTTCCATTTGCCAGCTCTTTCAAGGCTCTATGTACCTCACATTCTATCAATATTTTGTTCTTGCTCATATTCCCTTTCTTCGAAGGTTGCCATCATATTGCTATCTCATTTGTATAGTTTTGGTATAGTCCTTCCATCTTTCTTTCACCTGTGTTTCTTCTGTCAGATCTTTTCCTGTTCTACTCTTAATGACTCCAATCCCAGACCTAAACTTTCCTGTGAGTTCTCTGATCTTTCGTAAAAAAAATCTCTTATTTTTCCCACTCTGTTGTCACTTTCTATTTCTATCCATGCCTCTTTGAAATATATCTTTGTCTTTCCTAGCTTGTCGTTGGAAGTCAGCATTTCAACGCTTAATGTCCTCCCTTGATGCGCCTTTGGTTTTCATCTCTCTTCGTCTGTTCAATATTTATTGCCTCTTCTGACAGCCATTTGGTCTTCTTCTTTCTGCTTGCTTTTGAGATGTTTTTGGCCTCTTAATTTTACAATGTCTTCAACTTCTTGCCACAATTCGTCTGGCATTGTCAACCAAGTCCAGCTCTGCAAAATGCTTTTTTTTAATCTTTAAAATGTACATTTCTGTGAATGTATGAAATGTACATTTCTGAATTATTACAAGTATAGTTTGAAGGAACACAATGTTTTCGCAACACCTACACTTCCTAAACATCACATGGATATTCTGACAGCAGGATGACCTATCATAACCAGCAATGTTTCCTGTTTTCATAGAACAATCATAACAGGCAGCAAGGTCTCTTTCAATTTAATGGGCCTACTATAGCCAGCAATGTCTACTCTTTGGATCTAATGGTCTTATCACAGCAAGAATAAGCCTGGTGTTGGCTTATCAGCCAAGGTGACTGGCTAAAAGTCTTTGGGTCTTGAGTTCAAGCACCTGTTTGCCATTAACTTTACACTGGGGTTGACAGCATGTCATCCTTCCGAGGTCAGCAAAATGAGTACCAGTGTACTGGTAATAGGTAATGGAGGGCATTGCATCAGTGGCACAGCTGTGCCCCCAAAAAATGATGCAACCAGCAGCCACAAGCTGCATATGAAATAATAATAATCACAGCCAGAAAGTTTGCCTTTTTCTTTTAATCAACAAATGTGCTTGTTAAATGGTTGTGACAAATTATGCTCGCTTGCCATTATTTTGTTTTCTACTGTTGTGAATCGGCTCACTGCACTCCCCTCTCCACACATCTTTACGTTACAGATTTGCTGTGTTGTCATGACTGACACCAATCATCATACAAACATTTATTTTCTAAAATATATTTGTAATATTGGTGATATTGTTACGGTCACGGGTACCGAGTGTATTATGAGGGGGTTAATCCCCGTTTGTCCTCGGAAGAGACAGACCTCGGGCCACCGCTCACAATCAACTTCGTTATACAGTGGGTTGCTTTAGAACCATGAACGACAATCAGTTAACCACGAGTTCCGGTGTCCACCGTCTAACTCGAGGTCACGTGGCTTCCTGAACGGGGAGCATGCCCTCGGCAAAACACCAATCTTACCTTGATTAGATCTTAATTAGGGTGGCCGAGCGTTTAACCGTTGGTGCGTGCCGAGTATGACAACCACAACCAATGAACAGCTGTGAGGAGATGTTCATAAGCTGTGAGGCACTGAGGCGCTGTGAGAAATTGTAAAGCTGCAAGGCTGTCACCAACTGTCACAAAATCAACTGTCGCCAGCTCACCAACCGTCTGACTGTCGCCAACTTACTGGAACAAAACGGGTCCTCTCCTCCTCTTTATGGGCGGCCCGTCTGGGCGGAGCCTCAAGCAGACTTCAGCCTAATCAACCTTGCCTATTGGAGCATCATTGCACGTGACAACCCGCCCATCCAGCGATCATTCCTGGCCGACGATGCCATGTTTGTGGTGCTGGACGAACCGCAGAAAGCAGCCATTTGCCAGCATTACCGAGTGAAAATGTGAAGCGCTCGTAAAACGTAAACAACAATTATCACCTCAATGTTCAGCCCGATACGAAAAAGAGCCAGTTAGCGTCCATAGAGCTGCTGAACGGGGTGTCAACATCGATGGAAAGAGGTGGGTGTCGAGCCTCCGTTGGGCTAATGGCTATCTCACGTGCATGAATGTGTTTATCGTAAAGATAAAAAGGCCATCCCATAAGAAAGGCAATCTATTCTTTACCCTTCTCATCGCATCAAATTTAGAATCCCACCAGACATGGGGATGGGTCTATCCTAGACATGCGTTGAAGAAAATAAATGTCTGAGGACCAAAATGTTTCTACGCATTCGTCGAATTCGATTCTGAAATCTGTAACAATATTATATTTATTTGTAATTCATTTGTAATATAAAAAGGTACAAGTGGTTTCAAGCTTTAAATGGTGAAGGGTCAAAGCTGTCTAATCTCTCTTAATGGTGTAAGGGGTCTGAATGGCATTAAGGTCTAAAGGGACTTGAAGGGCTGTAAAGGTCTAAAGGGTATAAAAGGTCGAAACAGTGACAGGATCGAAAGGTGTCAAGTGTAGAAAAGGTCTTAAAGGTAAAAGGGGGCTTAATGGGTCTTAAAGGGTTTTTGGGGTCTTCGGCGTCTTTAGAGGTCTTCAGGGTCTTGAAGGTCTTCAACGGTTGAAGGGGTCTCAGCAGTATAAAGCATCGAAAGGTACATTCCAATAGTACATAATTAATAGATGTACATGCAGTCTGCAACCAATGTTCAAACAGTACGTAATTAACAAGTCTGAAGACGACAATGGTTCACGAGCGGTATTTGACGATGTAGATTGTTTCAGAAGTCAAGGATGAGACAAGTGATAATGTTTGACCAGTTATAAAATGATCAACATGATGTGGTACGAGTGACAGGTTATTAGCTGCAAAATGTCGAAAACCCGGTTTCGTTCAACAACTTTCAAATTTTGACCTTTGCATAACCTTTAAAGGTCACAAAACAATGTTGTGGACATTAAAATAAGGAAACAGGATAGTGCTATAGCTTATTGGAGTTAGTTCGTCGAAGAAGGTCGAAAACCCGGTTCGATTCCCACAACTTTGAAATTTGACTTTTGTGAACTTTAAAGGTCAAAGGTCAAGGATTTCAAATTTGACCTTTGCATAACTTTAAAGGTCACAAAACAATGTTGTGGACATTAAAATAAGGAAACAGGATATGTGCTATAGCTTATTGGAGTTAGTTTGTCGAAGAAGGTCGAAAACCTGGTTCGATTCCCACAACTTTGAAAATTTGACCTTTGTGAACTTTAAAGGTCAAAGGTCAAGGATTATGACCTTTGGTGCAAAATTCCTCTGGAACATTCCAGGAACAATATTACGTCATATAGGCTATATGGCATTTCGCACTCCTCGGATTATCCATACTTTGATGAAATCAGCATAAAAACAAATTTGAAGGGGGCGCCACGGGCAAGGTGTTCGAGATAGAGCAAAATGGTTTCAAGACTTTAGGTGGGGAATGACCTCAAGAATTTTGCATATAAATATTGTCATCCTAGCTCTCAAAGTTTGGGCGGTCGTATGATTTTTATGTCAAAATTCGCAATTTTCTAAGTTCGTGACCTTGTGACCTTGACCTTGGGACGAAAATGAAAAATCCAGTTCCGTGGGGCTATGCAGGTGCAATTGGGCTAACCAAAAACCGAAACCCCTGTCAGATTCGACAAACCCCCTAGGAGAAGATGCAAATTAAAATTGGCTACCCCCTAAAAACACAATTTTTGGGGCGTGGCTCCGCCCATAATGGGCGCACCACGCCCATTCTCAGGAAAACACAACTAGATCATGATATAAACCTCCACCAAAATTTTGTCAGGATCGGATCAAAACCCACGGAGCTATGCTTGGGACAGACAGACAGACAGACAGAACAGACAGACAGACAGACAGACAAGCCGGTAGGCGGACATGGGTAGTCGACTACCCAATAGAACTGATGCGATGGCCCGTTCGATGGGGAATGATCTGAGGATTAAGCACAAGAAAATTCATGATTCTAGCTTCAAGGGTTAATGCTGCAGATTGTTTTTTCATTAAAATACCCCACATTTCGAGGTTTTTCGGCCGTTGCTAGGCAACGGAGGGGTCCATAGCAACGGTTCTTTCTCAACATAACTAGGACATACCATGACCTACCATGCCAGTTTCATGTATATCTGACTCATTGTCTCTGAGATATAACGAACTTCGTTTTTTTATTGTTTTCGACCAGGGTTCATTCAAAGTCTATCTTCTCCGACAGTTTTCATAGGATCCAGCTGGAAATTTTTGACAATATGGCTGAATGTACTGCCCACAGTCGCTCGTGGCCCGATTTTTGATTTTCGAAAAAATAATTTTTTTATGATTTTTCAAAAATTTCAAAGTCCCGTTGCTAGGCAACGGTGGTGTCCATAGCAACGGTTCTCATTTGCACACAACTAGGTCATGGTATGAACCTACCAACCAAGTTTCATCGAAATCGCCATTGTATTAACGAGCACTGGACCGAACAGACAGACAAACAGACAGACAAACATATGACGGAAAAACTGATAATAAGGGTAGAACAAATTTCCCCAAAAAATTAAAAAAAAAAATTTTTTTTTCGACTGGATCAACTACCCAACAGACAACATATCGACGGAAATACTGATAATAAGGGTAGAACAAATTTCAAAAAAAATCTTTTTTGAAAATTTTTTTTTTTCGACGAGATCGACTACCCAACAGACAAACATATCGACGAAATACTGATAATAAGGGTAGCCAAAAATTTTTGAGATTTTTTTTCGACTAGATCGACTACCCCACAGACACACCAATAACGAATATAGTGGTCACTTATTTTTTCGTGAAAAAAAAATTTTCGTGAAAATTTTTTTCGTGAACCAATAGGAATATAGTCACACGGCTTCACGGACAGATGGCTTCGCCGCTTCACGGACAGATGGCTTCGCCGCTTCACGGACCGTACTTTTTATGTATAAATACGTATATTTATATTCTGTTCTGGCCATTTTTCAGCAGCTCTTCCTCGGTATCACTCCAATATCACTTTAGTTCCCATCTCAAGTCGCTGTTAGGGTGTAAAAATAACCACAATGTCACATCTTAAGCAGACAAGGCAACACACGACCATTTCTCCCTAATTTTCCTTCCATTCCTCCCTCATGGTCAGTATACTGAGAATTAAACAAGGCAATTCCTCCCTTCCCTCAAGGTCAGTAATGAGGAGGTGTGGTCTTTACCCACAATCCGATAGCAAAATGATCAGTCACATGAGATTTGCTCAGTTTCCAAGCAGAGAATTTAAATCCGAAGCACTATTTTCTTCAGCTGGATTTGACCTACAACCTCTCACATATTGGTCCAGTGTCCTCTTGGAAATGCCAACAACGTTGTGCCCAAACAGGCATAGTGCGCATGTGTATGTGCATAACCCCTTAGCAGCAATGTTGATAGCCTGTTTCCATATTTTGGGTGTGCGAGACAAGGTTTGCGACCAAAAATGGCTCACAAAGCTTCTAAAAGAAGCTGAAAATACTTGGAAAAGTATCTGAGAGAAACAGCAGTGCCTCTGCACAATGAAGGAGTTGCAGAGCTTTTCTAGTTCTTCCAGAGGACTGAGATCTTGCATTTTTCCATACTGCAAAATCCCGGCTATGTGGACTGGTGCAAGATGTGAAGGATCGTATATGGGCACGTTATACAAGAACCCTCGACCATCGCTCCAAGTGAAAGAACAAAAACCTTGTGGAGAGTGTCTCCTGTTATCATGGCAGGCTTGGTGATTTATTTAATGGATGTCTGCAATTGGAAAGACAATGCTGTCATCATTACCAAGAGAGCAATGGCTACTGACTCGTCGACAAAAGACATCTTCACGATGTGCTAATCCACAAATTTTGTGCCAGCTATTATTCACGTGGGAGCTGGATGTAACAAGCGGATTTCCCTGAGGGACACCGTATCCATTTTTGATGCTTCTTAACATGCTTTTGGATGATTTATAGTCAGGTCAATCTTTTGAGACTGCCACTGGTAACATGTAACCTAGTGTGACTGAACCGCCACCCCTCGTTGGCTTTGTTCGTGGGGAGGGTGACTCTGACACCCTGCTGGGACAAAAAAAAACACCTGACTAAGGGCGAATGAACTCCCTTCAGGAGCCAACGGCCATCTAGTACGGAGATGGTGTCGCCTAAAAAACACCAAGTGGGGGTAAGAAAATATATTTTGCCACCTGGCCTAGTTACCCCCTCCTGCACAGTGGCCCTGTGAAGAGGTTTCCTTGCTTCAGGACTAGGTGGAGGTTTTGCCAGCTTTTCTTCTCTTTGAATTTGTAGCTCCCGGTCTTAAAGTATCCACTTCACGTGTGTGTGTGTGTGTGTGTGTGTGTGTGTGTGTGTGTGTGTGTGTGTGTGTGTGTGTGTGTGTGTGTTTTGGGTGTTGTGTGTGTGTGTGTGTGTGTGTGTGTGTGTGTGTGTGTCTACATATGTGGAATGGAGTCCTCCCTGGGTGTGGTCAAAGTATCCACCTTGATATCTCTATCTCTATCTCTATCAAGCTGTGAAGTTTTTTGTTCTCAAAGTTTTGTGCCGAGGACTCTCTTCAGGACTGTCACTGAGCCCCAGACAGCTTCCAACTGTAGTTCGTTTGTAGTAATATTCCGAGGGATGGTTTTTACTGTTTCTGTGAGGTTCTTCGTCATCATTCCCATCGCTCCCACTATCAGGTCAGGTCAGGTATGGGAGCATGCGCTAGAGCAGCACATCGCTGCATCCACTTTCCGCATCCACTCCAGAGGCCTCCATCTGGCCATCCCCCAGGCAGATGCCTGGCCCCTGCACATCTCCTTGAGATGCCGATCAACCTGCTGCAAGTACGAGGCATATGGTTGGCCCATTGGCCTCCTCCACTCATGAATTTTCCTTACTGAGAGAATCTGGTGAGCAGGATCGGCGTCGGGAAAACGTGCCACATGTCCATACAGCCGCAGCTGACACTCACAGATGATGCAGGTAACAAATCCCATTTGAGTCTCTCTCAACTGTGCAACACGCCTCTGTTTAGTGGCGAATTGTATCGATACAGAGGTACGAGGAGGTGCAGGAATATTTTTCCCGTGTGCGGGAGGTGTTGATGGTCGAGGTGGTGAGTTTTTGGTGAGTGAAGGGTGAGCAAGGTGAGAGCCATTGGAAATTGGTCCGCAGAATTGAATGAAAGGACGCGCCATGCGCGTGCCATATAGCGTTTTCGTTCTTATGGTGATTCTCTCACGGGAAGCTGCGTGGGGTGTTAGTTATTCACATCATGTGCGTTTGCTTGCTTGCTTGATGCTTGATTTGTACCATGATTAAAAAGAAAGGGTTGGAATAGAAATCAGAATAGAAGATAGAGATATAGTTAATAGATATAGCCATTAGACCCACGCAACGCACTTCGTCCCGTTAACCCACCAGACATGAGGAGAAGGTCTGACTGCACGAAGACTAACAAAATAACTGCCTGGGGATCACTGTATGTTGGGTGCAATTGCCTTAGAGGCATGCGGTTTTGCAGAACTGCAACTGTATAATATATATAACATATACGTATATAACATATACGTACATACATATACATATACACACACACACACACACACACACACACACACACACACACACACACACACACACACAACACGTTCAAAATCTAATAATGACGAAACAATGTTGAGTGCACAATCTCATGAGATTCCGTCATCTCACGATATGTGAAGGAGGAACATACAGCGACAGACAGACTGACGAACGTATTATTATTCTATAGATGGAATGAACAGAACGTTGGGCGAAGTGTGCTAAGCGTTGTGGGAAGCAAGGAGCAGCTGACATTTAGGACATTCACCATTCGTCGGAATTCATTTTTGCTATATCAACAATGTTGCTTTCAGCAGGGACGTTCCTGCATGTAGGCTTTTCTTTTTCAAAGTAATTGATTACAAAATCCCACTTCAATGATCTAACATTCTCACCAAACCAACCTCACCGTAGCCATGAAACATAGAACATAGTCAAGGTCTTGTGTGACTATTTTGCATGAGGTTGGTGTTACTACTCCCACAAGTACCCCCGATAGGGTGTTGGGGTGTCTGTGTTGAGGTGGGTAATGTTCCCAGAGTGGAGAATGTACCCTGGACGGGCCACTGCTCTCACGCACTATCAGTCATGGCAGGAATTTTGAATTTCGCCAGGCTACAAACACACAGGGTCCCTTCCTTTATGAAAAGTCTTTAAAGTCCACCAGCAAATGCCAGCAGACGGTGCTCTGCCAGACCGAAAGGGAAAGGATAAATAAAGGCAAAGCACGTGTAAAGTTCAATTTCATATAACCGAGGTGGGAGAGGCATGACGTCACACATGAAGCACAAGACAGCTGGACTCACGAGCGAAATGTTTGAGAAGCAAGACAAGCAATCAATCGCGTTGACATTAGACGCAGGTGCTTGGAACCTCCAAGAACGTAGTTCACAGTCTGCCCTTGTAAAAGCAGGCTTCACTTTGGCAGAACTCCACCATCTCCATCCACCTGCTCACTGTCAGAACATCTCGATACAGGGTTCAGTGGTCATTTCACAAGACAACACTTCTGCTGTTGTGTCTGAATAACCGATGCTGCTTGTCCTTGATCCAAAATATAATCCTCATGTGGCTAGCCATCGTATCATTTTTTAACCTTTTACTTCCAGACAGGGAATAATTAGAACATCAAATTGGATCATCATTTATACAGTAGATATATAATACGAAGGTTGACAAACATCTCCTCATTGTTGTGGGGAGCAAAGTAATGCTGACGTATTGGGGATTGGGTCCTCATTAGAGAGCCAAAGAGGAAGATATGGACTTGCAGTGTGCCCTTGCTCTGATGACCAAAATGTCAGCATTACTTTGCTTCCCAGGGTGGTCAACAGACATTGTCAGATTTCCGGAGTTGAAACATTGATCGAATAATTGTCTGCAGATGCAGACCGACAAGAGCTTAATTGGTAAAGTTTGATATTCCTATGTTGCAGATGTATTGAAAGTTTCACTGATGTTGTGACACAAACAGTTTGACATATGTACAACAGGGTTCTTACACTCGTTACCTTCAGAGCTGCCAAAAAGCATCTACGAAGCCATCGTTTAACTTGTGACAATGCTGCGTTTTCATCTCTAAGCCCAATATCGATATTTCCATTCTGATTTTCTGTGAGGGTTGCCGGGCTCGGTGGTCTCATATACGACGTCCGTCAACATGTCCTGAAAACGCTCAAAACATCACCAGAAAGGCGAGACTACCCTTGGTCTCTCAAAACTCGAAAGGAAGGGCGACAGTAAAGAATACTTTCCTGCACGTACTATGCTGATAGCAGGATCGAATACTCAATGCCAATCTCACCATGTTATAATAAGCAACCATTTTACAGATTAATAATTTCATCTGGAATCCAAAACACTGTTCCACAAATGCTTTGCCTCGGGTTTGTGGCCGCAGTGATCCTGTCTTTATGAGTCTGAAATGAGTCGGCCAATGATGCTACCCTGCAGCTTTGTGCTGCATATGAAAGAAGTCACAAAAACGAAAGTAATGATGCACGTCCATTAGGAGATAACAAATAGGTAATTTGATCATGGCAAATATAAAGAAAATAAATCCCTGCACTGCATATAGCAGTGATGGAAAGGGGTAGTGGACAGGTCCAACATAATAGTGCAGAGGTAAGTGCAATTACCTTTCAGCTGTCTAGACTGGATTTGATTCCTAACCCAAATATAAACTAGGGTTGGTGCTTCACACGTGAGCAGGTCATTGTATAGTAAACCACCAGACCTGAAAATTAAGAAAACGTTATGACTTTCTGTGTTATATAAAACAAAAGGTATCAATGTATCATTTGTGGTACTAAATATACGTATTAACAACCAAAGTTGTCCAGATCTTTTTGGAAACACCCAGCTGTGTATTGTGTATAATATATATATATATATATATAATATATATATATATTATATATATATTATATATATAATATATATATATATGAGGCCCCGGAGGACGAGTGATGTAAGCGACATTTTTAATGATATTGATGATGATAGGCTCGGATGATAGGGAAAGGGTTAAAATAGTGCTATATGGCATTAACTCCAAAATGGCCCTTGTGTCCCTTACATCACTCGTCCTCGCGGCGCCTCTATATATAATATATATATATTAATATATATATATATATATTATAACTAGTATATATATATATATATATATATATATATATAGTATATATGTATATATATATGTACCGGGCGTAGTGGCGTGCGCCTGTAATCCGGCTACTCGGAGGCTTGGGTTGGAGGATCGCTTGAGGACGGGCGCTCTGCGCTGGGCCGCGCTATGGAGGGTGTAGGGCATCCCGGAATCATGGCGAAACCCAATCCTTATCCCTGTGTCGTAAAGGCGACAAGGGTTGGTCAGGAAGGGCATCCGGCGGTAAAACCTATGCCATATCAGTATGCGGATCATAACGGATGATCCGCTGTGGCGACCCCTAACGGGAACAGCCGAAAGACGAACAACATATATTATATATATATATATATATATATATATATGTGTATATATACATACCGGGTGTAGTGGCGTGCGCCTGTAATCGGCTATTCGGGAGCTTGGTTGGAGGATCGCTTGAGGACGGGAGCTCTGCTCTGCGCTGGGCCATGCTATGAGAGGGTGTAGGGCACCCGGAATCATGGCGAAACCCAATCCATATCCCTGTATTGTAAGAGGCGACAGGGTTGCGTCAGAAGGGCTCCGCAGTAAAACCTGGCCAAAATCAGTATGCGGATCATAAAGGATGATCCGCTGTGGCGACCCCTAACGGGAGCAGCCGAAAGAAGAAGACGAAGACATATACATATATACATATATACAAATAAAAACATTCAAATTCATTACTTTTTAATAAGTGTCGTCATGATTGGGGTTGGATACAGTACATATTGCTTGTGGTAGGCTGTCCAGTTGAGGTTGAAGGCTCAGAAGATGAAATGGAGGCTGATTCGCTAGGGATTTCAAAAAAGAATTTCAAAATGGAGACTTGAGTGGCTGCCTTCATTCTCTGTTTGCAGACCTCATTAATACACTTCAGGATCGAATACTCAATGCCCAACGCACCTTGGAACTTCTCATGCAGTCAGGATCGTGCTCATCACGAACCACCCACTCAGAAAGATGGGGCACGAACCCCTCGCTCTGAATGACGGGGCACGAACTGCTCGCTCTGATTGACGGAGCATGAACCACTCGCTCAGAATGACGGGGCACGAACCACTCGCTCAGGATGACGGAGCACAAACCGTTACCCAGCTGTTCCTGGACTCTGTGTCCTTTTCTCCTGACAAGGTGGAGAGCTTGCTGTCAAACGTAGACTCAGATTCAGCAACCTGTCCAGACGGCATCAGCCCTTGTGTTCTAAAAACCTGCTCCTCTGCTCTTGGTCACCCTCTCTCTGTTCTATTCACCCTCTCATTTGCTCAAGGTCATCTGCCATCTGCTTGGAAATCAGCAAACAGTACTGTCCTGCATAAAAAAGGTGCAAAAACAGATCCTTGCAACTACAGACCAATCAGCCTTCTCACAATCATGAGTATGGTTACGGAATCCATCACTGCCTCTGACATTAAATCCTTCCTCTTCACCAAATGGCCTGATTTCCGATCATCAATTTGGTTTCAGACCAGGTCACTCTACTCTGGATATGCTGCTTCTGCTCTCCCAACAATGGATGGAGGTCCTCAATGCCAGACATGAAACAGAGCCATATCCCAGACATATCACGTGCTTTGACACGGTCTGGGACCCTGCCTGCTCACCAAACTCTCTTCCTATGGTATCCAAGGCCATCTCCACTCATGGCTCGCAGATTCCTCTCCTGTCACACTCAATGTGTGGCCCTTAATGGAATTCTCTCATCCCCTCTTCCTGTCCAGGCTGGACTTTCTAAGGCAGTGTTGTGGGCCTGTGCTTTTTCTGGTTTTTCATCAATGATCTCTCCGACCCTCGGGAAATCCTTTTTATCTCTTTGCTGATGACTCCACCCTCTGCAAACCCTTATTGTCAGTAATTCTGTCTGTTTGTTTGGATGTTTGTTCGTTTGTCATCAGCATAATTGGTAGTAAACGTGGGCGGATTTTGACCAAACTCGGGTGGTAGGTACATCTTATGACCGAGTGCTTTGGAAATTGTGATGGTTGCTAAGACGCTTTGTTCCCTAGCAACAACCGAGAACCTTCAAAATCGGTACCGTTCACGCGAAATCAATTCCGAAAGCCATTATCCCACGTAGGTTATGAATTTGGCGAATGATCTACAGGTGATGCTCTATCAAATATATTCCGGTTTTTGTGATATATGAAATATTTTACCCGCAGCCCCCCTACAATTAGGGTATGTGCGAAAATTGGCGAAAATTGAAGGCCCCCTAGCGACCGGGTGAGTGCATCGATACGAATTGAAATTTGAAGGTCATGTACATGAGTAGTACAACTTGCCTCAGGACATATGACCGATTTCGCTTAGGTCAGGGGTCAAAGGTCAATTAGTGCAAAAATCGATAATATGCGAGGGCTGGAGTTGCCTTCGCGGCAAATGCTACTCCTCCTAGGGTTATGGTCGGATGGTCATGAAAATTCACACTAATCATCTGGAATACATGTGTGCACAAACGATCGAGCCGGATTTTCGATTTAGATCTTTGTTCACCTACAGCACCCCTTCGAACTTTGGGGATTTCCGATTTCAAACCGCATTTTCGGTACTTTTCATTCAAATGGATACGAGTAGTTATCAGGAGATGGAACTGGATGAGATTTGATATGCATAATCTTAAGGTGATTCCTATCCGCTATATGACATCCATTTTGCTCTATATCTTATAGTTTCCATGCTCGGCGACCCATCGCCACCTACCGGCTTGTATGTATATAACTTGACGAACGCCTTAACCGGACGAGACAGCAGGGCAAAAATTGAGTCCCATCACAGTGGCTTGTTTGTGAAGCTTGCAGCTTTTGGGATAAGTGCAAGCCAGTAGCTCCAGCACAGCTTGAGGTGTGGGTTATCCATCCATCCAGTCTACTGCTTGCTGTGCATGTCCGTCCTTGGTCTCCCAGCAACAGCCTCTCCCGATTGTACTCGATACCTCTGCGTTCTTCTGCACACCCCTCTTGATAGTTAGCCTGTAGTGCATGCTTGCATTAACAATCTTTGCAAGGTGGTAGTTGGTGACTCTCCGTGTCACCTTTTTGACAGAATAGGTGATATATCAAATTGGTCACTTTCATTGCACCACATTTAGCTCCATACAAGAGGCATGTGAATTTTTCCAACTTATCCATGAATGAGCTCGTCGCTAACATCCAATTCCTTCCCCAACTGGGTAAAGGTGTTTTGTATCTCGTTGTTGGTACTGATGATTTTGAGTGCATTTGGTTTCCCTTTGCCTGCAAATGTGCTGACTGTCACTTTCTGTCGAGGCATGCATGCTAATGAGAGCCCGACAGACATGTGTGCTAACTGACTACTTTTTTTCTCAATGTCCAGTATTCTTGCACATGTTTTAGTGCCACATTTCTGGAATAATGTGGCCTGTTTGTTATCCTGAAATGCCAAACACATTATGAAAATACATCAGTGTTGGCTGAGTTCATCAACACTGATGGGTAACCTGTGCAGCAGCATGTGTGGTGTGGAGGAACAAATAACCATCTGCTGCCCCACGTATACTCTTCAGGGCGCAGTTATCTCCTGGCTACCTTTGAAGGTGATTTGGTAGCATCTGTCTTCAGATGTCACAAAGCGAACTTTTCCCTGTAGTTATTTGGTGTACTCAGCCTTCTTCCATTCATTGAGCAGAAATGAAATGAGGCTTGATTTGTTCCTGACATGGCTCAGAAACTTTCTCCACTGCCTTAAAATTTTTGATGCTGTGATACTCTTCAGCCCAAGCCCCAGTTCTTCACGCTGAGCCAACCCTTCACTGTTCTTGATAGAGGTGTCTTTATATGTGTCAAAGATGATATTGATTTTCTGACTCATGCTTCCATCCTCCAGAGCCATTGGCAGCACGAACATGGCCACTTTGCTGAAGTTGACTTGATCACCTTTCACCTTATGAATGACATTCATCCCAATGACAGTTGCAGAATGTTCAGGCATTCCACCAGCTGGGGCTGCATTCTTCTGCAATGCTGGAGCTAAAGCAGCCTTGTTGGTTTTCCAAAGGATACCTTCTGGGGTTGCCATTGCCCTTGGTAGGTGGCCCAAAGGATGTGAGAGTACCTCTGCTATAATGCAACCGAAGAGTGCCCTGTTTGCTTGAAGATTAACTTTTCTGCCTTTGGTTTTGATTTCCTTCTTCTTGCACAGATTGCCGAGGATTTGGTCAATTTTTCACATGTGGATGTTCTCTTGTGACACTTCACTTTCCCACATAATATACAGTCTTGTTGGTAGACGCGTGATTATGAGGACGAGCTCCTGGCTTTCCTTTTACTTGTAGAGCACGTAGTTCCAGCATCATCACTGAGGTTTGATTCTGCTTTCCGTTTCAGTGCTTCCAAGTCTCGCTTTATAGTGAATACACTCTTGCATGTCCTGTGGTAGAAGATTTTGGGGATCTCTTCACCTGTCAAGGACCCAGCAATATCCAGGTTGGTGCACGGTGCTTTATTCTTTGAGACGGCACTATTTGGGATTTTCTTTTTTTCTATTTTGTTTCCTTAAAACTGCTCATCCTGCTTTTAACCTTCAATTCATTTATTCCGCCTGATTTCTCAGATCTCACATTCAAGATTTATATAATTTTGGAAATTCTTCCAACAATTCATTGTCGATCTTGATTTCTACTTTTCCGACATAAAAATTAGTTTTAGACATTCATTTTCTGGACTAATCGTCTATCTTTGCCGTTTAATTCATTCAACCTTGCTTTCATTTCCATTCCCTAACCAGAGATCAGCAAAAAAGTCATCGTCAATTCTCAAGTGATTGAAGTTTATTTCGTTCATATATTTGTTCCTTTTTCCTCCCAAATAATCTTTCTAAGGACTCGTTCAAAAGGCTGCTGTGAAGAGTTTTGGAGAAAAAGTCTCCTGGCTGAACTCGTCCATTGATATTGATGGGTTGTCTGGGTTTGTGAAGCCTTGGATGGCTGTTGTGGCCTTGTCTATTGCTTTCATTACCTTGGTGTTTCCATCCCTTGTGTTTTCAATGCTTGAATAAGTGAATTTCTCTCCTTACATTGCATTGAATTGTGTTTAATATCACACAAATATAACTCAGCTTTTGTGCACTTCTTTTCCATGTCTGCATTTAACAATCTCCATTGAAAACAGTTTCAAATGTATATTAACAAAGCGTGACGTACTTTGAACAGTATGTGAGGGGGTTTCTGGGTGTTTTTAACCTTTAATTATGGGATTGTGGTTGGGATTTGGTCCGGTACATACCAAGATGAGATGTGTCAACAATTCTACTACATTTACATACAGTACTTAAATAGATTGTCCAAATGCTTTTGTCACAAGGTAATGAAGGCACCCCCTCACCCCCCCCCCCCCAAAAAAAAAACACACACACACACAAGTACTATAATCCTAAATCTGAATTACTGCGACTTAAAACAATATAATATACAGTACCGTACAAAGGCTTCATCCGGAGTGTCATGGAATATGTCTCCCTCCTGTGGACTGCTGCTGCCAATTCACGTTTGGCCCTCATTGAGTCTGAGGAATAGGCACCCCTCTGTGTATCTCGCATCAGGAAGCTGAATCTCAAGGTCTGATTATTGCTCAACGTAAGTAGGTTAAAGGCCTTGCAATTTAAAATTTTTACTGGCTCCATATCATCTTGTTGCTCCGGCCCTCTCTCTCTCCCATTAGAACCCTGTTCCTCGAGGTCACCCTTTCCTTGTTACCCTCCTCAAAGTGTAAACTCACCTTCACCTCCATTGTTTCATCTGAATCTTCTCATCTCATGCAAATGTCTTCCTGAGTATTTGTCTCTTTCCTATAGGATTCAAGTCTGCTACTCACGACTTCTCCATGGCCTCTCCCCTTTCCATTCCTGAGCTTTACTACCCCCATTAAAACCCTATTCTCACCCTTCTCCTGTGCTGTGATTCATCCATAGTTCGTGTCCCACTGTTTTGTCTCTGACTCCTACTCCACCTCCCCCCCCGGCTACTACCCGTTATTATTCTCTCCCACAAACCTCATAACAGCCATTTTCAAAAATTCAGCACAATTTTAATCAAACAAATGTCCCAACCATAGTAAAGGATAAACACACTTACATAGTGCCAGGGAATTGAAAGAAACTCCTAAACCATGAAGCTTAAAAACATGAATGCATGGACAACCCAAAAGGAAAATAAGAGTGAATTTAGGCCTCAGTTTCTCTCCTCGAGTGTGAAAATCTATACACACATATGAGAATGCGGGGTGAACAAATGCTCACTCTTACAGCTCAGGGCACTACATGGGTGACGAAAGGTCCACAGAGCTGCAGGGCTGTGCATTCAGGCAGAGCAAATGGGTCTTCAGGAATTTAGACTTGACCCTTGACAACTCACTTAACAGTAACATCCCAAACTACACCTTCTTACTCCTCACACCGTTGGCTTCCTCTGCAACCTCTCTCAACCACGTGACACACATGAACTCCTCGACACCTCCAGGTGGTCTCTCAGCTCTTTTTACCCCTGCCAAAGGGTAAAGTTTACATTTGGGTCCTTTTGTTTGTCTTTATGTGTCTGTCCGCAAAGAACTTCAGTGTCTATTAATTACATGCTTTTGAAATGCGAGTACATCTATTAATTAAGTACTATTGGAACACAAGTATGTCTTAAATACAGTGCATACAATTAGAATTTGAGTATGTCTGTTAATTACATATTGGAACATATTAATAATAATGCATAAATAGCAAATGACCCGCATTTTATGGGTCTTGCCCATTTTGTTTCTGAAAACCCGCAGACCCGTTTCAGACTTGTCAAAACCCATATTCGATGGAAAATACGATCAATTTTAAAAACGCAATGTTTCCCTTGCATTCCACTCACAAGGATTGACACAGACTGAGAGATCTGGTGACTTGTAGATAATATGCAAGGTATTACTCCAGTCAATTGGCCGAATGACATCATGAACTTTCCCTCACCGAAGGACACATCACCACTCTCCAGGATTCCGCTCACAGTATCACTTCATTTCGGGTCACGTGACGCGTCAAATACATGAATAAAATACAAATCCACCTCCGATTCATACCAACCTGTTTTTCGTCTCCTCCATCTTGCCACTTATAATAATGTATTAGTAGAGAGTTCATAGAATACAATACCCTGCGCAGTGTTCAAGTCTATACTGTGGGACACGTTCGTATGGGCATTCACCGACCAGACTGGCGTGCAATTCGTATGACTGGCAGTATATACTGTATTTGTGGGGGATACGTTCCTGGGAAATGCCACGAATAGCGAATCCGTGAAAAGTGGTTCAATGGAAAAAGATAGGGATAGGTTCCCGACGGTTCGTGATTCATGAAGGAAAAATCAAAAATCCTAAGAAAAATCGTGACGATGCCTGGAAAAAATGTGAATACACACACAAAAACTACAAAAACACGGTAAAAACACCAAAAAAAAAACCACAAATACGCAAAGTACAGGGCCGCGAACATAGAACCAGAACCAAAGGTTGCATTTTAGAAACCACAAATACACAGGGTCCGCGAATAGCGAATCCACGAATAGCAGGGTCCGACAGTACTTCAATTTTAATAAAATAATAATGATTGAAGGATTGTAAAAAAGAAAGAATATATATATATATATATATATATATATATATATATATATATATATATATATATATATATATATATCCGGAAGTTTAGTGCTACTGAAGCAGTCTTATACACCACACTTATACACACTGTAATAATACACCCGAGCGGGTTTGACGGTCAGCTCGGATACAAAACTTTATGATCCTGTAACCTTGACCCCGAGGAGAAAATGCGAAAAAGGCCTCAGATGATCTATAGAGAGCAACTTGTATTATCATCATGTCAAGTTAGAACTCAATCAGCCAAGACGTCTAGGAGGAGATAGAAAAATAAAAATTGTTGACAGACGGACAGACAGACAGATCTGAGGACATTGAACGGTTATATTAGGTCAGCAAGCTGACCTAATAAGATGACGTTGAGTCACAGTTTAGGAGATGGCGGCATTTATTGATCACCATAGAACACAGCGTCAATCGGCATCATATATAGCCATATTGGCAGCCTCTTCTTCACCCTGATACTACATGCTCTCACATGCCACACCCACTTCTGAGGGGCTTCACTTGATGGCTCCCATTACATACACCACCCTATAGCACATATCCAACTTCTGCAAAACTGGAGGTTATTGGAAGTATTTAGACGATTTGTGTTCTACGGTGTTCAAGTATATAATTCAATTGAAATAAAGGTTTGAAGGCGTATCAAGAAATAAAACAAATAAATAAATATAAATAATTAGTTCTTCGTGCATGTATGTGTCCTTTCTAATGTCCTTAAAAACATGAAGATTCCTGTTTGGAATGATTTTTTTATTTGACTGCCAGGCAAGCAGATATAGTAAAAAATATCTCACTCCTCTCTGCACAAATTCAGAGCCAAAGTATGGTTAAACGGAAAGTTTGTCTTCCTATTCATGTTCCAATTTGTGTTCAAAATATAACATTCAATTTAAATAAGCTGTTCCTCAATCATAAACTGATAGCCCAGACAGACGGACGGACAGACATGAACAAATTGCTTAACCCCACTTTTCGCTTCACATGTGCGGGGTAATTAGGTATTAATTACGTAAAACACCAGCACACACAACAAGTCCTGGTGAGGGTCTGCCATCTCTAGTTGAAGACCTGAATGGAAGAAGTATGTACCAGTCACAAGAAGTACTTGTATAAGCAAAATTATTACAGATATAGGTTGTTACCATGCTGTAGACGGAATGCCTGGTTCTAACTCACTTTGCCCAAAAAACAAATGTGACAAGTACTTCTTCCACTCAGGTCTTCAATTGCTCTTTCTCGTTATCAAGTGCTCCGGAACTGTCTGCAGACAGCCCCATACTGCTCCCTCCCCAAACACGCCGTGCTGCCAGAATGGTCTTCAAATCATGACATCCCTCCCGGGTCAAATCGAGTTTACATTCCCTGCCAGGTCTGCCCCCTCCCCTCCCCTACTGACCCATCCCCCCTTCCGATTCAAACCGAGGCACCCTACAACTACAGTTTCAGATCATGTAAAATGTTGTTCTCAGTGGTCTGAGTTTGTGGGGAAAACATCGAAAGATGGGAAAAGAATACAGAAGCAATCGGATACAAGACAAGACTAATACCAAATAATTCTAAAACTCAAAAGAAATCCAAAACACACCGTTAAACAATCAACATTCCTACATGTTCAACCGAAATATCTCACATTCTCCATAATGCTGCATGTTGTCATCCTTTGGGAAAGTACCCTGACCAAGATCAAAATTTCAGCTGTCAAGCATGAAGAGTTAACATTTTGCGATTTAAGAGGAATCTCCCTGGTCTATAGCCACCATAGTGGCCCCATGGAGCTTTTTTAATGGTATTATCAAAGGGACATTATGTCACATCAAATCTCGTAACAGTACAGAACATTATTGCATTAAAAAACCACTTCATTTAATTGTCCACCTGAACGTTGACTACAGTGACACCACGTGGTGATTGACGGGATAAAAACCGAGCTCATGTGCATCGATATTGTTTTCGAACCGGAGACGGGACACCCAGTGGTCATCTCTCTGCAAATAACAATCTCTCTTCAGGACTGGTCTCCCATATCCTGATATTCTATTTGTTTTCTTTCCATTTTTCGTTATTTAATTGGGCTGATATTGAGAGACAGTTGAGGCAGCTCTCTGAGAATAGTCAGGGAGATGTTAACCTTCACAAACATATTATCAGATGAACCAATTGGAGCAGAGGAAGAGCTAATGAAGACAACAGTGCACTCATATACCCTTCTTCTAAAGGAACACAACAAAACTGGGAACCCGGACATCATGCAGGCACGAATTGAGTCTCTCAACACTGAACGTCTGAAGCAATGGAAGGAGTCGTTGGAGTCAACAGACTTCACCCACAGCAACCGCAATGCATGGGCATTGCTGAGGAAACTGGGTGCCACAGAAAAAATTACTGCTGCCATCCCAAGAGTTTCCCCCGATTCCATCGTGTCTCATCTCCTCCAGACCTCAAAGGCACCGACCTCCAAACCACTAAGGCAGGAGGTAAAAAGAGATTACCTCCAAAACCTCCATGAAAGTCCACTGAGCAGCCACCTGGCGGCCCCATATACAAAGAAAGACATTGAGGCAGCACTGTCGACAACCAAAAATGGCAAAGCCATCGGGGCCAATGGAATTTTCCCCAAATTCCTTAAAAACCCCAGAGAAAAGGGTCGTACCTGGTTGGCGGCCATGAAACAGGGCAAATTCCTTCAGCCTGGAAGAAGGCTAATGTTATTGCCATACTAAAAACTGGTAAGCCAGCAGATTTACCCTGCAATTACCACCCTATAGCCCTATTATCAGTTACAGGAAAGCTGATGGAGAGGGCCCTACTATAACGTTTAACCCCCACCTTGGAGGCCTTCCTACCTGATGAGCTGGGGGGCTTTAGGTCTGGCCACAGTACCTTCAATCAGGTCCTCACCCTATCCACCATCATGGAGGCTGGCTTCCAGAGAAAACAAAAGATGGCAACCACCTTGGTGGACATGTCGGCAGCCTACGACACAGTCTGGCACCGAGAGCTCCTCAAAGTCTCAAAAGTCTTTAGCTGCCAGAAGACAATCAGACTACTGTCGGTATTCCTTGAGGACCAAAAGATCCGCGTTAGCCTCAACGGCAAAATCAGCCGTGTTCGAACACGAAACAATGGCCTCCCTCAAGGATGTGTTCAAGCCCCCGCCCTCTTTAACCTCTATGTTAGCGACCTGCCAACGACAACCTCCTTCAAACTCGCCTATGCTGATGACATCGCACTTGCAGCACAGGGACCTGACCTAAAATCTGTCGGGGCCCAACATACCCGAGATCTGGGCATACTGGAGGAGTACTTATACAAATGGAAGCTCCGTCAAAACCCCAACAAAACAGCCGTCTGCACCCACAATCTTGACACTCGCACAGCAAATGCAGAAGTAGATGTGCCTTTCTGGAGTATGAAAGTTGAAATGTCCGTTATCCCAAATACCTTGGGGTTACATTTGAACGGACCCTAACCGCCAAAGAACACCTACAAAGATGCAAGGAGAAGGTCAGGGCACAGATAAACCTCATCCGGAAACTGGCTGGAACATCGGGGGGAGCCAGTGTTAACACTTTACGCTGGGCAACTCTCACCCTCATATACTCGACGGCAGAGTATTGCATGCCAGTCTGGTCGGTGAGTGCCTATACGAAGGCCATCGACACTCAGTTAAACGCCGCGATGAGAACAGTGTCTAGAACCCTCAAGCCAACAAAGATTGAGTGGCTTCCTATCCTCTGCAACATTGCTCCGCCAGCCATCTCGAAGGGATGTGCTGTCATCCGATACTTTAGCCGTATTTTGGCAACTGAAATTCCAGCCCAGCATCTTCTCACTGAACACCCGCGCTATCGCCTCAAATCCGAAAACCACCATGGAAAACCACCAGTGGGTTTCCTTGGGTGGGCTAACTCCCCGCGCCCCCCCACCCCCATTCATTCATTCATTCATTCATTCCCACCATGCACTCCAAACACACCAGGTTTGCTGATCTGCATCCATCCGATTTTGATGAAACTTGACTGGTAGGTTCATACCAGGATCTAGTTGTACGCTTTTGAGCACCGTTGCTATGGACACCACCGTTGTCTAGCAACGGGACTTTGAAATTTTTGAAAAAAATCCGAAAAAATTTTTCCCGAAAATCAAAAATCGGCTTCCGTGCTTTTATGCGCACTATAATCAACCTCTTTGTCAAAAAATTTCAGCCCGATCCGTCAAAAACTTATGACTAGTAGCAATTATATTACTATATGCTTTCACCCCAACGTTCGCATTGGGATTCCCTAACGTAGGGTTAGGGAATCGAACACAAATGATGAATGGACAGTTGCTCGTATGTTGCTATATGGAACAACTGAACGGCAAAAATGCCATCTGATGTGTTCTCTTATCTACATATTTTAAATTCGCCTTAGTCTAGCGCCAACCCATGTCACCTACCGGCTTGTCTGTCTGGGTGTCTGTCTGTCCAGAGCATAACTCCATTGACTTTGATCCGATCTTGATGAAACTTGGTTATGTGTTCGATATCAATGTCTAGTTGTGTTTTCCTGGATGAGGGCGTGCTACGCCCATTGTGGGAGGAGCCACGCCCAAAAAATAGCCATTTTTAGGGGGTAGTCGGATTAAAAATCTATCTTCTATTGATTCTAAAATCTAAAAATCTATTGGGAATTGACTGAATGGAATGGGTTCTTCGGTATTTGAATAGCAAAATGAATTATCTAAAACTTGTCGTTGTCCGATTTTTCATTTTCGTCCCAAGGTCAAGGTCACAAGGTCAAAAACTTAGAAAATTGCGAACTTTGACATAAAAATCATACGACCGCCCAAACTTTGAGAGCTAGGATGACAATGTTCTTAATTATAACTTGGTCAAAAATTATCACATTGTCTCATCCTTGACTTCTGAAACAATCTACATCGTCAAATACCGCTCGTGAACCATTGTCGTCTTCAGACGTGTTTATGTTTAATTTTATTTCTCACTCATTCTGGCGCTTATAGGTGACTATGTCCCCCAAACGAGTTTGTGCTCTCTGTCATCCCTTAAACTAATCCACATTCCTTTTCACTCTACGTAGATAAACTAACAACGTCCCCACTACATGTTCAATGGCTGTCCGTGTCTCCATCCTTCCAACAAATTTCTAAACTAATTCCACCTCCCTATAACTAATGCTCCTGGGCCCCCATGGAGGAGCACTTCTAATGCCCCCATCGAGCCGATTTATCCCAATACTATCTCCCTTATAACCTAATCTATTGTTAAGTAGTGCTCCTCCGCCCAAATGGTGGGTTGCTCACCCACAGCCCCATTGGCGTTCTATACTGACGACCGCACTCGGGTGAGTCACCTGCATCTGCGGAGGTGCTCGGCAGCGCATCTGTCGCCTGGCAATAGATCCAAATGCTTGCACTGGCGTTCGGTGGATTTCCCATGGGAGACCCGATCTGTCGGACACGCCCACCGTTTGTACTGCGGAATCCGTGCAGACGTCACTCGCATAAGAACCACCCCGTGAGCTTCGCCACGCCCACTTTCGCAACGTGGAACTTTCCACAACCATCTCCGCACATGGGATGTCCCGCAGATTTCATACCACTTCTGCACACAGGCTGTCCTGCTGTGTTTCATACACCACCCATTCACACGATACGTTCCAACGTTTGTCTTTCTCCCTTGCTCTCTCATACCACGTAATTTCCCCATGTTCACTCTCACTCCTTCCACGCACACGAGCCGTCCCGCAGCCGCTTCCACTCATGCCGGGTGTCCTGCAAGCACCACTCGCGTCTCGCAGCACGTCGGACATCGGCTCCCGTGGGAAAATTATTCGACTGAATTTCCTCAATCTCTTGGCTCGACCCCTGTTTTGCCGTCCGTGCCCCAATACATTGGCCAGCATGTCGCACCTGGACGGTTTGCCCAGCACGGCCCGTACACACTCTTGTGTACGCTGATCCTCGCACCGCAGTCCCACGGGGCCGACGCGGTTTCCAAAATAACATTCTCACGCTCGGGAGGTTCACCAATCCCCTCAGTTTACCTCAGCTCTGTCCCCGTCTAGGTCAGTGCGCACCCTACACCCTCTCGCGCGCTCAACCGCGCCATGCTACTTTCACCCGGCACACACTCTGTCACATTCATACTGGGTGCTCGTGGCACCTCAAGAAACCCCGGACCCTCCGCTCCCACAAAACGAGGCATGTACCCTTTTGAGCCATTGCACATGCTCCACCTCGCACAACCTCACCTTCACTGGACTCACCTCGTTGCGGTCCACTTTGAAGGACCATATCCTCTCCACCTGCACCTGGAGGACGTCATCCTGGCTCGGACTGGCCATAGGGCAGGACGGACAGATGCCCGATGTGCCGGTCCACTCCGGGGGCCAATGGGTCTGTCTATGTGGGGAATTGCAAATGTGATCAGGGTAAAAAAAATCATAATAAAACACTCAATATATATATATATATATATAGATATATGTTGAGATCGAGTGATGTCCACACTGATTGAGATCAAGTTCTGTCCACACCGATCTTAGGTAGAGAAGAGTTTAATCCACATCAAAACATATGCGCATATGGAGAGTGGCTAGGGTAGAGGGCTCGGGGTACCGCCTATTGCTCCGCAGGTCTTAATTGACGTTCTCAGGAGACCCATACGTACCCCATGTGTGGTCGCGCTGTATCAGCGGTCAGATGTGACCGAGCGACTGTCGAGGCTCAAAACCCAGACCTTGAATGACAATGCTGTAATTGGGAGAGACACTATCATCAACAAATATAATGGCTTGCTTATCACAGCAAAGATAATGTACCTTCACACACAAATGCAAGAAGTCAAGAACATGTCTATAATTTATCTTTAATCATCAATCAATCAACCCAACAAAGAATCACTTAAACAAAGAATCAATTAAACCAAATAATCAACCAAACTAAATAACAAGTCAAACAAAAGCCAATTCAACCTGTGCACAAGTCGAACAGAATGCTAACACGAGTGTAACAAACTGCTCTATCTATCTTCAGTCACCCCTGGTTTTATATTCTTTTTAGCGAAGTACTCTTGAGCAAGACACATTTTGCGGTATTCCTGAGTGTAGCACATTTCATGGTTAGTGGCTCAATCTGTTCTTGCACAGAGCACATCTCATGGTTTAGCCGATAAGGATGTGAGTCCGGAGAAGCACCGTATATGGGAGTCTTTCTCTGGTTTAGACTATCAGCAGGGTCCCTATTGTGGAACTTTTACAAGACATCAGTATTTCAAACACAGTATATTCACTTTATCTCTTCAAGTACGAGAGAAAGGGAAGTTCACTATCCCTCCTTCGGTTCTGTAAAATTGGGAAGTGCCTTGAAGAGCACAGTCGTGCCGTGGAAATGAGGAAGTAATCTCTGCGCTATGTCTTAAGAAAATTCAACATTATATTTTGAATCACTAAGAAGCATTAGAATAACAATGAAACAAAGTTTAACTAAATACAAGCAATAAACAATCTTTAATCAAAGAAGATATTAAAAGTTTTCTTTTAACAAAAAGAAAAAGCTGAAATCTCTATCTCAGCCCTCACACGATATTAACATCCTAATGCTGATGCCAATTCAAACACCCCACTCTTCAACACATAGTATTGTATGCAAAATTCAAAACAGAGGAACAAATGCAAATGTTTTACTCGGGACAAGAAACACAGGTTATACCACCAAGCAATGAAGAGACCATGTTACAAAAAAAAGGATATAATAAAATATATGCAGTGATAATAATCAAAAAAATAAAAGGACAGACAGGCGCCAAGACAAAATGGACAAGACAGACAATTCCCTCCAACAGGCGGCCCTCGGAGGGATCAATCCAATTCTCATCGAGGTCTTACAAGCCAGGTCTCTCATCACACAGGCCAGGCCTCTCATCACACAGGCCAGGTCTCTCATCACACAGCCAGTTCTCATCACACAGGCCAGTCTCTCATCACACAGATGCCAGGTCTCTTCATCACACAGCAGTGTCTCATCACACAGCCAGTCTCTCATCACACAGGCCAGGTCTCTCATCACACAGCCAGGCCTCATCACACAGGCCAGGTGTCTCATCACACAGGCCAGGTCTTCTCATCACACAGGCCAGGTCTCTCATTCACACAGGCCAGGTCTCTCATCACACAGCCAGTGTCTCATCACACAGGCCAGGTGTCTCATCACACAGCCAGGCCTCTCATCACACAGGCCAGTCTCTATCACACAGCAGTCTCTCATCACACAGCAGGTCTCATCCACACAGGCCAGGTCTCTCATCACACAGCCAAGTCTCTCATCACACAGGCCAGTCTCTCATCACACAGGCCAGTCTCTCATCACACAGGCCAGTCTCTATCACACAGGCCAGGCGCTCATCACACAGGCCAGTCTCTCATCACACAGGCCAGGTGTCTCATCACACAGGCCAGGTCTCTCATCACACAGGCCGGTCTCTCATCACACAGCCAGGCGCTCATCACACAGGCCAGGTCTCTCATCACACAGGCCAGCCGCTCATCACACAGCCAGCCGCTCATCACACAGGCCAGTGTCTCATCACACAGGCCAGGTCTCTCATCCACACAGGCCAGGTCTCTCATCACACAGCCAGGGTCTTCATCACACAGGCCAGGTCTCTCATCACACAGGCCAGGTCTCTCATCACACAGGCCAGGTCTCTCATCAACAGGCCAGGTGTCTCATCACACAGGCAGGTTCTCATCACACAGGCCAGGTCTCTCATCACACAGGCCAGGTCTCTCATCACACAGGCCAGGTCTCTCATCACACAGGCCAGGTCTTCTCATCACACAGGCCAGGTCTCTCATCACAACAGGCCAGGTCTCTCATCACACAGCCAGTCTCTCATCACACAGGCCAGGTCTCTCATCACACAGGCCAGGCCTCATCACACAGCCAGGCTCTCATCACACAGGCCAGGTCTCTCATCACAGCCAGGTCTCTCATCACACAGGCCAGGTGTCTCATCACACAGGCCAGGCCTCTCATCACACAGGCCAGGTCTCTCATCAACACAGGCCAGGTTCTCATCACACAGGCCAGGTCTCTCATACACAGCCAGGTCTCATCACACAGGCCAGGTCTCTCTTCACACAGGCCAGGTGTCTCATCACACAGGCCAGGTCTCTCATCACACACAGGCCAGGTCTCTCATCACACAGGCCAGGTCTCTCATCACACAGGCCAGGCCGCTCATCACACAGGCCAGATGCGCGTCCTCCGTTCATTCCCAACTTTTTCTCTCACCCTCTCACAAGCCTTTCTGCCCACCACCACGGTTCTCGTTGCTTCTTCTTCACCACCACCCTTGTTACCCCGACGTTT
>CM068959.1:75216553-75228999 GCA_035128595.1 Eptatretus atami | reverse complement strand
AGATCATTGTCCTGCTGAAATGTGAATCTCCTACTCAGTTTCAGATTCATGGCAGACTCAAGCACGTTTTCATCAAGGATTCTCCTGTACATTGCACCGTCCATTGTCCCATCTATCCTTACAAGCTTGCCAGTCCTTGCCGATGAAAAATAGCCCCATAACATGATGCTGCCACCACCATGCTTCACAGTCGGGATGGTGTTGACCGGGTAAATGTGGTGTTTGGCTTGCGCCAGGCATAAGGCTTTGCATTTAGACCAAAATGTTCAATTTTTGTCTCATCTGACCCCAAAACGTTTCCCACATATCTGCAATATCACTAAAATGCTTTTTTGCAAAATCCACACAAGCTGTTAGATGTGTCTTTTTCATTAATGGCTTCTTTCTTGCCACCTGTCCATAGAAGCCAGCTTTGTGAAAGAAACAGGAATTGTTGATTGATCAACACCAACCCCCATCCCAAACATAGAGCCTTGCAGATCTTTCAAAGTCCTTGTTGGATTTACAGTGACATCCAGAACCAGTTTTCAACTTGGTTGGCTGCTGAGTTTGGATTGGCGACCTGATCTGGGTAGACTCTGGGTGGTAATAAGTCTTCCACTTCTTAATTGTGGATTTCACCGTATTCAAAGGGACATCAAAGGATTTTGAAATCTTATAATCCTCTCCTGAACAGTACTTCACCACTTTGACATTGGAAAGCTCCTTTGTCTTCATGTTTGTTGACCAAGTGAATTGCACCTTAAAACTCCTTCGATTAGTGTGTTTGCTTATTTAGCTCACCTGGAATGTAATTCCAAGGGAGCTTATGGGATGGTGTGTCATCTGTCAATCTTCACAAACATTTGCAACTTCTCAGAAAACTACACACAATTTCGATGAAACTTGACCACAACCTTCATCACCCATGATGTACCAAAGTTTGTTCGCAGCATAATTATTTTTTTTTAAAGTCAGGTGTTTACTTTCTCCGTTACATATTTTGTGGGTCATCCATGCCTACCAATGGTTCCCTGGTTATCTTGTCCAACCACCCCCCAGGGATATTGCCCCTATTTTTTTTTGTTAAACCACTCATTACATACAAATGAAACCTATTACACTTATTCTGTAACCTTTTAAACAAATAATTTGCTCCTGAAGTGATTCCGGGTTAATTCGGCAAAGATGACAGTATTTGAGCGAGAACAGTACTTGATAGGGCGCATATCTCCACTAGGCTGAACAGCCTACATTTTGTATCCAATGATAGGCCGGATCTGCATCCCGACCTTAACCAAAATCTAAGTGGCTTGTTCTTGTCACTTACCCAAATCATCCACCAAGTTTTGTCATAATCCATCCAACATTTTGAAATATATATATATATAGAAATAAAAATTGCTTTTGGCTCCATCTCTCAATGGTGAAGAATCACTTTTTTAATTTGAGTATCCGGATCTTCAGCAAAATATAATGAATTTGTCCGCGTCACACACCCAACCTGTCCACCAAATTTCGTCCAAATCTGTCCACAATTTTGAGGTATCCTGCTCACAGACAAAGACACCGGAGTGAAAACAAAACCTCTGTCCACCTTTGGTGGCAGAGGTAATTATAGAAGTTTAAGAAAAGGAAATTTAAAAAGAGCTTTGACCTATAATTTGAAACAAACACAAAACAGGAAGTTAACAAGAAGCAGCACAAATCAAGGCAGACAGTAGGCTGAAACAATGCACAAGCAGACAGGAAAAAAATAAAAAAAGAGACAAAAAGGGTAAATGTGGAAAAATGTGAGTGTATAGGAGAGTCAGTGAGAACAGAAAAGAGTGGGAATAGGAATATAGAATTACATGGAGATGGTGATTGCTCCATTTTAAAAGGCATGGAGAGAAGTGGATAGACTTAGGGAGGCAATCCCACAACCAACGAAAAAAAGTTGAGGAAAGCAGTTAGCCTGGATTTGAGAAGGGCAACAAGGTTTGGGTTACTGAGCAAGTGCAGCCCGGTTGGGTTCACAGACGAGGCGGTTCAGGTCCACAAGGGTATATAAAGAAAAGAAAAAAAACCATTCAAAATAAACCAATTTAGAGTCAAAAAGAAGAAATGCAGCACCTGGCAAAAGTCTGGTACATTGCACAGTCATGTGTATTATGGGGGAAATTCCCAAATATTGCAAATGGAAGAGAAAGAGCAGAGGAAAATGAAATCTAGATAAAAAAAACCAATGTCACCCTTAGGGTGACCCGTATCTTGCCAAAAGGTGACCACGTGTGACTTCTTTAAGGTCACACTGAGGTGAACAGAGCTGCTATCCACCAGGAGCGATCCTTGAGGAATATCTGCCTACGAGAGATTCCGATGAGAATCGTTCTACAGAGTAACCATGAAAAATATGTTTTTGCCTCATAACGTCACCAAATGACGTCATATGTCTCAAGCTTGACATATCTAGAAAGCACTCATCGAGGTGTTCAATTTGAGGTACTACACGATATGGTTCCTAAAACTTGAAAATTTGACCTTGGGTCAAATATGTTTGACTTCAGGCGCTAACCATGAAGGTCAAGGCCAATCGCCACCAAAAATTAATCAGCTGAGCGCCAGACCATGAACTATATTCCCATGAAGTTTGGAGACGATTCGATTAAAATTACTCAAAAAATAAGGGTTTCGTCGACTCCCCTGATTTGCGACAAAGTGACCTTGACCTTTGACCTTGACCTTCAAAATTTTATGCGCTGAAAGGGACCTCTATAGGCCTCTGATATGCGAAGTTACAAAAATTTCCAATGATACCTGTGCTCTGCAGAGTGATTTATACGTGATTACAGACAAAAAAAAAAAAACATATGAAGGTCAAGGCCAACCCACCAAAAATTAATCAGCTGAGCGCCAGACCATGAACTATATTCCCATGAAGTTTGAAGACGATCCGATCAAAATTACTCAAAAAATAAGGGTTTCGTCGACTCCCCTGATTTGCGACAAAGTGACCTTGACCTTTGACCTTCAAAATTTTGTGCGCTGAAAGGGACCTCTATAGGCCTCTGATATGCGAAGTTACAAAAATTTCCAATGATAACTGTGCTCTGCAGAATTTTTTATACGTGATTACAGACAAAAAAAAAAAATAAATAAACATACAAGCTGACTAACATATCTTGCAAAAACTTCGTTTTGGCAAGATAAAAATAACACAATGAGAGGATACAATAAAAAGGGAGGGATATAGGCATATTCATCCATACATTGGGACCACACAGAGCCTCAGTGCTTGCCGAAGCAGTTTCCTGGACTCTTGGGCACAATCCTGGATGTGTCACCACTCTGTGTGACTCAAATGTCTCAATCATCCCAGCAACCTGGTACTCATTTTGCCGACCTTGGAAGGATGATAGGCTGAGTCAAACCCACCTGATATTGTTACGAATCTGGAAGCCATTTGCACACAAACAGACAGCAGCCCCCGCAGTTCAGTTATGTCGATAAGTTTGTGTTTATAGTCAGGGTCCCGTCCTGTCTAATGGGTTAATTTCATGTGTGCCCTGCGGTTTCTTTATAGTTTGTTTTTTACAACAAATCCCCTTCACCTCTCCACACCATTGCCCACGTGTTTTTGGCTGAAGGCGTGGGCGGAGCCTCCATTCGCTTCAGATCGAGGCTCCGCTCTGAGGAAGGGCATGGAGCGTTTCCTCCAGCCAATAGGCGAAGAGCGAGCAGGGCCGAGGCACCCCGACCAATGAGGGGAGGCCACTGATTGCCCGACAACCCCTCATCTAATCAGGAGGCAAGTGGGAGGGGAAGAAATCCCTCGGACCTGGCAAGAAGAGTAGAGTGGTTGTCAGGACCAGAGTACGGGAGTCATCGTGGCGATTGGCTTGGTCTTGGTGGCTTTTCGTTTGCGGTCCTTCATCGTGGTGGTGGAGGCCGAGCAGGCAGGGTCGTGGCCCTGTGGATTTCAGAACGTGGGTTCGAGTCCCACCGTGGTGGTTGAAGTACGGTGTGACCGCCCGAGGCGGAGAGGTACCTGACAAGGCCCTGGTCCCCAGCTCGCCTTTCCCTCCTGGGCTGAGGAACCGAATAAAGACCCCAGAGGGTCCATTTCTTTTGGGTGTGTGTGTGTGTCCATGGGCCCCGTCTGTAAGTAGAAATTGTTAAGTGCTTTTGTTCATTGTACATTGCTTTTATTCGGATAACTCTGCTCTTTGTGCTCCCCTGCCCCCCTGATAAATAAACCCCCAATTGTTCAATGTACCAGCTCGTTGTCTGTCACTTTCTTTCATTGACCCAGCACGGTGCATAATGAGAATTAGAGAGGCCGTGTGCCGTAAGCTGTCATTGGGACCGGCGCGGCTCTGGTAACTCCCGCTCGGTACGCCGGACCCGAGTCGGTACATGCGACTCCGTTCGGACAGAGTCGGCCGAGGGTGTGGTTTCCCCGGTAGCTAGACGGCGTGAATACTTGGGTAAATTGGAATTAGACAAGTGGACCCTACCTCACGCCGTCAAAATATTGGCGACCACGGTCCTTTAAGTGACCCGTGACCTTTCGGAGTTGTCCGGGAGTCACACCCGAAATTCTGGGTGTTCGGTGGGAGACGGCTCTACTGCTCCCCCTGGTGGTCGTTTATCGCCTCCGAACCCCAGCCCACAACAATATTAATTCAACGGCTGAGCAGGATTTGAACTCAGGACCTGAGGATCCCGAGCCCACCACCCTAACCATTATGCCAACATCAGGCATAGACATATTCAGGAAGGAATCAAACTGGGAGAAAAGAGAGAAAAGATTATACAATTTTTGTATATTAAATGCATGCATTCTGTACATTTATAGTCCTAATAGGTACTCTTGTACAAATTTTGTACATCATGTCACAACTTCACATCATTTGACCAAAGCTTTCACTTCACATTCACATGCTGGACAAAACTATTTTTTTTAAAGCATTTCATAAATTTACCCTTCAGTTGGGTAATGCCAACTGCATGATAAGCCAAGTAAGGTGAAGTTTCAAATCCCCAAAAAACAAACTCATTTGCCAATTACTGCTATCACATTTCTTGCTCATTTAAAAATACGAGTGCACCCACTCCTTACGTGAGTGGCAGGAAGGGTCATGTCATTATCCTCTGGGATTCTGGAGTATTTACATTACAGTAGATCTCTAGGCTCTGGCCTCAAGAACGCCTGGAGTGTGTTCAACTTCCAAGTTTCTTTTAGAGAGCTCGCCAAGTGGCTTAAGCACTCCATTTGAAACAGTTTATAAGCAACAGCTGGCTTGGCAAGTGCTAGCTAGCTGCTTGGTAATTGAACACACCCCAGGTTTAAAAAAGCATTTCATAAATTTCCCCCATTCAGTTGGGTAATGACAACTGCATGACGAGCTTGTAAGGTGAAGCTTCAAATCCACCCCCCCCCCGCCAAAAAAAACTATTTGCTGATCAAATTTCTTGCTCATTTAAAATAAATATTTCACAAACATTGGATTCAAGTACTTTATTAAATCGTTTAGCATGGTTTTTGTACGTTTTCCAAGATCACAAAGTATCAGCAAAAGACTATTGAGGGGCTGACCAGCAGGTGAGCTTTTTAAAGAGACCTGAAAAAAAAAAAAGCACACCTCCAAATGTGGCATAAACCAGGGTTCAAACATCTCACCAGGTCTCGAAGCCAGAGCCAAGCATTGCAGGAAACGTTTTGTTCTTTTGACGAATTATTCTCGTATCTATACTTTTGAATGGCTCAGGAGTTGGCCAAGAACTATATCTGCACAGCGAGCTTTAACAGGCCGGATTAAGGGCAACGCCAATCCACAAATTTTTGCAGACAGGTACACAGGACAAATGTACCATGTTGATGAGAGAATTTCTGTTTGGAAGAGGGAGAAGTTTAACTGTGCCGTACAGGAATGACGCTTCAAATGCATGTTGTACAGGATTCTAACCAGACGGACGGAATCCATGCTCTCCCCCTACATATGACGTGGTCGGCTTAACTGTGACAGAGTACAGTTGGAACAAAACAAAAAAATACAAAGTATTCTGTGCAAATACGTTGGTTTGGCAAGTACTTGGCAAAATGAATTCGACTTTTTGTCATGCATCAATATTTACCCTGCCCAATAAATAAATTTAAGAAAAGACGTTTTTCCTGCATTGACCACATTTGCAGACTCGTGAATCGTTCAAACCTGGTGTTGGTATCGATAGAATTAGCACTAATTTTGCCAAAGTCAAAATTTAACAAAATGTACAGTTTGTACGTTTTAAACAAGATTTACACGACCGTTTAAAGGTCACCATGATCCAAATACGTGGAATCAAATTTACAATATTACAGAGATAGTGCTACACAGGTTGTCTGGCGCAAGCAGCCAAGTGCAGTCCATTTTTCACCTTAACTCGGACCGCCCGTTTTGCTCTCTCCACGACCACTCGTTTCACAACGCCATTTCATCCACCCTACCTGAAAAACTGCTATTGACCGTTTGAATTTTTTTCTTTTTTAGTCCATGTAAGCTGCCATTAAATGAGAAAGATAAGTAACATTTGTGTCACAATCAGTAGGTTAGAAGAAGTGATGCGCAAGTCTGATTAGTTCGGAAGAGCTGCAGTCAAGTAAGTTTATGCAGCAGTAAAGTGACCAACACATTGCAATCCTGAAGAACTGCTGTCGTGTGTGTGTGTGTTGTGTGTGTGTGGTGTGTGTGTGTGTGTGTGTGTGTGTGTGTGTGTGTGGTGTGGTGTTGTGTGTGAAGCACACACTGTGTGCATGTAGGTGGACAGGGAGCGTTACATAAGTGCAGCATCATGGGAGCAAGAACTGTGCAAGTCAGGAAATGACCCTCCACCTAAAAGGACAGTTGTCATGGTCTTGTGGGATACAAAAGTTCAAATCAACCAGTCACAAAGAGGTTGAAGCAGCCTCGGTAACTCTCTGAAAAACGGTTGGCAGACAATTCATTGTGGCTCAGGTTCCAGCTGTAAGGCCAGAGATGTAATGTCTTGTGCTGGACAATTGCAAATACATTGCTGTGCGAAGATAAAGGTGGGGATGGAATAAGAACATTAGAAAGCTTGGAAAATAATCTGAGGTTGGGGGGAAGAGGAGGAGCAGGAGGTGAGGGGCAGGAGGAGGAGGGGAGGCGAAGAGGAAAGAGTATCTGCAAATGCACGAGCCAACATCACAAAACATCATCAGTTACACCAGAACGGATGAAGGACTCACGTGGACATAGAGCAAGACAGAAGAGAAACGGCGAGAGAAATGGCATGATGATGAAAAATGTGTGGATGACAATTTACGATAATCTGCCCTTCATATATGGCGGCTGCGCTTGTGTGTTGGGGAGTCCAAGATGTCGGGACACTGAGCCGCAGCGACACGCTTCCTCCCTGCAGTTCCCTCAAGGTGCAGAGCCATCTCTTCCGAGATGAATGTGTTCAGGTCCATGTCATGCAGGCTTGATCGCCGGCGGGATGAGCCCGAGGCCCCAGCACCATGCGTCGGTGACCCAGGGTTTCCCGAGCGCACACTGATGCTCGCCATGGCACCGCTTAAGCCTACAACACAGGTACGATTGTTGTGATATTCAAAACTGGCTGTTGCTATTCGGCTCATACTACTGACTTTAGTGTGCAAAGGGGAAGATTTGCACATGTGATAAACAGAAATGGTGAGAAAATGTCAACATCATATCCAAATAAATCACATTGGGGTTGGGCTGTTTTGCCTTAACATCTGAATCTAAGAATTATGATGCTGGGAACCCAGATTTAAATCTCATAGCCATATCGATTTGTCCATTGTATAGGAATGTCATTGTAATTCAGTAAAAGTACAATTATGTCAAATGTCTTTGTCCTGCATGTGATTTAAGCAACACTCCACCAAGAGTTAAATAAATATTTAATGAAATAATGACATGAATCACACGAGCTAGCTAAAGCCCAACCCATGACTGGCTGTTGGTAAGGTGTTTGCTACCAATCTCAGTATAAGAAACAAGATCGTTAGAATAGGCAAAACTGTCACACAAACAAGTCTCTAAATTCTGATTGTGCAGACCCAATGACAGGAAGCCAGGTCCAAATTGTATTTGTAAATTAAGTTATCCCAAGAGAATTGGGATAACTTGCTCCTGAAGTGATTCCGGGTTACAAAATGTGAACAAAAGTGAACTTAATTTAAAATGTGAAGTGAACAAAATGACAAAAGGTATGATCCTCCCTTAACACAGACCACCATTCATGAGCAATTTGGAGCAGCTGGTTCAAAAGGCTGGACTTGGCTCCTAGCAACTTTCATCCGTTTTGACATTTGAAGTTCCAACTGCTTGGCTTCCGATTAACTGACAATGAAGAACTGAAGGAAGCAACCAAGGGATTGCCGAAGGAGCAATCCGAAAATACCATCCCACAAAGATCAAACTCGTAAATTTGATCACATCGCTGCAACTGGAACCTGTGACTGGAAATTATAATCTTTCTTAATTTTTACTTTGTCTTTGGGCTGGGTTCTGTTTTTGTAGCCTAAAATGGCAGAGCAAGGGGGATGGGTCATTGACAAACCTATAGCTTCTTGGAGTTGAGATGGTCCACAGGCCCCACCCCAGCCATAAAAGCTACACCTCACTACACTAGACAATAAAGGTCAACCATTTACTTCATCGAATTAGCCATCGATTCAAATACTCGAGAACCCTGTGTCAAGTTGCTTGTGAAGGAAAACTTTGAACCAGTCAAAATTCACAGGAGACGCGTCTGCACAGTTTTGTGAAGTCTTTTACGCAAGTTGGTTAAACGGTGCAGCAAGTTTAACAATGGCCGTGGATTGGTGAGTGATCTTAAGCATTCTCACATGCAAAGACAAAATGTGTTGAATAGACAATTTGAGAATCACTATACGTTTTACTATATGTGAAATTGCAGAACAATTGGAGGTGTTAGAAACAATAGATTCAGCAAAGTTGGTACCAATGGACCTTGCATTTGTTCATAAGGCCACTAATGTGGCCAATGCAACAGAGACCTTGGAATGTTACCATAACGAGGGAGATTTCTCGAAGACCAACATGTGATGAGACCTGGGTCCATCATTTCACACCAGAGTAAAAGCGAGCCAGGTTGGAATGAAGACATTCTTGGTCCCCACCACGGATAAGATAAAAAAGTTCAGTCATCGGCTGGAAAACTTGTGACAACAGAATTTTGGGACTGAACAGTTAATTCAGGTGGATTTTCCTGAATGTGGAAAAAACATTAACGCACAGAACTACAATGACTTCTTACTGTAGGGAGATAAGCAACAATCAGACGATGCCAGGTATGCTGTCACAGGTTGTGACTTTATTGCAAAACAATGCTCATGCAAATATGACCACTACTCGAGCTGAGATCGATTGGGAAGTTCTCGATCATCCTGAGAGCAGACTACTCCACAGAAGTCCGATTAGTAAATGCGACCCGCGAGAAGCATAATTTTCAGTCATTTACAAACACTATGGAATAATCTTGTGTTAACCATGGCTTTACATAAACTAAATGAAATTCCAGTTCGGGGATTTTTCCACGTGTTGTTCGAATCTGCTGCTGACATTTCCACCTCAAGCAAAGTTTTCCAAACCGGATTTGTCGTGTTTTTCTGATATAGTTCCGTCCCTGTGTTGCTGTTTGTGTTTGTCCAATTTTCTTTGTTAAATCATTCCATGTTGTGCTGTATTTGTCGAATTCGTTTCCGTGTTGTTCAAGGCAGACTTTAGCCGCTCCTCGGATAGCTGCTGTGAAAACTGTCCTTTTGCCGCAGTGTTCCTTGGTTTTCTTCTTTCTTCCTAAATATTGTACTTCTACCTCAACATTTCATATTTCCACTCCTCGTTTCAACAACAAAAAGTTTATCACTTCACAACTATCTCATTTTACTTTAATTTCCTTCTGCCTGGCCTTCTTCTTCCCCATTGTTTTTTTTTCTCCCTTTGCTCAATATCTCCAAAAGGAATTTTTATTGAATATAAACACTTCTTCCTTTAAAAAGCATTTTAAAACATTTCAAATTCTCCACTTTCTTGTTTCTCCGTCAGTACCACCCAACATGTTCTTATTCTTCACCACGATCTATGGCTATTCTTCTTCTTCACATAGATTATTTTCCAAAACTGTCAGCTCGTCATTTGGTCCACCAACCCTCCTCCCACCACCTTTTTCTGTACCTTAAGCAAAAATTCTTACCTCCCATCCCATGACCTTTATATCCGTTGGTTCAATTTGGGAATTTGGAATCACCATCCTTCCACTTCATGTGCCCCCTTTCCACTCACCCAACCCTCTTCAAAGCATCATATCCCCCCTGCAATGCTCCCCCCTCACCCCAACCACTCAAACCTTCCCCCTCATGCCACAAAACCTCCTTCCACCCGTTCTGCACGCTCCCAATGCCTCCTCCCATCCCTATGTGGACCTCAAACAACCAAGGTCTCTGCTCCAACCTGACAGATCTCTCAATCCAGGCCACTGCTGATAAATAAGACATCACCTGTTTAACAGAATGCTTCCTCCCACAGGTCATCCCTGATTCCTTAAGGTTTCTCCCCAGATATTGTATCTTTCAATTTCATAAGCCTGAATCCCACTCTGACTGTGAAGTTGCACTTTACAACAATAGTAACTCAATATCTCACTGCCCTTGTACTGATCTTACACCTCCCAACCCCAGAAGTAGCTTTGGATGTGACTTCCGTGCTCCCATCTCCAAATACTGAGACTCCACCTATATTTCTCTCAACCAACATGGACCAACAATGCAACTCAATCTTCCTCATATGTGGTGATTTCAATCATAACCGTGCAAATTGGCTGGCTGTTAGCTCTCTCACCAGCCATGGAACTTCAGCAAAGAACTTCTGTTGGCACTTCAGCAAAGGACTGCTGTGACTCAATGGGACTGACTTGATCTGAACTTTCCAACTCAGATTTCTCCCATTGGCAAATCCTACATTCTTGACAATATAATACTGTTCCAATCACACCATAAAGACGTATAGGGCTGCCAAGGCAGTTTCATTGGCAAGGAGAAGTCACCACTCCGATGCAGGTTACCCCAAACTGTTATTACCCCAGTACACTGGAACCCATTTTGCTGACCTCAGAAGGATGACAGGCTGAATCAACCCCATCTGGTATTAATCAAACAGTCGACAGGCTTGAACTCAGGACTCTAAGGTCCAAAGCCAGCCACCTTAACTGCTAAGCCAACACCAGGCTACCTTCTTGACTTTGTGACGACTAACTTTCCCGCAAAAATCTCCTGCTGTTCCTCTGCTCCAATTGGTTAATCTGATCAGATGTTTGTGAGAATCAATATCTCAGGCTATTTTCAGAGATGTGCTTCAGCACCAGCAAGTCTGGCATTTCACTCAGGATGACTAGCAGGGTCTCCAAGCAGCCACCAAACTTCGACACTGGTCTCCTATCGCTACTTTCTCAAACATCACCTCGTCCTGGGAATTCTTTCAAAGAAACTTGCTCTCTCTCATGCACAGATTTATCCCCTCTCATCTTCAATTGTCCTACCCTTCTTCCCACTCATGGTTCACTGAAGCTTGTGGTGAGGCAGTTGTTCTGAAACAACTTGCCTTTGCCTCATGGAAAGCAAACCAAACTGAGGGTAATCTCAGTTCCTTCCATAAAGCTCAGAACAAGTGTGTGTATACCCTCAGGAGAGCCAGAAAACATCTTTCTAATATCAAGTCTGAACTCTCAAACCTCTCTCCCTCCTCCAAATCCTGGTAATCAAATCTGTTTGTGATGTTCCCCCTTCATCCCCTCCTTACCTCATCTGATACCGCACGTGAAAAGGCTGAATGCCTTAACTCGGTGTTTGCATCTAAATCTTGTGTCCGAAACCCATCGCTCTCTGTACCCACCTTACCCAGTCGCACCCAACGGTCTCTGGACTCTGTGTCCTTTTCTTCTGACAAAGTGGAGAGTTTGCTGTCAAACCTCGACTCAGATTCTGCAACCTGTCCAGACGGCATCAGACCATGTGTCCAAAAAACCTGCTCTCTGCTCTTGCTCACCCTCTCTCTGTTTTATTCACGCTCTCATTTGCTCAAGGTCATCTGCCAACTGCTTGGAAATCAGCAAACATTACCGGCTCTGCATAAAAAAGGTGCAAAAACAGATCCCTGCAACTACAGACCAATCGACCTTCTCCCAATCAGCAGCAAGGTTATGGAATCCATCATCGCTTCAACATTAAATCCTTCCTCTTCTCCAATGGCTTGATTTCCGATCAATTTGGTTTCAGACCAGGTCACTCGACCCTGGATATGCTGCTTCTGCTCTCCCAACAACAGATGGAGGTACTCAATGCCGAACATGAAATCAGAGCCATATCCCTAGACATATCGCATGCTTTTGACAAGGTCTGGCACCCTGCCCTGCTCACCAAACTCTCTTCCTAT
>CM068959.1:75199695-75216434 GCA_035128595.1 Eptatretus atami | reverse complement strand
CAGCGTTCTGGGCCCTGTTCTTTTTCTGGTTTTCATCAATCATCTCTCAGACTCTGGAAAATCCTCTTTATCTCTTTGCTGATGACTCCACCCTCTGCCGCACCATCTGTCATCCCTCGCAGACCGGCAAGCCGCAGCTTCTTCCTCACTGCAGATCTAGATAAAATCACAAACTAGTTAACACGTGGAACATGTCTTTCAATCCTGACAAATCTCTCACACTCACTATGTCTCTCCTAAAGGACCGGTTAACCCCCCCCCCCCCAAATCGACTTTCTCAACAATCCTCTGGAAGAAGTCCTTTCATTCAAGCTTCTGGGTCTCACGATCTGCCATGATCTTCCTGGGAAAGCCACATTACAACCTGGCCTCCAAAGCCAGTCACAACTGAGAATCCTCCTTCATGCAAAGTCCTTCCTTGGCCCACCTGAGCTCCTCACCACATACAAAGCTTTTGTCCGCAGCCTGATGGAGTACTGCTCTCCCTCTGGGCTGGTGCTCCTGCCCCTCACCTTTATCGGCTTCACGCAGCAGAAACCAAGCATTTAGGATATTTGGTATCTCCCGCGGCAAGGCTGAGTCTTTGGGCCTCTGACTCTCTCGCCACAGGCAGGTCGGTGGTCTTTCTGTCTTCTACCGTCTACTCTCCAGTCTCGCCCCCCCCCCCCTGCTCTCTCTGCGATTTGTCCCCACCATATTTCCGCAGGGCACTCAAGGTCGCCAACAACCCCCTTCTGGTAAAACACCAAAATCACGAATCACTGCTCACCTTCACTCATTCATTCCTTTTTTTCCCCACTTTGGAATAAATCCCCTCACTCTGTTCAATCCCATTCTAACCCCCAGCCTTCAAAACAGCTGTTCACCATCCACCTATCTTCCCCCATCCAAAACCTCGATCTTTTCTACCCCGTTAATCCACCCAAACTACCTCCTTCAAATTCACTGCTTTCCTTCCTGAAAGTCCCTGCAATGTCCATCTGAATACCCGGTGTTCCCCGCCCCATCCCTCTCCCTTCCACAGATATCCTAATGTCTCTGTTCCACTGTTTTGTCCTTCCTCTCCCACCCTCTGATCTTCATCAGCTCTGTCCACATCTGCCATGTCTTCCTGAACCTGTACGCCATGTTTGTCTCTCTTGCTTTGCCCCTTGTGTGTGTGTGTGTTAGCTCTCGTACGAACCTCGACAATGTATACCAAAAATAAAAGCTCCTCGTCCTCTAATGATGACGTCATAAAAACGAATATGACGTCATTGTGATGTATCAGTTTGCGATAAATTATTTGTGCTAATGCCGGCTTGATTCCCGCAAACAAAATTCAAACAGCTTGCCTAGTTTCGGAGATAATGGTATAGGCGATTTCCATTAGCGGCGATATTATGACGTCAACTTTTTTCAGGAAAATTTCCAAAATCGGAGATGGTTACAGCCTGCGCGTGGGCTTTCTGCATATACATGGCAAGTTTCACGAAGATCCGATGAAAACTCTGGGTTGTGAAACAAAAAATGTCAAAAAATAGGAATGACGTCATAAAAATTGATATGACGTCATAGTGATGTATCATATGTGCGGTAATTCATCTCTGCTAATGCCCTGTTCGATTCCCGCAAACAGAATTCAAAATGCTTGCCTAGTTTCGGAGATAATTTTTTGGTGATTTCAATTAGCGGAGATATTTTGACATCAAACTTTTTTTCTCGGAGGAATTTTCAAAATCGGAGATGGTTACTGTCTGTGCAGGGTACTTTAACATATATATGCCAATTTCAGGAAGTTTCGATGAAAACTGTAGGCTGTGAAACAAAAAAGTCCACAAGAGAAGATGAAGAACAACAACGTGGTAAGACTTGAAGATCCTCCACGAGGATCTAAAAATATAAAAAAACCTTCACCTCTGTTTCTGCAACTTGACTAGACAATCAGCTCATGTGTCCTAAAAACCTTCTCTGTTGCTCTTACACATCCTCCTCCTGCTATTTGACCCTTTCACTTCCTCAAGGTAATCTTCAATCTGCTTGGAAGTCAACCAACCTCCATGCATTCCATAAAAAATGCCAAAACCAAATCCCTTCACCACAGACCTATGAGCTTACTTCCACCAATCAGCAACAAGATCATGAAATCAATCATCGTACACTGCAGTTGATATGAAATCCTTCCTTTTCTCCAATGGCCTCATCTCAGATCACCAATTCAGATTCAGACTGGGTTACTTCACCTTGGATATGCTGCTCCGACTCTCCCAACAATGGAGGCCCTCAATGTCAGAAATGAGATCAAGGCCATCTCTCGAGCTTTCGATCTAGTCTGGCATCCCGCATTTCTTTCCAAACGCTCTGCCTATGGCATCCAAAGCAAACTCCACTCATGGCTTACTGACTTCCCCTACTCTCGTAGCCAACATGCAGCTCTCAACATAATCCTTTCATCTCCTCTCCCTGTTAAGGCTGCAGTCTTAACAGGGAGAGGAGGGTGATGATGCGTCAAATCAGGGTGATGCGTCAAATCAGGGTGATGCGTCAAATGCGTGATGCGTCAAATCAGGGTGATGCGTCAAATCAGGGTGATGCGTCAAATCAGGGTGATGCGTCAAATGCGTGATGCGTCAAATGCGTGATGCGTCAAATCAGGGGTGATGCGTCAAATCAGTGGTGATGCGTTGATGCGTCAAATCAGGGTGATGCGTCAAATCAGGGTGATGTTACGTACAAATCAGGGTGATGCGTCAAATGCGTGATGCGTCATCACCCCTAACAGGGTGATGCGTCAAATCTTAACAAGTTTTTTTTTTATGCGTCTTAAACATACCCACCCCAAGTACCTGTATTATGCCTCAAATTTCTGCATGGCACATGACTAAATAATCTATACATAATAAATGTCAGTGTGTCTCCTCCACAACTATGAAACGTAGTGGCCCCAAACTTTGCATGCATACTCAGGGAACTCCAAGGTAGTGCATGAGTGGAAATTGGGTGCTTGGGTAAATTTAAGGTAAATCTTATTTAATATCCTTTCCTTTATCAAGGCGTCATCCATGGTCAACCCCCGTCAGCATGATGAAGTCTTAATTCGTCATTTATTTGGCTTAACAATGTCTCGACTTGGAACAGGCCACAAAGTTCCTTATTCTTAACGATAAAGCGCTCAATCCTCTTCCCCGCCCACCCCCCCCCCCCCCAACTTTCCTCACTCATATCATCGAATGCCTCATCTTGATACATACAAATTACTGGATTACATCGCAATGCTAATAAATGCCCAGATGCCAGTTTTGATGGCTTTATTTCATTTCCGGACATGCGATAACCTCTAGAATCTCTTAACCCGGGCCAAATTTCAAAATTTAAACTGCATAATTGACCTTAGCAGCAGTTCCGACTGGTAAAAAAAATAATAATAAAGTGTTCATGTGTCCAATTCGGATACGGTTTGACACCAAGCGTCTGTGTGTGCTTCTATTTTGTTTCCGCAGAAGTTTCCAATCGCTAATCACTCGCCAAATCAACGCAGTAATATTAAACACCATCCGGGAATGGCCGGAGTGACAAACAATGTGTGAATTGGACACATGATGTCGGAACTGCTGCTAAGGTCAATTCTGCATTTTAAATTTTGAAATTTGGTTCAGGTGAAGAGATTCGAGAGCGTATCACATTTCAGCTGTAATGCTTATAAATGTCCAGTGTTGTATTCACACATTATTTGATACTCCAGACAGTGTTTATAGTATGACCGGTGGAAAATGTATTTCAGACATTATTTTGTTTCTATCTTCACTGTTATTTTATGCAGAATCATTTTGAGACGGCCGGTATGAATTGTAATTAGCGCCCCACCACACGTCTCCCTTCCCCTCACCTCTACTTCCTCCCAAACCCTCTCCTCCCTCCATCCCCATACAATTCTCTGGACGTTTATAAGCATTACAGCTGAAATGCGATAAGCTCTAGAATCCCTTAACCTGAACCAAATTTCAAATTTAAACTGTGGAATTGAACTCAACAGCAGTTCTGACTGCTACAAAGGTGTTCATTTGTCAAATTTGCACATTGCTTAATACTCCGAATGTCTTTGGACGGTGTTTAATATGACCCAGCCACCAGTTCCTAAGCAACCATTTCGTTGGAGTGTTTGCTTGCAGGCTTAATAGGGGTGGGCAGAATCGATTCCAAAGTACTGTACTCAATTCCAACAATGGAATCAAAAGGAATCGAGTAGTGAATCGGAATAGATTCTGAGCAATTCTATGAAGCGTTTTTGGGGGGAATTTTTTTCTTCTTCCGTTGGGCATGTTCTAGTTACACAGGGCCTGGTAATGTATCAATTAAAAAGGAACACACCACTGGGGCATCCCGTTTGTAATATCGCAGCAACAGCAAGTCACTTGCAAACTACACATCCTAAGAGCATTCATTTTAAATTAATAGCAAGGCATTTAGAGTTGGCAGGTAATGCATGCCGATTGCTTTGCTGATGGACAAGTAGGCAATACATTGACTGATAAAGTTTTGACATGTCGTTCAAAAGGTCCAGAAGTGCAGTTTGGAACTATTTTGGGAAGGTTAAAGAAGACAGTCCGAAAGTTGCATGCTCACTTTGTTCGATAGACATTGCTCATCACTGTAATAGTCCAATATGCTAAAACATCTGAAAACCAAACACCAGAGAGAGAGTACCTATTAGTGACGGCTGTGAATGCGGATTCAAAGAAACCAAAGTCTGCAACAGCAACAAGTTCGCTTTTGCAATCCACGATTGAAAGCATTTTCACCCCGGTATGCTGCCTTCCCTTCCCCTCCCTTCCCCCACCTCCCTTAATATTCCTGTCAGTGAAGCGACGGGTGGTAAATGCTGGTAGAAAATAAACTATTCATTCAAAAATTCTGAAAAATTGAAGAACATTTTGGAACCAAATACTGTATGTAGTCAATATCATGAATTTCTTCAAATTTATTGAAATAAACGTCATTTGTTTTTCACCCGATGACCGTGAATTATGCCACATTGGACAAAAAGGACTCCATCTATTTGAACACTCAATTTTTCTCTCATGTGCATAACCTTAATCCCATGCTTCGCTCTCCACATTTTTCATGACAAAGAACAAATGCTCACATGCAAAACTAGGATTTATTGCATTATCAATTAAAGCAAGTGTAGTAATGAGATTTCCAATTCTATTCTTGCAGGTAGACGACTCGTACATCTGCGACGGTGGTTCCGATGGGTTCATCGCAGTCTCCACAATGCCCTAAGAAATCATTGTAGCAGATGAATGTGCCAAAATGGATGTAAAATATGTAACATTTGTGGAAGAAACAGTGAGGAAGGATGTACATTTGTAAAGAATGCTTCCTTGGTTTCAAAATGCAATCTTTTGGACATTGCTCCAAAGCGGGCAAAATGTGATGATGGACATACCCAAAGACAACAAAGGTTATATTTTGAACAGAGACAAGAAAGGCCAAGCATGTTATGAGAAGTTTGTAGAAGACAGATTGATGAATGCCTCTCTCATGTCTCTTTGGGACAAGTTGGAAAAAATGAAACCGAGGACACGCAACACACGTGTCTGAAGAAGACCAGCTTTACTGATGGAAACAAGATTGTCAAACTTCGCAATGATCGGCAGTCACTTGCTAGCTTTTTGGTTATTCAACAGTCACGTCGCCAACTGGTTGACAAACTAGGTGAAACCATTGGGAACTACAAGATGGCAGTCATAATAAGGTCGCTCTTTGCCACAGATGGAACACTGCTGATCCCACGTGACAAAAGTTCCTTCATGAAAGAAAGATAAATATTCACCACCAGCATTCGATCATGATCATAACACCACAACCGTATGCGATCATGAAGCCCCAAATGACCACGAGATACACAATCAAGCAGACAGTCCTGAAGCATATTTGCAAATGTACATTATTACAGAAGACATGGCAGTACCACGAGAGCTCACTCAGGACAGCAGTGATGTGCAGTCGTGGTAGCCACAACGATGAGTACGATGAAACCAATTCAATTGACTTCAGATTCGAACGAGACAGTCATTATAGATGGACAAGCTGCAGTACAAACCATGAAAAAAAAAATGCCATGAATGGATAAATTACTTGACTTTGGCGATGCGTTCATGAAGCAAATCGACATAATAATGAAGTCATACTCAGAAGGTCGAATCAAATTTGACAGGTACATCATTGGGTGATTGAAGGGGGAAAAAAATGGGCCAAGAGGACAGGTACTACACAACCAGTCAAGTTCATCATATATGACATAATGAGCACAAGGAATGCGTCTATGAAGCTGCTGTTGTCCCATGTCGATACCAAGTCCAAACTGACAGAATATTTGGGGGAAAGATTTCTGGAGCATTTTGCCACGAGTGAGCAGAGCCATTGTGTACGCTGATGTTCCAGAGACAACATCAACATACAAAGCCAACATTGACGACAAGGACCTATCGACAGTCATAAGGAGGCACGTACTCAAATTCCGCTTCGTGTGATTGACGTCACAGCACAAAGCACTTTGATTCAAGATATCTATGTGTAGTCTCCAGACAGACGTGTTCCTACTGCTGATGGATCTTGTAGCAACTTGCACAATACATGTGCCAGGGCAATTAAAGCTACAGACTTGCCGAGGTAAGTTCTTCCCAAATAATTGACATGAAGGAGAGGTGTGCAGCAATTGGAGCTGAGAAGTCAAAGGTGTTGGTCGGACTCCAACTTCATGGGTGCAGATTTTGGTGGAAAACTCTTTAGTATCTGAAAAAAAGCCTTGGATATTAAAGTTTCTGGAACTCGCACCTGAAGATGATATCACAAGAAATTTCCAGAGATTTTGATGTTTTGATATTCAAGAGGAAAACGACATCGACCACATTGAGAGGTTTGTGTGCAATGTCTATTCAAGCAAGAGTTCCTGTGTGACCATCTCAAATCTACAATGGAAGCTTTTCAAGACCAAAAGCTTTGAAGGAGAAACTACCACCAACACTCAACACTCTCAAGCCTCACATAGACAGAACCAACTTCATATCGATACAAGACAAATCATACAAAGAAGCAAGACCAGAGCTTCCCCTCCCCAGGGCAATGGATGGGAACGGAATTGGCGATGGCCATCTTACGCCCGTGAAATGTCTTGACAAGCCAGTTCCTCTTGCTGTTCTTGAGCTTGTCAAATGTGGATATGAGGGTTCCTGTCGAGGTAAGGCAAACTGCTCGTGTCACAAAATTGGATTGTCGTGCACAGACTTGTGTCAATACAGAGGGTTACAGGGTCAACCATGAAGACGACTTGTGAAAGTAAACTGGGTCACAACAGACGATCTGTGAAAGTAAACAGCCAACCATGAAGATGGCCAAGTCAAAGCAAACAAAAGGAGATACTGTACGAGGTGTGTTCAAAAAGTATCCAACCTTAATTTTTCGTGTGTAAACAAATGAAGCTAGGGAGGCGTGTTTGTGCACGTATGTAGGCGATCCTAATTCGTATGCGTGAATATTTTCCCGCCTGCAGAAGCTGTCAGTCGCCGATAGACCGCCGATGAGTGAGGAAGTGTAAGTGAGCGCCGTCGGATTTTCGTTTTTGACAAAATGGCGGAAAAAACTTGAACAACGCTACTGCATCAAATTTTGTGTAAAGGTTGGCGATTCCCAAGTGAAACGATCCGCAAGATTCAACAGCCTTCGGGAACGAAGCAATGGGCACCACACAGTAAAAGAGTGGTACAACCGCTTCAAAGATGGTCGCACATCAATGGAAAGTGAAGCATGTTCTGGTAGGCCCTCAACATCCCGAAATGAGATCGTCATTGACCAAGTGAGGACCCTGCTGATGCAGGATCGTCGAATCACGATCAGAGAACTTGCAGACGAGGCGGGCGTCAGCATTGGATCCGTTCATTCCATTGTGACTGAGGATTTGGGCTTAAGGAGAATCTCAGCGAAGTTCGTGCCAAAGCTGCTAACGATCGAGCAGAAGCAACTCCGTTTGGAGATCGCACAGGACATGCTGGAGACTGTAACAGCGATTCCAACTTCTTCAACACAGTATCACTGGCGATGAGACTGGGTTTATGGGTACGACCAGAAACCAAGTTCCAGTCATCACAATGGAAGCATCTAACATCCCCGAGGTCAAAAAAAGCAAGGAAGGTCCGCAGCAATGTAAAAGTCATGCTGACCGTCTTCTTTGACTCCAGTGCGTGGTTAATCACGAGTACGCACCACACGGCACAACCATCACCAAAGAGTACTACCAAGAGGTACTGCGTCGCCTTCGTGTGACGCTGTGCGATGCAAACGGCCGGACCTGTGGGCAGCGGTCAATTGGCAGCTCCATCACGATAACGCACCGCCCATTCTTCACATTTGATACAAAGTTTCCTGGCCAAACACAACACACATGTGCTTCGTCAGGCTCCCTACTCTCCCGACATGGCTCCGTGTGACTTCTGGCTTTTCCCCAAGCTGAAAATGCCCCTGAAAGGGACCAGATTTCAGTTCAGAGAAGACATCATGCGGAATGCGACGGACCAGCTTCACGCCATCCCAAAAGAGGCGTTCCAGCGCTGCTTCCGACAGTGCAGAACCGTTGGGAGAAGTGTGTGGCAGCCCAAGGGACTACTTTGAAGGAGATTAGTGTAAGTTTGTTGTATCTGGATACAAGTATTTTTTATGAACAAAGGTCGGATACTTTTTGAACACACCTCGTATATGGTATGGAAAGTAATGTGGCGAGTGAAACCCAATGACTGAAGGAAGTTTTGTAAAATCAGTGTACAACTTCAACAGTATTTATTTTTCCATCTTCATTAAATTCATCCATCAATGAAAAGAATAGGTTCAGTTTCAAAAATTAAAAAATAAGTAAAGAAAAGAGAAGCTTTTACTTGGTCAATAATGTCATATTGTCATGGCAGTGGGTGCATTGTTTAAATATTTTCTGTGGTCAAAACAGATGATCCGATGACGTTTGTCATTTCCAAATCAGCTCTTTCATGGTCAGAGGAGACGTGTCTGATTGATGGGCAATGATGCCTGTACAAATCATGTTTATTTCAACAAATTTGAAGATATCCAAGTTATTGACTAAATATTTAGTGTGTAGGTGCATTCTTGGTTCTTAAATTTTATTGGAATTTCTGAATGAATATTAAAAAAAAGAAAAAAGTTTTTTATTCTCGTATGTGGCCGTTTTGGGTGGAAATACAGGCATTTGTCATAGGTATGTGTGAAACCCCATTAAAAAAAATTAAGGAAAAGTAAAATTGACACATTTTCCAGTCCACTGAGATCCCACAGAATATATTCATGCTAAGAAAAAAAAGAATCACTTGGCAAAGATTTTACATGGGATGACAGTACACCACATTACTTCCTGAGAGTTTGCTTCCGTATCCATCTTGTCCAGCCCATGCATCTTCCCCTACCCCTCATTTGTCCAAGTCTCCCTCTATTTTGTCCTTCACCCCTGCTGTTTGTTGCTGTTCCTATTCCAGTCCCCTCTCTCTACTGTTCCGAATATTCTGTTGTGTCCTTATCTGTTCAGTGTTCCAGCTCTTCCACAAGCCTTGACTGTATATACAAAAATAAACAAATAAATAGTAATTTAAAAAATTTAAATAAAAACACCCCATCTCTCCAAAGGAAATTCCATTCATTTTCCACGGCATTAGTATGACGGCTAGTTTTTCAGCCTCCTTGTGAGCATTTTCAGTGAAAAACAAATTTGTTTCATCAAATCTGGATCATCAAATCAAGGTGGAAGGAGGTTCTGTTCACACCCGTCTGTCTGTCTGTGTGCAGGATATCGAAAAAGTTGTGGACGGATTCGGATGAAATTTGGTGGGGAGATTGGGTGTGTGACAAGGACAAACTAGATTTTGGTGAAGACCCAAATGCTACAATTTCTAAAGTGATTCTTCACCATTGAGAGATGGGGTCAAAAACGATATAAAGCATGATATTTAAAAATGTATTGGGCCCTGTTTTTTTTTTTCCTTGTCGATCAGGCATTGCGTGGCAGAGGAATTTGCTCTCCCGAGTGCCCTTCAAGTTTTATAATGAACTACCGGTTTTGAGGGGTTGGGAGTGGAGAACCCGAGGAGAGAACACAATTTGTTGTAACATGATTTTTGGTAATCTTTTGGGCTTGTTCATACTAATGATTTGCGCAAAAAAAAATTTAAAAAATTATGTTCGATCCATTATGAAAACATCGGCAAGTTGGCAGCATCTACGCAGTCCACATTCGTTAGGTTTTCATCTCATCGGACCACTCAAAGAACACCCAGGTGGCATTTACTTTACAAACAATGCAAGACAAAGCACGTCCCACAGTGTCTCTGTACCTATCCAAATTATTAATGTAGATGGCACCAAGACACAACCACACCAATGGAACAAACGTGTATCTGCAGCAAAGGAATAGCTTGAAAAATAGTTTAGATGTCAAACTCCCCATACTTTTTCACTTTACAAAATAAAGTGAATGTCAACCTTAAGCTTTCCTCGTATAAGAACAAGAACACTCACCATGGAGTGCAATTGCTTCTCGGAAGGGCTGGAGGTCCGTATCATCTGTGTTGCTGGCCTCCGACTGGGCAATACGCGGTGCCGGCGTGAGGGCAGCGAGCAGTCCTGCTGTCCGACCACTTCTAGCATGTGTTTGGTGTATAGGAGGAGGAGACTTTCCACAAAGGAAGCTAATAAGATCTTCTCGGCGAATTGTACGACGTCGCTTTTTGACCCAGGCAAGGACGTCACAAGTCCTCCGTTGAGTGCCGAATTGAATGCCATGGTCATAGCTCCGTCGATGCACTTCAGCCCCATCTAGGAGCCAGCCAGCCATGGAAAAATGAACAGTGAAAAGAGAAATCAGCCATAAATAGGTCGTTACATCTCCTTCGCAAAGTTAAGAATGTTAAAAGCAGAATTTTACTGACTGAAAATGCTGCAAGTTACTTTTATTTTTACATTCTAATAAATTTGAACATCCAATTTCACTGAAAGTATACCGAGAGATTGTGCTGTCTCACACACATATATATATATATATATGTAAAAACAGGGGGAAAATAAAATTGAAATTGAAGAAAGCAGCTAATCTATTTCAATCTTGAACAATAGGGAGAAAAGGAAGCACCACAGCAGGAAAGGAAAAACACCAAAACTACAAGTGTGGCAATGGAGAACATTTTTACATCATAAAATGTGCCACGATTCAAATAGGTAGGATGGCTGAGGTCAAAAGTTAAAAATGCAAGCACCAAATACCAATTTATATTTATGTTGGAGGCCCTCCAGGATGGATCTCTAATACAGTTCTAAGTAACTAGAGGGTCAATGTGTCTAATACACAACTACCTACCTCACCCCACGCAGTGTTGAGAAAAAGGATATAGGAAGGGTCTTTTCAACTCTTGATTTGTGTTTCCGAGCACAAGCGCCATTTTTGTCCTGATATCGTTGCAACTCCACCCTCAGTGCATTGGGCAGATTTTATTGGTTGAGACAGCACAAAGTTTGCTAAAGTACTAGTAAACTAAAGGTTTTTGGAAGTTCAAACAAGGCGATTTCTGTTCTAAATTGTTCCAACATAAATTTAAATTGAAGTCAAATAAAAGTTTCAAAGTCTGTAAAAAAAAACCCCAAAAAGCAATCAGATTGCAGACCCTCGCCATAACTTGTTTTGTGGCTGTGTTGTTACGTTATTAATAAAGACAACTAGAATTGCCACTTACAACTGCTGGCAAGCTAAGACGTCCTACTTTGAGGATGCATATTGAGTCATCAGAAGGAACCCAAACAAGCAAAAAGCAAAGATGAAGTCATCAGGAGGAACCTGGATAAGATTCAGCTGCTACTCCTCTACCCTCAACCCCATCCAGGCACAGCCAAGTAAGCCTTATTCAAAAACAAAATATATTGAAAAACAAAAAAAAATCAAAAATAACCCAGATCAAAATTTTTTTATAATTCTGGTTGCGAGACCATGCGTCCGATCCGGTTGAAAGTTAAAACATATATTACCCATCCCGACTCGACTATAATTAATTGTGAAGTTTCACGTCGATTGATGAAGCGGTTCAAGAGAAAGAATTTTTTTTAAGATATTTACTTAATCCAACATGGCTGATGTCACAATATGTGACAATTATTCATGAATATCTTGGCGTCCCCCAAGGCTTGTGGAACATTTGTGTGAAGTTTCCCCTTGATTTGTCAAGCCGTTCTGGAGAAGAAATATTTTGTGGGTTTTAGGGTAAATCCAATATCGCTGCCAAACCATGTGACTTCCAATTACTTCACATCATATGTATGAACTTTTGTTCCTCATGAATAGGCGGTCGCACTTGGAAAGTTTCGTATGTAAACATAAAATATTTTTGAAGGTATATTTTTATTTTTAACAATATGGCAACCAGAGCCATACACCGCAGAGAGTCGGATGCGTCCGGAGCCATACACCTGTCCACAACTTTTTGAGATATCATGCTATATATCGTTTTTGGCCTTATCTCTCAATGGTAAAGAATCCCCTTCAAAAAAAATTCGAGTATCCAGATCTTCACGAAAATCTCATCAGTTCGTCCTTGTCACACACTGAACCTGTCCACCAAATTTAGTCCGGATCCGTCCACAACTTTGAGATATCCTGCACACAAACAGACAGAAAGGAGTGAAAACAACCTCCTTCACCTTCGGTGTCGAAGGTCATTATCAGATCTGGATTCGGATCTTCACCAAAATTGAATCAATTCTTCCTTGTCACACACCCAGCATGTCCACAAAGTTTCATCTGAATCCGTCCACAACGTTTTGACATTTCGTGCTACATATCATTTTTGGCCCCATCTCTCAATGGTAAGGAATCAGAAAAAAATAATAATAATAATAATAAATCAGTGTTTGGCATCCCACCCAAAGAAAATATGTAGATGCAGTACTAAAGCATATTAACCTTTCCAAACACAACCATTTTAGTTGCAAGCTTCAGTTCCCTCTCCTCCTCTTTTCTCTTTTTCCTTTTCGTTCATTCCTGTGATGTTTGTCCCACTGTCAATCATACCTTGCTCTGTCCATCTAACAAATTACTTTTTCTTCCAAGTAAACCGATTATTAGCTTTCCAACCAAGTAAATCGATTTACTTGGAACAAAATGCGTTCGTTTAATCACAAAGTTTCCCGTTTTAAAAGCCTCTTTCTGAGTTTTAAGAAGAAGCACGAATGGTTTCTTCACTTAGCAGTTCGAACGGAAACATTTATTATTCTACAAAAGCAGGAACCCTTTTTGACACAAAAGGAGCACACACAATTATATATCGTAATATTTCCTCGAAGCAATACAGAAATATATAAAAGTATGCAAAGGAGCACACAAACAACCATCGTCGATCAAAGTTAAGCCAGAGCTAGCAGCGCCGTAAGACCACAACTTTCTCATGGTACCATTTTTATTCTTCAAAGACAGCAAAAACCCTTTGGAATGAAACATGACGTGTGGCTTTTTTAAAATACAGATTACAGGATGAAAGGAATGGAAATAAAATTTGCACTATCAAGAGACAAATTCATTGCTATGATTTCTTGCATAGGACATCATTGTGTTGAAATGCATGTAAGCAAGGCTGGAGCAGCTGGACCTGTCAACACAGCTTACAATCGAGGCCACGCAGCCCCCCTGCAAATGATTTACATATTCTTTATTCTAGCTCTTCCACGAGCCTCGATCATACAATAAAAAATATATATTTAAGTACATATGAAAACTTATCCAAGTTCCAAGCTGATCTGGGGCCTGACAAATTTTTACCAAAATTACCGAGCTGGATCCGAACTCAGTTTTTGCCGCCAATTGCAGCACTATCGTAATGAAATGGACACGTAATTCTTCAGCATTTATCTGTACACCATAGATAAATCACAACAATCACGTGATTGGTTTAAAAAAAAAAATTATGGAGAAGAGTATCAGGAAGTCGCTGGACTTCTATATGGGGATGGTATAGACACGCCATAGGTTTAATACAATACAAATCCTCAAAAAAGATTGACCAAGATGCAAACTTAAACCTCCAAAGTACCTTCCAATCTGTAGAGCATTTCATATCTATAACACTTGTTAAACTTTTGGATAGCATTGCTGTGCTACAAAACTGACCGACCCAAGAAAGCCCATTGGTAATTGTTATCAGACAGCTTAACTCAATATTGGTTTAAACACGAATCGACTGCATTTCATAGTGGGAAGGTCCATGACTACTCAAGATTTTAATAACTTTAAAAGACTCCATGAAAAGTAGGCAAAACTGTTTAAATAAACTAGAGTTCATAGAACACCTTACCCCATGCAGTGTTCAAGTCTATAATTCAATTGAAATAAAATAATTATTTGAAAGGTCTTATTTTAAAATTAAAAAAAAGAATAAAAAAAATTTAAATCCAGAAGTTTAGTGCACGTCCAAGTACAGTAATACCCCGCTTAACATCACTGTTAACGCATCATTTGAAATACAGCAACGCATAAAATTTGCTTTTCACACGATCCACCACGAATGCTTTTAAATAGTCTTGTTTTACTTACGCCACATGACCTGAGAGCAAAAGTATCTGCATTACAAATCAATTTGCTCATTATCGGTACTCTCAAATCACATTTTATAAGAGGTGTGTAAAGCAGTGGAATTCAGCTCTTGTGGCAAGATGCACTTTTCAAGAATGTTAGTTCTACAATATTTAATGATTAGCTTTTAACGAAAATGCTAAAATAAATAAATACGTAAATAAAAAGTGCACAAATACATCCAAGAAAAGCAAACATCTCAGCGGCACAAAAACACATCCACACAATGCAAAGCAAAGCAAAAATAAATAAATAAAACAAGAAAGACATCACACTTAGTGGAATACTTGTGAAATTCCAAAAACAAATTTGACCATAAAACTAATTGGAGGTTGAATTCAGTAACCTGATTCGCAAATCCTCTGCAGATTTCAAGTAAATCGGATGAAAATTGACAATTTTAGAAGTATCACCTTAGTTGTTGACCTTTTGACCTCAAAAATAGTAGGCTTCTTGTTTATGACAAACTCGACCATGTGGTGAAGTTTCGTGAAGATCGGTTTAAAATATTGTAACCTGAAGGTGATTGACATACAAACAGAGACAAAGACAAAGACAGATGCACAAGACCAACCAATATACTTGAAAAATCTTCAATTTTCACAAGTAAAAAAAACACATCACACCGTTCACACAATGCTACATCCGGCACGCTATTTTCGTTCATTTCCCACTATGTCGTAGTGTTATAATGCTTGGTTTCTTTGTTTTTTATACTGTTATAAGTTGATTGCTTTCAGAAGTAACATTAACGTTATCTGGGTGTTTTTACGCAGTATTTAACATAATGCAGAGTCTCGTAAAAGGATAACACTGGAGCAAAAATGAAGGTGATCAGGCCGTGGATTTTGCAGCCCTCATATGGCACTTGCTCTGACCATAGTGAGAACAATTTTGAAACTTGGACAAAATTAGAGTGACTGGCCAAAATGTGACTCCTTTGACTGCAACTAAGGTGACACTTAGTGTAAGCAGTGTGATGGAGTGAATGGAGAGACTGTTGCCCGTGTGGATTGAGAAACAAAACGAGAGGAATATGCCCGAGCCAGCTCGTCATTATGGAGAATGCTTAAAGTTTGTTTTAAAAATTAAAACAAGACGACGAAAGTACCGAGAGTGGATAATGCTACAACGAGCAGACGTTGGTTCGAGCATTTTAAGCGGTGCAGAAACCTGCAGTGTCAAGATTGCTGGAAAGACTGTGCTGACATACAGGCAGCGGAAGAGGTCTCCACCACCCTGCAGGTGATATCTGAACAACGCAATTACCCCCCACAGCTTGTTATCAACAGAGATGGAATGGGGTTTTTCTGGAAGCTGAGGACATCCCGCACCTTTATTGAAAGTGAAGAAAAGAGTGCTTCGGGATTTAAGGCTGCCAAAGATCGCCTTACACTCTTGCTTTGAGGCAATGCGGCAGGACATTTTAATGCGGCTCGGTTCGGCAGGAGTGAATCAACGTCTTCATGGGATTCGAACCCGAGCTACCCACACTACTCAATGAAATCGCTGTGATGGCCAACAAAGTGGGATTCGCCAAAGTCAATGCAGGAGATGTGGAGGAGTTTCTGAACTCTCATGGAGAGAGTTTGACCAATGAGGACATGACAGAGTTCAACCAACAATGGGCTTAAGAAGAGGCCCATCTGGGCAAGGTACTGAGTACTGACACACATATCCCCCATCTTTCCTCTGGAGCTTTTAAGGCACATGCCTCACCTCTGCTGACGGACCACACCCACACACCAACCACATTCCCTTATTTCCTCCCTTCCACTTTGGGAAAAACGTAAGCCTGCCGGCTTGTGTCCAGTTACCGAGAGGCTGCAAACAAGCCTCAAACTTCCTTCAATATATCTCTCTATAATTTCCCCCAAAGTGATTGAGGCACACCTGTCTTGTGTTTAGATAAGTTAAAAATGTGTAAGAGGTTCTTTCATGCATCAGGGATAAGTTATTACCTCCGCCATCGAAGGTGAAGGAGGTTACATTTTCACTGATTTCTGTCTGTTTGTGTACAGGTATCTCAAAAAGTTGTGGACGGATCCGGATGAAATTTTGTGGACAAGTTGGTTGTGTGACAAGGACGAACTGA
>CM068959.1:75181484-75198081 GCA_035128595.1 Eptatretus atami | reverse complement strand
TTTTTTCCCATTCCTCAAGCTCAAGGGGGTGATCAAGAGGACCCGATTTCCTGAGGTGGAGGCCATCAAAAGGGCCGTGACGACGGAGCTCCGGAGGATTCCAGAAGCCTTCCAGGGGTGCATCGAAGCATGGAAGAAGAGGATGGACAAGAGTGTGAGACTGGAGGGAAAGTATTTTGAAGGGGACAAGCTGTGATTTTAATATATTTTTTGGAATAAAGTTTCTGTGAAGTCAGTCCCGTTACTTTTTGAACACACCTCGTAAATTAGAGGGGCTGTGGGAAGCGAGCCGGAACTAACTTACCTATCCCCCTGAACGTTTTACGCCCCTTAAACACAACTCAAATATTTGCAAAACTCTTGGTTCCTCGCTCCTAACTCCTGGGGCGGGTCGAAAATGTCAGAAAACACACACACAAAAACTTAAACCAGTTTTTTTTTTCCTCACTTTAATGTCTGTACAACCCCCCTTCCAAATCAGATGTTGGACTGTAGGTGGGAAGATATGTGGACCGTAGGAACAGATCAAGCTCTGGAGGAGTGGTGACTGCACCCCCCCCCCCCCCCCGAGTAATTTGTCCCTGGCATCCGGTGGTATCTGGAAATGGAGACCGTTGATGGGGAGGTCTGGTTGGCGACCAGCGGTAGAGAGACCCCTGCGACCCGTATGAGGCTGTGAGAGCCTGGATGTGTGGAGACTGTACCCGACGGGGCGTACAGCAAAGGAGCTGTTTGGCTGCCAGGACTGAATCGTTGAAGGTGGGGAGGGGGGAGGGGGGGGGGGAGTGAAGAAGTTCTAAGTCGAGCGACTTGTTTTGGAGTGCGGTGTACCACAACCGAAGAGTCCCTATCATTTTGTTGTGTGGTACCTCCCTCTGCTCAGTTGAGGATCACACATGTGTAACAATACTTAAGCCATGGTCTGCAGGGTTGGAATGAAGGATTGTTATTGGTTTTATGTATGAATGGGTGAGGACGTTCACAAATGCAATGTCACTAACCTGTACTGGAGAGCAGGGCTCGTGAAATTTGGGGGAGGTAAATTGGGAGGCTTCGCAGGCACATTGGGTATTGTGGCATCTCCAATGAAGCAGTCTTTGGAGGGGTTGGTACAGACATTAAAGTGAGGAAAAAAAAACTGTTTAAGTTTTTTGTGTGTGTGTTTTTCTGACTTTTTCGACCCGCCCCAGGAGTTAGGAGCGAGGAACCAAGAGTTTGCAATATTTGAGTTGTGTTTAAGGGGCGTAAAACGTTCAGGGGGATAGGTAGTTAGTTCCGGCTCGCTTCCCACAGCCCTCTAATTTACGAGGTGTGTTCAAAAAGTAACGGGACTGACTTCACAAAAACTTTATTCCAAAATATATTAAAATCACAGCTTGTCCCTTCAAATACTTCCCTCCAGTCTCACACTCTTGTCCTCCTCTTCTTCCATGCTTCGATGCACCCTGGAAGCTTCTGGAATCCTCCGGAGCTCCGTCGTCACGGGCCCTTTTGATGCCTCCACCTCAGAAATCGGGTCTCTTGATCACCCCTGAGCTTGAGGAATGGGAAAAAAATCACAAGGGGCCAAGTCTGGCGAATACGGGGGTTGCTCCAGAGTTGGCACGTTCCTCTCCGCCAGAAACTGTCGATGCTCAGGCACTGTGAGCAGGGGCGTTGTCACGTGGAGCACCCAGCGTTGTTTCCCACAGATTCCCTCCTTGTCCCGGACTGATCTCATGAGGCGCGGAGGATCTCCTTGTACACGTATTGATTCACTGTTTGACCCGTGGTATAACTCGAAGTGGACGATGCCCTTGATGTCAAAAAACGTGGATGAGCATCACCTTGACCTCGACTTCGACATCCTTGCTTTCTTTGTCTTTGTGATGCAAACTTTCCACTGATGACTCTGGCCGTTTGGTCTCGGGATCGTATTCAAACATGATTCATCGCCAGTAATGACTCTCCCGAGCAGGTCTGGATTGTTTTCGAGGCGCTCGATAATGTCTTGACAGACAGTACTCTTGCTGTTTCTTGTCCTCAGCAACAGCTTGGGGACCATCTTTGCGCATTTTGAGATTTTCAGTGATGCGCCAGACAGACAGACAGTGTCCTTATTGATAGAAAGTTCCTCAGCAATCATCCGCACCTGATCGACGATCTGCACGACTATCTGCTTCACACGCTCATGTTGTCTGCCGTTCTGCTCATTGAGGTCTTCCAGACCGTGGATCGTCTTCAACCTCTCCCTCCTCCTTTGAACCTCTTATGCATTCAATGCATGTGTTTCGTGACATTGTTTCTTCCCATGGACTGCTGCAGCATTGCGAAGGATTGGAAGGTGTTTTGCCAAGCTGGCAAAACTTCAGATTGGCTCTCTGCTCACAACTTCGTAGTGCGACGACTCAGACGAGACAACGTGTAAAGCACGACCTGTAAAAAATCAACACATGAGCGCAGTCAAACATCATCAATCATATATATAAATATATATGATATATATATATATATATATAATATCTATTATGATACAAGCTTGCACACTAAAACTCGCTCGCCGTCACACGATCCTATGAAATTGCTGTGCACTTAGCGGACATGCGACAATGTTTGGGAAGTCTTGGCGTTCCATAGTACCACTTGCATTTTGCACAATGCGTATTTTTATCATTCCCCGTGTACGGTCTGTCGTCTGCTACCAGCTATGTGTACGCATCCGTGCATGTCACGGGTATCGCTAATATAATATATATATATTATATATTGGCTGGAATGTTGCAAAAGACTGTGAGCAACCGTTATTCAAGTTTGTGTAAGTGGAGCACACAGCAGGCTCAGTCCCGTTACTTATTAGACGGACCTCGTATTTCATAGCTAATTAGGTGTGAGTTGGTAAGTGGTAAGGCTGGATGGTAACGCTGCATCGAATATTGCAGAACCTCTACTAAGTTCATCCAAATCCGTCCACAATTTTTGAAATTACATACCTTTTTGGCCCCATTTCTCATTGGTGATGAGAGTCCATACTATTCTTCGTTCGTCCTTGTCAAACAACCAACTATTATTTATCCGGACCGTCCACAACTTTTGAGATACTGTACACAACAGACAGAAATCAGTGAAAATGTAACCTCCTTCACTTCGATGGCGGAGGAATAACTTATTCCCTGATGCATGAAAGAACCTACACATTTTAATTATCTAAACACAAGACAGGTGTGCCATCACTTGGGGGAAATTATAGAGAGATATATAGGAATTTGAGGCTTGTTTGCAGCCTCAACTGGACAAGCCGGCAGGCTTACGTTTTCCCAAAGTGGAAAAGAGGAAATAGGGAATGTGGTTGTGTGTGGGTGTGGTCCGTCAGCAGAGGTGAGGCATGTGCCTTAAAAGCTCCAGAGGAAAGATGGGGATATGTGTGTCAGTATCAGTACCCATTGAATGGGCCTCTTCTTAAGCCCATTGTTGGTTGAACTCTGTCATGTCCTCATTGGTCAAACTCTCTCCATGAGAGTTCAGAAACTCCTCCACATCTCCTGCATTGACTTTGGCGAATCCCACTTTGTTGGCCATCACACGATTTCATTGAGTAGTGTGGGTAGCTCGGGTTCGAATCCCATGAAGACGTTGATTCACCTCCTGCCGAACCGAGCCGCATTAAAATGTCCTGCCGCATTGCCTCAAAGCAAGAGTGTAAGGCGATCTTTGGCAGCCTTAAATCCTGAAGCACTCTTTTCTCACTTTCAATAAAGGTGCGGGATGTCCCTCAGCTTCCAGAAAACCCATTCCATCTCTGTTGATAACAAGCTGTGGGGGGTAATGCGTTGTTCAGATACACCTGCAGGGTGGTGGAGACCTCTTCCGCTGCCTGTATGTCAGCACAGTTTTCCAGCAATCTTGACACTCAGGTTTCTGCACCGCTTAAATGCTCGAACCAACGTCTGCTCGTTGTAGCATTATCCACTCTCGGTACTTTTCGTCGTCTGTTTAATTTTTTAAAACAAACTTTAAGCATTCTCCATAATGACGAGCAGGCTCGGGCATATTCCTCTCGTTTTGTTCTCAATCCACACGGGCAAACAGTCTCTCCATTCAACTCCATCACACTGCTTACACTAAGTGTCACCTTAGTTGCAGTCAAAGGAGTCACATTTTGGCCAGTCACTCTAATTTTGTCCAAGTTCAAATTGTTCTCACTTGGTCAGAGCAAGTGCCAATGAGGGCTGCAAAATCACGCCTGATCACCTTCATTTTTGCTCCAGTGTTATCCTTTTACGAGATCTGCATATGTTAAATACTGCGTAAAAACACCAGATAACGTTAATGTTACTTCTGAAAGCAATCAACTTATAACAGTATAAAACAAAGAAACCAAGCATTATAACACTACGACATAGTGGGAATGAACGAAAATAGCGTGCCGGATGTAGCATTGGTGTGAACGTGGATGTGTTTTTTTACTTGTGAAAATGAAAGATTTTTTCAGTATATGGTTTGGTCTGTGCATCTGTCTTGTCTTTGTCTCTGTTTGTATGTCAATCACCTTCAGGTTAAAATATTTTAAACCGATCTTCACGAAACTTCACCACATGGTCGAGTTTTGCATAAAACAAGAAGCCTACTATTTTTGAGGTCAAAAGGTCAACAACTAAGGTGAACTTCTAAAATTGTCAATTTTCATCCCGATTTACTTGAAATCTGCAGAGGATTTGCGAATCAGGTTACTGAATTCAACCTCAATAGTTTTATGGTCAAATTTGTTTTTTGGAATTTCACATAATTCCACTAAGTGTGGGATGCTTTCTTTTTATTTATTTATTTTTGCTTGCTTTGCATTGGTGGATGTGTTTTGTGCCCTGAGATGTTTGCTTTTCTGGATGTATTTGTGCACTTTTTTTTACGTATTTTTATTTATTTTTAGATTTTCGTTAAAAGCTAATCATTAAATTAGAGAACTGACATTCTTGAAAAGTGCATCTTGCCAAAAGAGCTGATTCCACTGCTTTACACACCTCTTATAATGTGATTTGAGAGTACCGATAAGAGCAAATTGATTTGTCAATGCAGATACTTTTGCTCTCAGGTCAGTGGCGTAAGTAAAACAAGACTATTTAAAAGCATTCGTGGTGGATCGTGTGAAAAGCAAATTTTATGCGTTGCTGTATTCAAATGATGCGTTAACAGTGATGTTAAGCGGGGTATTACTGTACTTGACGTGCACATGTAACTTCTGGATTTAAATTTTTTTTATTCTTTTTTTTAATTTTAAATAAGACCTTTCAAAATTATTTTAATTTCATTGAATTATAACTTGAACACTGCATGGGTAAAGGTGTTCTATGAACTTAGTTATTTAAACAGTTTTGCTACTTTTCATGGAGTCTTTTAAGTTATTAAAATCTGAGTAGTCATGGACTTCCACTATGAAATGCAGTCGATTCGTGTTTTAAACCAATATTGAGTTAAGCTGTCTGATAACATTACCAATGGGCTTTCCTGGGTCGGTCGTTTTTGTAGCACAGCAATGCTATCCAAAAGTTTAACAAGTGTTATAGATATGAAATGCTCTACAGATTGGAAGGTACTTTGGAGTTTAAGTTTGCATCTTGGTCAATCTTTTTGAGGATTTGTATGTATTAAACCTATGGCGTGTCTACCATCCCCATATATAAGTCCAGCGACTTCTGATACTCTTCTCCATAATTTTTTTTTAAACCAATCACGTGATGTTGTGATTTATCTATGGTGTAACAGTAAATGCTGAAGAATTAGTGTCCCATTTCAATTACGATAGGTGCTGAATTGGCGGCAAAAACTGAGTTCGGATCCAGCTGCGGTAATTTTGGTAAAAAATTTGCAGGCCCAGATCAGCTTGGAACTTGGATAAGTTTTCATATGTACTTAAATATATATTTTTATTGTATGATCGAGGCTCGTGGAAGAGCTAGAATAAAGAATATGTAAATCATTTGCAGGGGGCTGCGTGGCCTCGATTGTAAGCTGTGTTGACAGGTCCAGCTGCTCCAGCCTTGCTTACAATGCATTTCAACACAATGATGTCCATGCAAGAAATCATAAGCAATGAATTTGTCTCTGATAGTGCAAATTTTTATTTCCATTCCTTTCATCCTGTATCTGTATTTAAAAAAGCCACAACGTCTGTTTCATTCCAAGGGTTTTTGCTGTTTTGAAGAATAAAAATGGTACACTGAGCAAAGTTGTGGTCTTACGGCGCTGCTAGCTTCTGGCTAACTTTGACGACGATGGTTGTTTGTGTGCTCTTTGCTACTTTTAATAATTTCTGTATTGCTTCGAGAATATTACGATATATAATTGTGTGTGCTCTTTTGTGTCCAAAAAGGGTCCTGCTTTGTAGAATAATAAATGTTTCCGTTCGACTGCTAAGTGAAGAAACATTCGTGCTTCTTCTTAAAACTCAGAAAGAGGCTTTTAAAAACGGAAACTTTGTGATTAAACGAACGCATTTTGTTCCAAGTAAATCGATTTTACTTGGTTGGAAAGCTAATAATCGGTTTACTTGGAAGAAAAAAGAATTTGTTAGATGGACAGAGCAAGGTATGATTGAGCAGTGGGACAAACATCACAGATATGAACGAAAAGGAAAAAGAGAAAAGAGGAAGGAGAGGGAACTGAAGCTTGCAACTAAAAACTGGTTGTCGTTTGGAAAGGTTAAATATGCTTTAGTACTGCATCCTAACATATTTTCTTTTTTGGGTGGGAATGCCAAACTGATTTTTATTAATTATATTATTTTTTTCTGATTCCTTACCATTGAAGATGGGGCCAAAAATGATATGTAGCAAAACGAAATGGTTCAAAACGTTGTGGGACGGATTTCAGATGAATAACTTTGTGGACATGTGGGTGTGTGACAAGAAGAATTGATTCCAATTTTGGTGAAGATCCGAATCCCAGATCTGATTAATGAACTTGACCCGAAGGTGAAAGGAGGTTGTTTTTTCACTCCTTTCTGTCTGTTTGTGTGCGGATAAATCTCAAAGTTGTGGACGATCCGGACTAATTTGGTGGGACAGGTTCAGTTGTGTGACAAAGGACGAACTGATGAATTTTTCGTGAAGATCTGGATCTCAAATTTTTTTTGAAGGTGGATTCTTACCATTGAGAGATAAGCCAAAAGCGATATTGCATGATATCTCAAAAAGTTGTGGACAGGTGTATGGCTCCGGACGCATACCGACTCTCTGCTGGTGTATGGCTCTGGTTGCATATGTTAAAAATAAAAATAAACCTCAAAAATAATTTTATGTTTACATCGAAACATTTCCAAGTGCGACCGCTATTCATGAGGACAAAAGTTCATTAACATATGATGTGAAGTAATTCGAAGTCACATGGTTTGGCAGCGATATTGGATTTTACCCTAAACCCACAAAATATTTCTTCTCCAGAACGGCTGACAAATCCAAGGGGAAACTTCACACAAATGTTCCAACAAGGCCTTGGGGGACGCCAAGATATCATGAATAATTGTCACAGTATTTGGTGACAATCAGCCATGTTGGATAAGTAAATAGTCTTAAAAAAATCTTTCTCTTGAAACCGCTTATCAATCGACGTGAAACTTCACAATTAATTATAGTCGAGTCGGGAATGCGGTAATATATGGTTTAACTTTCAAAACCGGATCGGACGCATGGTCTCGCAACCAGAATTAATAAAAAAATTTTGATCTGGTTATTTTTTGATTTTTTTTGTGTTTTTCAATATATTTTGTTTTTGAATAAGGCTTACTTGGCTGTGCCTGGATGGGGTTGAGGGTAGAGGAGTAGCAGCTGAATCTTATCCAGGTTCCTCCTGATGACTTAATCTTTGCTTTTTGGCTTTTTGGGGTCTTCCTGATGAACCCCAAATGTTCTCCTCAAAAGTAGGACGTCTTAGCTTTGCCAGCAGTTTAGTGCAATTCTATTGTCTCTGTTATAATAACGTAAACCATCCAGCACACAAAACAAGTTATGGGAGGGTCTGCAATCTGATGCTTTTGGGTTTTTTTTTTAACAGACTTTGAAACTTTTATTTGACTTCAATTTTAAATTTAATGTGGACATTTAGAACAGAAATCGCCTATAGTTTAGAACTTCCAAAAACCTTTAGTTTCTAGTACTTTGGCAAAACTTTGTGCTGTCTCTAACCAATAAAATTGCCCAATGACTGAAGGGTGGAGTTGAACGATACAGGACAAAATGGCGGCCTTGTGCTCGGAAACACAATATCAAGAGTTGAAAAAGCGACCCTTCCTATATCCTTTTTTCTCACACTGCGTGGGGTTGAGGTAGGTAGTTGTTGTATTAGACACATTGAGACCTCCTAGTTACTTGAATGTAATTAGAGATCCATCCTGGAGGCCCTCCAACATAAATATAAATTGGTATTTGGTGCTTGCATTTTTAACTTGAGGTTCAAAAATAATGATTGCTGCATACTGCCTCAGCATCCTATATTTGAATCGTGCACCATTTTATGATGTAAAAATGTTCTCCACTTGCCACACTGTAGCTTTTTGGTGTTTTTTTCTTTCCTGCTGTGGTGCTTCCTTTTCTCCCTATTGTTCAAGATTGAAATAGATTTAGCTGCTTTCTCAATTTCAATTTATTTTCCCCCCTGTTTTTACATATATAATAATAATATTAATAATGTGGTGTGAGACAGGCACAATCTTCGGTATAACTTTCAGTGGAAATTGGATGTTCAAATTTTATTTAGAAGTAAATAAGAAGAACTTGGCAGCATTTTCAGTAGTAAAATTCTGCTTTTACCATTCTTAACTTTGGCGAAAAGGAGAATGTAACGAACCTATTTATGGCTGATTTCTCTTTTCAACTGTTTCATTTTTCCATGGCTGGCTGGCTCTAGGATGGGGCTGAAGTGCATCGACGGAGCTATGAGACCATGGCATTCATTCGGCACTCAACGGAGACTTGTGACGTCCTTGCCTGGGTCAAAAGCGACGTCGTACATTCGCCGAGAAGAATTCTTTATTGAGCTTCCATTGTGAGAAAGTCTCCTCCTCCATACACCAAACACAATGCTAGAAGTGGTCGGACAGTCAGGACTGCTCGCTGGCCGCTCCCCGGCACGCGTATTGCCCAGATCGGAGGCGCAAGCAACACAGATGATCGGACCTCCAGCCTTCCGAGAAGCAATTGCAACTCAATGGTGAGTGTTCTTGTCTTAATACGAGGAAAGCTTAAGGTTTGACATTCACTTTATTTTTGGTAAAGTGAAAAAGTATGGGAGTTTGACATCTAAACTATTTTTCAAGCTATTCCTTTGCTGCAGATACACGTTTGTGTTCCATTGGTGTGGTTGTGTCTTGGTGCCATCTACAATTAATAATTGATAGGACAGAGACACTGTGGGACGTGCTTGTCTTGCATTGTTGTAAAAGTAAATGCCACCTGGTGTTCTTTGAGTGGTCCGATGAGATGAAACCTAACAAATGTGGACTGTGCGTAGTGCTGCCAAACTTGCCGATGTTTTCATAATGGATCGAACATAATTTTAAATTTTTTTTTTGCAGCAAATCATTAGTATGAACAAGCCCAAAAATTACCAAAAATCATGTCAACAAATTGTTGTTCTCTCCTCGTGGTTCTCAACCCCCGAACCCCTCAAACCGGTAGTTCATTAATAAACTTGAAAGGGCCTCGGGAGAGCAAATTCCTCCTTCGCTTGCACGCAATGCTGATCGACAAGGAAAAAAAAAAAAAACAGGGCCCAAAATTTTTTAAATATCATGCTTTATATCGTTTTTGACCCATTCTCAATGGTGAAGAATCACTTTAGACAATTTGTAGCATTTGGGTCCTTCAACAAATATCTAGTTTGTCATTGCACAAGCACCCAATTCCCCACCAAACATTTCATTGCCGAATTCCGTCCACAACTTTTCGAATATCTGCAACCAGACAGACACGACGGTGTAGAACAGACACATCCTTCCAACCTTTGATTTGATGATCCAAATTTGACTGAAACAAATTTTTTTTCACTGAAAAATGCTCACAAAGGAGCGCTGAAAAACTGCCGTCATACTAATGCCGTGGAAAATGAATGGAATTTCCTTTGGAGAGATGGGTGTTTTTATTTAAATTTTTTAATTACTATTTATTTGTTTATTTTTGTATATACAGTCAAGGCTTGTGAAGAGCTGGAACATACAGCTGAGACAGATAAGGACACAACAGAATATTCGGAACAGTAAGAGAGAGGGGATCTGGAATAGGAACAGCAACAAACACAGGGTGAAGGACAAAATAGAGGGAGAACTTGGACAAATGAGGGGTAGGGGAAGATGCATGGGCTGGACATGATGGATACGGAAGCAACCTCAGGAAGTATGGTGGTGTACTGTCATCCATGTAAAATCTTTGCAAGTGATTCTTTTTTTTTCCCTTAGCATGAATATATTGTGGGATCTCAGTGACTGGAAAATGTGGTCATTTTACTTTTCCTTAATTTTTTTTAATGGGGTTCACACATACCTATGACAAATGGCCTGTATTTCCAGCCAAAACGCCACAATACGAGAAATAAAAAACTTTTTTTTCTTTTTTTTAAATATTCATCTCAGAATTCCAATAAAATTCTAAGAACACAAGAATGCACCTACACACTAAATATTTAGTCAATAACTTGGATATCTTCAAATTTGTTGAATATACATGATTTTGTACAGGCATCCATTGCCCATTTCAATCAGACACGTCTCCTCTGAACCATGAAAGAGCTGATTTGGAAATTGACAAACGTTCATCCGGATCATCTGTTTGAAACCACAGAAATATTTAAAAATGCACCCCTGATGACATTGATTATTGACCAAAGTAAAAGCTTCTCTTCTTCTTTACTTATTTTTTATTTTTGAAACTGAACCTATTCTTTTCCATGTGATGGATGAATTTAAATGAAGATGGAAAAATAAATACTGTTGAAGTTGTACACTGATTTTACAAAAGAACTTCCTTCAGTCATTGGGTTTCACTCGCCACATTACTTTCCATACCAATATACGAGGTGTGTTCAAAAGTTCCGACCTTTGTGCATAAAAAATACTCGTATCAAGATACAACAAACTTAACACTAATCTCCTTCAAAGTAGTCCCCTTGGGCTGCCACACACCTTCTCCCAACGGTTTCTGCCCCTGTCGGACAGCAGCGCTGGACCGCCCTTTTTGGATGGCGTGAAGCTTGTCCGTCGCATCGCGCATGATGTCTTTCTCTGAAACTGAAATCTGTCCCTTTCAGGGCATTTTCAGCTTGGGGAAAAGCCAGATAGTCACACGAGCCATGTCGGTGAGAGTAGGGAGCCTGAGAAGCATCATGTGTGTTGTGTTTGGCCAGAAACTCTGATCAAATGTAAGAATGGGCGGGTGCGTATCGTGATGGGCTGCGCAATTGACGCTGCCCACAGGTCCGGCCGTTTGCAGATCGCCAATAGCGTCCGAAGGCACGCAGTACCTCTTTGGTAGTATCTTTGGTGATGGTTGTGCCGTGTGGTGCGTACTCTGTTGTTAACCACGCCACTGAGTCAAAGAGACGGTCAGCATGACTTTTACATTGCTGTTGCGGACCTTCCTTGCTTTTTTTGACCTCGGGGGATGTTAGATGCTTCCATTGTGAGACTGGAACTTGGTTTCCTGGGTCGTACCCCATAAACCCAGGTCTCATCGCCAGTGATACTGTGTTGGAAGAGTTGGATCGCTGTTCACAGTCTCCAGCAATGTCGTGCCGATCTCCAGAACGAGTTGCCTTTCTGCTCGAATCGTTACAGCTTTGGACGACTTTCGCGAGATTCTCCTAAGCCCAATCCAGTCAATATGGAATGAACGGATCCATTGCTGACGCCCGCCTCGTCTGCAAAGTTCTCTGATCGTGATTCGACGATCTGCACAGCAGGGTTCTCACTTGGTCATGACGATCTCATTTCGGGATGTTTGAGGGCCTACCAACAGTGCTTACTTTCCATTGATGTGCGAACCATCTGCTTGAAGCGGTTGGTAGCACTCTTTTTATCGTTGTGGTGCCCATTGCTTCGTTCCCGAGCTGTTGAATCTTGCGGATCGTTTCCACTTGGGAAATCGCCAACCTTTACACAAAATTTGATGCAGTAGCGTTGTTCAAGTTTTTTTTCCAGGCCATTTTGTCAAAAACGAAATCCGACGGCGCCTCTCTTTTTTCCGTGGCTTTCCCATTTAACACTTCCTCACTCATCGGCGGTCTAATCGGCGACTGCCACAGTTCTGCGGCGGGAAAATATTCAGCGGCATACGAATTAGGATCGCCTACATACGTGCACCAAACCAACGCTCCCTAGCTTCATTTTGTTTTACACACGAAAAATTAAGGTTGGATACTTTTTGAACCACCTCGTTTACAGTATGGCTCCTTTTTGTTTGCTTTGACTGTCTATCTTCATGGTTGGCTGTTTAACTTTGCACAGATCGTCTGTTGTGACCCAGTTTACTTTCACAGAGTCGCTTCATGGTTGACCCTGTAACCCTCTGTAATGACACATAGTCCTGGTGCACTTACAAATCCAATTTTGTGACCGAGCAGTTTTGCCTTACCTCGACAGGAAACCCTCATATCCACATTTGACAAGGCTCAAGAACAGCCAAGAGGAAACTGGCTTGTCAAGACAATTTCACGGGCGTAAGATGGCCATCGCCAATTCCGTTCCCATCCATTGCCCCTGGGTGAGGGGAAGCTCCTGGTTCTTGCTTCTTTTTATGATTTGTCTTGTATCGATATGAAGTTGGGTTCGTCTATGTGAGGCTGAGAGTGTTGAGTGTGGTGGTAGTTTCTCCTTCAAAGCTTTGGTCTTGAAAAAGCTTTCCATTGTTAGATTTGGATGGTCACACCAGGAACTTTCTTGCTTGAATAACATTGCAACACAAACCTCTCAATGTGGTTCGACTGTCGTTTTCCTTTGAAATATCAAAACATCAAATCCTCTGGAATTTCTTGTGTATCATCCTTCAGGTGCGAGTTTCCAGAAACCTTTAATATCCATAGGCTTTTTTCAGATACTAAAGAAAGTTTTTCGCACCAAATTGCACCGCATGAAATTGGAGTCCCGACAACACCGCTTTGACTTCTCAGCTCCAATTGCTGCACACTCTCCCTTCATGTCAATTATTTGGGAAGAACTTACCTCGGCAAGGTCTGTAGCTTTAATTGCCTGGCAGCATGTTTGTGCAAGTTGCTAAACAAGATCATTCAGTAGTAGGAACACGTCTGTCTGGAAGACTACACAGATAGATATCTTGAAATCAAAGTGCTTTGTGCTGTGACGTGCAATCAACAACGAAGCGGAATTTTGAGGTAACGTGCCTCCTTATGACTGTCGATAGGTCTTGTCCGTCAATAGTGTCTTTGTTGTTGATGTTTGTCTCTGGACATCAGCGTACACAAAGGCTCTGCTCACTCGTGGCAAATGCTCCAGAAATCTTTCCCCCAAATATTCTGTCAGTTTGACTTGGTAAATCACATGGGACAACAGCGCTTCATGAGCATTCCTTGTGCTCATTATGTCCATATTGATGAACTTGACTGGTTGTGTAGTACCTGTCCTCTTGTTGGCCCATTTTTTTCCCTTCAATCACCCAATGATGTAACCTGTCAAATTTGATTCGACCTTCTGAGTAAATGACTTCATTAATTATGTCCGATTTGCTTCATGAACGCATGCGCCCAAAAAGTCAAGTTAATTTATCCATATCATGGCATTTTTTTTTATGGTTTGTACTGGCCAGCTTGTCCATCTATAATGACTGTTCGAATCTGAAGTCAATTGAATTGGTTTCAATCGGTACTCATCGTTGTGGCTACCACGACGTCACATCACTGCTGTCCTGAGTAGCTCTCGTGTACTGCCATTCTTCTGTAATAATGTTAGCATTTGCAAATTGCCAGGACTGGTCTGCTTGATTGTGGATCTCGTGGTCATTGGGGCTTCATGATCGCATACGGTTGTGGTGTATGAATCATGATGCGAATGCTGGTGGTGGAATTTTATCTTTCTTTCATGAAGGAAACTTTTGTCTCCACGTGGGATCAGCAGTGGTTTCCAATCTGTGGCTAAAGAGCGACCCTTATTATGACTGCACTTGTAGTTCCCAATGGTTTCACCTAGTTTGTCAACCAGTTGGCGACGTGACTGGTTGAATAACCAAAAAGCTAGCAAGTGGACTGCCGATCATTTGATTGCGAAGTTTGCCATCTTGTTTCCATCAGTAAAGCTGGTCTTCTTCAACACGTGTGTTGCCGTTGTCCCTGCGGTTTTCATTTTTTCCAACTGTCCCAAGAGACCATGAGAGAGGCATTCATCAATCTGTCTTCTACAGAACTTCTCATACATGCTTGGCTTTTCTTTGTCTCGTTCAAAATATAACCTTTGTTGTTTGTCTTTGGGGTTTAATAATGTCCATCATCACATTGTTGCCGCTTCGGAGCAATGTCCAAAGATTGCATTTTGAAAACCAAGGAAGCATTCTTTACAAATGTACATCCTTCTCACTGTTTTGCTTCCACAAATGTTACATATTTTACATCCATTTGGCATCATTCATCGCTACAATGATTTCTTAGGGCAATTGTGGGAGACTGCGATGAACCCCATCGAACCACCGCGCAAGATGTACGAGTCGTCTACGCCTGCAAGATAGAATTGGAAATCTCATAACTCAACACTTGCTTAATTGATAAGCAATAAATCCTGAGTTTTGCATGTGAGCATTTGTTCCTTTGTCAATGAAAAATGTGGGAGAGCGAAGCATGATTAAGGTATGCGACATGAGAGAAAAAATTGAGTGTTCAAATAGATGGAGTCCTTTTTGTCCAATGTGGCATAATTCACAAGGTCATACGGGTTAAAAACAAATGACGTTTATTTCATAAATTTGAAGAAATTCATGATATTGAACTACATACAGTATTTGGTTCCAAAACTGTTCTTCATTTTTTACAGAATTTTTGAATGAATAGTTTATTTTTTCTACCAGCATTTTCCAACCCTCGCTCACTGACAGGAAATAATTAGGGAGGTGGGGGAAGGGAGGGGCAAGGGAAGGCAGATACCGGGTGAAAATGCTTTCAATCGTGGATTGCAAAAGGCGAACTTGTTTGCTGTTGCAGACTTTTGGTTTTTCTTTGAATCCGCATATCACAGCCGTCACGTAATAGGTACTCTCCCTGGTGTTTGGTTTTCAGATGTTTTTAGCATATTGGACTAATTAAGTGATTGAGCAATGTCCTACGAACAAAGTGAGGGCATGCAACTTTTCGACTGTCTTCTTTAACCTTCAAATTAGTTCCAAATGCACTTCTGGACCTTTGAACGACAATGTCAAACTTTATCAGTCAATTGTTTGCTATTGTCCATCAGCAAAGCAACGCAATGCATTACCTGCCAACTCTAAATGCCTTGCTATTATTTAAAATGAATGCTTCTTAAAGGAGTGTATTTGCAATTGACTTGTGTTGCTGCGAGTATTACAAACGGGAATGCCAGTGGTGTGTTCCTTTTTAATTGATACATTACCAGCCACTGTGTAACTAGAACATCCCAACGAAGAAGAAAAAAAATTCCCCCGCAAAAACGCTTCATAGAATTGCTCAGATCTATTCCGATTCACTACTCGATTCCTTTTGATTCCCATTGTTGGAAATTGAGTAAGTATTTGGAATCGATTCTGCCCAACCCTTTAAGCCTGCAAGCAAACACCTCCAACCCGAAAATGGTTGCTTAGAACTGGTGGCTGGTCATCATTAAACACCGTCCAAAGACATTCGGAGTATTAAGCAATGTGCAAATTTGACAAATGAACACCTTTGTGCAGTCAGAACTGGCTGTTTGAGTTCAATCCAAGTTTAAATTTGAAATTTGGTTCAGGTTAAGGGATTCTAGAGCTTATCGCATTCAGCTGTAATGCTATAAACGTCCAGAGAATGTAAATGGGGAATGGAGGGAGGAGAGGGGTTTGGGAGGAAGTAGAGGTGAGGGGAAAGGGAGACGTGTGGTGGGGCGTAATTACAATTCATTACCGCCGTCCTCAAAATGGATTTGCATAAAAATAAAACAGTGATAGATAGAACACAAAATAATGTCTGAAATACATTTTTCCACCGGTCATACTATAAACACTGTCTGGAGTATCAATAATGTGTGAATACAACACTGGGAACATTTATAAGCATTACAGCTGAAATGTGATACGCTCTCGAATCTCTTCACCTGAAACCAAATTTCAAATTTTAAAACTGCTAATTGACCCTTAAGCAGCATTCGACTATCATGTGTCCATTCACACATTGTTTGTCACTCCCGGCCATCCCCGGATGGTGGTTTTAATATTACTGCCTGGCTTGGCGAGTATTAAGCGATTGGAAACTTTCTGCGGAAACAAATAAAAGCAACACACAGACGCTTGGTGTCAACCGTATCCAATTGGACACATGAAACACTTTATTATTTTTTTTAACCAAAGTCGGAACTGCTGCTAAGGTCAATTATGCCAAGTTTTAAATTTTGAAATTTGGCCCGGTTAAGAGATTCGAGGTTATCGCAATGTCC
>CM068959.1:75170367-75181459 GCA_035128595.1 Eptatretus atami | reverse complement strand
TCATCAGCGGATGAAAATATAATTTTTAGGTAAGACTTAAATTAAATATGGATCTTTCCTACTGGGTGCACGAATCGTATTTACCTTATTTTGGTTAGAGTATTTGAGCGTCAATGTAGATTCTGGCAATTGTTTGCGTGTGAGATCTTTTGATTCACAATAAAGTATTTCTGAATGGCGGCTCACGTACTACATTAATGGAGTTCTAATTGGTTTTGTTTGTACTAAAATTTACTCTTGTTCTGTACACATCAACTATGCCGTTACTATCCCATCTTCCACTGGAGATCGCTATTGCTGCACAGTCGAAGTCCGAGCCATTATGTGCTTTTGTGTGTCCAGGAGATGCATTGATGTGGTGTAGCCTGATCAGTTCGGTGAACAACTTATTAGAATGCAAAGGTGCCTCAAGGTAGATTGTCTCCAAATGTAGCAGAGTGGAATTACCTCCTTATGCTACATTCCGAATACATGGAGCATATTACCTGCATCCCTCAAACAGCGCAATGAAGACCAATGAGAAGAAAGCGACACAGACGGACAAGTCACAGGAGGGGAGAAGAGGAGAAACTTGATGCAGTATTGAGGCACGCATTTACTGTTGTGACTGTTACCAATCTCTTGATAACACTTCACACGACATCTGTACACATGCAATGGTGAATTGTCCCGGAAGCTTGAAGTAATGTTGAGGATTCCGGTTGTGTATTAGGAAATGTTCAGAGTTCCATGATCCTTCGTGATTCCATCTACCATTCATGCCCATCAAGACAATGGATGCTTACCAAGAAAGGATTGAAATGGGCAAGTAGATCTTGATCTGGAACTTCTCTCAGTGCTGACTATACAGAAAGACAATGGATAGCTATTCTTCCAGTGGCTCTGCGCATACCTATGATTGATGAATATGTGTAAAGGAAGCAACAAGCCCACTGGCACACAAACTCTGTGTTCAGAGCCACTATGCTCTGCACAGAACCATGTCTCAACCAATTTACGCTGCACTTCTCAATATGTGTCTGCTTTCAGGGAACTGTGTCAGTCTGTGTAGTCATCAAGACAGGCTGCTACTCATTGCGTCAGAAATTTGTTTTGACAATATTGATCGTTTTCAAGGACATGAACAGAGTGAGCGGCTGCATTTGTCCACTCAACATGACCTCACATAAACAGACCTGCTCGTCGAGCACATCTGAAAACATTCCAAATTGCAAGTGCCAAGGTTTTGAGACCTATACTTAACGGTTATGGGAGCCGAGTGTCTGTGACACCATGGTGAGTCAACATTTACACATTAGACGTTCAACTGTCATTGCGCTGAATGTATAAAATTAGATGGAACGTATCTCTTGTGACATGATGAGTTTTGTATTGGATGTTTACTCGGTTTACCAGCGCAACAGGCCGGCCAGTGCGTGAAAGTGGATGGAGCATGTTGGGTATTCACAACACATTTTAGCTTGCCCAGTGTCTGCAGTTTTGGAACTGCATACATCATACTGGCTCAGTAACTCCCGTCATACCATACGCAAGGCAAGTGTACCCGAAGACACAGGCTTGAATTCTGGTTTCTCGACTGCAGTTGAAGCAGCCCAGAAAGCTCATGAAGCAGTGACATTCGTGCCTGTAGTCGCAGTGACCGATAGAAGTACACGATATGAAGTCTGCCAGTCATGAACGGTACAGTCTGCAGATCACTTTCAGCATATAGTGACATTCACAACTATTGCAAATCATATCCAGCCATTCTACTTAAAACATGGTATCAGATGGAGCCAGTGACATTTGCACTGCACATCCTGACCTTGCAGATCAGTTGTGCTGAGATGCAGCCGGGACCACTGCAATGCAGTCCTAGCAAAATTCGACATCGACTGTCTAAATTGTATCCACCGCCTGGACTGTGTTGGGTGTTTGAGTGCATAACGTGGTAAGGCCCTACGAAGGCATTGTCATCAGTGAGTTGATGTCGGAGCTCACACGAGTGAGAGTGAAGTAATGAAGGGAGTTCGAAAGAACTGGAACGAGTCGGGATACGAAGGGGACCGAGTACATAGATAGGAATGACTAGTAAGTGTCTCATAGGCTCTTATTCTTTTCTTAAGATCTCAATATTGAGACATGACAATGTGATGCTTTGATTATCAACATGAATTTAACATCATGATTCATTTGCATGGTGAAATTTTGCAAAATTAGAAATGTCAGACATAATGTAGCACCTCTAATTATTCGAGTCGAAATAAATACAAAATTGATTCCTCTGTCAAAATAGGAAGAGGTATTACAGTATATATTGTTGAACCAATTAAAACTTACCCATCGTCTACTGTGCGCATCTAATAATTAATGCAAATTAGAGTTCCCAAGGTGCCCCTGCGCAACAACCTGATTTTATATCATTTAGTCACAACAATCTATAAACATACACTTTCCACATCACAAGAGTGACATGACATCAATACAGGAAAATGGATACTATGTTTTATCTTCAAGTATGGCACGAGCTAGGACGTGATCCTGAAAAACAAACAGAGAGCCCTTTCGGGTTGGAGGCGAGCAGCCAGCCGAGGACAGAGATGAAGAGGAGTACTTTCAGATGTGCTTGTGAAAGCGCAGCGTGTGTTTGCGATGGCGCTGAGGGATTGAGCGATTTGTGACGTTTATATCGATGGAGGTCTGCAGTATCTGTATTGATTTGAAGCTGCATAGAACGACGCATCTGCTGCACCGTCCCGTTGGATGTGGAGCGCTATTCTTCGCCGGTGGGAGACGGCATTTTGTTTGTCGGGGCCCTGCCGGACAAGTTCCAGCCAATTGGAGCGCAGGTGAATACGAGTTCTTTTAAGGGGGTGGCTTATTATCTGTTACCTCTTTGTCTGTGTGTCTGAGTTCTCATGATGGTTATATTATGTTCGTCATTGTCCTTAGTATTGTGTTTCATTGAAGAAATCATTAAAGACGTGTCCGTTCCTTGGAATAATGGACCTCGCGACTCCAGGTATGGTCGCTGGTAACATGGCTACACACAATATTGGTATGCAATCGAGCAGCTCCCCAGACAATGCTAATAGAGCGGGTTGATGGCCACATCTACAGGCGGAAATTATAGCCGTTTGAGGCGCGAGAATAATTCTGAGTGGCAAGGTTCATTGATGATCATGTCTCGATAAGTGCAAGAGTGAATTTGACCTTTACAAGTACGCATTGCCAGGCATGAAGAGATAGTAATTAAATGTGAAGAAGAGAAAGAGAACAAAGAATGAAGAGGATTTGACCGTGAGGCATTCATTGGGTGGATTCATAATCAACAGAAAAAGAGGAATTTAGTTTTGTCAGCGCCAGGATGCTTTGGACAAAAGTGGAAGCTGTACAGACAATGGTGGTGTTAGCTATGAAGGTTATAGGAACAATGAATGTGGAAGATTGAGATGGATAATTTACAGTAGCTGACACTTGAACAATATCAGAGGAGGGATGAACAGAGTTTTGTTATTCTTAATGATAGGTGATGTTTGTCGAGACACATGTTGGCTATCCTGAACCGTTGAAGTTGGATTGGATTGCAGCACTGTGACATGGGACGTTGCTGAAAAGGTAGCAGATTGAGCAGGACAATGTTTGACCATTTGTACATGCCATAGAGGAGGGTACAGCAACAATAGCTTCAGTTGTTAGCGGAGCTTATCTTGAATTAGGCGGTGTGATCAGTTGCTAGTTAAAGAGCCATGTCGATTTGTCTTTGGGCAACAGTGCAAACTGTTGGAATGCGGGACTTCTCTTTTCAATGCTGAAGTATTGCATTGCTCACACTTGCGTCGTGTGGAGTTTGTCGCATTGGAACCATCTATGACGTTTGTTGCTTGTGGCCATCAATCATCGTTACCATAAGTAGTTTGGCCATGGGTGGCGGTTTGTTCCATCGATTCACTCGGAGAGATTGGATTGCACTGCTTTGCTGATTGTGGCTGTTTGTGTAGGACGTGTGCTAGCGCTTTTTGAAGAGTATCATCTTGTGATTCGTGCTATTTCCATGACAGATCTTACAGACATTCCGCTAGTTCCCGCCCATGAGGTAACGGTGTGATTTGAGAGAAGTGGAACATGAGGGCATCTGCAGGTTTGAGGCATGTGGGTCATATTGTGATTCAGGGAGGAAAGCCAGAACTTGACCTGAACTTGAACCTGAACTTTGAACCTGACCAGACATTATTGCTGTTCCGAGACCGTAAGAGACGATGAAAAATTGATTAATTTATACGGAAAACGAGCATTGGTGGACACTCAGTCATTAAAGAGCAAAGCGGAAAGTGATAAAAAAATGCAACGAGAAAGAAGGAAGGAAGTTTGAGCAGAAGAGCTTGGAGACAGCTGCACGAGGCAAAACCATCTCATCATTCCAACATTCATTGAAGCAGCCAGACGAGATGACAGCCAGTCAGGTGATGGTTTGGACCTAGTGTGTTTTGCGTTTTTCTGTCGTAGAATGTGAGTGTGGTTGCGGCTCCATATGCGGTATTACTCTGCGATCGGGCTTGTCTGACTTGTTGGTGGCCAGAGATACTGTTTGTGGGCTGGGCTGTGGCATATCTGCGCTGCATTTAGCATGCACGGTTCTCTGGAGGGGAATACAGGCATCGATGAGAGGGATGTGAGACTAGTTTCCAATCTTGAGGGATACAGGTCTCGGAATGATGAGAGAACTCTAGCTACCGACCCGAGAGATGTAGTCATCAAACGAGAGTAAGAGAGACTCTAGGCTACTAATCTCAGAGAAGTAGGTTTCTGGAGCGAATGAGAGAAATTGGGTCTCCTGATCCTGGAGTGGGTGCAGCAGAGATCCTGCTGCTTGCAAGATAGTTGTAGACTGTTCTGTGGCTGATTTGATTATCTGTCACTCATCGAGGTTACTTAACTGATTGCGCCAAATTAGCCAGGTGATTGCAAGATTTGGAGTGATGTACAATTTAGAATATAAATGAAAAAGTTTGAACCAGGAGATTGAAAGCAACGATCCACAGGGTGGATTAAAGTACTATTACTTACTGCCATATCCTCCTGATGTAGGCGCACGAGTCTCCTCCTCCCTCTGTCTTTCGGGCTAGCTTCTGACACTACCCACGTCAGGTCCTAGTTTTCATTTCCTCCTCTCCAGTTCGACGCCAATGGTTTTGGTCTCCCTCTTTTCCTTTTCCTTCCGGTTCCAGTGCAGGCTATTCTTGATGCTGTCTGTGTTCTCTTTCAGTATATGGCCAATCCAGTTCCGCCTTCTATGATTGTATCCTGCTCTCAGGTTGCATTGAGCAAGAGATCTTGTTGATATTGTGTTTGGCCAAAATATTAAAGATTTTTCTCAGGTCTTAGTATGAGACTGAGCTGATTGATGTCGCTTACTGTCATTCTCCAGCATTCCGAGCCATATAAGAGGTGGGAGACACACTTGGTATACTTCAGCTTGGTCTTGTGCTGTATGCTGGATCTCCATACATTGTTTAGCATTCTGAAAACATCTAGCCTTGTTAGCGTTTTGATGTCATTGTGTGCTCGCCATATGTCGACTTGCTCCAAATAAGAACTCTCGTTATTGAAGATCTTTCCATTCACTTGGATTGGCAAGGGTTTGGATGTTTGTGTCATTACTTCAGATTTTTTAACCTCGCATCTAAGATGCGGAGTACTGTTTCACCCTGTCTGTGATTCGCTATACATGAGATCCCTTTTTCGGGTTTTCTGGGTGTGTGTGTTGTGTGTGTGTTGTGTTGTGTGTTGTGTGTGTGTGTGTCTGCAACGCGAGGCTCCACAGCACGAACCGATTTCGATGAAACTTTGCGACAGGGAATATATACTGGGAATGTGCGCGTTTGAATTCGTTCCTAGCAACACCCGTTGCTGCGCAACGGCCGAAAAACCCGTACATTTTTCAAATACTGTCTTCAGTTTTGATGTAGAGAAACGAGACTTGAATAAACACTTCGAGATATTTAGAAAATTTTACTCGAGCCGATTTTGATGAGTTTTTTTCAATGTAGTCTTCAAAATCGGGGTCTATTTCGTCATTTAAGGTGTGTACACAGTGTTGTAAGGAACTACACGTTTCCACCTTCATCTCTCTCGTCAAACGTTATTAACCAAGTAAAAGGATCCAAATAAATGGATAACGCATTCTGTCTTTGTGGATTCTAATAATTTTTATTATTTACCGAACGATTCCACGATTCACACCACCCAATTATTATTTATTTACCAAACATCAACAACACCATCCTCAATTATTATATTTACAAAGACGATTCCCGACCAACACCACTTCAATTATTTATTTCTAAACGATTCCACCACAACACCCACTGTCATTATTATTTTATTACCGAAAACGATTCACGACCACACACTTCTAATATTTATTTATTTACCGAAACGATTCACGACACACACCCTCAATATTATTTATTACCGAAAACATTCACCGACACAACCACTAATTTTAATTTAAACATTCCACAACACCTTCATTATTATTTTTACCGAAAGATTCGACCCAACACCCTTAAATTATTTATTTATTAAACGATTCCGACCCACACCCTTGTCGGTCCTGTCTTCACTGCATTGTTACTGTTCCCACTCTGCAAGAGAAGTTGTGTCATCTAATCACTTGACTATTTGCTGTGGATCCCATAATTGTGTATCCAGAGGTTCTTGGTGGATGTGTCAAATGCTTTCTTGAAATCAGCAAAGTGATACATTGTCTCTCCATCTGTGCAGTTCTATAATGTTACGAAGGCAATATTGTGTCAATACCTCCCCTCCCATACGAAATTCTGCGTTCTCCTAATGTTTGCATGCGTCTGAGATACGTTGTATTTACAATCTTTGCCAGAATCTTGCTTGAAATTGATAGAGAGTGACCTCGCTTTGTTACACTCTCTTAAGTTGCTTTCTTTGTATCCTATGATGACTACTTCATGACGTCATCAGTATCTCCTTCCTTTCAAGTAGCTGTGAAAAGTGACAAGTACTTCGGCTGTAAGTTGGTTGCCTTAACAGTTCTGCATTGAGGATTCTTGCCAGGGGTTTTCATTTGAGAGACTGATGACGTAACAATTCCTCCTTATTGTGTTCAATCTAATGTCTAGGTCATCTCTGCTTGTTGGTGTCGCCTCTATTATGTGTGGTGTTCTATCAGTACTTCATAAGTGTTACCCAGCGAGCCTTTGTTCTTTCTGTTTAGGGTCGGCCCTTTTTGTCTACAATTGGTTCTCAGTGGTTCGACGATGTTTGCCACAGTTATCTTGGTGTTTTGTACCTTTCCTTGCTCCCTTCTTAGCTGCATCTTCTGCTTCATTAGCAAGATCTTCCAGTCGCATTGTCAGCTCTGGCTCCTCTGAACTGCTTTGTTGCTTCTTGTTCTGATCTTGTATCTTTCTGCAGCCGTTTGACTTTGTCTCATTTATTTACTTCTTTAATTTTTTCTATTTTCAATGATTGCCATGTGTCTTTATTATCCACTCCTTCTTTATCTTTGCTTGAACCCAGCAGGCTTCACTGGTTTCACATGGCTATTTGTTGTTCCCACATATTATATCATTTGCATTTGCTCTGTGTGATCGTCCATATCTGCTAGTGCCTGAAACCTGTTCTTTAATTGTAGCACGAAAGAGCCTTTCAATTTTGGGCTAGTAGTTTCTCACATCAAACTGTTGCCCACCTGTTTTTTGCCCCAGTTTTCCTCAGCTTTATTGAGAACAGCAGGACCAGGTGTGGTCGCTACAAATCAGCTCCCCGTTTAACCTTACATCAGTAATGAGCTCCATGTGCCGTTTAATCAAGTGTCTATCTGGTTCTATCCTTCATTTGGAAGTACCATGTCAGTTTGTGATGTGTCTCTGGTGAAAGGGGTCCTCCAATTACTAGGTATAAGTGGTGCAGAGTTCTATTAGTTCTCTCCTTCATTCATAGTACCACAGCCCTCTTTTCCCATGGCCTGTCATGTTCTGTGTGTTCCAACCTTGGCATTTAGTCCCCATCACAATCTTCATGTTCATGTCTTGTATGTTTTCCAACTCAGCCTAGTTGCTCACAGAATTCATCCTTAAACTACATCACTACTATTTTTAGAGCGTAACACTGGATGATGGTGTATTAATTTGCTTCCCCTATTCTGACTTCATGGGTCTACTATTGACGTTCCCACTCTATCAAACTATTCTCACTCCTTTCTTTAAAATAATGGCTACTCTGTGATTCTGTCATCCCTTCCTGAGTACAACACTGTCTCTCTCCCTGTGCTGTCCAAGTCTCCCTGATCCTGTCCATATGCTTTCACTTACTCCAAGAATTCCAGTTGTAGCATCTCATCTTTTTGTCACTTGTCTAGATTTCCCTGTGCATACATTGTTCGTACTTCCAAATCCTATCCTAGTCTTATGTTTGGCATTCAAACTTCCACCTTCCTGCCAGTGGCTTCCTTTCGGCTTTACCGTTGACATTCATCCTAGCATCTGTCGATAGCCTGAAAGTCCATCACGCCCATAGTGTCGATTCCTTCAGTTGCTGTTTCCGTAACATATTTGTTTTACGAACAGGTTTGTCGCCTGGGCTCAACCCAAACCTGGCGGACCAGTGGAGGACATAAATAATGAAAAGTTTGGAACCAGGGAGATTGAAAGCAACGAATCTCCAGGGTGGATTAAAAGGTGTGAGAAATTAGAAGGGGTGATGACACGCTTGACCCGACCAACCTTTGACGATTTGCACTTAGGTTAAAGTGTTTGATTCCTCCTGTCCCAAGGTCAGTTTTGCTAGAAATTGGACATGCTTAATTCGATGAGCGAGCGGAGTGATTAATTGGTCAGTAAAGGATTGGTTGAACCAAAATTGTCTGTGAATTGGTCGTTATGTGTAATGAATTGAATTGTTTCAAGAATAAATGCCAGTGATAACATTTAGCAGGCATGCAGAATAGAACACAATCACTATTTTTGCATTACATTTTGAGAATGAATGACAACAGGGAGAGATCAGTGTTGACTGTAGGGGAAGATATGTGGGACGTAGGAACAGATCAACTCTGGAGAGTGGGACTGCACCCCCCCCCCCCCCCCCGAGTAATTGTCCCTGGCATCCGGTGGTATCTGGAAAATGAACCGTTGGATGGGAGGTCTGGTGGGCGACAGCGGTAGAGAGACCCCTGCGACCCGTATGAGGCTGTGAGAGCCTGATTGTGGAGACTGTACACGAGGCGTACAGCAAAGGAGGTTTGGCTCCAGGACTGAATCGTGAAGTGGGAGGGGAGGGGGGAGGGGGAGTGAAAGAAGTTCTAAGTCGAGCGACTTGGTTTTGGAGTGCGTGAACCACAACCGAAGAGTCCCTTATTTTTGTTGTGTGGTACCTCCCTCTGCCAGTTGAGGATCAACATGTGTACAACTTAAGCCATGGTCTGCAGGGTTGGAATGAAGGATTTTTTGGGTTTATGTATGAATGGTGAGGAGATCACCCCATGGATCCATGCACTAACCTGTATGGAGAGCAGGGCTCGTGGAAATTTGGGGGGTAATTGGGATGGTCCGCAGTACATTGGGTATTGTGCGATCCTCCAATGATGAGTTTTGGTTCTCCTCCCCTGTTGTCATTCAATTCTCAACAATGTAATGCAAAAATAGTGATTGTGTTTCTATTCTGCCATGGCCTGCTTAAATGTTATCACTGGCATTTATTCTTGAAACAATTCAATTCATTACACATAACAGACCAATTCCACAGACAATTTTGGTTCCCAAACCAATCCCTTTACTGACCAATTAATCACTCTCGCTCGCTCATCGAATTAAGCATGTCCCAATTTCTAGCAAAACTGAGCCCTTGGGGACAGGAGGAATCAAACCACTTTAACCTAAGTGCAAATCGTCAAAGGTTGGTCGGGTCCAAGCGTGTCATCCACCCCTTCTAATTTTTCTCACACCCTTTTAATCCACCCCTGGAGATTCGTTGCTTTCAATCTCCCTGGGTTCCAAACTTTTTCATTTATTTATGGTCCTCCACTGGTCCGCCAGGTTTGGGGTTGAGCACAGGGCGAACAACCCTGTCTCGTAAAACAAATATGTTACGGAAACAGCAACTGAAGGAATCGACACTACTGGGCGTGATGGACTTTCAGGGCTATCGACAGATGCTAGGATGAATGTCAACGGTGAAAGCCGAAAGGAAGCCACTGGCAGGAAGGTGGAAGTTCTGAATGCCAAACATAAGACTAGGATAGGATTTTGGAATGTACGAACAATGTATGACACAGGGAAACTAGCACAAGTGACAAAAGAGATGAGATGCTACAACCTGGATATTCTTGGAGTAAGTGAAAGCATATGGACAGGATCAGGGAGACTTGGGACCAGCACAGGGGAGAGAGACAGTGTTGTACTCAGGAAGGGATGACAAGAATCACAGAGTAGCCATTATTTTAAAGAAAGGAGTAGAGAATAGTTTGATAGAGTGGGAACCTGTCAATAGTAGACCCATGAAGATCAGAATGAGGGGGGAAGCAAATTAATACAACCATCATCCAGTGTTACGCTCTAACAAATGATAGTGATGATAGTGTTAAGGATGAATTCTGTGAGCAACTACAGGCTGAGTTGGAAAACATACCAAGACATGACATGAAGATTGTGATGGGGGACCTAAATGCCAAGGTTGGAAACAACACAGAACATGACAGGGCCATGGGAAAAGAGGGCTGTGGTACTATGAATGAGAATGGAGAGAGACTAATAGAACTCTGCACCACTTATAACCTAGTAATTGGAGGGACCCTCTTTCCACCCAGAGACATTCACAAACTGACATGGTACTCTCCAAATGGAAGGGATAAGAACCAGATAGACCACTTGATGATAAACGGCACATGGAGACGCTCATTACTTGATGTTAAGGTTAAACGGGGAGCTGATGTTGGTAGCGACCACCACCTGGTCCTGGCTGTTCTCAAAGTAAAGCTGAGGAAAACTGGGAGCAAAAAGACAGGTGGGCAACAGTTTGATGTTGAGAAACTACATGACCCAAAAGTGAAAGGCTCTTTCGTGCTACAATTAAAGAA
>CM068959.1:75145343-75159549 GCA_035128595.1 Eptatretus atami | reverse complement strand
CTTCCCACAGCGCATCCTGGTGCCATCACTTCCCCAGGTAAACGGCACGCACGTACACGGCCATCCACGTGATCTAAAAGAAAACGGGACTTATCGGACCAGGCGAACTTCTTCCACGACTCCAAGGTCCAGTTCCGACGCTCGCGTGCTCATTGTAGGCGCTTTCGACGGTGGACAGGGGTCATCATAGGCACCCTGACCGGTCTGCGGCTACACAGCCCCATACGCAGCAGGATGCGATGCACTGTGGATTATGACACATTCCTCTCGTGACCACCATTAAAATTTTCGTGACGTGCCACAGTCGACCTTCTGTCGGTTCAGACCAGACGGGATATCCTTCGTTGCCCTCGCGCATCGATAAGCCTTGGAGCACCCAACACCCTGTCACCGGTTTGTCCCTCCTCGGACCACTGTTGGTAGGTACTCACCACTGCTGAACGCGAGCACCCCACAAGCCTTGCCATTTCAGAGATGCTCCGACCCAGTCGTCTGGCCATAACAATTTGGCCCTTGTCAGTCACTCAGGTCTTTACTCCTGCCCATTTCTCCTACATCCAACACATCAACTTCAAGAACTGACTTCACTTGCTGCCTAATTTATCCCACCCCTTGACAGGTGCCATTGTAACAAAGATAATCAATGTTATTCACTTCACCTGTCAGTGGTCATGTTTTGACTCATCAGTGTATATACACACGCAACACGAGCTGCGGCTCGTGCTGAGTGCATATAAAACGAAATCATAATTAAGTAAAGGAATAAGGAAAAATAATAAAATCTTTGGGAAAACACCGGATGTTTTTGTCACAATTAATCCAGAATGTAAATTCGAACTGCGATCGCGCTGACGGCAGGTGACGACTCGCATCATCCTATGTATAAATTAAATATAAATAAACCCTTGTCCACACAAAGGGGGTCTTTTTAGCGTTGTATTTAGCCGAAGAAGACCTTCCTTGTGTGTACAAGGGTTAAGTAAAGTACAGTGCAGTAACAAGAAATAAGAATAATATAAATCTTGGGGAAAACACCAGCCACGATGGTGTAAATGCGAAACACACCCTCGTGTTGGAGAGGTTTCGACGCATTTAATTCAGCGTGTAAATTGGAAACAGCGCTCGAGGAAGTTTTACTACACCAATATATATATATATATTTATATATATAGTTATGGTTCAACAGAACCACAAGCCTCGAAAGCAATGGCAACAACATTCAGTGATCCCCAGCCAGTTATTTCGTTAGTCTTCGTGCAGTCAGACCTTCCCCTCTGCCTCATATCTGGTGGGTTAACGGGATGAAGTGCATTGCGTGAGTCTTACAGCTAGGTCCAATTATACCTCTCTCTTCTATTCTGATTTATACTTCAGCCCTTTCCTTTTAGACATGGTACAAATCAAGCACACACCCCATGCAAAATGCGATTGAATGTTCGCAATACAATGCCTCCTGTGGCTTGGAACCAAAACAATCACAGCAAACACACGCAATATGAATAACAAATACCCCACACAGCCTCCCGTGACAATCACCAGAAGAACGAAAACGCGACATGACGCGACCTCCCTTTCATTCAAATCTGCATGCCAATTTCCAAAGGCATCTCACCTTGCTCACCCCTCGTTCACCAAAAAACTCACCACTTCGACCAACAACACCTACCACACATAGGAAAAATATTCCCGCACCTCCTCATACCTCTGTATCGATACAATTCTCCGCTAAAGCCGCTGTCACACCTTGACGATTTAGCCAGCGTATGCCAACGTATGAAAAATTTGTCTAAAACGCTGGGCACACGTCGAATACGTTTATTGCGGTAAGTTTTGTATACGTTAAGAGCACGCTGAAGCACGCTGAAGCATGCTGGCATACGACTCATACGTTCCGGCATACGCTGGCATAAGTTGTAGGCACGTTACGCGATTCGTTGACACACGTCGCACACGCGTTACTGTAAGTTACTCATAAGTCGAAACACGTCGAGGTAATGTTTAGCGTCAGTGTTCCAGACTCCATGTTTTTTTTTTTGTTTTTTTTTTTTTCTTCGGCATGACGGTGATGTTGACACTTCGATTTCTAGTGCGGTTATAATATAATATAATTAATAGGCTGCCAGCTCAACGATTTAAATCATAACCGCACTAGAAATCGAAGTGTCAACATCACCGTCATGCCGAAGAAAAATAAAAATAAAAACCATGGAGCCTGGAACACTGACGGGTTCCTCCTGTGTGAACCCCATTTTTAGCAGCGTCTCGCGTAGCGAACGCTGCTCATAGCGAGCTCGGCGTTGTTCTTCTTCTTCTTCTTCTTGTTCTTCCTTCTTGTTGTGAAGACAAAAACCTTAATCTGTATGACTCGGCTCTTGTATATACAAGATCCGGATCTCCTTAAATACTGAGCACATGTAACATCCTCACATAGACGGTGCCTTTTGAGAGGTCTATCATGAACTTTTAAATATATTCGGACATTTGCTTTAAAGTTTCGAAAAGTTCACGTTCTATTTAAAGATTATTCCATTTATCGTATTGTAATTTCGTAAATACATTATTTATTTTCGTAAATACAACGATATATCGTAAATACGTAAATACATTTGACGCGTTTTGCTATTGGCTAATCAAGGCACGTCGAAATATCGGAAGTTGTTGTTGTTTTTAAAAACAATTTCAATTTTTTTTTATTTATTTTTTTTAGCCGACAAAATCTTTAGGACGCTGCTTGTGGACACATTTGTCCTTGTTATACCAATTCCCCTAAACGCTGCCATACGCCATTATACGGTAGCTGTAAGTTAGTAACACGTTCAAAGTTCTGTGGTCGTCTGAAGACGTCAAATACGTGTACATACGTCAATATGCGTTGGAGATACGTTACTCATAGGTTCAAAGCACGTTACTCATAGGTTAGAAATAAGTTCGGGTACGCTAAACATTACCTCGACGTGTTTCGACTTATGAGTAACTTACAAGTAGTGTGTCGACGTGTGTCAACGATCGCAAACGTGCCTACAACTTATGGCCAGCGTATGCAAAACGTGTGGGGCATACGCTGGCATACGTCTAAAAATTTTGAGCATGCTTAAAATTTCGACGTCGTACTACGACATATGCCAGCGTGCTCTTAACGTATACAAACTTACCCATAACATATTCGACGTGTGCCAGCGTATTCGGCAATTTTTTCATACGTCGGCATACGCTGGCTAAAACGTCAAGTTGTGACAGGGCCTTGACACTTCGATGTCGAGTGCGGTTATGATTTGAATCGTCGAGCGGCAGCCTTTTAATAGGCTAAGCCACGTGATCGTCGCGATACGCTGCCGCGCTATGCAATACGTTAGACTATCGTTGGGATATAGGTTGTGAACGCCAACAACACGCATAAGCATTCGTTGGTAAAGTTATCTATATGTTATCGAAACGTTCTGTGTACGTTACTAATAGTTTATGTCAACTCATCGCCAAAACTGAAAAAAAAGCATCAATAGTTCAGCGTACCCAGCGTTTTACTATACATTTTGATACGTTGCCATTCGCTGGCTAAAACGTCAAGGTGTGACAGCGGCTTAAACAGAGGCATGCTGCACGGCTGTGTACTCAGACCGCATGATGCAGGGACAAGCAACGGATGTTTGTAGCACCAACCGCATCTTGCCGGTGTCCCAGGTGGGCACGCGGGATTGATACGACCCTCGTCCAGTCGCCAGAATACAGCAAGATGGGCGGCAAGGGGGCGGGGTCACGGGAAGAGCAATCCGGGAGTTTGGTGCAGGAGCAACAGGCCGTGTCATACCGGATGTGCGAATGAGACCGCTTCCGGCCCCAGGAGCCTGACAGGGCATGGCTCGGACCACTGTGGCCCAATGGAGAAGCGCGATTCGAATTCAGGTCGTCGCTTCAGGTTTCAGGTAGTCACCCCACCCTTTGCCCAGGGCTTATAAAAGGCGGATCGCAGAGCCGTCCGCCCTCTCCTTTCTGCCTCACCCTCTCCTTCGCTGGATCTTCACTCGTGGTTCATGTGCAACGGCCTGTGATTTCGGAGTCGGGTGGGAACCCAAGGTAGTTGGTAGCTGTAAGTATTATACGGTAGCCCCCCCCCCCCAACTCCTCGTGGTCTCTCGCCCCGACTATATACATATATATATATATATGTAATATGTATATTGAATTATTGCTTCACACCATTGTTTAAACTCATTGTATGTTATTGTAGATATAGTCACAATTTGGATGGTGGCTGCGATGAAAATATCAATAAAACCCATTCAATCAATCTCACCCAGCACAGTGTGCAGAAGGATGATTGCAGCAGGTCTCCATGACAGAGTTGCAGCAAAGAAACCACAGACTAAGGTGAAATAAAAACTGAAATTTGCAAGGAAACACCAAGATTACGTGACTGAACAAGGGAATCGGGTCATCTGTTCTGATGAATCGAAGGCTGAACTTTTTGGATCCAAGAGATGCCACTTTAGGTGCCAAAGCCCTGAAGAGCGTTATGACATGCAATGGTTGCAACCTAATGTTAAACAAAGGGGAGGCTCTGTGACTGTATAGGGTTGTAGCTCAGCTTTTGGTGAAGGAAAACTTGTTAAAAATCAATGAGACACTAAAAAAGGAGAAGTAGAAGCAAATACAGCACCATGCAGTTCCGAGTGGAAATTGTTTAATCAGAAGAGGATTCACTTTCCAACACGATAATGATCCAAAGCACACTTTCAATATAGTAAAATGGTATTTGGAGAACAAGGTTACAGCTGGTCTGCTCCAAGGGTTCAACTGGCCACCCCAGAGTCGTACCGAGGCCATATGGGATTACCTAGAAACTGAGAAGATCTAGAACGGCACTCGGTAGAGCACATACCTCTACCAGGCTGAATAGTTTACATTTTGTATACCACCGATAAGATCCAGATGCAGATCCAGCCAAACCAAAATCTAATCGGCTTGTTCTTCTCACCTAACCAATTCATCCACCAAGTTTTGTCATAACCCATCCACAACTTGAAATATCGCACCACATATCATTTTTGGTCCCATCTCTCAATTATGAAGAATCACTAAAAAAAAAATTTCAATTCTCGAATCCGGATCTTCACCAAAATCGAATCAAATTGTTCCTATCAAGCACCCAACCTGTCCAGCAAGTTTCGTCCTCATCCGTCCATAACTTCTTGAAATATCCTGCTCACAGACAAACAGAAACAGACAAACAGGGGTGATAACATAACCTCCGTCGGTGGCAGAGGTAATATAACAAACTCAACTAACTTTAGAACTGTGGAATATACAACAGAATTGGCAAAATTTTCCGATAAAAATGGTTCATTCAAAAAGAGGAAGCATGGGTAAGAGTGATGGTACTCAAGAAGACCAAGGGCGGGCACACAGTATTGACCGATACTATAAAATGACACTGTTCTTGTTATTTACTGAAGCAATTTGTTTCATGTACATTTATAAAGGTTGTTAATTGACAAACAAACACGTATGGCTGTTATCACTGACAATTTGATGGATTTACCCAAAAGTATGAATATGATTGGAATAACCCAAGCTTTTACACATTACTGTATATCTTCATAAAATATTCGGGGCCATTCAAACATTACGCAACACATTTTTTGCCAAAATCCGACACCCCGACCCCCTTCTCCACAGGCCTGTAATGCTTCAAAAGACACCCCCTAAAATATGACATCACACTCAATAAAGACACCCCCCACCCCCTTCCTCCTTATTTCATACCTTAATTCCAGGATTCTATTTAAGCAATGATGGTTGGTGATTGACATTTGCAAGGGGGGGGGAGTGGGGGGAGGCATGGCCTGCAGATATGTAGTGCTTATAACCAACCACCACAGACACAATTTTTCCTTGTGCAGTTTCAGAGATACAGAGGTCCAAAATTTTTATCATTTTTTTCAATATGGCTGCCACACCATGTAACCCATGAAGTCATATTATCATTAAAACATCTACATGAGTAGTCGCACCAATGGTGAAATTTTGTCTCAATCCGACAAGCGGCTTGCGGAAAAAAACATGAACGTTTTGTGTGGCCAGACAGACAAACCCAATGCAATACCTCTCCTTGGTGAATAAACAGGTTATTACAGCCTGTAAGGCTAATGGTACCCTAATAAAATAAATAATAATTTTTTTATTACTGCATCTGACCCCAACAGAAGTAAGGTGGGTAATATTTCTATGATGTTCCAATTGCGAAACGGCAAATGCCATATCCGCAAATGTCATGCGTGGAAACCCTCACATAATTTCTTCATTCTGCTTTAAAATCAATCTCTATTTTCATTCCAATCCCAAATTAATACTATACCATTAAAAGAACAAAATACAAACACTCGTGAGGCAATCAAATATAGACGCCGTTCTCAAGTGACACCCAATACAGACGAATCTGCCGCGAGAGAGCGGATATGGATTGAAAATCAAAATCATAATTATATTGAGAAATTTATGAAACCTTCCACCCACCTTAGAATGGATAAAAGCGGGGTTGTTCAAGTGGAAACTCAAAATCGCAATTATTTCAAGATATATTATCAAACCAACGAATGTTTCTGCCGAATTCCGGATCGGGAGCAGTTTTCTACGGATCGCAAGTCAAAATCATGATTGTATTTTGGTATTTATGAAACCTCCCACACCTTATGACATCCACTGGGACCCCAAAACGTTCCATTGAAGGTTTGGCGGGCTAGCCCCAAAACTGAGGGAGTAGTTCAGGGACGGACAGACAGACAGACACTCCTGCTTTATAATACAGGAGACCTCCATATATCGGCAGGGGATGCTTCCCGTGAAACACCCTGTTATCTGAAAACGTTGTTACGGCAATAGGTTCTTAACCAGGGGTACAAGCCTCCAAGCTGGGGGTATGAGAGACCACAACCTCAAAATAAATTTCAATTCAAAAATAAGGTATTAACAGCAAGGAAAAAAAAAGGGTCAATAATGTTTTTGTTGAAAAAATTACAAGGGTTTGGGTTTTTTCCAATAATTTTTTATTCCAAATATATTCAATTTCTATATATTAATACTGAAGGACCAAATTTTGTGCTCCTCCTAATGGTCGCGTCACGTTTTTCTCGGTACTGTGACCTGGACTGAAAGAAACTTCGTACCTGTAAGAGTGCATCGCACATAGTGGCAATAGTCAACTTCAACTCTGAAGCATCTATATATTAATACTGAAGGACCAATTTTGTGCTCCTCCTAGCGGTCGCGTTACGTTTTTCTCGGTACTTGTGACCTGAGAAGTTTTGAGCACGGTGTACGTCAAAGTAGAGCACGTGCACAAATCAGGGGACTTCTTCACAAGGAGTAGTGTACACACAAAAATGTCGTTACAGGACGTTTTGTAGGCCTCATCAGGTAGGCCATGGAGTCATCGACTGGGATCCGGCTCTTACAAGAGCCCCACTGGTGTCATATTGGGCTCATGGAACGGAATCAGTCTGTGACAGGGTTTCGGCTAGTAAGCAAATATTATATCACAAAAAGATAATGAATGAGCACTTAATAAAAAAAAAAATGACAACATGTATTTTCTGAAGTAATCTCCCAAGTGAAGTATAACGTAATAACCATAACCAAATTTTAATTTTATGTCTTTATATCGAATCATATCTGACTTACCATGTCCAAGAAATGCAACATGTGGCATGGAAGTACAAATTCTGGGCATGACTTCAACAGCTTGAAGATCAAGAAGGAACGATTTGATCATGGCGGTACCCTGCCATTGCAAAGATTTGTGCCGATTGAGAAGCCATTGTATTGTTGCAAGCATCTTATCAAGTGGCTTTCTTGTGTGCCAAAAAAAACAAAACCCTCGTACAATTGCTGAACTGGTGAAACCTTGTGCACTAGAAATGGCAAAAGCAGTGTTGGGGACCGAGGCACAAAATAAACTTCAACAGGGACCCTTGTCAAATGACATTATCAGTTCCAGGATTGGTGACGTGAGTAGAGATATCTTGCAGCAGGTGATCGCAGACATCAAAACTAGTCCTGTCAAAGTGAGTCTTCAGTTAGATGAGTCAACTGACATCAGTTTTTGTAATCAGTTGTTGGTATTTGTGCGATACGTGAAGGAGAAAGAAGTGATGGAAGAATTCTTGTTTTGTGAACCGCTGACAACTACGAAAGCAATCAATGTGCTCAATCTAATGAAAGATTTCTTCTTGAAGCATGGGCTGATTCTCAATGTGTGTGGATCACTTTGCATTGATGGAGCTCCCACTATACAAGGAAACCAATCAGGCTTTGCTACCCTTGTGAAGGAGGAGATGCCCCATGTCACTGTCATGTACTGTGTTGCATCGTCACGCACTTGCCACAAAGACGCTGCCAGAACACCTGAAGAATGTTTTGTCAATTGCTGTGCGTGCACTAAATTTTATCAGAGGATGAGGCATGAATCACCGTCTCTTCACAGTTTTTTGTGAAGAAATTGGAGCTGAACATAATGTTCTTCTTTTCCAGATAGAAGTGAGATGGTTTTCCCGTGGCCGGGTGCTTACTCGGGTCTTCGAACTGCACGAAGAAAATCAAACAGTTTCTTAGAAAGCAAGACAGTGACATTGCTGACCACTTTGAAAATAGTGAGTTATTTTGTCCCTGGCATACCTGGCAGATATATTCACACACCTCAACAATTTCAAAACCTGCATCCAAGGAACGGGGATGAACATGATCACTGCCAGGGAAAAGGTGTCTGCCCTCACCAAAAAAAATTCCAATTTGGATGAAGCATATTGAGAATGGAAATTTTGCAAACTTTCCTAAACTTGATAAGGCTGCTAATGCGGAAAAATAACTATCCATCGTGGCTGAAGTGAAAACATTTGCAGGTGCTGATTCAGTCCTTCCAAGGATACTTTCACCATGGAGAGGTTTCTATTGTACAGAGATGGATACAGGATCCATTTCTTTTCAACCTGGATTCCATGGATGAAAGTGATATAATGAAAGATGATCTTGTTGAGCTGAAGGCCAATGAAAAAATCCAAATGGAGTTTGAATCAATGCAGCAAGACATCTTCTGGTGTGCACAACTCAAAACATTCCCACAGTTAGCAGAGGGCTCTGGAGATCCACATGCCATTTGCGACCACCGATTTTGTACGAGACAGGTTTGTCAATACTCTTACACATCAAAACAAAGGCCAGGAACCCTTTGGATGCAAGTGACCACATGTGTCTGGCTATTTCAAAGAAAGAACCTCGTTTCAGCATCATCCTTGATGAAAAAACAACAAAAGAGCCACTAGAAATGTGTGTGTAGACTGTGCAGTATGTTTTTCTACAAAAGATATAATAATTGTACTGTAACCTACTTCAACAGTGACTTTTCAGCAAACACGATGCATTATGATTATTGTTTTCATGAATGAGTTTTTGTTTTTTGAAAATAAAGAAACTTTATCAATCTATTATTGTAGTTTTGAGTCATTTTTGACAGGGGGTACGGGAAAATATTATGAAAACTCAAAGGGTATGGGCACTTAAAAGGTTAAGAACCACTGCTACGGGAAAATATTTAACATGTAAAAATCTGGGTTACCTTCCAAATGGGGAAGATTTCAACCTTGAAAGGTTGAAGACCGACATAAAAACCTCAAAAAGCAGTAAATAATGCATAAATAAAACATATAACAAATAAAAACATTAAAATTAATTACTTTTTAATAAGTGTTACGATTGGAGTTAGACACAGAACTTATTGCTTGTGTGGCAGGCTTATTGCTTGTGTGGCAGGATCACTGCTGGCGTGGCAGGATCACTGCTGGCGTGGCAGGATCATTGCTGACGTGGCAGGATCACTGCTGATGTGGCAGGATCACTGCTGACGTGGCAGGATCACTGCTGGTGAGGCAGGATCACTCACGGCGAGGCAGGCTTTCCAGTTGAAGTTGAAAGCTCAAAAGATGAAATGGAGGCCGATTCACTTGGGAGTTTTTTTTTGAAATACTTCATAATGGAGACTTAAGTGGCTACCTTCATTTTCTGTTCGTAGACCTCCTTGTAACATTTCAGGACATTCTCCATCTCCCTGTGAACCTTGGAAATTCTCATGCAGTCGGGATCGTGTTCGAAGATGGCCATGGCTTCATTGACCAATTTGAAACCTTTAGCCATGACCTTTGTCATGAGGGTTTTAACAGGCACAACCCGATCAGGTTACTTATTGACTACCATATACATACAAACATACATACCTTTTTTTTTTTTTACATAGTCATATTATTTTGTGGGGTAGATAGAGGAACTTCATAGTGAAAGTAGTATTGTATAGAGTAGCATGGTCCGTGGATGAACAGGAGACATCTCGATGCAATTTAAGTAGGGAAAACTGTCAGTTTAGGATTGTTACGTGTCGCCGCATGGGGGACGGTGCTGTGTTAATTGGGTAGGGTTTAAGGCTAATTGTTCCCAGTATGTGATTGCCCCCATGACCTTTTCCTACGTTTTTGCATTTACAAAACCGGCTATAAAAAGGAATGACGCTTTAACAACAACGGGCAAGCCACACCCCGAGGCTTGGGATTGGTCGATGTGGCGTGAGAGGAAGGGGAGATGATCAAAGAGTAGATAGTTGGGTGAGGGACGCAATTGAGACGGAAGGGCTTCGCTGCCTGGCTTCTCCTTGGCACGCTGAAGAAGGCTGCGCGATTCTCGTGATGTGTGAATTTGCCCGCGTGCTGGAGCAAGACGCAAGCCATTACTGTTCGGCTGAGTCTCGAAGTGTACATTTATGAGAGAGAGGGGAAGAAGAGTGTGCTTCAGCCACAATTCTGTGTTATCCCATTGGGTGTTCAAGGAGGAAGGTTGACCATCATTGTCAGCGGACTTGGTGTAAGAGAGGAGCGGGGTCGGCACATTCGTTCGTGAGAAGAAACTGCACGAAGGTTTGTGGCCCTTAATGAAGGACCACCCGCATGAATTACCACATACGTTTCCTGCACAGAGAGCATCTCGGCATCATTTTGGGTGTGGTTTCCCACGTAGGATGACGCAGTTCGATTCCCAAGCTCATAAAAGGATCATCTCTGCACAAAGCTAAGTGCCAGAATAAAGAGAGGGATATTCTTTTGTTTTATCTTTCCCCTTATCTGTTTTCCTAACTGTGTGGAGGCGTCTCAAAATTAGCTTCAATTTACCTGCTTTGATTTATTTCCATTAGAAACATGATTTGTTCATCAAACCCTTATTTATTAAATTTGTTTGTGCCTGTATCAGTTGTGGGTTTGAGTATAAACCCATGTGCATCCATCAGCTATGCGTCCTTGTCGCCCTCCATCCCACGTGCGCTATAATCCCCAAGGATCACGTGTTCACCTCCAAGGTAGAACCGTTCGGCTATCCATCCAGGTCGGCCTTAACCAGCAGGGACATAACAATACATATACACCAATAAATGTCAGTGTGCGTGTGTGTCCTCCATTACTCCAAAAAAATGAAACCTAGCAGCCTGAAAATTTGCATGCATACCAAGAAAACTCCAAGGAAGTGCAAGAGTGAAAATTGGGTGTTTGGGTTAATTGAAACACCCCTTTTGAAGATAATTAACAGCCATATTTAATTATATCCTTTATCAGGCGATACTTGGCCACCTCGCTCTTTGGGGTCTTAAGGTGTATCCTCGGTAACTTTGCTAGGATCTGAAGCAGCCATGTTTTTTTGGCCTGCTCAACCATTTCTTCACGATAAAAAAATTTTTTCTTCCCCCCCCCCCCTCACTTGTACCGAATGCCTGTTCATCATAGCTACGACTCGCTGGGTAGATATTAATACTTAAAAATTACACCCGTGTGGGGGTGAGGTCATCTCTACAAATTCTCAATGTTCAGTTATGACCGAAGACTACTGCGCAGCTCGAACTGCGCAGTTTGGTTAAAGATGACTCAGCATTTTGGCACGCGCACACGAAATTATATTTTGAAAATAAATGCCGACGTTTACATTTCGGGTTTTGAAACTTTTGCACCTTCGGCGGAAAATGTATAAATATAAAAGGCTAAAAATGTGTTTTATATTTATATTTCATTTCTCCTTCCTTCCTTCTTTGCGAATCGCATCGGCGTTTTTGGCCATCTTCCAGATCACGTGACGATCAAACGGGAAGGAAATTCAAAAATCTGTCCGGTTAGGCCTTAGTTTACGCAGTTCTTCAGCCAAAATGTAGGGTCGGTAGGTCGAAATATAATTTCAATTTTTAGAAATTATATATTTTTATGATTTTTTTTGGATGTTCCATGGAAAAGACAACGGTAGGTGGGGAATAAATATAAATCCCGGACCAGGAGGATCTAAGAAAACATTGAAGATGGAAAACATTCAAATGCAGGATGCCATTGTTCACTATCATCTGATGTGAAAAACAATAAAGAAGGATTAAAACTTGTTTTTACAATATAGTCTGGCATGTTTTTCTTAAAGGAACCTGTTGGATCATCAAACAAATGGAAACAATGCTGAGAAAATTACTGTCCAAGTCGTAAATGTGTGCGTGCACACCAGTGCATAGTGCTGGATATGATTAAAAAAGGTGTCTACTCTGAGTCAACACGCTCAAAACGGTCAATCAGAGCCATAACCAGCTTAGTTTTCAGTGGGCATCTGATCGTACCGTCTCCCATCCCCATGAGCACATCAAAGGCTGATTTCTGGTCAGTTGAAGGCTGAATATCAGCATCTCGCAGGGAAACTTTGACGAACTTGGCCGAAATCTTTCATACGAACAGCGGTGTACAACTTTCAATGGAAACAAAATCGGCACGATCGAGAGTAGCGTGCGAATCATCCCTGCTGCTGCACTGAATTGATGCAATAGTTCGGCCAGAATATTCGTCGTCAAGATGTTGCGTGATTAAATCACCAATACAAGTCACTCGAATTTATACCGCTGACATACTTCTTAACAACTCATGGCTCGCAGACTTCCTCTCCTGTCGCAGTCACCGTGTGGCCCTAATGGAGTTCTTTCATCCCCTCTTCCTGTCCAGGCTGGAGTTCTCAAGGTAGCATTCTGGGCCCTGTTCTTTTTCTGGTTTTCATCAATGATCTCTCCGACTCTCTGGAAAATCCTCTATATCTGTTTGCTGATGACTCCACCCTCTGACGTACCATCGGTCATCCTCAGACCGGCAAGCAGCAGCTTCTTCGCTCACTGCAGATCTGGATAAAATCACAAACTGGTCCAACACGTGGAACATGTCTTTCAATCCGGACAAATCTCACACTCTCACTATGTCTCTTCGAAAGACCGTTTAGAAACCCCCCCCCCCCCCATCCACTTTCTCAACAATCCTCTGGAAGAAGTCCTTTCTTTCAAGCTTCTGGGTCTCACTATCTGCCATGACCTTTCCTGGGAAAACCACATTTCAAAATCGCCTCCAAAGCCAGTCGCCGATTGGGAATCCTCCGTCGTGCAAAGTCCTTCCTCGGCCCACCTGAGCTCCTGACCACTTACAAAGCTTTTGTCCGCAGCCTGATGGAGTACTGCTCTCCACTCTGGGCTGGTGCTCCTGCCTCCCACTTTCTCGGCTTCACGCTGTAGAAACCAAGGCATTTCGGATCATCGGCATCTCCGCAATGAGGCTGAGTCTATGGGCCTCTCACTCATTCACCGCAGGTTGGTCGGTGGTCTTTCTGTCTTCTACAGTCTCCTCTCCAGCCTCCCCCCCCCCAGCTCTCTCTCTCTCTCTGCGATTTGTCCCCACCACATTTCCGCAGGGCGCTCAAGGTCCGCCAACAACCCCCTTCTGGTAAAACTACCAAAATCACGAATCACTGCTCACCTTCACACTTTCATTCCTCTTTTTTTCCCACCTTTGGAATAAACTCCCTCACTCTATTCAATCCCATTCTTCCCTCCAGGCCTTCAAAACAGCTGTTCCTCACCACCTCTTATCATCCCCCATCCAAATCCTCGATCTTTTCACCCCCGATAATCCACCCAAGCCCACCTCCTTCAAATTCCTGCTTTCCTTCCTGAAAGTCCCTGTAATGTCCATCTTCTATTCCCCATGTTCCCCATCCCATACCTCTCTCTTCCACAGATCTCCTAATGTCTCTGTTCCCCACTGTTTTGTGCTTCCCACTCCCTCCTCTCTTGTCTCATGTCCCCCATGATGTGCGTTGTGTGTTAGCTCTCACACGAGCC
>CM068959.1:75128529-75145159 GCA_035128595.1 Eptatretus atami | reverse complement strand
ACATTTCGGGTTTTGAAACTTTTGCACCTTCGGTGGAAAATGTATAACTATAAAAGGCTAAAAATGTGTTTTATATTTATATTTCATTTCGGTGTTGGTGTTGGTGTTGGTGTTCAATTCCTGGTGTTGGCGCAGTGGTTAGGGCAGTGGCTCGGGACCCAAAAGGTCCTGAGTTCAAGCCCCCGTTGGGACACTGAATTAATATATGTATATATATATATATATTATACAGTAAATATGTATTATGTATATATGTATATAGATATGTATATGTATATATATAGATATGTATATAGATATGTATATAGATATGTTTATATATATATATATATATATATATATATATAATATATATAATATATATATATATATATATATATATAAACCAAGTCGAAAACACCAGGGGGTTGACTCAGCCTGCCATCCTTCCGAGGTCGGCGAAATGAGTACCAGTTGTACTGGCCCCGGTGTATACCCCGGTTAGAATAGGTGTACCATATCCCTGTGTGTCGTAAGAGGCGACCAGGGTTGCGTCAGGAAGGGCATCCGGCGTAAAAACCTATGCCAAATCATTATGCTGACAACAAAACGAATTTCCATACCGGATCGGTCGAGGCCCGGGTTACCAACGACCGCCGGTACCGTGGTCAGCAGGGTACAGTGGAAATTGTGCTACTGCTGGGCGAAGGAGGAGGAGACGGGGAAGGCGAGTCCGGAGGCAGTGGGAGAGGGGGAAGGGTAGAAGTGTGCAGGTGAGAGTTGGAACTCTAAATGTTGGGACGATGACTGGCAAAGGGCGAGAGTTGGCTGATATGAGAGAGAAGAAAGGTGGACATACTGTGTGTACAAGAGACCAAAGTGGATGGGGAGTAAGGCTAGGAGCATTGGAGGTGTTTCAAACTGCTCACCATGGTGTGGATGGGAGGAGAAATGGTGTCGGGGTAATCCTGAAGGAAGATTATGTCAAGAGGGTATTGGAGGTGAGGAGAGTGTCTGACCGAGTGATGAGTGTGAAGTTGGAATTTGAAGGGGTAATGATGAATGTCATCAGTGCATATGCCACATATGGGGTGTGAGATGGAGTATAAAGAAGATTTCTGGAGTGAGTTAGATGAAGTGGTGGAGAGTGTATCCAAGGATGAAAGAGTGGTGATTGGAGCAGATTTCAATGGGCATGTTGGGGAAGGGAATAAGAGGATGAGGAGGGTGATGGGTAGGTACGGTCTCAACAAGAGAAATGTGGAAGGGCAAATGGTGGTAGAGTTTGCAAAAAGAATGTAAATGGCAGTGGTAAATACGTATTTCAAGAAGAAGGAGGAACACAGGGTGACATACAAGAGTGGAGAAAGTGCACACAGGTAGATTACATCTTAAGCAGGAGATGCAACCTGAAAGAAATTAGTGACTGTAAGGTGGTGGCAGGGGAGAGTGTAGCTCGACAGCATCGATGTGTGTCTGTAGGATGACTTTAGAGGTGAGGTTGAGGAAGAGAGTGAGGGCTGAACCAAGGACCAGATGGTGGAAGCTGAAGGGGAAGACTGTTGCGTGAAATTTAGGGAGGAGGTGAGACAGGCGTTGGATGGTGGTAAAGATGGGTGGGATGATTAGGCAACTACAGCAGAAGTGGTGAGGAGATAGCTAGGAAGGACTTGGTGTGACATCTGGACAGAGGAAGGAAGATAAGGAGACTTGGTGGTGGAACGAGGAAGTACAGGAAAGTATAAGGAAGAAGGGTTGGCGAAAAGGAAGTGGGATAGTCTGAGAGATGAAGAAAGTAGGCAGGAGTACAAGGAGTGGCGGCGAAAGGCAAAAAGAGAGGTGGCAAAGGCCAAGGAAAAGGCAAATGACGAGCTGTATGAGAAGTTGGATACAAAAGAAGGGAAAAGGATTTATACCGATTGGCAAGACAGAGGGACCGAGCTGGGAAGGATGTGCTGCAGGTTCGGGTGAAAAAGGACGCAAATGGGAATGTGCTGACGAGCGAGGAGAGTGTGTTGAGAAGGTGGATGGAGTACTTTGAGGAGCTGATGAATGAAGAAAATGAGAGAGAGAGAAGGTTGGAAGAGGTGGAGATAGTGAATCTGGAAGTGGGGTGGATCAGTAAGGATGAAGTGAGGACTGCTATGAAGAAGATGAAAAGTGGAAAGGCGGTTGGCCCAGATGGTATACCAGTGGAGGCATGGAAGTGCTTAGGAGAGATGGCAGTGGGGTTGTTAAGCAGATTGTTTAATAAAGTCTTGGAAAGTGAGAGGATGCCGGAGGAGTGGAGATTAAGTGTACTGGTTCCGATTTTCAAGAATAAGGGTGATGTGCAGAGCTGTGGAAATTACAGAGGGATAAAGTTGTTAAGCCACACCATGAAGGTGTGGGAAAGAGTAGTGGAAGCTAGGTTGAGAGGAGAGGTGACGATCTGTGAGCAGCAATATGGGTTTTATGCCAGGAAAGAGCACCACTGATGCAATGTTTGCTTTGAGAATGTTGATGGAGAAGTATAGGGAAGGCCAGAAGGAGTTACATTGTGTGTTTGTGGATTTAGAGAAAGCTTATTATAGGGTGCCAAGAGAGGAGTTGTGGCATTGTATGAGGAAGTCGGGAGTGGTGGAGAAGTATGTGAGGATCGTGCAGGATATGTATGAGGACAGTGTGACAGCGGTGAGGTGTGCGGTAGGAATGACGGACCGCTTTAAGGTAAAAGTGGGATTGCACCAAGATCGACTCTGAGCCTTTCCTGTTTGCAATGGTGATGGACAGGTTGACGGACGAGATCAGACTGGAGTCTCCATGGACTATGTTCGCGGATGACATCATGATCTGTAGGGAGAGTAGGGAGCAGGCTGAGGCGAGCCTCGAGAGGTGGAGGTACGCACTGGAGAGAAGGGGAATGATAGTCAGTCGGAGTAAGACGGAGTTCATGTGCGTAAATGAGAGGAGGGTGGTGTGTATGGTGCGGTTGCAAGGAGTTGAGGTGGGGAAGGTGGATGGGTTTAAATACTTGGGATCAACTGTCCAAAGTAACGGACAGTGTGGGAGAGAAATGAAAAAGAGAGTGCAGGCAGGATGGAGTGGTTGGAGAAGAGTTGCAGGAGTGATTTGTGACAGAAGGGTAGCTGCAAGAGTGAAGGGGAAAGTATATAAGACGGTAGTGAGACCAGCTATGTTGTTATGGTTTGGAGGCGGTGCGCTAACAAAAAGACAGGAAGCGGAGCTGGAGGTGGCAGAGTTAAAGATGCTGCGATTCTCGTTGGGAGTGACGAGGATGGATAGGATAAGAAATGAGTATATTAGAGGGACAGCGCAGGTAGGACGGTTTGGAGACAAAGTGAGAGAGGCGAGATTGAGATGGTTTGGACATGTGCACAGGAGGGAAGCGGAGTATATCGGGAGAAGGATGTTGAAGATGGAGCCGCCAGGCAGGAGGAGAAGAGGAAGGCCAAAGAAGAGGTTCATGGATACGGTGAGGGCGGACATGCGGGTGGTTGGAGTGTCAATGGAAGATGTGGAGGATAGAGCGAAATGGAGACGGTTGATCCGCTGTGGCGACCCCTAACGGAAGCTAGCCGAAAGAAGAGAAGAAGATTTATATTTCATTTCGGCAAATATACCGTCGGCGGATCCGTAAACCAAGTTATAAAATAACTAAGGCCTTAGATACAAGATATATTTTTTACTATCATAATCAATAAACAGTTGCCGAATATCTTGTAGAATGGCAGACTAGATAGGTTTTGAAAATGGGATTTTTATAACTTACATGACCTCATGACCTTGACCCTGACCTTGAACCCGGACAAAAGTTATATCGTTGTGCAACACTCATCGACCTCTACCCACATACTAAGTTTCATCAAGATCGGAAAGAAAAATTGTTGACGGACGGACGTACGGACGGACATTTGGTCCAGCTTTATTAGGTCATCTCTGTAGAGATGACCTAAAAACGCCCGGAGACGGCAGCGTCCGTGGCTTTATTTCATTTTCGCACATGCCATCACCTCAAAACATCTCTTAAACCAAGCAGAATTACAAAATTTAAGCTCCAGAATTGAACTTACAAGCAGTTTGAACTCTTACAAAAAAAAGTATTCATTTGTCGAATTTGGACATATTTTACATTTCGGCCGTCTCCGGACTCTTGGAGGTGTATATGTTTAATATGACGGTTCAGTGATTGCTAATCACGTGCCAAGAGAGCCGTTTCTTATAAACCATTTCGATGGAATGCTTAAGCCACTTGGCAAGCGCTCTACAACATTTTTTATTTTTTAATGTCTCGATACTGAATACTGGATGTCGATTGACGAACAAAGTTCAGGGGCACTTGCGTGCGTTGTTGGCCATGTGTTGTTCTGCGGTGAAACAGGTGGTGGCTGACTCGCTGAAAATGTGAAATTTTAATTTTCCACGACATTTTTGTTCTTGCATTATAATTCGACCCGTCACTTCAATATCGAGACATTAAAAAATAAAAAATGGTAATAAAAAAAAAATGTACACGTCTCACATCGACCGAGCTTCACAATGGTGGGCAGTCCCTCGGGTAGTGCCTCGCCGGCTGAAAATGGTGTGCAATTTCATTTTTACACGAGATCACTTTATATAACTTTTTATGAGCTGTTTTCATGATCAACCCATCAGACATTCATGCATATGAAATAAATTTTAAAAACCCTCCATCGACCTTGTGCTCAGCAGAGTTCCTCAAAGTTGGTTCGAGCAGTGTTGGCCAACAATAGAATTGGCCGACATTTTGTGTTCGGTGAATTGCATTTTGTTAATTTTTGGCTTGAATTTCATATTTAAAGAATTGTATTTAAAAGACAAGCCTTTGTGGTTCTCCTTTTTGTGTACTTCATCTGTGCGTGTGCCAAGCGAGTCATTTATCAACTGTTTTGTTGGAGGGCTTAAGCCACTTGGCAAACACTCCACAATACTCGCACCATCACTGAACACTGTATGTCGATTGATTTGATCAAAGTTCAGGGGCACTCATGTGCGTTGTTGGCCACGTGTTGTTCTGCGGAGAAACAGGCGGTGACTGACTCGCTGAAAATGTGAAATTATATTTTCCATGACATTCCCCTTTTTTGTGCGAGAAACAAGAAAAGGCTCGTAATGAGAGGTAACCATACATACAGATGCAAACAATGACTCATCTCAGCTCAAAAACGACGATTGACTGAAATGAAATACAGCGATAACAAAATCGGAAGACAATAGGTTGCCCGTGATTGAGAGAAACCCACGATATTTGAGGGTTTACTGCAATTTAAAAAAACAATTGGAAACCAGAGCGATACCCACCATATTGGCTCGAGGTCACCACAGGTCTAATTGGTCTGTGCATCAATCCTTGCAAGAGAGAGAGGAGATGGATGCAGACTTGAAGAAGGAGAGGGATGCAGACTTGAAGAAGAAAAGGGAAGAGGACTAAGTCACATTTTACATTACGTGGAATTTCCACGGGTCCCTACCATTAATGCTGTCAGAGGACATTCCTGCCAAAAACTCCCTAAATATTCCACACTCTGTTGGGAATGAATTCCCCGACAAAACAGCCCAGTGGAACCGGGTTATCTGCTGGTCGATATACAAATGCAAGTTGCCCGATTGCATCTGAATAAGGTAAACATCGTAACCACAGCACAACAACAATGAATTAACTCATTTAAGAGCTCTTGGGTCCAAACAGTGGACACGAAGGTTTACAAATATTGTTTTTCATGCAATTTTGAGTTTTATTAATTTTTGGTGCACACGTGGTGTACTATATCTGCTCAATTGTTGGTTTGCACATCTATTAGAAGTAAAAAAAATAATAATTATATAACACAAACTATTTCAGTCAATTCTGTGAACGTAAAATTACCTTTCCATCGATTTACTTTACCGATAAACCTTAGCAGTCTTAACAGTTAGTGGCTACTGTATTATGCTGTCAAAAGGAACATCATAGGAAAAATAAACAAATTTAAAAAAATTAAATTTAAAAAAAAGTTTAAAAAATGATGCCTTTCTTTTTCGTCCATTTACTTCACCGAGAAAACTTCATTCTTTTGGAAACCAATAAATTCTTCCACAAATGGAACCTCAGACTCCGAACGAAAGCATGCATAGCAAGTTGGAGGTGACGAAAAATGAGTTTGTAGGAAAGACGTGCAAAATGAGTGCACCGTACCGTCCTGCAACAAGTTCAGTCGGGTCAGGAATTGAACCCAGATCAAACAGAACCGATCTCTCTTGCAGCCTTTGACGTAAATAACTACGAATCAAAATTCAATCAATGCATTAAATATACCATCAGAGATGGGGAATCCCCCCGCATTGAATGAAAAAGGTCATACATATTCCAGATAATGAGGGAGGTGAATTGGAAACAAGACACCATTTGGTCATAATCTCGAAAAAGTTCCCCAGGGGTGAGGAACATAGTAACCAAAAATAATTGAAATCAGATAAGCGGTTTTCCATTTATTACAAAAAAAAATTTTTCAAGATGGCCACCCCAGTCGGCCATCTTGGATCCGGCCACACCCAAAATCAATAGGGTTCTTCCTTTTCAGGTGGTACATGTGTGACTCAAATTTCAAATCGATATGGCGAAAAAACATTTTTTCAAGATGCCGCCCCAGTCGGCCATCTTGGATCCGGCCACGCCCAAAATCAATAGGGTTCTTCTTTTTCAGGTGGTACATGTGTGACCCGAATTTCAATCGATATGGCGAACAGTTTATGAGTTATCAAACTCACAGCTATAAATGTTGACGCCACCCAGTCGGCCATCTTGGATCCGGCCACGCCAAAATCAATAGGGTTCTTCCTTTTCAGGTGGTTCATGTGTGACCCAAATTTCAAATCGATATGGCGAACAGTTTATGAGTTATCGCACTCACAGCTATAAATGTTGACGCACGGACGGACGGACGGACAGCCGGACGCCCTGGGTGACAACAATATCCCCCTTCCGCCACGCGGCGGGGGATAAAAAGGAAAGATGCTAACTTAACGCGATAACAATAATTGGCTCTGTTATGAAGGATGTATCATACAATGCAGGAGCAGGTACAAGACTATGACAATTAGTTTGTTTTCCACTTTGGTTTACAATTTCCAGATCTACCATTTAACATTTGTCTTCCAATTAGAATCCTAAACTCTGCCTCTTAACATTGGCGAGCAACCAATTAAAATGTCAACAATAGTTTTATTTTTGAGATTTTGACATTTATATGAAAACTTACTGCAGGTATAAAAAGCTCACTCTTGATTTACTTTTTATTTAAACGAGCAGAGGTACCTGCACTTTGTGCGTTAGGAATTTAGAGTTTAGAAAAAGACAGCCAAGTACAATGTACAAGCCGGTAGGCGACGAGGGATCCGCTAGGATCGAAGCGCTGGATACGATGCTTTTCATTCTGACCGATCCACCGACGAAGATTCATTGCCAAGACGTATTGGTTCACATACAATTGTTCCTTGCTGGCAAGATTTTTCCTATTGCGTATTTTGCCAACTGGCACTCCTCACAGGACTACCATTTGAAAAATAAAACCTGAATCAAAAATCGGCTCAATACAAGTAAAATTTCTAAATATCTCGAAGTGTTTAATTCCGAAGTCTCGTTTCTCCACATTCAAAACTGTAGGACAAGTATTGAAAATAGAGAACGTAGGTCGAGAAAAAGTATTTTTTTCGAATTTTGCGTATTTCAGCCCCGACACCCTTGGTGATCGAATCTGGAAAAATGCTGTGGTTCAATTTTGTAGTAGTTATTAAACTCTATCCATACACGAATTTGAACGTTCCGCCGTCGACGGTTTCCGAGGTCAAGGTCACTTAACATATTCCCTGGTTCACCACCTTTCGCATTTGGAGGGCTGCCATTCGGAAACTATGAGAGATAGAGGAACGTTATGCTGTCGCGATAACTAGATGGGGATGCAAGGAATAGGCAGGAGTTGTTCCGGTCGCTCTACCTATCATAGAAGCTGCGCTATGTCAGTTACCGTTTGGGTTCTTAAAACGCGGTTTTTCGGCCGCTGCATAGCAACGGGTGGTTGCTTAGCAACGAAACTAAACGCGCCAACTCCCAGCCCATACGGCACCTGTTTGCCAAGTTTCATTGAAATTGGTTTTGTGCTGTGGACCTCGCGTTGCACACACAAACAACACACAAAACCCGACAATAACGGATATCTAGCGAATCCCAATAATTCCAATGCATTAATCACATATAATTTAGCAGGCAATACTATAAAAATAGGACCGCACATCAGTCACCCAAAGCCCCCGCAGAGCCCTTAGACCCCAATTTAATATTTTTTTATGCCATTAACAGACTTTGGTATGTCATGGGTGACGAAGGTTGTGGGAAAGTTTCATCAAAATCTTGGGTGTAGTCTTCGAGAAGAAAGCAAATACCAATTTTGGGGATCAAAACTCCCCCCCCCCCAACCCGTAGACTCTTATGTGGTCAATACACCTTCGTTAGGCATCAGATATGAAGCTTGCGGCCAAATTTTATTTAAAAAATCATGTATTTGGCTCAAGCAAAATTGACTGAACTGTTTACGGATGGATTACTGACTGACTGACTCACTCACCTACAGACACTGCTCGATTGCTTAAGCTCAATGGACTAAAGTCCAGGTGAGCTAATAATGTAATATATACAAAATTTAATATAAAATAACAGGCAAAGAAGGCATTACGACACAATGATAACTGCAGTGCCTCTGGTTCGCCAACATTTTGAATCTGGTTGTTGGTGCCAGAAATGTGAGCTTGGTGATATAGAAAAGAAGGTAATTTGTAATACAGCCCAGCACGAGGTGGCACTATACGATACACATTTGCAAAGAGAATTGGGGTCTTCCCCTAACCCTGAACCCCCTACCCTGTCGGTTTGGAAATGTTTTCTTGTATTTCCATTTGCGAAGGATTCCAACGGTATGCAATATGATGGGATTACTCCTATCGAGTCTGATTCTATCGATGGACAGACCGACAGATGGAAAAAAAATAAAATAAAACAAGTAGTGCCAGGCACAACAATCCTGCCCATTTAAGGCATAAAGTTATTTGGGGATCAAATTTAAATTTGATACATCCTTAACCTGAAGTTGATATAAGGAATAGAATAAGGAATATTTTAGTCTTAGTTTGAAGTCAATGAAACAATTTTTGACGAAGTTATGACCGTAAAATGATTTTTACCTTTCAAGGCCACGTAAGGTCAAAGGTCATGGTGTCAAATGAAAGCCAATAAAGACTTTATATATGTCTTCCATAGTAAACACGCATATTCCTAACCTTTTTTGATTTATAATGGGAAATATGTAATTTTGACCGATGACATCATAATGCTTGAATGTGATAAGTTGTTAAATCACGGGTACTTGAAATTTGTAAATTATGTTAGTCTAGATCTGGCCGCGTATGTCTGTAGAGTGCAGATATGGCCTGTAGAATTAATATTTATTATCCATCTACCCACACTATCAAAATGTGTTATAATGTATCAAATTAACATAATTTACAAGCTTCAAGTACCCGTGGTTTAAATAGTGCGTGGTGCACTTGATAATAAACATCAGACTACATCATACAATAAGACAAACAAACATGTTTTTTTTTACATTTTATTCATCTTAAAAAATCTCCCAAATGGAGTCTTTTATAATACCATGTGGGCAAACGGATTTGTCCAAGCCTCTTTTGAATAGTATTGTTATATATTTAGAGATAGAGATATGGAAGAGCAGAAGTTAAACGTGGTGAACATCATTATATCGATCAACTAGGAGGAATGCTTCAGAAAAAATATCATTTTAAAATGCCATTTATTATGAAGGATAATTATGTGTGTTGCACATCGCGAAAAACAAAACATGACGAGTTGCGTTATGTTATCATGAAAACGTATCACTGACGTTAGCTGAGTTCGCATTGTTTATGACACCAGTCGCTAGGTGTCGGATGAGGGACACCATATGTGTGCCTATACCAAAAATATTGTACATAAAAGACAAATTAAAAATATTAAACAACAAATAAATGAAAACGTTCTGATCGTAAAACGATTTTGACTCTAGACTTTCATTGCCCACCTGTGAATAAAATTTGACAGTGTTTGAGCCAGCCATTTTCCCGTAAAGTTGTATTTTCGTAACCATGTTTTAGTTTTAATGGAAAATTTGTAATTTTGTCCGATGACCATGACCCCCAAAACTTCAGACCTACCGATCTTCACAAATATGCATTTTCACATATAGGAATGGGTAGGATTATAAGTGACAAATAGAATAGGTTCACTATAAGCTTAATTTGAAGAAAATCATTTTTGACGAAGTTATGAGCGAAAAACGATTTTGATCTTTTCGTGACCTTGACCTTTGATCCAATTGGACCCAAAAGTTAATTGGGTGTCCAAGGTTCATTGCCCACCTGTGGATTAAATTTGATAGTGTTTGCTAAAGCCGTTTTGCCGTAAAGTTGCAGACAGACAAACAAACAAGCCGGTAGGCGGACATAGTAGGGTCGGCCGTTGCTAGGCAACGGAGGGGTCCATAGCAACGGTTCTTTCTCACACATAACTAGGACATACCATGAACCTACCATACCAGTTTCATGTATATCTGACTCAGTCTGAGACATAACGAACTTCGTTTTTTTATTGTTTTCGACCAGGGTTCATTCAAAGTCTATCTTCTCCGACAGTTTTCATAGGATCCGGCGGAAATTTTGACAATATGGCTGAATGTACTGCCCACAGTCGCTTGTGGCCGATTTTTGAAAAAATTATTTTTTTATGATTTTTCAAAAATTCAAAGTCCCGTTGCTAGGCAACGGTGGTGTCCATAGCAACGGTTCTCATTTGCACACAACTAAGTCATGGTATGAACCTACCAACCAAGTTTCATCGAAATCGCCAATGTATTAACGGAGCACTGGACCGAAGACATACATACAGACAGACAGACATATTGACGGAAATACTGATAAGGGTAGAAAAAAAAATCTCAATTTTTTCGACTTTTTTCGATTCACTACCCAACAAACAGACAAACAAACCGGACGATTACAATATCCCGCTCCCTCCCTCCAGGGGACGGGATAATAAAAAAATAAAAATCAGTGACACTTTGCGACATGGAACAGCACTCGGGAGAGCCATACCTCTGCCAGGCTGAACAGTTTACATTTTGTATCACACTGATAGATCGGATCTGAACCAAATTCAAATTGGCTTGTTTCGTCACTAATCAATCATCCACCTAGTTTTGTCATAACTGGTCCACAACTTTTTGATACATCATGCTATAGTTTTTAACTCCATCTCTCAATTGTGAAGAATCATTTATATATATAATATATATATATATATATATAATATATACATATACATATACATATTGAATCCGGATTCAGATGGTCACCAAATTTAATTGATTCACCCTTGTCAAACACCAACCATCCATAACCTTTTGAGATATTGCGCTATTTCTTGTTTTGGGCTACATCTCTCAATGGTGAAACAAAAAAAACAAAATTCTACTGTCCGGATCACCAAAATTTACATTGCTGTCCTGGCCAGTCAACTACATACACAAAAAACAACAAATAAATAAAAATTCAGAACGATTGCTTGAAAAGTGTTGGCCAAAAACATTTGTTATGTGTGTATGTGTTGTATGTGTGTGTGTATATATATATTGTTGCGGTTCTCGGAACCGCATGCATACAACAGATAGGGTCCCGAGACAGTTATCCCATTATTGAACGTGTAGATTATCCCCTACCCTTTGTCTAGCGGGACAACAGGGAGTACGTTGCGATGGTCTAATAGTTAGGGTTAATAAATCATTTTCCCTTTCATTTCATTCCCACTCTTCTCTTCTTTTCTTTCCTGGGATAAATCAGTCACGAACGCTGTAGCAGCAAGGTGGGCGAGCTGGCCCAACGTCCACCGAAACCGACATGTGCGGCGAGTCACGTACGCTTTAGCAGTAAGGTGGGCGGCTGCACCAACGTCTACCCGAAACCCGACATGTGCAGCGAGTCACGACGCTTTAGCAGTAAGGTGGGAGGCTGCACCAATGTCTACCCGAAAACCCGACATGTGCTGTGCGAGTCACATACGCTTTAGCAATAAGGTGGGCAGGCTGCACCAACGTCTACCCGAAACCCGGCCCAAGCTGGCGGACCACGTGAAGAGTCGGGGCCAATCAAAGCGCCCGATGACGTCGAATTCGGCATGATCCCCTCCCCCGAGCTTCAGGCTCCATAAAAGATGGAGAATCTCCTCAGTCTTGTGTGTGTGTGTGTGTGTGATTCGGAGTGGTGTTTTCACACGGTGTGTTCCTGCTTCTTGACTCCGCCCACGTCTCGCCTTGATGAACCGCCTCCTGCTTCTTGTCTCCACCCGCTACTCCACCCTCACACTTTGGACTCCGCCCTTCTCCACTCAAGCTCCTCCTTCAGAACACAGGCTCCACACGTGAGACTTGGGCCAGAGACAACGCGACTGTCGGGTACCGCACCACGGAGCATCCCCTCCCCCAAAACGCCCAGGTACCGAGAGCATAACTTCAACCCCCTCCCTCCCTGGCTGCAAAAGTCCCTTCCCATTGGGGTTTCTTTTTCTGTGTGTGTCCGAGTGTGCTGGCGCCTGTCTGTTAAGCAAGTCTGTAGAAGTGCATTATTGTTGTAACTGTTATTAATCTCGTGTCAAGTCTGCACTGTGTCTGCTTTCGAAAGTTGCTTGTATTATTGTCGCACCACACCTCTTTCCCTGCGTTACATACCCAATAAATCTGTCATACCACATACTTTTCCTCGCTTGCTTGTTAATAATTATCATAAGGAATGTTCCCAGCTCGCCGTTGTCTTTTCTCTCATTGGTCCAGCATGGTTCGAATCGAAGTTTAGCCAGGTCTTTATTCCTAACGATCTGTTCCTTCCAGTCGGTACGTCCTTGGCAGTGTCGCTCGGCTGCAACCGATCCGGAGAAGTGATCCGATCCGAAAAAACAACAACAAAAAATAGTCACTTAATCGGGGCATACGCACACCTCCTTCCGTCAAGCTGTGGCTGACTTCTGTTGGCATTCATGATCAGATTTCTCCGAACATCCTTATCCTGCACTGCTTCCCGAAGTTCTGACAGACCTTCCCAAAGCCCATACACTGTGCATGCTGATAGACATCGAAGCCGATGCACCAGGAAAAAGAAATAAATAAAAATATTTTTAAAAGCACAGAACTATTGGAAAACGTCCAAAAATGAAAATATAAATAAGTGAAAATAAATAAATGAAAAAAAATGCAAGTGAACGACCCGAGACAATGGGAAAGCACGGTAATTTAGTGTGCTGACGTACAATGAAGCTGATACAATTGGGGGGGGGGGCACATAACCATCAAAAAGCGTCCGTGAATGAAAATATAAATGAAATTAAAAAAAATAATGAAAAATAAATAAATGCAGGTGAGCGATCCGAGAATGGGGAAGCACGGTTCATTATTGCTTACAATGTGTAGGCATACCCCGCTAATACATATTATATATTCTGATTCTCATGTGCCGCACTCTGTTGTAGAGCATCAGTGCTGCCGAAGAAGTTTCTTGCCAAGAGTGAAATGGTGATTTTACCATTACCTTCCCAGCAGTAGTTGCAGCAGGAATTTTGGTTTGATGCCGGCAATTGCTCGCCTACTCTTTGCCGAGTATGCGAGCTATCGCCGGCACCATACCCAACCAAATTCCTGCCATCATTACTGGGATCTATAACATCCATCAAGTAATGCCAGAGTATGGGATGCCCAGATTAACAACGATCCGAGGGACAGCACACACATTGATAAATCGCCCCACCTGTGAAACACCAAGATAACAGTTTATAGTTGGGCTGAGATTCAAACCCAGGCTCGACAGATTAGATGAGTGTGTGCACCACTAGGCCATCCTGCGCACATGCACATGCGCGCGCGCACACACGCACGCACGCACACACCTTCAACGACAAATTATTTTCCAACTTGTGTGGTCAGCCGAGGAAAGTCCGTCTCATCATACTAACCAACTGGTCACGCACATTTCAGCACAACTTGGCAATTTGTCCAGGATGCCAATGATAACTCACTTACTCTTCTAGAAAGGAACCGGGAGACCAAACATCCACAAACAACTGCAAGCAGATGGGATACCGAGCTTGTCAACCATCCGAGGGACAGCGCAACTTGTGATGCAACACTTTGCCTGTGAAAGACTAGAGTTTATAACTGGGAATCCAAACCACTCAACTCAAAGGTAGAAGCGCACCTTTGTACCATCCTGTCGGATATACATGACAATTTATCATCATCCAAGCAGGGAAGGTAGGACACAGTTACCATGTGGAAAACAAACTTGCTGACCCACAATTAGTGCATTCAAGATGCAACTTTTGGACTCGGAAAGCTTTAATGAATCAAAACAATCTGAAACCAACAATTCAGATACCTGAAAAAAAATAAAATAAAATTCTGCAAAACGAAAAACCCCAATCATCTTTTTTTCCCCCAATTACCTGACGCGTTACACACCTTTGTACAAACTGGTGACCGCCGATGCTGCCGTCTGGAAAGGGATCCACAGGGACATTCCTTGCTGCTGCTGACAAACGCGATCTGTATATATAGAACACGAGTTAGAAAAAGAACAGAGAGATGGAGACACGAGCACTCATAGTAATGACGGGGACACGAGCTCTCCGATGATCAGATTAGAGACACACCTGCGAGCTCTCGGTCCAGGGTCACAAATACGAACCAACGTTTCTCCGGGCACAAAGAGCAGTATTAAAAAACAACAACAACAAAGAACAGCATATCAAAAGGATAATGATTACGGTTACAATTTTACAATTTGGAGACTCACAACTGGGTAAAACTGCCCCTCAAGGAGTTCACTACAAACACGTCCCGACACCTGCCACCCGACACACCCCCGCACCCTTGCCGGGCATCAACGAGCTCGCTGGATATTCCTTTCGATACAAACAGCTGCAAGAACATGTGCAACATGTCGGATCTCTGGTTTTAGCCGAACAGATTACAAAACGACAGAGTGGTGTGCAGTGTGTGCAGTGTGTGCAGTGTGCACCCCCACGCAGGGAATCCATGAACCGGTTTGGGGGAGGAGGGGGGACCTCGGGTAAAACGCACATGTTGATGCTCACACAAGGATGTCATGGGACGCTTTGGGATCGCGTACAGCCGATGGCCAAGAGTAAACGGCTCGCATGAGGCACACACACACACAAACACACAAACCACACAAACACACACACACACACACAAACACCACGCACACCACACACAACAGCACACACGACGCACACACACGAAACGCACACACACACACTACACACTCCACACGCAAACACAACGCAAACACACACACACACGACGCAACACACAGCAACCACACAGCAACACATACACACGCACACACACAAACACAAGCACACAAAACACACACACACCAAACACCACACACACACCACACACCACACAACAACGCACACATCGCAAACACACACACACACGCACAACACACACAAACACCGCACACACACAGCCACACGCACACGACGCAAACAACAACAGAACACACACAAAGCACCACGACACACACACACAACCAACACACACCAAACACACACACAAACACACACACACCAACACACACAACACACACACACACGCAAACACACACCACACACACACACAAACACACGCAACACACGCAAACACACGAACACACACACACACACACACACACACACACACACACGCACGCACCACAAAACAACACGCACACACGCAAACAACACACACACAACACACTCACACACGCAAACACACACACACACACACACAACACACAACACGCACGCACGCACACACACACACACAACACACACACCACCACACACACACGCACGCACACAAACGGAAGGGAATGAGAGGAAGGCGGCGGCGAGGCGGCAATAACATGGAAGCCTTGCCCCATCTCACGGCCATGTTAGCAGCAGCTTCGCCATTTTGCTCCGATGTTCTCATAGGTTCCCGCATGGGGACCCGACAAGGCCGCAGCGAGCGGCGCGTTCGGCCTATCAGCGACGGTACCTTTGTAGAGCTGGGCCACGGCCGTGGCCGAATTCTGAAAGGCGAGCCAGAGTCTCTGCGCCGTCTGTTCCCGATCGGCGGCGATGCGATCCTCCTCATCGTCGACATGTCGCTCGGCGTCGCGCAGACACTCTCGCTCCCAGCTCGTAAACCAATGCTCCGGACAATGCTCCTGGATCTCACGCTCCGGCGTCTCTTTCCTGTCATCCATCGGTGGGGACGCGATGGAGGACGAGGTGATGGAAGAGGGGGAGAAGAAGAAGAAGAAGAAGAAGAAGGAGGAGAAGAAGAAGAATGCGGAGGAAAGGAGGCAAAGAAAAATCTCTTCCTTGCCTCGGCCGCGGCTCCCTCGTCCGTCTCGAGGCCGATGTTTCGAGGGCCCACTTTTTTCGACCCACGTCGGCTCGATGTGGATGCGCGGCCCTGTTTCCTGGGCGACGCCTGCTTTCGATTTTTCAGGA
>CM068959.1:75107481-75127232 GCA_035128595.1 Eptatretus atami | reverse complement strand
AGCCCCTGTAAGGTCGACGGCACAGGAAAGGAAGATCTATGGTGTGTTCCAGTATGCGAATCCAGGCCAAGGAGGAACAGCTCATCGAGTCACTCCTCATGAAGCAGATCCCAGACTCTCATAGCAGCCAGTTCCTCTCGCCTTTCAGGGCGGGCTTCTTGGACCGCCTCCGGGGACCCGTGATTGGTCCATCGCTTGATACTGCAGCAGCCCTCCGCGCAATGGGCTGCCGACACGTCTCGCTGACTAACTGTCAGGGCGCTGGTTTAGGAGGGGGAAGGAAGAAGAAGACGCCGCCTCTCGGTACAACCACCACCGTATGAACACTGCACAACCTGCTACACCTCCCGACACAACATGTACTGTGTAATTACCGAAACAACCTGGCTAAACATGCATTTAAGGGGGGATCTGGGCTATTCCTATATTAACAACCCACTAAGGGCCCATTTCGCAACAATATTACCCGGAATTGTGTGTGTGATTGATCCCCGCACGCTTTTTCACTTGGTCACCACTCAACGAACTACTCTCGGTCACCAACGTCAATGAACTACAAGAGGTTTGGATCGGCGCTCTCTCTCTCTCTCTTCTCTCTCTCTCTCTCTCTCTCTTCCTCTCTCTCTCTCTCTCTCTCTCTCTCTCTCTTCTCTCTCTCTCTCTCTCCCCCTCCCTCCCTCTCTCTCCTCTCTCACTCCTCTCTCTCCTCCCTCCCTCCCTCTCTCCTCCCTCCTCTCCCTCCCTCCCTCTCCCTTCCCTTCCCTCCTCCCCTCCTCCCTCCCTCCCTCTCTCTCTTCTCTCTCTTCCCCCTCTCTCTTTCCCCCTCTCTCTCTCCCTCCCTCTCTCCCCTCTCTCTCTTTCTCTCTCTTTCCCTCTCTCTCTCCCCTCTCTCTCTCCCTCCCCCTCTCTCTCCCTCCCTCCCCTCTCTCTCCTCCTCCTTGTCTATCTGAAGTTGTTCAAAGAAGAGTCACTTAGACGTTAGAAGCAAGTTCCTCAGCAATGGAGTGGTCGATGATGTAAAGTTGTGACGTCTAAGATATATAAAGAGGCAATGTTGGAAGAGAACGATCGATTTTATTCAAGCAGCCGAATAATAATGGCGTCATGCTCCTGCGACCACATAGCCGTAATGCCCCATGCCCAGGAACTTCCACTTCATATGCAAAAGCAAACAGCAACCCCTGTAATACCGTTACATCTCTGTAACATGTCATTAGATCATTGTAACACTAATACAGTAATCCAAATCTGTTAACACCACATAACCAAACTGTTTCAATGCAAACATCAGATTAACATATTCGTGGAGGTCGTGGAGGTCGTGGAGAGATTCACTTACCTTGGCAGTGATATTCATGTCTCTGCTGGCTGTGACTCAGAGGTCAATAGACGTCTGGGTCGGGCCTGGGGAGTCATGGATTCACTGGATCATGGGGTGTGGCTTTGCCGGTACCTGTGCGGGAGGACGAAAGTCCGAGTCTTCAGGTCCTTGGTACTTCCAGTCTTGCTCTATGGATGTGAGACTTGGACTCGGACCAGGGATCTGAGATGGAGACTTAATTCCTTTAGTACCAGGTCTCTTCGGAGAATCCTTGGCTATTGCTGGTCGGACTTTGTGTCCAACGAGCGGTTGCTGAGAGAGACTCAAATGAGATTTGTTACCTGCATAGTCCGTGAGCGTCAGCTGTGGCTGTATGGACATGTGGCTCGTTTTCCTGATGCTGATCCTGCTCACCAGATTCTCTCAGCGAGGGAGTCTCCTGAGTGGAGGAGGCCAATGGGCCCAGCACATGCCTCGTGGTTGCAGCATGTTGATCGGCATCTCAAGGAGATGGGGATGGGCCAGGCATCTGCCTGGGGGATGGCCAGACGGAGGCCCCTGGAGTACCGGCAGAAAGTGGACGCAGCGACACGCTGCTCTGGCGCATGCTCCCATATCTGACCTGACCTGATCAGATGAACAAAGCGTTGAAAGATCAAGACGGCATGGTGTTTCCGCAGCTCGGCAACACCTCGTGTGGACAGTCAGGTTCTGTGAAGTTGGCAACATGTAACTAGAATTGGCAGAGTACTGCGGGACTTTGACGAACTATCTCTGCTCTGATAGCATGAGTGATGTCACATTCATGGTTCACAGGTTCAACACCAGACCTTTCAGATGGTTCACTGTTCCCGCTCACTGTGGGTTCAAAAATCTTGTTTTGGCTCGTCGATTGATGGGGCACCTCAACACACGCTGGGAGCTCCTGAATGTGAATTCGGTTGCGTCGGAGTGTTTGACCATTTGGTGATTCAAGCAAATATGACCGTGGCTTTTCCCACGTGGAGATAATCATGGCTGGCTCCCAACAATGAATGAAGTGGTTGTGAACGCGAACTCGTTGTCCAGGGTACAGGCAGGTCATTTTGTGTGCCCGAGCATGCCTATCGTGGAAGAGTTTTTGTGAGTAGAGGCACTTCTCCAGATCCTCGTGGACGAGGTTGTCATCGTCATACGTGATGGCGATTCTGGCTGGTACATGCGATTTGACTTTTCTGTCAATTGACGGTTGAGCAGGACTTGCCAAGTTGTAGCTCACTGGGGTGGAATGCCAAGCTCGCAGTGCAAGATGAAAATCGTCGTTTCCCGCACTTTTTAATTTGCGGAGGATGGATTTCACCGTCTCCACTTGGCCCTCAATGAATCCATTAGATTTTGGATCAATGAAGATAGCCCATTGTACACCGCTCCATCCCAATTCCATATCAAGGTGATGTATGACGTCATCGCTGGGCACCCAACGAAGGGAGTACTCAGTTTTTACTCTGTTCGTTTGTTACCTCCACCACCGAAGGTGAAGGAGGTTATGTTTTCACCCCATTCTGTCTGCTTGTCTGTTTGTTTGTTGTGGACGGATACGGATGAAATTTTGTGGACAGGTTCGGTGTGTGACAAGGACGAACTGATTAGATTTTGGTGAAGATCCGGATCCGACGACTAGAATTTTTTAAGTGATTTTTCACCATTGAGAGATAGGGCCAAAAATGATATATAGCACGATATCTCAAAACGTTGTGGATGGATTCGGACAAAACTTGATGAACAGGTTGGGTGTTTGGCAAGGACAAAATGGTTTGATTTTGGTGAAGATCCGAATCCGGATCTGGATACTATAATTATTTAATTTTCAAAGTGATTCTTCACCATTGAGAGAAAGGGCCAAAAACGATATAGTATTGTTTAGCATGATATTTCAATAATGTATTGGGCACGATATGTTCTCGTGGATCAGGCATTACGTGCTGGAGGTATGCGCTCTAACGAGCGCTCTTCCAGTTTTCTTTCTATTTTTTTGGTCGCCGAAATAGGTGACCCTTATTGTCAGTAATTCTGTCTGTTTGTTTGGATGTTTTTTGGATGTTTGTTCGTTTGTCATCAGCATAATTGGTAGTAAACGTGGGCGGATTTTGACCAAACTCAGGTGGTAGGTACATTCTTGTGACCTAGTGCTTAGGAAATTGTGATGGTTGCTAGGGACGCTTTGGTTCCCTAGCAACAACCGAAAAACCTTCAAAATCGGTACCATTCACGCGAAATCAATTCCGAAAGCCATTATCCCACTTAGGGTTATGAAATTTGGCACGAATGATCTAAGGTGATGCTCTATCAAATATATTCCGGTTTTTGTGATATATGGAATACTTTACCCGCAGAGCCCCCTACAGTTAGGGTATGCGCGAAAATTGGCAAAAATTGAAGGCCCCTAGCGACCAGGTGAGTGCAATCGATACGAATGAAACTTTGAAGGTTCATGGTACTCAATGAGTACTACAACTTTGCCTCAGGAAATATCGTCCGATTTCGCTTAGGTCAGGGGTCAAAGGTCAATTAGTGCAAAAATCGATAATATGCGAGAGCTGGAGGTGCCTTCACCAAATGCTACTCCTCCTAGGGTTATGGTCGGATGGTCATGAAAATTCACACTAATCGTCTGGAATACATTGTGCACAAACGATCGAGCCGGATTTTCGATTTAGATCTTTTTCACCCACAGCACCCCCTCGAACTTTGGGGATTTCCGATTCAAACCGCATTTTCGGTACTTTTCATTCAAATGGATACCGAGTAGTTATCAGTAGATGGAACTGGATGAGATTTAATATGCATAATCTTAAGGTGATTCCCTATCCGCTATATGAACTCCATTTTGCTCTATATCTTATAGCTTCCATGCTCGGCGACCCATCGCCGCCTACCGGCTTTCTTTCTTTCTTGTTTTGTTTGTTTCCGTGCGATATCTCAGCCATCCTTTGTAAAAGTATGCTGAAATTTGGGGACAAAATTGAAGATGTGCTTTCGTAAAAACTGTAGTTTTTTATTTTTGGATTAGTCAATTAATTGATGAATACTTAATTAGTATCGATTTATTAATTTTTTTATATATATTTCTCATCCTGGCAATATCTCTGGCACCCTTTGAGCTCAGAAGCTGATATTTGGACAAGACAGTGAACAAGTGATTTGGCTATAAAGGGTATTTTTGATTTTTGATTAATCAATTAATTCTTTACTTTTTCGATTAATTACTTAATTTTCAAAAAATTACAGATTCGGATGAAACAGTGGTGGTTTAGGTATGTTATTAGCCAATTTATTAAAAATTAATTATTTTACGATTATTAAGTATTTATTTTAATTCTGCAATTAATCAATCAATTATTATACACCACTCCCTCCCAATTCCGACTGCATGTGCTGCCAAGCAGCATCGCCGGGCGCCAGTCTTTTTGGGGGATTTTTTTTTTCTCACATTTGCTTTTGGGATTTGGAGAGTGCAGTTAAGAGTTGTCAACGTTGGATTCCCATGTCGACTATAAACCCTCTCTCTACTCCATAATTGAAGGTGGGAATAGTTTGGGCCATGAAAGAAGTAGTAATAGTCACACAAGTTGGGGTAGTTGTAGTGGTAGTTGAGTCACACAATTGGTGGAATGTCTGGGAAGAGTAAAGCATTTGTTGGTTTCACAAGATCATATTGCTATTATTCCCACATTCAGTAAGTGTTAAAATCACTCAGCATCCCAGAAATACCACAACCAAGTAAATAAGATTAGTGTGGGATATCTTAAAAGAAAATGGATATGAAAGGATCTGACTCCCAGGCTGTGGAAATCATGGGTGACAGAGGCTAAGGAGGTACTGGATATCATCGTATGTGCCTCCATATTTTCCTGCACAGATTGACGTGGCATGTAAATCATGACACACGAATCATAGCAAAGTGATTAAATTAAAAGATGGTATTGCAATTAATGAATGAGAAATCTTGAGGAGTCAACTGCACCACATGTGAGTGCTGCTGTAAGTCATATGACAGGGGGAGTGGGGGTGCGGAGGGAGGGGAATGGATTTAAAACAGGTTGAAACATCCCTGGATGGGCATAGTGAGTGTGTGCGGATAGGCGGCAGGGTGCTCAATAAAAGGTGGTGGCGAGATTCGCGGCGGTTCTTGATAAATGGATTGGGGTTGTTTTAGAAGGGAGGCTGAGGACGTGGTTAGAGGGTTGGGACAGTAAGGGGTGGTTAATGTAAGGGAAAGGTTGAAGGTGTTTAATAGGAATGCCAGGAGCTTAAATGGGAAGATGGAAAAACTGGAAACTAGGGTGAATGGCGAGGATACAACATAGTTGCTGAAAATGAGACATGGTTTAATGAGCAATCCAACTGGAGGGTGGGAATTCAAGACTCCAGGGTTTATAGGTGTGAAAAGAAACAGAAAAAGGGAGGAGGTGTGGCCATCTGGGTGAAAGACTATACTATTGTACAAAAAGAAAGGCATGACATTAAGGAGGGAATTAATGTAGAGTATCCTGTGTGGATAGAGATTAGGGATTGTGGGAATAACAAGATACTTGGAGGATGCTTTCACAGTGTTCCTGGTATGAGGGGAAAGGGCACGAGAAAATGGATATGTGAAGAATTCAGAAAGTCATATAATAAGGTAAGAGTATTGCTTACAGGGGGGGGTTCTAATTTGGCAGGTGTACATTGGGTCCAGGAAAAGGGGAAATGAAGAGCATATGAGGATTTTCTCTCTCTAGTCCAAGATTGCTTTTTAACCCAGTTTTTAGAGAAGCCCATGAGGGGTTGTGCAGTGTTTGACCTATTTTAAAGTAAAGATCCTTATGAGGTGTAGGTGGTAGAACATCTGGGGACAATCGACCACAACTTAGTAAGCACAACTCTATTGTTGAGATGTAAAGTGTGGGATCGTGATGTGTGGCTTTTGGATTTTAGGAGGGCAAACTTTGAGGGTATGAGAAGTGATTTGGGAGCTTTAGATTCGGTAAAGTTAATGAGTGGGCGTTCTGCGTCGGAGAAATGGGCAACCTTCAAGGAGAAAATGTGTCGGGTGCAGAATAGGTATATTCCAGTGAGGTGTAAAGGTAGGGACAGAAAAAGATCAGGGTGGTTGAGCAGGGAGGTATGCAGTGAAATTAAGGACAAACAGAAGGCTTTCATCAAGTACAAAACAACCAGACTAGTGTCCAACTCTCATCAGTAGAGGAGTAAACAGAGGCTCGTTAAGAAGATAACTTGGCAGGCCAAAAGAGGATATGAAATGGACACAGTCAGTTATGTTGAATATAACAGCAAGGCATTCTTTAAGTATATAAAGGGGGTAAGAAAAGGGTTAAGAGAAGTATGGGCCCATTAAGGAATAACACAGGAGAATTGGTGGATGATGAGGGTGAGATTGCAGGCTTATGAAATAGTTTTTTTGTTTCGACATTAACACAGGAACAGTCAGGTGACCTTCCAATAGCTGAGAGTATCTATCTCGGGGGTCAGCAAGAGCTTTTTGATGAGATTCAAGTAAGAGTGGAGGAAGCAAATAAATATCTCGAAAAATTAACGGATTATAAATCTCCAGGGTGCCGGATAATATGCATCCAATAGTATTGAGAGAGGTGGCAGAGCAGACAAGTATGGTGTTAGCGGATATCTTTAACAGCTCACGAGTCAGGACAGGTATAAGAAGAGGATTGGATAGTATTAAACGTAACACCAGATTTTAAGAAAGGTTCTAGGGAAGAATTTGGGAACTATAGACCTGCTAACTTGATTTAAGTTGTGAGAGGGTGTTGGAGACGTAAATTAAGGAAGGACGGCGAACCATTTAAATAGTTTCAAACTCCTTAAAGGTAGTCAGCACTGATTTGCAAAAGGGAGGTCATGTGTAATAAATGTATTGGAGTAATATGAAGTAGTTTTTGATTGGGTGGATGAGGGAAGTGCAGTAGATGGAGTATATCTAGACTCAGAAAGCATTTGATAAGGTGCCACGTAGGAGGTTGTTGGCTAATATGAGGGCTTGTTGAGTGGCTGGTGAGGTAGATAACTGGATTGGAAACTGGATTGCTGATATAGGAAGCAAAGGGTGGCTGTAAGTGGGAGGACGTAAGTGGTGGAGTACCTCAGAGACCATTATTATTCATAATTTACATCAAAGATTTCTGATAGTAGGGTAAAGAGTCAGGTCTAAATATGCAGATGGCACAAAGCTTGAAGGTAAGGTACACAGTCGAGAGGGGGTGATCTGATTCAGGAAGGTCCATGTACTTTCATAGATTGGGCAAAATACTGGCAGATGCAGTTTAACACAAGAGAGTTTATAGAGGTGCTGGACTGTCCCCTTGCGAGTGGGGGAGGATCTCAGCACCTCCATCAACTCGAGACCCTAAGAAAAGGACTCTAGGTACTAGAGAGCTCATAGAACACCCTTGCCCACCCAATCTTGAGAAAAAGGACATGGGAAGGGTTACCATCACCCTTTTTATTTGCATGAAATTAGCTCAGGCATTGCATCACTGAGATTTGTAAGAAGCTATTTTGTCAGTGGAACCCCATTAGGGTTTTAGATTGTATATCAGGCAAGGGGAACAGAATTTCATTCAGGGGGAAAAATAAGAAAAAAAACAAGAAAAAGAGCAATCAGAGATTGCAGACCTTCATCAGGACTTGTTTTGTGTGGTGTTTGTGTAGTTTTGTGTGGTGTATTTTGTGTGGCATTTGTGTTCTGGTGTGTTGCGTAATTAATAAGAGACATAATTAGAACTGTCACTTTATAACTTCTGGCAGTGATGACCGGTTCAGCCATTTCAGAGAAGATTTTTGAAGGTTTTTTTTTTTTAAACAATATGGTGACGAATCACATGACCGATGACATCATCCCAAAAATTTTTGTGGACCATTTTATTCCTAGATGACCCTCAAAAATGTTCATACCGATTGGATGTAGCATTCTATGTATGCAATTATGACGTCATAAAGAAGGCACCTATAATGTCATAAAAATCATACATTCCCCATGAGGAGTACTTGTTACGTGCCAAGTTTCAATTTTTTCTTTGGTGCGTTTTCAGAGATACAGAGGTCCAAGGGTTTTCTATTTTTCTAACATGGCTGCCACACCACATGATCTATGACATCATAATAATAAGTAAAACATTCCACATGAGTAGTCAGTCACACCAATGGTGAAAATTTCATCTAAATCCAAGAAGCGGTTGCAGAGAAAAACACCAAAGTTCTGTGCGGACAAACAACCAAGCAGACAAACAAACAGATGAAAAATCACTCATAGTGACAACTTAGTGAAACAGAGTGGTGCTCCGTAAAGAACATACCTCCGCCAGGCTGAACAGTTTACAATTTATATGCCACTGATTGGTCGGATCTGATTCCGGACCAGAACCAAAATCGAATCGGCTTGTTCTTGTCACCTAACCAACTTTTCCACCTCGTTTTATCACAAGTCGTCTACAACTTTTAGAGATAACGTTTTGTGCTTAGTTCTTGGCCCCATCTCTCAATGCTGAAGAATCACCTGAAAAATTCTCAAATCCGGATCCGGATTCAGATCTTCACCAAAATCAAAACAATTAGTCCTTTTCACACAACCAACCTGTTCACAAAGTTTCATCCGGATCTGTCCACAACTTTTTGAGATATCATGCACACAGTCAGATAGGGGTGAAAACATAACCTCCTTCACCTTCTGTGGTGGATGTAAATATAACAGGACATTGCTGCTAAAAAGAGGGTTCAGCATAGGGCTACGAGAATGATTCCGGGGCTCACTCGATCAAGCTATGAAGAATGGTGTTGGTATTGCACAGGCATGATGCGCCGAATGGCCTCCTCCTATGCCATATTTCCTTGCTAAATAGATAAAAATCTAAACATTATAATCACCTCCTCCAATAATCCCTTCCAACGCTTATCATTTATCAAGTTGGTCTGAATGGATAAACACCATAGGCTTTTTCTTGGCAGATTTGGATTAGCTTGCTGTCTGGACTGATGATTCTTGCTTCCGGATGTGGACCGCGGTCCACCTTTTGAGGATCCTTGGCTCTCCAATTACACATTCATCTCCGATGAACAATGACTAAATAAACTTTGCTTAACTGGAAGTTTCGCTATGGGTGATTAAAAAGACTCTTCTCAAAGAGGACTTGAAGTAACACAGCACCACAGTAGAAATGCAAATGTCTATTTGTATCAATACATACTCACGTACAACGATACAAGAGATACATTTTCAGCGTATGCGCACAATGCATGACTTGTTTACTCTAAGTAATGAAATCCAGCCCCACGTGCACAAGCCCATACCAGTCTCTTTTATTAAACACTGTCCACCAGCGCAGATTGATTTAAGAGATTACAACATATTTGGGGAAAGTTAATATTTGTTTATACATTATTCAATGATGCATTTGGGGAACATCCCACATCCGGGTCTGTGTGGATTGTACAGAGCAATGCATTTTATGCTATATTCGTGCACAAAAGTGGGAGGGGGTAAGGGGGGGACAATTCCTCCTCATCAAAAAAGTGTGGGGGGTATCCCCCTCCAACCCCCATCAAAGCCCATGCTCATCACACACCCAACCTTTCCACCAAGTTTTGTCTGACTCTGTCCATAACTTTTTGAGATATCCTGCTCACAGACAAATAAAGAGCTGCTCACAGCTCACGGTAGGTGGCGATGGGTCGCCGAGCATGGAAACTATAAGATATAGAGCAAAATGGATGTCATAATAGCCGGATAGGGAATCACCTTAAGATTATGCATATCAAATCTCATCCAGTTCCATCTCCTGATAACTACTCGAATCAATTTGAATGAAAAGTACCGAAAATGCGGTTTGAAATCGGAAATCCCCAAAGTTCGAGGGGGTGCTGTGGGTGAACAAAGATCTAAATCGAAAATCCGGCTCGATTGTTTGTGCACAATGTATTCCAGACGATTAGTGTGAATTTTCATGACCATCCGACCATAACCCTAGGAGGAGTAGCATTTGGCGTGAAGGCACCTCCAGCTCTCGCATATTATCGATTTTTGCACTAATTGACCTTTGACCCCTGACCTAAGCGAAATCGGTCAATATTCCTGAGGCAAAGTTGTAGTACTCATTGAGTACCATGAACCTGCAAAGTTTCATTCGTATCGATGCACTCACCTGGTCGCTAGGGGCCTTCAATTTTCGCCAATTTTCGCGCATACCCTAATTGTAGGGGCGCTGTGGTAAAGTATTCCATATATCACAAAAACCGGAATATATTTGATAGAGCATCACCTGTAGATCATTCGTGCCAAATTTCATAACCCTACATGGGATAATGGCTTTCGAATTGATTTCGCTGAACGGTACCGATTTTGAAGGTTTTTCGGTTGTTGCTAGGGAACCAAAGCGTCCCTAGCAACCATCACATTTTCAAAGCAGAGGTCATAAGATGTACCTACCACCTGAGTTTGGTCAAAATCGGCCCACGTTTACTACCAATTATGCTGATGACAAACGAACAAACAAATCCAAACAAACAGACAGAATTACTGACAATAAGGGTCACCTATTTTGGCGACCCAACAGACAGACCAGGGGTAAAAGATAACCTCCGTCCACTTTCGGTGGTGGAGGTAATTAGATTTTCTGACGATCAGTGAGAAGTACAAGAATATTATCAAAAATGTCTTCACTAACCCAGGTGCAGATATCATTTCAGATCACTGTCTGCTTGTAATGAAGATGAAGTTCAAGCTGAAAACACTGAACAACAAAAATTTTTTACTGGAGATGTGTAAAGTGATTTAGACTAATTTGGGTACGCTGATTTCAAAAATCATAACCGTTTTGCTGTATCACGTCAGGATTTTCAGAACAGAAATATTCCCATTGCCTAGAAGTCAGGATTTCAATGAAATTTACAAATTATTTATTCATTTATTTCATCATGAATGCTTCAAAATTATAGAAATTACAGAAAAACTCCACTAGAATTGAATTAAAATGCTTTAGGCATTTGGCTTTGCGTTTGTGCTGCTCTGTGTCAGTTTCACGATGCAGGAACCAGCAGAAATCGCCCATCATGTTCGGGTTGTGCCGCCCTTGGTAACGCGTCTCCATGAGTGAAATCTCTTGGTGGAATCGCTCGCCGTGCTCGTCCGAGACTGCTCCCAAGTTGTCAGGGAAGAAGTTCAGGTGCTGGTGTAGGAAATGGATTTTCAGGGACATCCTGGAGCCAAGTTTCCTGAAGGACTCCAGCAGCTGCTGCACTATTTCTTCATAGTTGTCCGCGCGCTCGTTCCCCAAGAAGTTGTCCGTCACAGCTTTGAAGCTCCTCCACGCTGCCAGCTCTTTGGGGTTTAGAGTTGTCGGAAAGTTTCGTCCTTCATAATCTGTCGGATTTGCGGTCCAACAAAGACACCAGCCTTAATCTTGGCCTCCGACAAGGTGTTGCCAAACTTTTCCTTGAGGTATTTGCCTCCTTGAGTATCCATTGCCCGTACAAAACTTTTCATCAAGCCGAGCTTTATGTGGAGTGGTGGAAGGAAAACCTGGCTGGGTCGACAAGGGCGACATGCTTCACGTTGTGTCGACCAGGTACATGCTCTTTTCGCTCTTCCCAATCTTTCTTCGTCCAGTGATTCTTGTCGTCTCTGCTATCCCAGAGAAAAGGAAGCACATGTATTTCGTGTAGCCTGACTGCAGCCCTAACAACAGCGCCACCACTTTCAAGTCTCCGCAGATGTGCCAGTTGAAGTCATTGTACTTGATGAAATCAAGCAGCTGCCGCATAGTCTCATAGGTCTCTGTCATGCCGAACGCGTGAGCCTGGGACTGATGGTTTCTCGTTGCCATTGTGGAGCAAAACAGCCTTCAAGCTGTTCTTCCCCGAGTCGATGAGAGGCGCCAGTCTGCAGGATCGTGATCACACCCAGTTCTTTCAACAGACCGTTGATGTCACTGCAGAATGTCATCGTGTCTTCCATCTCAAAGAACTCAGCCATGTCTCTGTGACGTGCTCTGAACAAGGATATCTTGGTGTTAGGTTCAAGTAGATTCCACTGCTGCAGCCTTGATCCAAGCAGCTCTGCCTTCGCCTTTGACAGCGAGAGATCTCTTACAAGATCATTTAAGTCTCCCTGGTTCAGAAGGTGTGATTCTTGAGTGTCGGGTTCAAAAGGTTCATCATCACCATCCTCTTCACCACTGCTTACAGCTATGTTCTGATCAGCTGGAGGTGTTGGAACGGGGTTCTCGTCATCATGAGGCACAGGTTTACGAGCAAGACGCAGTCAGCGTACTTGATGTGACCTTTATTCTTCTTGTTGAAGCCGCGATGCTTGTGCAGCAGAAATAACAATCATCATGATGATTCTGCGGCTCACGCCATATAATGGGCACCGCAAATGGCATGCTCGCGCGCTTGCCCACCACCACTGAGTCAAGGTTGTGTGACAGCTTGTGCAGCAGATGTGTGGTGCCCAGCTCTGCTTGGTCCCCACCTTACACCCGAAGTAGTGAAAGTAGGCGGCTTCATTTTCATGCTGTAGATATACTTCGCTGTTGATCTTTTTGGTATACCGACCACAGACATAACAGAAGTTGTCAGGATGATGGTACAGGAACGCCTACTCATCTTTATCTGAAGAAAGAAATATAACACAAGTTAACAACAATTGTACGAAATAGACATGTTAAAGACATATGTAAATTTCATTGAAATCCTGACTTCTAGGCAATGGGAATATTTCTGTTCCTGAAAATCCTGACGTGATACAGCAAAACGGTTATGATTTTTGAAATCAGCGTACCCAAATTAGTCTTAATCAATTTACACATCTCCAGTAAAAAAAATTTTGGAAATTTTGTTGTTCAGTGAAATCCCGAAAATAAATCCCATGAAAGACGAAGTCAACCCAGACAGACTGAGAGGAAGATGTGAAGAAGAAATATTCTGTGGAGGTTACGAACAAGTTTGAAGCTTTACTTCAGGAAGTGAGTGACAGATCAAGATTTTAGTGAGGGGGAAATGATGGGAAGGCATTGTGGAAGGAGGGAACAGAGCATGAAACAGGCAGTAACTGAGGTTGTCCCTAAGAAAGAGAGGAGGAAACATCAAGAGTGGATAACTGATGAAATACTACATATGATGTAGAAAATGATAGCATAAGAATAACAAGGACAAATGTGTCCAAGAGCAGCGTCCTAAAGGTTTTGTCGGCTTAAAAAAAAATAAAAAAAAAATAAAAAAAAACAACAACAACAACAACTTCCGATATTTCGTCACGTGCCTTGATTAAGCCAATAGCGAGACCCGTCATAATCTATTTACGTATTTACGATATATAGTGTATTTACGAAATTACAATACGATAAATGGAATAATCTTTAAATAGTAACGTGAACTTTTCGAAACTTTAAAGCAAATGTCCGAATATATTTAAAAGTTCATGATAGACGCTCTCAAAAGGCACCGTCTATGTGAGGATGTGTACAGGTGCTTAGTATCTAAGGAGATCCGGATCCTCTATATATAAAAGAGCCGAGTCCTAATATAAAGGTTTTGTCTGAAGAAGAAGAAGAAGAAGAAGAAGAAGAAGAAGAAGAAGAACAAGAACAATGCCGAGCTCTCTATGAGCAGCGTTCGCGCTAAAAAAGAAGAATATGATGAAATGGAAAAGCAGATAAGAAAAGCATGTAGAGGCCAAGGAAAAGTGGTGTGAAGACCATTCATTGCTATGGAGTAGAAGACATGGAGATAAGGCACAATATGAGAGCATTGTATGATAAAGTTAAAGCACCGACAGATCGGAAGAAAAGAATAACTACAAATTGTGGCTGTATAAGGAGCAAGGAAGGAGAACTCCTCTTCAAAAATAAAGTGTAGAGAAATGATTGATGGGAGTAAACATGAGTGAGCTGAATGATGATGAAGACAGAAGTGAAATCACATAATCAGAGGGAAGAGAAGGACCAGAGGTATTTTGAGGAAGTCAGTGCGGCGATCAAAAATATGAAAGAATGGAAACCACCTGGAATTGATGAGATACCAACAGAATATCTGAAAGCCATGAATGATGTTAATATTGAAATATTGATAGACCACCACAACAAAATTTACAGAACAGGATTCCTTCCTGAGGATCTCATTTACTCAGTGTTTATCAAGATCCCAAAGACAATTCGGCATAGGACAATACGTCTCCTGAGTCATGTGATGAAAATGATGCTAAGAATCATTTTGGAAAGAAAGTATTAGACAACAGAAACAGAGATAGATGACAGCCGAACGAGATTCAGACCAAAGAAAGGAACGAGAGAGGGCATTTTTAACCTGAGAGTAGTCATTGAAAGACACCTGGAAGTGTAGAAACCTGTCGATGTATGCTTTATAGACTACGAGAAGGCATTTGACAGAGTGTACCACCAGAAAATAATGGAGTGCTCATATAAAATGGAAATTGACAGAAATGACAAAAGGATAATTCAGAACCTATATTGGAATCAATCAGCAGTGGTGAGACTTGATAGCCACTTGGCAGACAGCTTCACATTCAAAGGAGAGTACGCCAGGGATATGTTATGTCTCCAAAACTGTTCAACCTGTGCACTGAAGCTATCTTCAGAGACATAGAAGATTTACCAGGTCGCACCATTGGTGGGTTGAACCTTTCCAGCTTGAGATACGCAGATGACTGCATTGATTGCAGAGTCGGAAGAGGCACGACAGGAAATTGCAAATCAAGTGAAAGCAAGGAGTGACGAACATGGATTAAGAATGAATGTGAAGAATAACAAGACAATGGTGATAAGCAGAGACCTAACTCTGTAAGTGCAAAGTGAAGTAGATGGACAAGTTCTGGAACAAGAACAAGTGGAAAGGTTCACGTGCTGTACCTGGGGCAGATTATCAGGAATGATGGCAGATGTGATAATGAGATCCGAAGGAGAAATTAGATAACTAAGACCACCTTTGTTAGAATGAAGGTCTTGTAAACTAAAAGGAAGTTAGTTGTTAGGAACAGAATGTTGAGGTGCTACATTGTTTTTTTTATATTTTTTAATGTAGTGGAGACATGGACAACAAAGAAAGAGAATATTGATATAAGCTGAATACATTTGAGATGTGGACACAGAGGAGGATGTTCCGCATTTCCCACACAGACAGGAAGACTAATGAGGAATTGCTGGAAATGCTCGAGTAAAGCAAAAATTAGTGTAGACCATCAGAGAGAAACATACAATATTTTGGTCACATCATGAGGGAAGATGGTCAGAGACAGTTATTGGAGGGGGAGATGGATGGATAATGTAGGAGAGGGAGGCAGAGGACAAAATGGATGATGAATATAACGGACTGGATGCAGTTGACCTATGTGGAATGTGTAAGGGCAGCACAGGACAGACAAAGGTGGAGATCCATGGCAGTTAACTTTCTGGGAAGAAAATGACACCAACAAACGAATGCTGGAGCTACAAACAATGCCTGAGGAAGTCTGTGGGTTATGGATGAAACTATTTGTTAAATAATCTGTGTCGTAGTACTTGGTGTAATTATTGGTTGACTGTGGAACTTTAGTGTTTATTTCCATTCAATATGGATTCTGTTATTATAAATCACATTTATATATTACATCTGAAGATATCACATTTCTTTTCATTCCTATTGTCGTCCCATCGACACGCAATTGCCCATACCGCATAGCAATCTTGTATTGTGATGACATTTCTTGTATCACATTCAATTTTGTCACGACCTTTGATTCAATTTTTGTGTGATATCGAATTTTGTCACGATTCCACCTCACAAGGTTTATTGTCTCAGATTTCTTGCCTGTGGATTGAGACAATTAGGTCCACCATGCCTGTGCTATCTTTTATATTACTAAAACTCTCATCTTGTATGTATGTTCCCGAAATACAGCCAAAACGGTACACGATAGCGCAAAAATTTTAGGGCCACCTTACTCACCGTTCACCTGCGGTGTGCAGTATCAAGTTTCGTTCAAATCGGGCAACGAAATAAATTATTTAAAAATCAATTCCCGATTCAGTCAAGTATTGTTCGGGAGTATTTGATTAATGCAAACAACCTTAGCAGTATAGTTCGCTGGAGCTATCTTCCTTTTTTTTTTTCTTGAAATGATTTTTTTTAATCAACCGCTGTCACAACGGGAACCTAACGGCTTCACGGGTCATCTAGTACCCATTAAAATTGAGCTAACAATTCATCACAGATTATGTACTGATATAATTTCTCGAATGAACTTGGTCTCACCATCCACGTCCCTTGATAATTAACTTGCGGATTTTATGCATCAGACTTGCAACATTATTGTAACAAAACTTTTGCACACATTGCCTTATCGACCCTTCCACGAACCTCCAAGCATCAGCAAACATATATCCCTTTGTTTCGTGGTAGGCGGCGTAGAGGGTTCATCGATGATTTTCACTCCAAGTCGTATTTTAATTCACGCTAATTTTTGAATTTTCACTCCGGTGAGACGAAAACTCGAAAGCATGACTTGGAGTGAAAATGTATCATTGTGTGGATGTCTGGGTTAGTGGATGGTGGTGATGTGTGTGGGTGGAGGGTGAAATATGAGTGATATAGATTTGAGTGATTACATTTGTCAGACACTCCGTGTGTCTAATATGTTCGTTGCTATTCAGTACAGTGCATTTCTAACATTGTTAAATTGTATGATGATCAAAGAAATATCTTGTTTCATTTGGATAAAACAATCCATACAACACGGAAAGTGAAGTGCTGGGGTTGGCCAATGATAGATGTTCCAGACAGCCGGCTGCCATACGATCCTTCACTTTAACACCAAATTAACCATTGTGAATGGCAACGTGGAGCGAAAAAGCAAACGTTATTTTTACACATTTTTCTGATAATTTCTTCCTCAAATATAAACGAGGATTTTATGTTCATAAGAGCCTTGAGTGATTGTCTCGTCGTTTCATCATTACAGCACCAAGTGTTGTTTTTCTTCATCTTTGGAAAAAAAAAGTAAATTATAAAGACTCCATGGCATGAATATTTGAATCTAGTGGATAGTGTTACACTTTAGGTGGTCTGGTTAATTTTAACTACAATGACCTACATTTATCTTTGTTAGCCTTTCTTCCTTTTTTTTTATTTTTTTCTTCTGCTATTGCTTTTATCCATGCTTCCATGGTTGCTGGTTTGGGGTTTTTGTGCCCTTGCCCTCATGGCATCTTCAAGCTCTTTTCTGGTTTCTTTTCACACTTTTTATGGAAAATGTTTATTTATTTTTTTTCTTTGCTAGTTATGGCTGAAGACAAACGCAGGAAGTGTTCATTGTATGACCATGCATTTTGGCTTTTGGGCCAACGTGTGTGTTTGACAAGTTTTCTGCGACCCTGCACTTTTGGTCTTTGCGTGGAAGTACATATTCTTAGATTTGTCCTAATATTTGGAGGAGGCGGAGGTTATTTTAACCTCTTTAATATAAAAAGGCGTTTGTCAGAGAAATAGCAAGTGAGCTTGTGAGTCCAAGCATTTTGGTCTAAGCATCAATGTACTTGAAAACTGCCTTGGGAGGTCTTATCCTGGCTTTGTGTGAGCATGTATTTCAATCTTCAGTCTAAAGTGCATCGTGCATGTGTTCAGCTTCGATATTGTTACGTGCTTAAGGGGTGCTGCTGAATTGCAGAGAATATGGTCTGTTAAATTTTAAGCGTAAGATGCAGGGATGTTAATTAGTTTTAAAGTACGAGTCAAATCTGTGTCTGCTTAACCACCTGTATTCATCTATTGTTCACATATTCTCCCCACAAACCATGTGAGATTGTTGAGGGAGAGTACTGCAACTGGCTTGAACGACCACAAACCAGAGCAACACAGGTGCAAGAAGGAACGGGCCTGGATTCGGCCTGGTGAGGTTTCGACCAGGGACAGCATGCGCAGATTACATGCACCGAGAAAAGAAGCATTGCGGCCATGTGGGACGGACGGTTCGGTGGGAATGTAAAAATTAAGATATCCCATTATGTGGTGCCCATCAATCACCGTTTTTGGTGAATTTGTGATAAAAAATAAAATTGGGCCTCAGAGAAGGAGTGGAGGGATCCAGAAAGTCTGTCAAGGAGCTGGGATCCACAGGTGAGGAGCTGGGATCCACAGGTGAGGAGCTGGGCAAGTGGTATAGAAGATATAGTTCAAGGACGCACTGTCTCTCTGAAAAGATCATCTGGCAAACCCTCTCATTTGCTTCCTTAACAATACTCTTGAAGAAGTTCAATCGATCAAACTTTTGGGACTCATCATCAGCCGTGATCTTTCGTGGGCAAACCACATAACGAAGTTGGCCTCCAAAGCCAGTCACCGACTGCGTATCCTCTGTTATGCAAGGTTTTTGGCCTGGCACGTCGAAACTTTATCTACTTACAAGGCCTTCATCCACAGCTTGATGGAGTACTCCTCTCCTCTTTTGACTGGTGCCCCTGCCTCACACCTTGCTCGACTTGACTCCGTGGAAACCAAGGCCTTCAAAATCATTGGTATGTCCTCGAGTGGAGATGAGTCTCTGGGTCTGTTACATTCACATCACAGACAGGTCGGTGGTCTCTCTGTCCCCCACCTCCTCCTTTCTGGTCTTGTATCTTCTGCCTTTTCTGTGTTCTGTCACTCAGGTTTCTGCAGGGCGCATGTGATCTGCTAGTAACCCTCTGGTGAAATCCCCCAAATCCAGACTCACTACACACCCCCACTCTTTTTTTGCTCTTTTCACCCACCTGTGGAACCAACTTCCTCAGTCTGTCCAATCTCATTCTTGCCTCCAGAGCTTCAAGACAGCTGTTCACCACCATCTCAGGTCATCCCCCATCCACACCCATGATGTTTTCTACTCTCAACTCTCATTGACACTCTCCAAGCTCACCTCTTTCCAAGTTTCTACATTACCTATTTTCCACCCTTGCCCCCCCCCGCCCCCAATTCTCCTATCTTCTCCTCTTCATTTATTTATTTATTGTTCCATTTTGACTTCTTCCCAGTTTTCTTCCATCTGTGATTGAGACTGTAGCGGTATCCAGCTTGTTCACCCCTGTGTCCCCTCCAATAGCTTTCATGTCTTTTATTCCTCAAGTCCATTTTGTCCTCTACCTGCTGTTGGTGTGTCCTCCTCCCTCTCCCCTTCTCATTTCCATTGTTCTTTACCTCTGCCACCGAAGGTGAGGGAGGTTATGTTTTCACTCCTTTCTGTCTGTTACTTGCAAAATCGAAGATTTTTAAGTCTATTGTTATGTCGATTTTGTTATTCTGTCTCTCTGTTTGTCTGTTTGTCTGTTTGCCGTCTACAGGTCACAATTTTAAACCGATCTTCACAAAACTTCACCACATGGTAGAGTTTGTTTTAAGGAAGAAGCCTGTTGTTGTT